>OX376358.1:1200000-1837735 GCA_947369235.1 Udea olivalis | reverse complement strand
CTAAATCCGTTCAGTAGTTTTTGCGTGAAAGAGTAACAAACATACACACCTACTCACAAAAAGATAAGTAAAATGTGATGATGCGATTATTATCCTACTAGGGATTCCCAACAGCTGCATTTAACATCCGTTATTTGATGTTGATTGTTGATGGACTCACTTCCATTAATAAAAGTAAAGTTTATCTGAATTATATCTGTAGTTACCTTCATTACATTTCTTTGCGTTAATGCATGAAATGGAGCGACTACCAATAATAAAACATTATTTTTTATTATGATTTTGGTCTGCGCATCCCAAAACCTTACATTTCATTTGAAAGGTCTCATCAAAGCGGTGCAGGAAAAGATACCTTGATACCATACCATGGATGAAGCCCTTTTTGAATATTTATATACAAAATAAACCATAATATAAAAAAGTCGGTACCGTAAATAAATAGTAGGCCCTTTGTGAATCCGGAGAACATTTACATACAAGGAAAACATCATCAACATTGAATCTAGCATTCAAAATAATGTGTAATATTTATTATTTAAGATGTTCTAAGCCCAGCCCTGCAGATCCTACTATATACTACTAATAACAGCTTGTTATAGTATAGGTACATAAATGAATTATCGTTTTGTAGCAGATGATGGTAGCTCGTCAGATCTAATACACCACATCTCATGGCTTAATTGATTTCATCAATGCAACGTTTTTTTCGAGAAAATACCTGTTAAGAAATATGTATGTTGCGCTGTATTCGTCCTCAAGATAAAGTTAAGAAACACATTATTGCACACCTAAGTAAATAAGTAGGTACTTAAACCTTTTTTTTATTTAGGAAGGTAATATGTTTAATTGCTTTAGCATCGCCAAATAATACCGCCAGTGAAAAAAATCTTATTGACCACAAATAATTCTAATCGGTAATCGTACTTACGTTAAACGAATACGTATTACTCGCAACTAATGATGAAATGATGATTTATAAAATGAAATAGTGCAGGTAACTCTGCCTACTGCGCCAGGCGCCAGGGGTTGTGTGTTTGACTCTCACCTAGTTTCTGATATATTTTACGAGAATTTAGGTAATCAATTGCGGAGAAGAGTACCGCGCATCACTTTGCTTATAATTAGGCTGCCCGCATGCGAAGTATTTAAGGTAAACTGCAGCAGCGAAACACCAAAGCAGTGGCTTTGGCAATGTTGTGCGGTTGTTCGTAAATAAGATAGCCAGAGCGTATTAGCATAGTAAAAGGATAGAAATAGGTATTGTCTTCATACATACGCTCCGACCGCAGTTTGTATGTGAGCGCGCCCGCATACTATGCCCGTACTTACGAGCGCCGCACACACATACATTCACGAAATATTAGGTAGGTGGGAAGTCAGTCGCCGTGCGTAGGTAGAAATGTTGGTTTTGTGTGCGTGTACGACGTACGTATCCTATATTCGAGCTCAAAAATTGCTACAAAATAGTATGCGTAAAAAGGTATTGCAGTGTAGTTACGAGGTGCATTCAATACTTATTGAACCTACCTAGGCTCATCGCCAGAGGGCGCTGTAGTTTCAAAAGAGTTTTACCACAGTGTAGCGCATTCTTTTTTAATTCTTTTTTCAAATTTTCATTCCAATCCCTTCATTTGTTTTAATTTGACAACTTATGGAAGCGAACGTGTCGATCGGTTTTACAAAAATGGAAAAAGAGCAATATCGTTCGGTGATTCGATTCCTATTTTTGGAAGGGAAAACGCGCATCGAAATCAAAGAGCGCTTGGATGCTGTGTACGGTGACTCTTCTCAATCGATGGCCACCGTCAAGAATTAGTTCAACGAGTTTGCACGTGGCCGTACGTCGGTTTTTGATGAACCACGTCCAGGTGCACCGAAAACAGCTGCTACGGAGGAAAACATTAAAAAAATCCATGATCTCGTATTGGCAGATCGCCGATTGAAGGTTCGGGAGCTAGCTGAGACTGTAGCCATTTCAGAAGGAACAGTGCATCATATTCTTCAGGAGGAACTCGGCATGAGAAAGCTGTCGGCGCGATGGGTGCCGCGTTTACTCACACCGGAAAACAAGCGCAACCGTGAGACCACATCGGAGACGTGTTTGGCGCTGTTTAAGCGGAATCCAGCGGAGTTTTTGCGTCGTTTTGTGACCGTCGATGAAACCTGGATCCACTGGTACACACCAGAGACCAAGGAGCAATCAAAACAATGGATCCAGACCGGTGAACGTGCTCCAAAGAAGGCGAAAACTGTAAAATCGGCCGGAAAAGTTATGGCCACCGTTTTCTGGGATTCACAAGGTGTGATCTACATCGATTACCTCGAGAAGGGTAAAACAATTACAGGGCTTTACTATGCCGATTTATTGGACCGATTCGACGCCGAATTAAAGAAAAAACGACCCCATCTGGCGAAGAAAAAAGTGCTGTTTCACCACGACAACGCACCGGTTCACACGTCTGCCGTTGCCATGGCCAAATTGGTGGAATTACGCTACGAATTGCTGCCCCATCCACCGTATTCTCCAGATTTGGCCTCTTGTGACTTCTTTCTGTTTCCTAATCTGAAAAAATCACTCGCCGGGAATAGATATGGATCAAATGAGGAGGTCATCGCCGCCACGGAGGCCTATTTTGCAGAGTTTGACAAAAACTATTTTTCGGACGGGTTAAAAAAGTTGGAGCATCGCTGGGCTAAGTGAACCGAACTAAAAGGAGACTATGTTGGAAAATAAATTGCCACTATTCCGAAAATTTTCGTTTACTTTTTGTAGGCGAAGTATTTATTGAATGACCCTCGTTTATGGATGTCTAAATAACGACTCATCAAATCCAGCATTGTCTTTCTTCACATTACCTACCCTTTGGGAACAGTGAGTAACTACCTAAGTACCTACCCAGCTTAACTAGGAATCATATTATTGTGTGTAATTAGATACAGATTTATAGTTCAGATTGACTGTTCAGAAATTAACGCTGCTTTTTTGACGATTGAATAAACTACATGCAACAGCCCTGTATGTTTAGGCTATTATCTCTCGCTCGAGCCCCGAGATGGCTTACTTCTCTCTCCTTTTACTATGTTATTGTGGAACTGTTGTATGGTCAGCTGTAGGACCTTTTATTTCTAATACAACGTCGGTGACAATCAAGCACACGGACCGCCTGATGGTAAGTGGTTACCGCAGCCTATGCACGCGTGCACACCCACTGGTGTGTTTGAAAAGGGTTTTGCGGGGCTAGAACAAGCAAGTCACTACTTGCACGTTCTAGACCCTGCAAAACCCTTTTCAAACACTTTATTAAAGAACTGCATACTATAGTTACAGGGATTCCGGCAGGCAGCTAATTCCACAATTTAAGCGTCCTCGGAAGGTAACACCTCCGAAACCGAACTGTACGAGACCATATAGCGGATCCAAAATGTGATGATGAACCCTCTGTCGTTAGCGGCGGTGCGGTGATAGAAAGTAGCCGTGGGCATCATATCGAATAGTTCTTCAGAACAAAGCCCGTTGTATAAGCGGTAGAACACGCATAAACAGCTTGCTTGAGATTGTGGACAATGCAGGTCGCACGTTTCTGGGCCGAGTCAAAAATACTGAGTTGATATATCCAGGCGCGTTATAAGCGTAAAGTAACGATCCAAGATTACATTTTCAACGTTACATCACAAGGCCACCTTGCTGAAGGTCAACCATTTGCCTGTAATGTAACAAAATTCGGATTCAAATCAGTTCTCTTGACTCTACAA
Organism: Udea olivalis; assembly: GCA_947369235.1. Taxonomy (NCBI): domain Eukaryota; kingdom Metazoa; phylum Arthropoda; class Insecta; order Lepidoptera; family Crambidae; genus Udea; species Udea olivalis. The sequence goes on along the minus strand of OX376358.1, from coordinate 1,833,982 downwards.
ATTGTAGCATTACAAGTTGCGCATTGTTATGTTTGATTATCCTCACTTAGTGACTGTTGTATGCTCAAATCTATTACATTATAGGTGAACTAGCTTTCCCCCCGCGGCTACGCCCGCGTTATCGTTATATATCATGGCCAAATTACATAAAATCTTCATAAATTGTAACCTATGTGTTATTCTGATGTCTAAGCTGTATTACTGTAAAGTGTCATCTAAATCTATTTCCGTTTTTGCGTGAAAGAGTACCAAACATTCATACATACATCTTGTCATACTTTCGCATTTATAATATTAGTAAGATGTTCCCACTGGGAGTGCGTTAACGTTACACGTGGCAAACGTCTTGCAGTAACAAAATGATTGGCCAGTTGTACCTAAATGGTAGTATTGAACTTTAATGAGCATCATAGTTTACGACATTGCCTAGAAGTTTTATTATAATATTGCGTCTGTTTTTATTGTGTCTAGATAATTGTGTAGCCTACTACAAACTGCCGTAGGTATAAGGAATATCATGAAAATTAATGTTTTATTTTACATTGGTACTGGTATACACTGACGGGCAAAAAAGTATGTGTTTTTACTATTCTAGACTAATTACTTCATCATTTTCAGGCTGCTGTTGTTTTCTCAGAGTTATTTAATAAATGGACAAGACATACGAGCATCAATGACCACTGATTAACTCGTATGTGCATTGTGCACTAAATGGCATGTGATGATGAGTGATTGCGTACCGTAAAACAGCAAGTAGTGGGAAAATCACATGCATTAAGCCCTAAGTGAGCGGTTAGCGGCGGGCAGTAGGCATTACCGCCTACGACGCGTGTAAACAAGTCACGATGTCTTCATCTGAACGTCTTCCGCTACCGGCTGCTGCCTGCTGGCCTGTTGGTGCAATAGCCGCGATGCTTCGAAGGCTGAGTCGTAGGTGTGATTCCCACTCAGGACAAACATTCATATGATTCATGTGGCGAACGCCTGTGAAAGCCGCGATAAAAAAGCAATGGCGCTAATACCGGAACAGCTTTACTGCAGCACATGTCGTAGGACGAACAGAAAGGCGCATAATTCCGAGTACGGTCCTAAATGTCAGATTCCTCAACCTAGGACATTCACCAAATTACGCATTTTCCTATTATCCTGCAACATAATTACAATCAGAAATAAGTTAAAGGCCTGCTTAGACGAAAGATTATCCGCGGTGTATTTTTTTTCCGTCGAAATAGATCCCTTACAAACTGTATCGAGCAACGCACACGAACGACTAAAAGTACGCTAAGTTACTTTGTAACGATGCCGTTTCCCTTCAGTCTCGTGGACGTTACAACCTCCACGATCGCTGGAAACTTCATGGTTTAACTGCTGGCCATTAAAAGTATTTTGTACTTGTTTTCAAATTTGATTCAATTAGATTTTTATTTCGCATTGCATGCGCAGCTTTTTTGCTTCAGTCCTACCAAAACCATCGTACTGAACAGTTTGTGAGCATTTTACCAGATTACCAGTTTAACTAGTATAACTTACGTGATGGTGTATTTTTAAATACTCTAAATAACCAATTTTGTAAACAGTTAAAACAGTTATAAGTAACAGGAACCCGTGTATCGGGGTAAGCATATCATACCTATTTACTTACCTATTACTATAAGATAATCTATTACCTAGGACTCTTTGTATTCATTTATTGTTATTTTGTTACAGTTCTTCTTTCCTACCTATACTTTTATCCTATTTAATAAACAAGTCACTGGATTGGCTGATCTTTTATTAACTATTCCACAACTAAATCTACTTCTAAATATTGTGTGACGAATCCCGGCGCTCGATGCTGGCCAGCAATACAGGAGATTGCTGACCAGCATCGAGGATTCCCGTTTTAACTTTACTTACTTACTTACTTACTAGTACGCGGGCATCCGCGAAAAAAATAGAACGAACGAACTATGAGCAGTCAACGCACACGGCGGATGTTATGTTATCGATTCGAAAAAATGGGATGGACCCCGTATTAGAACTTTTTAAAACGTCCTTTCTTTTGCTTAAACATCATGCAAATTACAGCACAACGTAATCCGAGGTCGGTCATCGGACGCCATGCTGCGCCATACATCGCCGAATTCGCCGATGATCAATACGTGCAAGTAATAAGCATATACATATCTACATATGTTAGTTTTCAAGGTATTTATCTATGGGCTGATTATGTTTAGTTAAGATCTATAGATAATTTGCAATTTGTTGCCTGAAAATAAATGATTGTATTGTATTGTATTGTAATCTCAGAACATTTAAATACTATCAGACAACGAAATGTTCGCACACCGTGTGCGTTGAGTTCGCGGTACCGCAGCAGACTTTTTATTCGCGGAGCGTACTTTTTCGAGTAGAACAAAATCATACCTGCTAAATTGACTGACCTGTTGGTGCAATGGCAGCGATTCTGTCTTTAGCCCCGGAGGTCGTGGTTTCGACCCCCACCCATGACAAACATTTTGTGATGAGAATTTATTTTGTGATTGTTGTATGTCTCGGTGCTAATGTCTATTTAAATAAGTATTAAGAAATACATAAGTATGTTTATCAGTCTCACTTTTAGCTAACCGATTGTTAACTTTATATACATTTACTGTGCTATTAAACTTTTATTTACGGTAATTACATTTAGTTATCGCTATAAATCTGCTGTGAACTGAAATTAAATGTCAGTCTTAGGCCAAAGAGTATTTTATCTATGCTGAGGCTTAGGACCCTTTTGAAAAATTTATTAATAAAAAAGAGAAAAGGAGACTTTGTAAACTGCGGCTACTTTTATCGTCAAAAAATTCTCAACTAGGCTTACCTAAATAGCTTTTACTAGGCTTACTTAAATAGTATTTAATACTCAATACTCAATATTTTACTTGCGAGCCATATGTGTACATACATGAAGATGGTAAATTATAGTATGATACTTGACCAATATGGACCCTGTCGGGCACACAAAAAGGTCATGAAAGAGAGGAAACGCTTCAATTAAAGAGATAAGTCTACAATATTAAAATTTAAAGATTAATAAAAAAAAATATAAGATGTAGATCACAAATATCACAATGCACGTCGTTTTAATAATTATTGGATTTATATATTGCTAACTCTATCGATCAAATATTCTTATAAACTATGAAAACATTTAGTAAGTAGATATTACTTTAATTTGTTTAAGAATGTGGTGTATTTGTTTTCACGTAATAAGGATTCTGGTAATTTGTTATAAACTTTAATCGAATAATGGAATGTACTATTAGATGTTAATTTAAGCCTGGAACTTGGAACTATTAATTTGTTTTTGTGTCGTGTTGTATATCTAGAAGGTACGAGTAGGTATGTCTTTACGTTTTGTGTAGAATTCCATATGTTTTCGTACAAATTTACAAACTTCTAAGATATACAAGCACGGCAGAGAAATTATTTAGGTCTGTAAGTAAGTGTACCTACTATCGTATGTTCAAGCTCTTTTTAGTTTGGGCTCAGTCCGAATCAGATGATCGTTTGATATTTGATATCCCAGATATTTATTCATTTATTTAAATAGCGGTCTGCATCAGAGCCATAGCACATGACACGGACGTAAGTAGCTATAGCTTTGAAAAGTGGGGGGTACACAAAGTAAAAAAGCAGATCTCTAAACGCCAAAATTTATAAGGGTTTCATTTTTTTTCAAATTCATCTTTAAATTTGTATAATTACTTACTTGTAATTTCGTGATTGTAAATTATAAATCTAGGAATTTTTTTTCGTAAAATACTTGAATTTGAAAATAAAATGGCTGGCAAAATCATCTTCATTTGAGAAAAACATATATTTTCTCTCAAAATTCCTAAAAACTTACAGTTTTACATTACAAGTCAGTAATGTTTCGGTGATTTGTAGCAATAATAGTGTAGTTTTATTATTTATTCAAAAATATGTTGATTTAAATTTAAATAGGTAAAAAACGATTTTTTTTTCAGAAAATTTTACAAAAAATATTTTTTAAATATTGGTAGCCATTTTATTTTCAAATAAAAGCATATAATTTAAAGTATTTAATAATAATCATGGCTCTAGAACTTACATTCACAAAATTACAAGTAATCACACAAATTGAAAGAAGAGTTTGAAAACAATTTAGAACCAGTCTTTATACAGTGCTAAAGCCGAAAAGCAGAGGAACCGTAAGTGCAAGATGGCGGAGTTGGTGACGTCATTTATGACGTCGCACCATCTGTCAAAATCGCGCTTACAGTGCTTTCGGCGCACATCGGGACGCTTTTAGGGGCGCTAAAATTACTTTCAGCGTTAATCGGACTGAAGCCTTTGACTGTCAGTTAGTTGACATTGACAGTTTCGTTTCTGCCCGGCCCCTACCTACTTGTCATGTCAGTCAGTTCAGTTGTTTTATTTATCAACAGAAGAACAGAAACCGTAATGTATTAAAATCTTCTGTTTCTTTTTATAAGGTTAAAAGAACAAGTTATTATGAAGAGGACCACGCAACTATTCGACTTGTTCTGGGAAGACATTCTCGTAGCCAGGGTGATGCCATTCCTCACCCTCCGAGAATGTTTCCACTTTCGATCTGTGTCGAAAACTTGTCTGCAGATCGTGAACATGTATTTTGCGAAGTTAAAATCGTTGAAACTAATCAATAATGGCTTTTCGCCGCACATATTCAGTGTAAGCAATGTCTATATAAGTTCATTCTGGTGTAATTAAGTCGATTTACCTTGAAAACTTGTGTTTTTAGGTTTTCACTTCGACCTGTACAAGACTAAGTGTGCTTAATCTGGCCAAGTGTTCGGCCATCACCGACGACGATCTCATCCCCTTGCTGTTGCAGAACCCTTGCTTGGTCACCTTGAACCTCAGCCAGTGTATAAATCTGACTGCCAAATGCTTACAGCCAGTTATTTTATATTGTAATAATTTAACAATTTTAAAGCTAGCAAAGTGCACATGGCTCACCACCGGGGCTATGGAGGCTCTGGCACTGCACCAGAGCAATCTGGAAGATGTAGATTTGTCTCACTGTGCATGTATGTCCGAGAACTGCATACTAATTTTTATAAAAAAGTTCAGAAACTTGAGGACATTCAACCTGGAAGGTAACAAGCAAGTTTCTGATAAAATTCTGTATGCACTGGCCAAGTATAGTACATCATTGAAGCTCCTCAACCTGGGTGGATGTTCAGAAATCACAGATAAAGGAATTAGGTAAGAAGGCTGTTGTTATGATCTACAACCTCAAGTTTACAGATAATCTTGTTGAATATTTTTGATAATTTTTCTTGATATGTTTTTTAACCATACATGAAATGATCCATTCTTTACCAAATCAATATGTGAAGTACTTTTTTTTATTGTTATTAGTTTATCTAAAGGTTCATTTTTCATTCCAGAGCTCTTGCTTTACATGGTCACAAGTTGGAGGGGCTGATGGTCCGTGGCTGTGGCAAGGTCACAGAGAACAGCCTGCGGCTCATGCGCAACAGAGTGAAAATTGACAGGAGGCCCACAGAGCCTGTCCCTGTGCCCATTTACTTGCAAATCTGAAAAGGCTTGGTTTCAAAGATGTCATTGTATGCTTTCCCAGATACTTATTTATTAATTAATAGGTATACCAATAGTACATATACGCAACACAGTTATGGTAACATTACAGAGATCTTATTCTAGTATATGCACCAGTTATAGGCATACTCAGCGTTTACAACGTAACATCGAGCAACATAAATTATATCTAATGACAGATGATTAATCTATGGACAGAATATTTTACTTACTTTCTAATAACAAATAAGAAATACTAATTAATTTGGATTACAATAATATTGAGCTTGTGTTTGAATTTACGGTGGGAGTCGTGGAATATATCGAGGTCAGGTAATTTTTTACACAAGAGATACTGCATCACTCTCTATAACTGACAAGTAGATTGATACAATATTTATTATGTAGTTTTGTTTTATCAAGAATATTAGTGTAGTTTTCTAGTTCAATTATAAAATGTGCCAAATACTGAAATGTTATAACATAATGTAATATCATATAGGTGTGTCTGGTAAGTTTATAGTCTGCTTCTTAACTTGAGTATTATGAAAAAAAAATGCATTTTACCTTATTTTAATAGATTATATTCACCACTGAAATAAAATAAGGTAATAAGGTAATATAATTTTACTTGTTCAATAGTATATCTTGTTGATTTTAGAAATAAAAATAGAAATAAATTTATTTGTCATACACACAGGAAACAATTAAAATAAAATCACAAGAGTGGTCAAAAGGCTCCCACTCAGCATATGCCGTAGTACCATGTTCAGCACCACGACGCTGGTTTTCAGTGGTTACCCTAACAAAGAGGGAGAAGCGGCGCAATTACCATTATCTTAATCACTACTTTAATTAAGCTGTACCAAAAAAATATTAATTACTTATATGATAAAATGACAAAGAAATTACAACAGTGGACCCAAACTTAGCAATTATAACTATAACTGTTTACATAGCATTCAAAATAAATATCATTTATTACACGACAGTTTACAGACTCTGTAATTTCAATACATGCAGTTTGTATTTAACTTTAAATGAGAACGCTATTCGAATTTCATAAGGGCGGTGGTATATTATTCCAGCATTTCGTGGCACGTAACGAAAACTGCCACCATTTTAATCATTCTTATGTTGTCAATTATTTTATGTAAAAGTACTTATAATAACTTGTATAATACTAAAATAAAGCAACATTTCTTATTCAATAGAAAGAACAAGAGAGAAATGTGTGCCTAACTTGCCATGTTCACAACCACATATTAATAAGAAGTTTGCAATCATTGCATTTGAATGTAAAGAATAATTTAAGTATCATGCATTTCATTGTGAAGGAGTTGGCTAGGCTGGCATAGAAAATATGTACAAATCGAACACTTTCCTACAAACGACAGCGAATACCATTTGCGTAAACTCGTGGTTGGGGAAAATATGAAGTAAATGGCGATAATCTACACATTCCGATTTTCAATAGAAACCCATAGATTACCTCCAATAATTAGGTAATCTAATAATAAACAAAACAGTGCAAATACGAATCCTCAAGATCTTTGGGCACATAACCCGCAATGAGGACTCCATGGAGCGACTTGTAGTGCAAGGGAAAGTCGAAGGCAAAAGATCTCGCGGGCGCTCTCTGACACGGTGGACAGACCTTATCAAGTCGGTGACGCACTCCGGCATCAACGATTGCTCCCACTCCGCCAAACATCGAGCTGCATGGCGAAGCATCGCGAAATCAGCGATGGCACGACAATCGACTAATATTGTATGACCACGACCACTCTGTCAAGAGTGAGCTACTAAGAAGATTTACTTTGAAAAAAATCGGAATGCTGGACTCGTCACTTGTTCAGAGGGGCCTAGAAGTTTGACACGTCTAAACAAAGGTCAAGTTACAATCAGTGGTTAACTACTTCAAGTATTTTCGTCATGATTACTGCCTATGAGAGTTGAATACAGCAACTTGTGATCAACTATTCCCTTGTTTTATGGAAACCAGAAACCACGAAGGTACAACAAACACCCAGACCCAATTTCGAACCCGAGACTCTTTATTTATGTCCCGACCGGGCGCTCGAACTACTGCGCCAAAAAGATCATCAAAAACTAAACAATAAACTGATAAAGTCGGTTTCAAAGCCACATGATGCACAGTAATGCAGAGCACCAGCTGTGTAACGACATGTCGAATGCCTGCAGAAATGTGTTTATTCGCCCCACTTGAAGACACCGGCACTATAGCAGTAAGGAAACAAACGTGCGGTAAAGGCCTGCGCAGACGACGTACTTTTCTCGGAGAAAAAAGTACGCTCCTCGAATAAAAAGTCTGCCGCGGGTTTACCGCGGACTCAACGCACACGGAGTGCGATCATTTGTTGTCAGTGATAAATTAAATATTCTGACATTACGTTGGGCTGTAATTTGAGAGTTGAATACAGCAACTTGTGATCAACTATCGTAGCTAACTTGCATCTTTTAGTTTCATTACTATTCACTAGAGGGGCTATGTTTGTACATTCAACCACAGCTGGAGCTTAATTCCGTAACTCATTTCTTTGTCGTACCATCTAAGTGAATAGTTCAAGACCTGCGCAGACGACGGATTATCCGCGGCGTACTTTTTTGTCCGTCAAAGTAGATCCCTTCGTAGAAAAATCCGCCGAAACACCGCGGATGCCCAAGAAGCGTAGTGGATTAAAGTACGCGGGCATCAGCGAAAAAAATAGAACACAGCACACACAGCGGACTTTAGTCCGCGTTAAAAATCGATTTGAAATAAAGGGATAGACCCAGTATTCTCTTTTAAAACGTTTCTTTTTTTTTGCTTAAACATCATGTAAATTCCAGCCCAACGTAATGTTAGAATATTTAATTTGTCACTGACAACAAATGATCGCACTCCATGTGCGTTGAGTCCACGGTAAATCCGCGGCAGACTTTTTATTCGAGGAGCGTAATTTTTTCTCCGAGAAAAGTACGTCGTCTGCGCAGGCCTTTACCGCACGTTTGTTTCCTTACTCCTATAGTCCCGGTGCCTTCAAGCGGGGCGAAAAAACACATTTCTGCAGGCCTTTGACATGTCGTTACACAGCTGGTGCTCTGCATTTATAATAAATAAATAAATAAATAAATATCCCTGGACATTATTCCACACAGCGCCATCTAGCCCCAAAGTAAGCTAATTAAAGCTTGTGTTATGGGATACTAGACAACGGATAAACATACTTAAATACATTTTCTTTTGTAAATACATACTTATTATACATAGGAGCCACCCAGACCAGTACAAACAGACATGTTCATGCACACAAAATGTTTGTACTGTGCGGGGATCGAACCCGCGACCTCTGGTGTAGTAGCCAACTCCTTAACCATTACACCAAGTCGGTCGTCAAATCCTTGTAACACCTTGTTTTACACTCTAAAGGCGTTTCCTAATTACATCTACTTTTTTTCATAAGAATCGATTATTTTAACAATCTACGATACAATTCTCAATTCTATTAACATAATGTCTCAAATCATGAAATGGAAAGAAGACAATATTGAAAAGTAGTTTTAACTAAACTTATTCACAAAACATTATAAACGATCCGCTAGATAGTTGTTACGTAACCGGTTAGCCGCAACTCGCCGGCCGGCCAGGGGAACCTGTGACGCACAGGCGGGGGAAGGGTGTGCGACTGATCCAAACGCACTCACTGCTTGGACTCGCTAAACTTTGGACCGGAGCATACTAAATACTTATTGTTCCCATCTAAAAATCTGCCTAAGTCATTGTGCCCTAAGTATTATTTCTATAATAATAAAAACAGAAATTATAAGTTTATAGTGAAGTTACGTATAATACGGAGGTGTAACCCCATATTGGGGTTCTTCCGTACTGCTACTAAACTATGCAATCCAACTACGGCTGCTGATACCTGCTACCTGCTGCTGTTCACGCTTTGGTCGGGGCCTGCTCAAGACCTGAATTCGCTGAGCACTACGCTGCGTCAGGGAAGTGGCACTCTTAGGGCATATCTGTTTCGCGGTTTAGTGCTATTATTAAGAACTCTGACCCTGAGACCTTCATTAAATTTTTAATAATTGAAATCTCGTTTCATTTCTCCTACCTAAGTAGGGAAATGTCACAGTGGCGCCCACTATAGGTAGTTAATAGCACTGAACCGTATAACTGTTTTGCTCCGCATATTGTTTTTCGTTATCCTTGGTGTTGGCTTTCTAGCGTTTCCTTTGTTCTGCTTTCTTTTTGTATTTATTTTGTATATTTAGTGGTTACGACAAGGGCGTTAAGTATTAAAAAAAAAAAAATTCTTACTCCCATATTTTTTTACACTAACATATAGCTCTTGCATCATTTATACAATTAAAGTAAGACACCCTCGTCGCAACTACAAATATTGTGCTTGTTTAACCCTAAGTTTTCTAGTATTAGCGCTTAATTATTACATTTCTGTGCATCATGTGGCTTTACCACCGACTTTCAGTTTATTGTTTAGTTTTTGATGATTTCTTTGGCGCAGTAGTTCGGGACATAAAGAGTCTCGGGTTCGATGTTGGGTCTGGGTGTTTGTTGTACTTTCGTGGTTTCTGCTTTCCATAAAACAAGGGAAACCTTACTTTGGGACCCGTTTTCCACCAAAGCGGAGTAGTGGAAACCTAAAACTAGACTAGAAAAAGGCCCTCTTTTCAATTTGTTTTAACTGTGGTTGCAGTTATATATATATATATCTCTATCATTTATTTCAGGCTACAAAATTACATTTTCAGATGTTACAAAATACAATTGGCCCAAATAATAAATAACTTAGAGAGACTAACATACATATTTAATCAACAATAAAACTAGTAATGAAATTTACACGTATCTCGTAGGCGACGTGTGACGCAATCTGGTGCCCGGTAGCCGCCCTCGAAACCGCCGATACAGGACACCTTTCGGCCAGAACTCTTCTTTCATGAAGGTCGAAAGATGTTCCGTGAGAACCCTCACCACAAATGAGTTAAAATTTACATTATGGCGGGACTCCAACCGGTCGACCCTCAAAGTGAATTTGGACTTAATTCGCATGTAAGTACTCTACGATCTCCTCTGCCTTTGTTGAGTAATGGAGACGGGACACGTACCTACAGTAGCGTCACGGGTATAGCTGGACGCAAGAGATGATTCGGTGCGGTCGGTGCAACACCACACAGATTTTGACGAACAGGCTTCTTCTTCTTCCTTCTTTCCACTTTTTGGAAGCCCTCGTCATCGCAATGCTTTTTTGGCGTTGCAACAGGCGCAGCAACCTGGATAAACTCCTGGTTACTTGTCTTCCCCTCTTGAGTCAGCCGCCGATGCTCAGATTGTAGGGAGGTGGTGGCTGGTCGGCTGGCAGCTGCAGCGGCGTAAGCACGTTGAGGAGTAGACGTGCAGACTTGAGCCGTCTCCGGCGAGGCGTAAGATGAAGCGGAGGGTAACGAAGCATCGCGCAAGGTGCCGATGGCCGGTGACGCACTCATATTATGCGCCGACTCAAAACTGTCGACGGATGCATTCTGCGCCCCGCGACGAGTGTTTACATTAGATGCCTCGAGTGACCTACTTACTGAAATAGTGTTACTTAATAACACTACTTGAGCACGCAGTTCACTGATGGTATTATTTGAGGCTTCGAACTTGCTCACAACATCGGCCAAGCTGGTTTTAAGGAAATTGATGTCCTTCAACAGCCTGGTAACATCGACGTGGTCAAATGTGACTGGAGGAAGCTTGTGCAGCTCCTTAGCCACGAATGAAGGCACGTCGGCGTCGTCAGTATCTACCTCCTTCAGCAGGGTGATGATGTCCTGCACACTTTTTTGGGTCCCATCCCTCCGGCGAGATGGCATCTGGTCGGCCTTTCCGAGGGTCTTGAAAAGCAGCGCCTTGCCACTGCAAATCTCGTCCTCGTTGAAGTTCGATTTGCAGATCTGCAAAATGCTGACCTCGTCAATGGTGTCAATGGCGTTTTGTATGAACGCCAATAGCTCATTAACTATAAGTTGGGAACTCTTAATTAATAGCACCTATACCTATGTACCTACAATTTGTGCTTTTCATTCATCTGAATGTCGTGATAGTGTGATACATTATAATCTCATGAAATCATAATTGAGGGGGTAGGTTTTGTTGTAAAATTTATATCAAACTATTTTTTTTGCAATTTATTGATGGACAATATAATATTAATATATAATAATATCTGTGTTATAAAATAATTGTACCTAATCTTACTTTTAGTAGTATGTATTGCTGTGACCTGTGAATCAAATATTTATTCGATTTCTGGATTTAATTGATCTCAAGAATGAACCAAAATTTGTCTTACTTTGTACTTACGAGTATGAAAAAATTAATATATGTATATCGGGTAGGTAAGTACTTATAACTATTTGATATTCTTCAAACTTTTGTTATTGTTGTTAGTAAAAAATGTACATAATAAATCATATTATGAAAATAACTTGTTTTAAACATTCACTGTATTTTGTCCTTAGGTATGGTTTGGTGCGGTTAGTATGATGATTGATGAGTTATGGGTGTGAGATATTATCGCCGTGCTAAGTTATTCCTGTCACCTACCTACCTGAAAGTCCTTCACGGGCAAGCGAATTATAGTTTGTCCAATTTAGGATGATAATTTTGACATTCACGCCGATGAAATATGCATTTTCTTTCAGTAAAGTATACTACAGACAGATATACCGTACTTTATTGACGGGTACCGCCCACTTAGTGAAGTGCCTTGCAACAACAATTTATTTCAATATAGTTTAATTTTGATTAGTATTAAAGTTATTTGCAATTAAATAAATAAATATCTGGGACAATTCACACCAAGATCATCTGACCCCAAACTAAGCAGAGCTTGTAATATGGGCGTCAGAGACTGATAAACATACTTAAATATTTCTAAATACATACTTAAATAGATAATAACACCCAGACACACAACAAATATAAATGAAATCGAACCCACGACCTCCGGCGCTAAAGGCAGGATCGCTGCAATTGCGCCAACAGGCCAGTCAAATTAAAAATGATCTATCATACGCTTATTCTTAAAAAAATTATGATGTTTCTAAGAGTTCGGCAACACGCAGCTAGTCGTGAAAGAAAAAGTCAAAAATGTTTTTATTCAAATAGACCACATAATATGAGTACTTTCCAATAGCCTAATCAAATTAACTGGTAGATACTCGTAATAAACTGAAATCCATGTGAGTTAGGTATGGATTTCAATACAAAACTCAAATGGATTTGACCATTTTTGAATCTAATCGACTCAGTTGTTCTAGTGATAATGACGATAATGATTATGAAAGTGATTTAACTAGGTTGTGCGCCATAATATGTATAATAAATTACTTCAAATCCTAATACCTTACCTTATTTAATTATATGAATTATTTTTGGTAAATAAATATTTTTATGTTAAATGTACCAACCACCATTATGTTGTTATTTATTTAATTATCTCTTTATTGCACTTATAATATATATTAAACATTTTCTTTGTTTAACTACATAATCAACGATTCCAAGTTCTATGAAATAAGATATCGAAAATCAAATAGATTCATAAACGATTTTAAACTACCCCATCCCTATTGAAAGATGTCAAAATTATCATCCTAAATTGGACAAACTATAGTACATATTCCTATATGAAGTGAATCGCGATTAAAATTCTTGTGACGAATATCGTAGTTACGAGGAGCATGCCAAAAGAAATTAGAAACTCATAAATTACAAAATTTATTCTTCAATACAAGCATCGATATGTGACGTGTGTTACATTATCAAATATATCAATAAACAACCAGCTTAAACGATGGTGTTTAACCTTATAGCATTTGTATAACTTGCCAGTGTCAAATGAGTAAAGAGTATCTAACTTCTTTTGTTATGCCCATCGTATTAATAGGTGTTATTTTTTTAGGTTCCGCTCACTTCCAAGGCCTGCGCAGACTGATAATCCGTGACGTACTTTTTGACGACACGGTTGGCTAAGTGCACTGTAGCACGGTTTCTCGCCTCGATTTCCGTAGTGGCCCGGGTTCGATTCCCGGTCGGTTAAATTCAGGAAACTATCTTTTCTGAATTGACTCGGGTCTGGGTGTGCCCAGAGACGCCCCTGGTTCAACTCCTTGTCTGGTACCTCATAATACAAAGTGAAGTGGCAAGATCGCGTACCAAACACTGAAGTCCTTCGGAGAGCTGCTATAGAAGCTATTCTCATGACTGGTCAACTTCGCTGGTGCGGACACGGACACCTCGTGCGCAAGGACGACTCTCGACTGCCCCTGGTCGCATTTTACGCCGAGATGCAGTGCGGCAAGCGCAAGGCAGGTGGCCAATGCCTCCGCTATAAAGATGTTCTCAAAAGCAACCTCACGGCCTGTAACATCTCTGTAAAAGATTGGGAACATCTTGCCTCGAACCGGTCCGAATGGCGCAGAGCCGTAAATGAAGGCGTCAAGTACTTTGAGCAAATTCGTCTTGAACAAGACCCGCCCGAAGCCAACTTATAACTACACTTACGATTCTACAGGACAACTGTACTGCTTAAGTTGTGATCGCAGCTTCAAACCTATGTTCGGCTTCGCCAATCACATTCGGGCCCACGAAAGAAGACAATGCACATGCCTGTGTCGCCGTCGACGTATGCGTCGAGGAGGACATAGGGATATTATTAATCCCTACTTCCGAGACCATGACAAGTGGTAAGTTGTCTGGCACATATTAATTTTAGTCCGTTAAAATAGATCACTCTACACACCATAACCGCCGGTCATCGTCGCGAGGCGCATCGTAAATACGAAACGCCGGTACGCCGCTGCCTGAAGCCGCCCCGCCGCGCTTCAACCCACGGTCTATCATTTGCATAGCTAGACAAGTCGCGACGGCGGCCTTTGGCCCGGTTTCCACTAAAGCGGAGAGGAGAGGAGATGTGTATCGATAACCTGATTGGTTAGCAAAACACATCTCTCCTCTCCGCTTTGGTGGAAACCGGGCCTTAAGCTGCGCCTGGCGGAAGTATGCCTACGCCGCCCGTACAATAAGTCCGCCGCGGACTTGCCACGGACTCAACGCACACAGAGTGCATCATTTGTTGTCCGTGAGTACTTATTTAAATATTCTGAGATTACGTTGTGCTTTAAATACAACTGCGGCGGTTAATGGGTTAAAGAAAGAATTAAGAAAAACAAGGATGAGAATTGAAATAAAACGTGCCATTTTTCACAAAATTATATTTTGCGTGATAACACCTGCTACATGTTCTTACTGTTATCGTATTTACAATATTTTATATACTACACATTAGTAACAAATAACATTCATAACCTTAGAGGGGCAGATCTTACAAATAATTTACGTCGCAGCGCCGAGACGCTCAGTGCTGCGACTTCTAACTAAAAACGTATGCGTGAGGCTCTCAACTAAATTTTATAAACTAAAATACTTAAATTCAATCGCAAAGTCAGTGTCAATAACATTTGGCAATAAATTACTGGGATAACACGAAAATAATCCATAAGCAAGGCGTAAAACGAAGTAATCATAATAAAAACATTAAATCCTACCAAGGTAAAGAAATACAAAATATTAAAATAACCGCCCTTGGCCGCGAGCGGCGCGCCCTGCATCGCTACTCTAACCTTCAACAACTCGTATCATACAAAATACACCAAAATTATTATACGAGCTCTATATTTATAAGCTTTGTGTTAATGAAGCGTTACATTTACAATATCTTACACTGGAACACAAGCAGATGGGATGAGAAGAGGCACTTTGAAGAACAGATAGAGGACAATCTGGATCTTACTGTATAAAATTAACATTAAGTCGACTGTACAAGCCTTTATAACTACGCACGTGTGCACACAAAAACATCAACATAAACAGGATATACATAAAATATGAGTTTCAAAAGAATCTTTACATCAGAAGTACAATTTGCGATTCGAAAAAACATTGCACTTATTTTCAACGTAACCAAAGACTTAACATTATCTTTGGAAATTAAGTAATATATTAATTTACGATTTAAGCACACGCCCAGTAGACCACTGCCAACCGCCAGTTATCACAGTATCCCACGCAGCGAGCCGCGTCGGGCGCCAATATAACACGCTGGCCTAGCAGAGCACGATACAATTATTGCACTATATAATTATGCTACTTTTTCGCTGACATCATCGTCATTAGTGTAAAAACATTTAAATACATCATTATCTGCAATTTTGTACTTTATTCAGCTTCCATATGGGGTACAGTGCTTTCTCAAACAGAGAAACTGTAATGCATGGTCCATATAATACAAAAATACAAAACGATAACAAGCTGCCATTCTTTAAGGGCATAACAGAAGAGAGAACACTATGTCACCTGAGCGGAGGATAAGGCAACTGAAGTGGTGTTAATGTTACCTATATATATTAATTAGTCACTTTACGATATATACAAACTATACTTATACGAAGCTTCACTTTGTACTATGCTTAACTATACACTCCAGCATTTTTGGTCAAGGTTACCCGAGCGTTCGAACCGATTTTGGAATGCCAAGTGAGTATCACGGGGAAGTCAATTCACACACTTATTCACTTTAGTCACTAGTTGCCACTTGCACAGATACAATAATACTATGTAGATGCGAATTCTGTCACATTGGTTTTGCATAGTCTGTCAGTGTTCCACATTATGCTGGTAATAGTTCAAAGAGCCAATGATGGTCTACACTCTACACAGTAGTGAGGCATGCCCGCTACCGGCGCATGCTGTTGAGCGCGGGCATGGGCAGCGCGGGCGGCGGGTTGATGTACCCGTAGGCGTACACGTTGGGCTGCTGCGCGCGCGCGTCCGGCGCGGGGTACTGCGCGCCCGGCTGCACGTTCATCATCTGCAGGTTGTTGAACTGCTGCTGCGGGGGCACGCGGTACCCGTTCAGCCCGTACTGGCTGATGATGTGCGAGTTCAGGTTGGGCGACATGCGCGAGCCGGGGCCCATCTGCATGTGCTGCATTGGGCTGAGGTTACCTGGAAGGGGAAACAATTCATTGACAGTATTTATTTTGGTGAGTTTTGAAACAAATTGGAAGACAAGACACTTGTCATTAGTATTTAATTATTATTTTTTACGCCAGACAACACACCTCTTGTAATGGTATCGAAGTAGGGATTAATACCCTGTGTTACGAGGTACCACACAAGGAAATAAGCCAGGGGCGTCTCCCAGCACACTCAGACCCGAGTCAATTCAGAAAAGATCGTTCGAACTCAGGACACTACGGAAAACGAGGCGAGAAACCGTGCTACAGCGGACTACGCCCACACGATTGGTCTGTTGTCATATTTGATGCATCCCCAATTTCTTCTTGATTATTGGTATTATGTAAAATTATACTCCCCCCATTACTTTTCGTTGCATATATTGGGATGGTATGTTGCTTGAGGTTCAAGAAATGTATTAGAAGGCCAACTGAATCACTGACTAATGACGTTTTACACACACACAACCAAAATCAACCAGCTCTATTTGATTATACACACATCAAAAGTGTCTAGGGATCAACATATATTTTTGCAATAACTTTTCTCCTGATTGATATTAATTAAAATTAAATTATGCTGAGACGATTGTATCAGACGTCATCGTTCCTCTACAAGTGCAAATCGGTCCCTTATTTCAGTTAATGCATGATAATGCACGACCGCACACCGCAAGAGTTGTAAGACAGACTCTCGCCGCAGCTAACATCAATGTCCTGCCCTGGCCTGCTCAGTCGCCAGACTTGAACCCGATTGAGCATGCATGGGATATGCTACAGAGAAGAGCTCTGCCGAATATGGAGGGTATCCAGTCGCAAGAAGACCTTTTTTGTTGTTGCAACGAACATGGGCGGCCATTCCACAGCGTGATTTGGATGAACTCATTTTGAGTATGCCAAACCGATGTTCTTGTGTTGTTAGTGTTCGCGGTAGAAACACGGATTATTAATTGTTTAAGTTACCCAATAAAATTTTAAAGAAAACTGTTATTTCAGTCTTTTTTTCGAACTTTAATGTTAGTGGTTCAAATTTCAAAAATCCCTTTATTAGGAAAATGGCAAATTTCTTTATTAATGCAAAGGTGACTTGGTTTATCGTTACTGTAGACAAACGAAAACACTTTATTTGATGAATCCTTAAAGAAAATTTTAATTAATATCAATCAGGAGAAAAGTTATTGCAAAAATATATGTTGATCCCTAGACACTTTTGATGTGTGTATGTGTGATAATGTTTTTTCACTTCTCATGCTCTAAAAGTACGCCAATATAGCCCTACGAAGCGGGCCTAAAGTGACCACTTTAGCCCCTAGGGAGTAAAAAGTAATTAGTTTTTTAATTTCCTTCATGTGACATAGACAAACTCAAACAGCTAGTGAAAATATACTATTGTTTGTGGAATGTGGACAGTCTTCATTGCGAAAATGTTGAGAGTTTTAGTTCCATAGTTTGTCCGCAAAGAAGGTGGCGCCATTTGTTTAAATTGTTAATCTGTGGTTCAATTCAGAAGAAAAAATCGACCACAAAAATTTCAGAACTCTTGTCGAGTGTAAATTTGTTCGGTTTTAAATGTTTTTGTACTAAATTTAATATTTTTCTCGCAATCAAAGTGTAAAGTACAGTTTGCACTTCGAGACTCAACGCCAACTTAATATACCCTCGGTTTCATTGACTCCCGAGCTCTGGTTTATTATGGCTTCGTTTAGTCCCCCGATATAAAATATTCTAATAAACCATTTTATCATACTTTTTGTTGCACTCTATACCTAGGACCAAGGATTTGGCTAGTATTTTTCATCTCTACCTTGTTCTTATCATATTGTATTAAGTGTAAATATACAAATATAGCCTCCCCACTTACTGGAGGCGTTCCTAGTGTTCCTGGGCGAGTCGAGCTGGTTGTGCGGCGGCGCGTAGTACTTGGCGGCCGCCGCGTGGTAGTGCGCGCTGGCGGCGTTGCCCGCGCCCGGCGGCGTGCCCGCCTGCTGCGCGTACTGGAACAACTATCTAAATTGTAGTGTACGTATATGCTATCTTAGAGTAAAAAAATATTTTGAAAGAGCACTTATTTAAAGGTTATTCGCGGCAAAAAAATTACGTAAATAGAATAATAGGGATTAGACTAGTTGGGAGGTTGATTCCATCGAGAAGAATTCAGCTTGTAACTCTTTAGATCAAAAATAAAATAATGAAATAATTATGAAATATGTCTCACAGCAATTTAGGTTAGTAGAGATTTTTTATTTCTCATAAGAACAGAGTTCACTTAAAATGTATGTATGTATGTATCTCACATAAAATTTGAAAAATAAAATTAATATTATTATATTTTACATTTCATTTTACTCCAGTGATGACTGTTAAAGTGTACTGATTAGAATATGTTCCAAAAGTTTGCTTTTATACATGGATATATTGTCACATTCCTTTATGTCGTTTGGCAGGTTGTTGTATAGCTGTACTCCTTCCGATAAAATTGTTTTTTTTCCCATACATAGTATGCGCATTGGCCACTAGTAGTTTATGTTTATTTCGCAAGTTATGAGTGTATATTTTTTTACTAATGTGAATATTTGACTATACAGAGTTGCTGGTTATATTTTTTATTAAAATGCAAGTGCAGTATGTGTATAGTTGTGTGAGATTCAGGATATTCGTTTTTTGATTTTCGTTAGTAGAAGTAAGATAGTGAAATAACGCTTTTGTGATTTTATTTTGTGTTCTTTGCAAGCTGTTTAGGTGGGTCTTTGGTGCTGATCCCCAAATTTCAATCAAGTAATCAAGATGTGATTTGACCAAAGAGTTGTAGATTATGGTGCGTACATTTTTAGGTATACAATTAGAAACTTTACGTAGCGCACCCAGTAATGGTAGTAATTTGGTTCGGAGTTTCGGACATGGTCAATGTGGTACTTCCATGTCAGTTTGTCATCGATCCACAGTCCCAGATATTTTTCTTTACTTGAGCGTTGCAATTCGGTATTACAAATGGCAAAAGGCCGAAAATTCGGTATATTTTTATTTATTGCTGAGAAAATCATGTCAGCGGCAGAAGCTCGTGGCGGAGCTGGACGCGCTGAAGCAGTGGCTCTACGACGAGGGCGAGGACCAGAACAGAAATGTACAGGGATTGTAATTTGGGGCCTGATCCAAATCGCTTTTCGCAGAGTGAATGTCTTTGAGGTATTTATTGTGATTAAGTTAAAGTTAAGCCATTCGCGGAGTATATCGAGATCTCTTTGTTCGGTAGTTATAATATCGTGAATCGATTTGTCAAAGTAAAACAAGCATGTGTCATCTGCGTATAATGTTAGTTAACCTGTGATTTGACAAATACTTCCTCTTAAAAAAAATAGTTTGTCCTTGAACCGTAGTGATGGGAACGTCACATAAATCAGAATTATTTATTTCAATTAAAAGTGGCTCAAATACTATGCTGTCGATTTATGGTTCCTACTATAAGGTACCTATAAAAGAATATGAATTTAAATTTTTGATTATTTTGTTAATTAAAGCTTTTATTCAATATGTTACAAAGATTAGGTTCTATTTTAGGTTTTATTTATTAATTGCTTTTTGAGTTTATGCATTTTAATACGTATGCCAAACAAGTTAAGGCTACACTATTTATGCTTTTTGTAAATATGCCACTCCATATGAAACTCGTGGCGATTAGAAAAATCAGAAATATGGAACATGATATTATGACAATGAACATTAAATATGCTTAGGCATAGTGAGCTTTTATGAAGACTTGGTAAAAATAGGTGGATAGTCGTTCAAAATCAGTACTTAAGTAAACTAAGGCCAATTTTGAGAAATCTCCATACACCTACAGTTACAGGGCAAAATCATCATTTCGTCACACACGCACAGTTCTGTCCGTCAGACACCCGGCGGGCACCCCTATACGTGTATGGTTGGGTAATGACTTTGTATGCTTAATTCGATGATTTACCAACACTACGAATTGGCCATGGTTGTCAAAACGCTATGTTTGTGTACATTATAAGACATGTAAGAAAAAACAGACTATAGATTTATTCTTTTCGTAAACTGTTTTTCTTAAATTAAAAAAACATAAATTCTTCATAAAAAGACAAGACAAAAAAATGTGCAGAGAAACAAATTATACCTAAGGACAGGTGATGCACTAAATTTCAGCTTTCTTATGATTTCAGCCAAGCACAACCACTTGTTCTTGAAGTATTTCGTCGTATTTTAGAACTCTCACAGTTTCACTCTGAATCCTGCTAGAAAGTCCAATAATGTTTCTATGATATTAGGTCCACAAACGAGCTGAAAAGTTGTTGCTGCAGTAGCCTCGCTAGCTGTAGAGACTGCAGTACACACCTGGTGCGAGTGATGCGGCGGCGCGTGGTCTATGGGCGCGTGGTGCTGCGGCGCGTCCGCCATCTGCTGCAGCTTGGCCAGGCTGCAGGAGGGCGGCGCCCAGCCTCCTGAGTGGTACTGCTGCTGTTGCTGGAAGGACAAGTAGCCGCCTTGGTAGCCGCCGGATGTGGCCGTGGCGTGCCCCGGTACTCCACCTGGGAGAAAATTTAAGTTAGGTTTCCGCGGACTCAAATGCTATGTGTTTAAGACAGTACAGAAGATAGATTTCTTTTGCATACACAAAATGCAGAAACCACAATCTATTTCAAAATTAATAACTTTTACTATCGACGCAATTGTCATTTGTTTTCATACTTGTCGACGCTGATAGTGATGATCAATGTGAAGTCTCAGTGATTCACTACATGACGTCAAAAGTCACAGATTTGCCAGAGGTAGGTACCCTAATTAAGACAGGTCAACTGATGAAGCTGTCAAGGAATAGTGCACGTACGGTCATAGAGATTGTCACAGAACACTTTAGACTTTACAAGCACCTTACAGTGATAGGCACCAAAGATGACCCCACATGCCCGGAGTGCATGGACAGCGAGGAAACGAGTTTCCACCTACTCGCCGAATGCCCAATGTACTCACACATTTGATGGGAACACAAATAGGGTCTGACTTTTTAGATGAAGAAGATTTGAAAGAACTGACGGTGGATCAGATAGCAAGATTCTGCAGAGCCACGGCAAGAAACTGTCTGTACGAGTTTTTTAAACGTGTGAACCTGTTGTATGAGCATGTTTTTAGTTCTAGGATTTTAGCAATATTCTAACAATTTCACTTGTTACTGAGCTGCAATAAAGATCGTAAAATTCAATGTTCCTGATACATATGGTATGAAATTCTGAACGAGCTGAAAAGTTTTATTTTCCATTTAATTTTATTTATTCAGGCCACAATTTTCATTACACCAAGATTACTTAAAATAAACAACACAAAAATCAATAGTTTCTACTAATGTTTAGCACAGACCACCAAACAACAGACTTATGACTGGAAATTCCAAGTAGATATGTAATACACGTCACTCAGAGAGCTATGGAAAGGTGCATGCTAGGAATCTCGTCATGGGTCCTGAACGACGAGATAATCCGGCTAAGAACTAAATTGACTGACGTAGTCCAGCATTGTAGCAAAAAGTGGCAGTGGGCTGGTCACATCTGTCGCAGAACCGATGGTCGGTGGAGTAGACTAGTTTTCGAGTGGAGACCACGACTCGGCATTCGTAGTATTGGACGTCTACCGGCACGTTGGACCGACGACCTAAAGAAAGTGACTGGATGGCAAAAACGGAAGATCGGGCTTTGTGGCGCGCCCTGGGGGAGGCTTATGCCCAGCAGTGGACTGCTATAGGCTGAAAAGCAAGGAGAAGATGCATCAGAAGCCGGTACTGACCGTGCTGGCCGGCGGGCGACATGGCGCGGTGGCGCGCGGGCGGCGTGGCGCGCAGCTTGTCGGCCGCGCTGCTGGAGCCGCTGCTGCTCTGGTTGGTGCTCCTACAACACACATGTCGTTAGATTACTAAATGTTTCAATTTTGCTTTGATGTTTTGGGACATTAGACATGACAAATGGTACAAAGAAGACAGCATAACACCTATCAAAATTCTGCCACCTTGTAGGGGGTACTCTTCGGAAATACTGATCCGATCATGAAAATTCTACACACTATTCTGGAGTGACAAAGACTTTATTTTTCTTTTGTTTATGGTTTTATTTTAACGGGAGAAATAGTACACGCAGGCGAAATTGTTGTCGGACAGCTATTTGATTGAAACAATCAAAAAATAAAGTCACTTATAGTTTGACCATGACCACTAAGCAGATAATCAGGTAAATAAACAGTGAGGGAAAACCCTTTAGAATTGAAGACTGCAGAATATATTTTTTAGACCCTTTTTTTTAATACTTTTGCATGTTAATTTAATGATCACAAATAAAAGCAACTTCTCACCTATTCCTGTTGTTAATTTTCTGCTGCTTCGGCGGCTGGTTCGGCTGCGTCATGATGCTGGGGATGTGTATGGAGGAGTGCGGGTACTGCGGGCTGGGCGCGGGGTGCATGTGCATCATGCTGCACGGCGACGCCATGTCCGAACCGATGCTTGTGGGCGACTCGAGCCCCAGCTGGCTGACATCCAACTCACAGGCCGGATACTGCACCGAATGCACTGAATTACTAGTAGAATCAGGCGTGTAAACTCCCATCGACTGCAACGCTGGACTAACAGCTTCACACATCTCTTCTTTCTCTTTCGGAGACTCCTCCTTTTTTCGAGACTTCTTCTCGATTTCAGTCTTCTCGCATGGACCGTTCTGCCCGTATGACTTACACCCCGGAGAAGTCAACACTTGAGGACTCTGTTGCCGGTATTCCGCGCAACTCGTAGCCACTTCTTGCTGCTTCGCTTGGCGTTGCAACATCTGCTTTATTTGAGCTTCGGCCGAATTTTGCGATTGAGACTTTTTAGGCTCGCACTGAGTCTGACACGCGGTCGTTTTCGACTGCTTAGATGGCTTGCAATCGTTCTTCTGCGAGCACTCTGCCTTGATTGGGCCTTTGGCTTCCTTGAAGTGAGGCAGCCCTGTGTATACACCAGATAGAGCGCCGTACGCAATGTTGTGGAAGTCTTTCTGATCGTACTTCGGGTGCAATTTCTGAGGTGATTTTTGCATCTGATCTAAATGAGGTAGGTTAAAGCCTTGGAACTTGTCCAAGTAGTTCTTATCGCTGTTTTTCATATCTAAAAATCTGTTAGTATCCCACGTGCCCTGCAGCCGCGCAGGGTCCCAGGGAGCCCACTGGTACTGCGCATGCGTCGTGTGGTAGTTAGGGATCTGATTCATAGCGTAATCAGCTTTCGGGACCAATTCGTTGTCATACTTGAATTTAGGTAGAGATTTATTCGTTTCATTCTGGTCCGCCTTGAGATTTAGTTGCGCCGTGCAACTCTTGTCGTGTTTCACGGAGGTATTCTTCGACTCACATTTAGCGGCACTAGATTTTTCCTTCTTATAAAAATCTTGTTTCTTCGGCGCCTCACTCGGGGTCTTCGCCTCGGCCTTGGTCGTGACCGGCACAGAGTTGATCACGTTTATTGGGACAGATGTTTCCGGCTTCCTTGCTGCGTTTGTACTTTGCTCCGGAAAAAACATCTTTGGCTCGGGTGTGCTTCTTGGCGTATCATTCTTTGAGGGTTTCTTTTCCGTTTTCTC
Organism: Udea olivalis; assembly: GCA_947369235.1. Lineage (NCBI taxonomy): Eukaryota > Metazoa > Arthropoda > Insecta > Lepidoptera > Crambidae > Udea > Udea olivalis. Next base: position 1,809,701 of record OX376358.1, on the reverse strand, counting down.
AAGTTTACTTTGCGCTGAATTCACTCTGACATCTCTCAGCTTGCTCTTTTCTCGCGGTTTTTGATTTGGGTCGTTCTTATCTTGAGCTAATGCTTGCGCAATATTCATAGATCCAGATAACGAATTCTGTACCGCACTACTGTTCGCAAAATTCGTATCCAGATCTGTCCTCTCCATGCCCAAGTTCACGGCGGCATTGGCACTTTGGCACCGAGGTAAAAAACTAATCTCTGTAACATTCGGAACTTTTGGTATAACTGGATTTATGATAGGAGATGTGATAGGGTGAGGCACTTCTAGTTTAGTTGTTGTCTTACTTATTACTGGAGTATCTGGTATATTATTTATCACACGATTTGGTTCACTAGTTTTAATCAGAATTTTATCAGTTTGCACCGCTTGAGACTCTTTACTCACACTCGCTCTGTGGTTGAGAAAGGAATGCTGAGCAGTGTTGATCTGCTGTATTGTCATTGAATTGCTCACTGGAGGAAAGCTCTGCATGTTGGTTTCTATTATATTCCTCGTTATAACGATTTCATCCTTTCTAGTTTTCATTATGTCATTTCGAAAGTGAATATCAGTACTCTTGCTTATAGTTACCGAATTAGGAACTTGGTTAGGGACCCTACTTCTAGGATCAGTATCTATTACGTATGAATCTAGCTTAGGAGGTTCTAACTTTTTTATATTGCTAGCAATTTCCCTTTGGGGATCTAAACTCTGAATGATAGATTCTATTTTATTAGGCGATTTTTTGTCTATATTTTTAGTTTCGTCAATAGTTTGATGCTGCTGCTGTATCACCGTTTCTTTTCTCATTTCACATTTTTTCTGTTCATATGCAACGTCAACATTCATCTTTTCTGGTGATTTTTTCTGTTTTGGTGATTCACTGATAACGGATCTATCGCTTTTCTTAGGCGATATATACGAAGGAGAATTGGCACTATCGGATTCTCCTTCAACGACTATTGTTTCAATGTGGCGTGTTTTCGATACCATACAACTGCTATCAACTGGAGTTCTAATTATATTAACTTCCTCCTGAACTTTAGGATCTAAAACTATGTGGGCATTCTCGGTAGATACTACAGGGATTACCTTAGAGGGACTATCGTTTTCTTCTATCTCTTTGGGCTTATTATTATTACTTTGTGCGACAGGTGCCACCATATTTGGTTTAGGAGAAGGCAGTGGACAACTCTGACTGTTATTATCATCAGATTCAGATATAACAATTGTGTCTTTATCATCTATAACTGGCTTAGTTGGTGACTTCATCTCACCATTTCTAATTTCAGGCACTTTCTTTTCTTCTAAGTCTTTTGGTGCTGATGTCGCCTCAGTAGGTTCAGTATTTACTTCACTGGCAGCTTCAGTTCTATTTTCGATTTCAACATCATCTTTTTCAGATTTTTCAGTTGCAGAAGTTTCGTTAATTACTTGGTCCTGGTCTGCTAAGGATTTAGGTGAGTCCATATGTATACTGTCAAGTTCCATGTCGCTTGTGTGATGGTCCGTGCTATTCTCTTCGACTTGTCTGGGCGTGACTGGCTTGCTAGGGATACTTCTTCTATCCTCGCCCTCTTCAACATCCATCTCATCATCAGCTTCTCCAGACGAGTCTTCAGAACTCGCTTCTGAGTTCTTAGCCTTTTCTTCAGATTTATCATTGGTCTTTGGCGATTCTGGACGATCTTCGATCAACGGGACAGCCGTTTTCTCCGGCTCCTCCATTGAGTCATCTGTTTTGTAATCATTTGTTTCTTCTTTATCATCCACTAATTTGAGCTTCTTTGCGACTGGAGAGGTATTTCTGCTCTTAGGCTTGCCCCTGCTGTTAACCTTTTGCCGTTTCTTTTGCCGACCTCTCCACGCTATTTTTCGCTTCGTTTTCCCCTTGGCGGAATTCAAAACTGGTGTGTTGGAGACAAGAGTTGAATCATCTTGACTCTCCTGGCTGTCAGAAGCATAAGCTGGCTCTTTGACACTTTGCCTTCTACTTCTGGCTGTATTAGTATCTTCGACGACATCATTAACGACTCTAGATGATCTTCTAGAAATACTCTTACTTCTCTGCCTTTTTGGAGTTTCCTCTTCTTTCTTTTCTTCTGGTTTCTCTACTTCCACATTTGATTCAGAGATTTTACTGCTGAGATCTCGCTTTCTCTTGCGACCGCCCTCGTTTATCGTCGGTGTGGTTTGGTATGTAGTTTCACTGTATTTAAGTGGTCGCGTTCGTCTTCTACCAGATGACGTCACTTCGACTGGTACTTCTTCTTTCAATTCCTCTTTTTCAGCCTTAGCTTTCGTCTTTACTTCAGCCTTGGTGACTGGCGCCTCTAGCTCGTTTGCTGTGTCTTCGCTCTCCGTCTTCATCTCATCGTTTTCAGTCTCTTGATCACAAGAATTTTCTTCTGGTGATCTAAATGGATTCACAGTAGGTGCCAGTAGCGGCGTCCACCTCAAACACTCAGGATCAATCTCTAGACGAGGTCTACTTTTCACCTTTTTCATGTGATTGTCAACTCTATTCCAGTCTATACAAAGTCCCAATTTGGTAGAGTTGTCATTAGGGATATACCGTACGAAGCCCAATAGTTGAAATGTAATAGCGATATCGTTCATGTGCATGCCTGTCGTATGAGCGATATCTTCAAAAGTGAATGGTTTGTTTTTGTAGTCGTACAGAAATTCTAAAATAACTGATTTCCAATACGCGTGATATGAGACTCTTCCTAGGTCCGACAGTGGTTTTTCAGGCGTTCCAGGTTGTCCCTCTTCTTTTGATAATAGATAACCTATAAACAAAACAAAACAGTTAGAATATTCACTCCCATATAAGCAAGTTAGGTGAAATTTCAGAGCATAGTGTGCTGAAAAATGTTAGTTCAGCATAATACACTCTTTTCATTTAAAAATGATTTCACCACTCACTAAAATGGATGAGAAACCTCCCGAAGCCCTGCCGCTGGTACTGAGGCATCGTCATAATGCAGGAGACATTATATTTCTGCTGGCAATGTTTCTCTTTGGAGAAGTAGCCGACGAGATGGCAGCCTTTAGCGTCGTTTTTGGTGAGGACGTAGAACAGGAACGGTTCGACGTCATAGTATAGTGTTTTGTGGTCGAGGAATAGTTTTGCGAGTAGACAGAGGTTCTGGCAGTAGATCTTGTTGGCGTTGCCGTCCACTTCGAAGACGGAAATGTCTCCGGAGCGATAGATCTCGGTCGCGGGCGGATGTCGCCAGAGACACTTGTCGAGATGCCTCATCAGCACCGCCCGACTCTTCGCGTACTTCAGGCAGAACTCGCAGAGAAACAATTTTGGTAACCTGTAAGCAAGTGAAAGGTTAAGTTGATAACATTATTTTGACAGTGCTAGTTATGTAGCTCGGACCTAACTTGAGTTTGTTATAATATTTAAACATTAAGATTCAGAAGTTTTTTTAGTGCACCACTGAAGTGTAAAGTCTTTGTTAACTATATTGTATTGTCATTTTATTTTTAATAAACAAATGAAGTCCCAGTAAGCAGCCAGCTATGTCTGAGTGTGGGGGTCGATCCAAAGTTTCTTTAAGTTACTATTTTCTTCATTAGAAATAAAAATATTGGAAATACAAATGACAACCAGCTTACCTGGCATATTCCTGCGGGAACGGACTCGAATACCAGGTTTCAACCTCCCACTGTCCGAACTCTATCGCGGACGGGGATTTTGGGACCACATGCGCGGAGGGCGTGGCCGGGGGGGCACTCGGGGCCGGGGCCCCTTGCGCTGGGGTCGCGGGGGCCCCAGGCGCGGCGGGGGGCTCGTCCGCGGGGCACGCAGCCGTCCGCGCCTGGTTAAACAGTTCCGCGTCCGCTTCCGTCACGCCGGCCGGTAATCGCTTGCTCTCTGCAAAAGCGCCAGCTCGCGTTACGGTCCGCTTTGCAGTTTGCATAGCAGAGCGCAAGCAAGATTATGGGGTGATGTTAGAGATTGATAGGCAAGGATATATTAGGGAAAACTATATTTTGACACCGAGACTAGTTCACGAATTTGTAATACAATGCAATCTTATCTTTATCTAAATCAAAACACAAGGAGCATTTACTGAGATCAAGATGATTATAGATGTGCCTGCTGATTTTACTGTCTCATTTACATATTCAAATAATAGACTATGTCTAACGCAAAGCGAACGTATGATGAGATACTCGGTAATACTCTTTCGGCTTTTATCTTGATTGTTAGAAACTAGATGTTTTTTTTTTAAGTTAGAGGATATTTTTAGAGAAAATGCCCGAATATAAATGATGAGACCCCTTCGACGGATAGAAGTTAGCCATAAATTTAGCATCTCTATGTAAGTCGAAAAGCCCTCATAGATGAACAATAACGCCTCAACGCGAAGCGCGAGCGAAAGTGCATGTGTGGATACTGCCGAAACCCGATTGACAAATGTCTTGTCAACGGCGCTCGGTGTCCGAACAGAAAGCTGAACAATCGAGAAAACGCGAGGCTCACTCACCGCGGTCCGAACAGAGATTCGGAGGAGAAACGAAAGCGATAGACAGAGCGCCGGCCATCAATCAGAGCGAGTCAGATCCACCAACACTTTCACCGCGCCTCGCGACCCTCCTTACCCGTCTGATTGGTGGCCGGCCTCGAGGCGCGGCCCGCCAGGGCTAGGCCACGGTACAGTTTTTCCGCGTCGTCGGACGAGGCGCGCCGCTTGCCCGCCGCCAAGTTCCTAACGAGCTGCGACGCGGACAGACGCACGGCGACGGGGCTTCGCTCTCTACTCGGGCTGCGCTCGGGAGCCTCCGGCCTCGGCCTGGGACTGCGCTCGGCCGGCTCGGGCCTCGGCCTGGGCCTCGACCGCGAGCGGCTGCGGCCTCGGGGCGCCTCGTCCTCGCTCGGCGCGCGCGGCCTCGACCGCGACCGGTCTCGCCGCAGCGACGCCTGGTATCTCCTAAACGTACTCCTCGTCTCCTTCAACACCTGCTTCTCTTCAGACTCCTCGCGCTCCTCTATAGGCTCGATAACTCTCGCTTTGGAACGCGCGCGCGATTGCGAGCGAGACGCGGTCCGAACCGAATAAAACTCCGAAAGGCCGTCGAATAGGGTGGTCAGTAATCTGTCGCCGCATCTGCTCCGTCGGCGTCTTCGCGGGTCGGGGGTGTCAGAAGGTTGTTCGATGGGGCGTTGCTTTTGGGCTTCGGCGGCGAAGCCCCACGCGCCGTCGGGGCTCGTGTCGGCGGCGAGCCGCTCGAATACGGAGCAGAATTGATCGTTCGCTATTTCGGCTCGCGGGAGCGGCGGCGCGGGAAGTGCCGGCAGGCGGGGGAGGATCGGTTCCGGCGAGGGCGATGGCGAGAGCGAGGGCGAGGGAGAAGGGGAGGGTGATAAAGATGGGGAAGAAGACAGAGAAGAGGACGGAGTAGGACTGGGAGTGGGCCGGCGTCTTTCTAATCTGAGCTCTAATTGGTGGACGCGCGTGACTCTGACGCCGCCCCAGCGCTCCCATTCGCTGGAGGACCGACGGCGGCGGCGCCTCTCGACAAGGTTGAACGCGGAGAACCTAAAGAACTTTTGTTTCTCCTTGGACATTCTCTGTTCGGAGGAGGCGGCGAGGCTCGCGGGGGCATTACCATCCGAGGGCTCGTCGTCGGAGTCGCGGCGCGCGGGCGTGCGCGGCTTGCGGCCGCGGGGAGTTCCTCCCATTGTTGACCTGGGGAAAAAGGAGGTTTAATAGACGAAGATCACTGAAACAATGCTATTCATTTTCAGGGCTGGAAGAATGTTCTAAGTCATGAATTAAGTAAATGTCCAGTTACACGCACTTATTTTGAGATAGAAGTTCATGCTAGCAATCTACTTATTGCGTTTGAACCACGTAAAATTGAAACACTTGAGTATTTTTAAGTTCGTACTAAGGTTAAGATTAAAATAAGCTGAAACTTGTTAAAAAACTAAAAATATTTTTTCTAAGGTGACCAAGAAACCTAACATGATTACTATATTTATTTTAGCATTTTACAAATTTTACAATGCTTGTTTTCCTGGAAAGTTTGTTTTGTTGGATGTTTGAAGGTTGCCTTAAAACAGTGATGAAATAACGTTGGCTTGCAACGTAAACATGTACTAGAAAGATTCGTTCGGTCCATTGAGATTTCAGTAGCTTAGTGGTTAGAGCAGACGAGGATTGTGGAAGACGCGGATTCGAATCCTGCCTGATTTCTTTAAGGTACGGAATTAGATTTTTTCTAACTTTCGAACCTGACATTACCTACATCTGCTTGAATAAGCTTCAGAAGCTACAATGTTTTATTCTGAGTTAATATTAAAAAAAAACTGAGACAGTTAAGGCTTGGGACATGACTCATGAGACATAAAACAATCTGGACTGAGATTCTGCTATTTGAATGCTGATATAATTTCATTTAAATGGCGTGATTTTAACTAATTTAATATGAAACAAATGTCAATAGCATGTAATTCAACCACATTATTGGTATTTAAATAGCAGAATCTGGGACCTGGTAGAACCGAATCCTAATTTCCTATGTGATCACTCAGAACCGTTATTTACTAGAGCGAGAAAGAGAGTGGGAGTGCGACCGCACGCGGCAAACTCTACAAGGTGCTCCGGGCCAGTCAAGTGCGGATCCGGTGCTGCCGCGAGTCTTAGGACACAGACAAATCTGCAAGCTCACCGTTTAAGCAGCGGGGTCTCCGGGCACGCGGCACAGCGCCACGGCAGCGCCGCGCACGCCGGGTGCACGTGCCGCGCGCACGCCGCCCCGCAGCGCGCCGCCCACGCGCCCGGCGCGGGCGTGCCGGCGCGCGCGTCGGGCGGCTCGCCGGTCGGCCGCGAGCGACCGCCGCACACGCTGCAGAACGCGCAGTCGCCGCACGACCAACGGGTTGACTGTTAAGATAGACCACTCATTTACGTAAAACTAATCTGATGTTTGCAGGGTTTATGTATTTTGTACAATAAGGGTTGAGCTACATTTGGCCGCACCGCATCGCACTTTCCTATGCTTCTATCCTTTTCTATCACTCAGAACTGTCATTTACTAGAGCGAGAAAGAGAACAAGCGCCGAGCGCCTCGTCAGTGTCGTCGATTCTGTTCTCTTTCTTGCTCTAGTAAATAACAGTTCTGAGTGATAGAAAAGGATAGAAGCATAGGAAAGTGCGATGCTCAACCCTAATGGTATGCTCGGTAGATGAGTAAACGGAACAGAGAGCGTAAGCACTGGAGGTGTCGTCACGTGCGTGAGATACTGGTTTATACTGGCTAGGTTAGTGCTGAAGCGTAGCGCCTCAGCAGAAACACGTAGCAGTGTATAGTTCGCGGCAAACTTCTAGTCCAGTCTGAACTTGTTCAGAGTTCTAAGTCAGTTGTCATCTAAGGCGTTACAGCCGCCTGGTCAAGTAAACCCTTCCAGACTGCTCTGTTTAGGGCTTCGACGCCATCCAGCCATCTAAGCTTCAGTCACGGTAATATTATGTATCAGTATTGTAACACGGCCCTATCTTTGAAATACATGCCTACAGCCGCGCGGTACATAAACACGCTATAGGGCTGCCCACCTACATTTATATACTTTGAGTTTCAATCTAGTTTTGTGAATGTATTTCGTGAATGTATTTAGTGATTGACAATATTATATTTTTTAGATAAACGTGTAAAATCCGTTGTGAATGAAATAGGAAATGTTCAATAAAAATGCATGTTGTTTTTCTTGACTAGTATAGATTTAATTTAAAACTATGGTTATAATTTGTTTGATTTTAGACTTATAAATAGATCAGTTTTATAAATTTGCGACCGAAAAATATTTACGCCTCGACTGAGACGTACGAAATGATTTATTATTAAATTTAATGGTATAAAAATATTATCATTATCTCTATTATTAATATCTACTATTATCTCTCTAATTCTACCTGATTACGTATTTCCAAGTGATTTTTCGTTTAATTCAATGTTTCTAAAAACCTACAACTCGGAGGTTTGAACATTAGCGTACCTACCGTATCATGAACCGCCTATAACTATTATACCTAACCTAGTTCACTCGTGTATCTCTTTCCTTTACCGTTTCCACTTTATTTCTTGATCCGGGCATATTTTCGGAAGAAAAAACGAAATACCTATCCTTTAAAAAAGACAAATTACGTACCTACTAGTAAGAACCCAACTAAAAACATTTTATAGTCTTACCTGTCGGAGTTACCAGGTAATTTAAAGAATTTTATCTCTGGGTGCGTTATTAAAGGAATTCATGCAACCAAAAACAGCACAGGATTTTCTACAAATTACTCCTTGCCATAGTAAGTACTTGTACTTGTTTTATTTAAAAAAAAACGCGCGCTTACTGTATAAAAAACAACCCACCTTCCGTTCGTCACTGCGGCACATTTCGCGACTGCTTGCATCGCGAGCGCACCTCGAGATCCGAGGCGCGTGGACAGCTCGCGTTTCGTACGTTTGTATGAAGTTACAATACTGATATATAATATTACCGTGCTTCAGTCTACCTCGACTTCTTCAGCAGTCTAGCCGTTCCTATGACAAATAGGTATTGCGCGTGCGCGAAACAACATCAGAGCGAGCAGGCCCTCTGGGTGTTCTGGTTTGTTTTGTTTTCAGCTGTTGATGATGACACTGTACTGATGATCAATCTATCCTAATATTATAAAGAGGCAAGCGTTTGTGAGACTGTGAGTTTGTATGTTTGGGACAGGTAATCTCCGAAACTACCGAACCGATTTCAAAAATTGTTTCACTGATAAAAAGCTACATTATATTTAATTGCAATAGGCATATATTTGTTTTGAAATAATCAGTTTCCAGCCAGATGAATTAACAATTATCAAGTAATCCGGAAAAAAGCGCCACCGTAAATCTTTTCGTGCGAGCGCTGGCCCCACTGTTGATTATACATGCATACAATCTCCTACAAAAAATATAGGTTTTTAGTAGATCCATAAAAAAGTCTGCGATACAATACATAGTAGCTATAAGGTATGTTAAGTGTTAAAAAGTAATGTAAATTAAAAGGTAGATTTTGAGGATTATTGCTTGGGAGGGGGGTTGACGCGCTCATTCAAAGCACACACGTATTTCGTTTTACCGTATATTTTATTAATACTTTTGAGTTCTCAGTAGTGTTATATACCTATGTGTAGGTGCTAATCTCAGTCACCCTTTAGTGAAAACAGATTTCAAAAATATGCTATAGTTCCTGAGTTACAAGAAGAAACAAATTTCAAAAATTAAATAACGAACCAGATTTGTTTACGTTCGGCGCCCGTGCTGGCGGTAGCTTGTGCGGTGAGGGTGAGTCATACGCAGCGCTGCGCCGGCGACTGACTGACCGGCGTTGGGACTATTCACGCGCGAACAAGGAGGACAATTTTGACAAGGAAGCAAAGCGGACACTAGTCATTTTGAAGATACTACAATGCTAAGGCAAGTCAAACATTTTTACTATTCGGAGAAGTTAACATTTAAAATGGATAAATTGTGTTCGAGATGTGAAAATCATATATCCAACAATCGACACCTAACTTGCTCGCATTGCAAGAAATCTTATCATTTAGAACCATGTATAAAAATATCTGAAAAATTGTTCAATATAATGGAAATAGATAGGAAACGAAACTGGAAATGCATGAATTGTAATATTGCTCTCAAAACACCTCAGAGCTGCGAGTTTGTAACTCAGCGACAGAATTGTAAGCCTAATGTGTCAGTTCAAAACTCATTTCATTCTCTGTCCATTTAGGATGACTCAGACTTGGAAGAAAAGGTGTCACAGTCAGATAACCCATTACTAACAAGAAGTTGCCCGATCTAAGATTGAATCTTTTATAGAATAAAATTGAAGAAATGGAGAAAACGATAGCATCTCTGAATGAGCGGTTTAACATAGCTAATAATTAAATTATAAATGTCCTATCTGAAAACTGTACCCTAAAAAAACAAATGATTGGCTACAATAACAGTGTGGAAAGCCTAAAGGAAATTTGCCGATCATCTACTAAGAAGCGAATTTCAAACAAAATTCCATAAAGTTCAACAAGAACCAAACTCGATTTTGATCAGGACAAAAAAATCTCTCTGATACATATAGACCAAGCAGTAACTTCTCACGGCCACAGTAAAACTGCAGTGCGCAAGTAGCACTCCTGAAACCAGTCCATGCGTTGTGACAGATAAGAGTAGAATACATATAGTTAGTTCAAATAAGAAGAATAGGATGCTTGATATTACAAAGGAAATGCTTCAGACTCAACAGGATTTTAAACTGTGTCACTATTTGCTGCCTGAACGGGGCTTGAAGGACTTGCTCTGTGGATTGGATGCTAAGTTAAAGGATTTTACACATAGAGACTTTTGTGTTATTTTCATTGGTGATGAAGATTTCAAAGTTACAAAGAATGGTAATGAATTGGTTCAATTTACTTGTGAAACCTTAATTAGGGTCAACTACACAAATGTTTTGATTTGTTTTCCAACTTATAAATTACGAGGTGCATTCAATAAGTACCTAGCCTCATCGCCAGAGGGCGCTGTAGTTTCAAAAGAGTTTTACCACAGTGTAGCACATTCTTTTTAATTCTTTTTTCAAATTTTCATTCCAATCCCTTCATTTCTTATAATTTGACAACTTATGGAAGCGAACGTGTCGATCGGTTTTACAAAAATGGAAAAAGAGAAATATCGTTCGGTGATTCGATTCCTATTTTTGGAAGGGAAAACGCGCATCGAAATCAAAGAGCGCTTGGATGCTGTGTACGGTGACTCTTCTCCATCGATGGCCACTGTCAAGAATTGGTTCAACGAGTTTGCACGTGGCCGTACGTCGGTTTTTGATGAACCACATCCAGGTGCACCGAAAACAGCTGCTACGGAGTAAAACATTAAAAAAATCCATGATCTCGTATTGGCAGATCGCCGATTGAAGGTTCGGGAGCTAGCTGAGACTGTACCCATTTCAGAAGGAACAGTGCATCATATTCTTCACGAGGAACTCGGCATGAGAAAGCTGTCGGCGCGATGGGTGCCGCGTTTACTCACACCGGAAAACAAGCGCAACCGTGAGACCACATCGGAGACGTGTTTCGCGCTGTTTAAGCGGAATCCAGCGGAGTTTTTGCATCGTTTTGTGACCGTCGATGAAACCTGGATCCACTGGTACACACCAGAGACCAAGGAGCAATCAAATCAATGGATCCAGACCGGGGAACGTGCTCCAAAGAAGGCGAAAACTGTAAAATCGGCCGGAAAAGTTATGGCCACCGTTTTCTGGGATTCACAAGGTGTGATCTACATCGATTACCTCGAGAAGGGTAAAACAATTACAGGGCTTTACCATGCCGATTTATTGGGCCGATTCGACGCCGAACTAAAGAAAAAACGACCCCATCTGGCGAAGAAAAAAGTGCTGTTTCACTACGACAACGCACCGGTTCACACGCCTGCCGTTGCCATGGCCAAATTGGTCGAATTACGCTACGAATTGCTGCCCCATCCACCGTATTCTCCAGATTTGGCCCCTTGTGACTTCTTTCTGTTTCCTAATCTGAAAAAATCACTCGCCGGGAATAGATATGGATCAAATGAGGAGGTCACCGCCGCCACGGAGGCCTATTTTGCAGAGTTTGACAAAAACTATTTTTCGGACGGGTTAAAAAAGTTGGAGCATCCCTGGGCTAAGTGTATCGAACTAAAAGGAGACTATGTTGAAAAATAAATTGCCACTATTCCAAAATTTTCGTTTACTTTTTGTAGGCTAAGTATTTATTGAATGACCCTCGTAAGCCATTACCATGACTTCATGTTGTACAATCACAGAGTAGAAATCTTTAACAACATAATGTACAATGACGTTATTAGGCATGAGTATGCGTATGTTAAGTATGAATTGGTATATTTGATACCAATTCATACTCAAATCACTCTGATACAATGTTTGATGGAATTACTGGCTCTCTGAATGATTCCGGATTGCGTACTTTTGTTGCACATTTAAATGAAAGCATTGATCATATTAATAAATGGTCGAAGAATAATTTAGTATTTAAAACACATAAAACTGCTGTAGCGAAGAAGTTCATAAAAAAATGTCAAAAGAAAATATCAGATTATTTTTTGAAAACTAAGAAATCCAATACTTTTGTGGTCCCCAATGAAGAAATTGAGGAGCAAAACAATTTTAATATTTTTCATCATAATATACAAGGCATAAAATCAAAAGTTGATCAAATTGAAATATTTACCAAAGAGTACAAGCTTCATGTCTGCTGTTTTAGCGAAGCGTTTTTCTTAAGAAAGGGGAAGTCAATATTTTACAAATATCTGGATACAATTTAGGAGCTTCTTATTGCAGGCGCAACAAATCTAGAGGCGGAGTTGCCATATATGTAAAAAACACAATTTCCTATAGGGAATTAGAATGGGTAGCGAAAATGTCTATTGAAAAACATTCTGAGTGCTGTGCTATTGTACTTCTAGAGTTGGATTGGGTAGTGGTGTGTGTGTACCGAACTCCGGATAGTAATTTCGAGCTATTCATGAATTATGCGGAATTATTATTCTATAAATTAACTGTAACAAATGTCTATAAAACCTAAAAAATATTATACTTGGAGACTTTAATATCAACATTTTACAGATAAATTTGAAATCTGAAACTTTTTTGGATACGCTTAAGTCGTCTAGACTCAGAGCGACTATTTCACAGCCTACGAGAATCACCTCGCACTCTGAAACATGCATTGACAATAAAATAACAAATTTAAAGTCTTACAATACTGAAGTCTTAAATAAAGGTCTATCCGATCATACAGGCCAAGCCAACTAATATCAATCCAATGTTCTTTCAGTTTTCAGGAGCGTTCTTGGTTTATTTTCAGAAGAGATACGGACAGATACTTAGATATATTCATAAGGTACTTGTCACAAATAAAATTCTCAAGTGTATTTTTACAAACTGACCCAAACAAAGCTTATTTGGAATTTATAGACATTTTTTGTTTAATATTTAGATTGTGTGTTCCGTTGAGAAAAATAAAGGTTACCTTTAAACGAAAGCAATCATGGAAGACAAAGGGAATATTGGGTTCAAGCAAAATTAAAAGGAAAATAATTTCTGTTTTAACCAAAACTAACACAACATTATCTGTTAATTTTATAATTATTATTTTTTTAATTTCTAATTTTAAATTATATCCATTATATTTTTCTATAGCTTTTTTAGTAAAAATAAAAAGAATAAAATTTTTAAGATTTATATTGTTTAAAGTTTTAAATTTCTGATAAATAATTTTACTTTTAAATAAAAAAAATTAACAGACCAGTATGTCTACCAATGTATTGGGATTTGACATTGTCATGTCATGTCATGTCAAATCCCAAATTCCCAATACAATTTTTTACGCAAACGATAACGTAAATTCAAAGTGGCAACTCGTGGTAGACGTACAGGATTGTAATTTAAACAAATTATATTTAATAGGCAAATCAAAGTCTCATTACTATACAGCTGTAACATAATGGCTTTTCAGGAAAAACTGAAGGTTTGTCTAGCAGGCTCTAGCATAATTATGTACATGCAAGTTATGACAACAGATTAATGAGCGCAACCATTACACCGTGACATAGATGCACACGATGGTATAGAATCTATACTATAGATGATGTGCTATCATATTTATTTTACATATTTATTTATACTTCACACCAATTTAATTTACGGCTACCACTTCGACACCTCCCTGGCGTCTATCATGGGCTCTAAAGTGGCTTAGATAGCCAACTTTGTTTGCGAATGACCGCGTACACTGCGGTCACGTTAGAGCACCATAGACATAATTATAGCAGATTGCCTCTGGTGGTCGGGCTTTCAGCTCATCACGTCTGGCATCCAACTCGAAATGCCAACGTGCTTTAAAGTTAAAGATTTTGCTCCGCGACTTGATGCCATCTCCTCTCACTGAGAAGGATTTATGACACATCTCTTCATGAGACGTACTGTTTTAGCACATCCTCATATTTATCTTAGTATTACTATAGTTGGGCAGAAGCGCTATGCCTTTCTTGGGAGACAGCCGGGGAGGGGGAGGTAGTAATGTTTAGAAGAGTGTAGGTACCAGATCATTTGGAGTTTGCCAAGGCTTTCAAATAGGCTTTTCAAAGTTCTTATGCCGGCATTTGGGCGCACTTTGGACCATCCAATGAACTAACTGAGTAATGCTTCATTAGACAGATACTTTTTCTAATTCTAAGGTTGGCCAAAAATCATTGCAATTTTTTACTGTAAAGTAAAATATGAAACTCATAGTACGATTTCATTACACTGCAGAGCACCACTAACCCCAATGAGCCTCCTTCTAGCAGTTTTTCAATCCTGAAGTTAATTAAGTTATAAAAGTCACACAAATAGTAAAGTTTTCCATAACTAGGGCATTATGGATTAAACAAGGGCAGGATGATACAAGATTTGTTCTCAAATTTGATTATTTTAAGTAAATATCACAATACCTTGATAGTAGTTTGAGTTAAGTGGTCTAACAAGTTCAGGCACGTTGGGTGGGCATAAGACTTGCACTGATAGCAGCAGATCAGGGCCTCAGCTTCTCCAAGACCATTCCTTGTGTCTGTGCCCAGGCACTCAGAACACACCGGCACACCACCCTGGTTGTGATGCTGGAAAAAAAGGTAATGCACATAAAGCAATAAGATAAACAAATTAGTAAACTAAGTGATTAGCTAACAAAATCCTTACCTACCCTATACCTTTTCGAAAATTTCAAGTCCAATATCATGTTAATAAATAAAAAATATGAACAGGCTCTACAAGTGGGGTTTTCTAAAGCAGGACAAAAGACAACACAAATATCTGTCTGAAAAATATACCTTTTCGAAAATTTCAAGTCCAATATCATGTTAATGAATAAAAAATATGAACAGGCTCTACAAGTGGGGTTTTCTAAAGCAGGACAAAAGACAACACAAATATCTGTCTGAAAAATATACCTTTTCGAAAATTTCAAGTCCAATATCATGTTAATAAATAAAAAATATGAACAGGCTCTACAAGTGGGGTTTTCTAAAGCAGGACAAAAGACAACACAAATATCTGTCTGAAAAATATACCTTTTCGAAAATTTCAAGTCCAATATCATGTTAATAAATAAAAAATATGAACAGGCTCTACAAGTGGAGTTCTCTAAAGCAGGACAAAAGACAACACAAATATCTGTCTGAAAAAAAGTCATGTGTTTATGCTTTTGCAGGAAACAAAATAAAAGCATACTTGATAAAAGAAAGTCAACACTCAAGTTATGAAACAAAATGAAAGTTAATACTTTTCTCTATCTTATAACTTCTAAGTGCATATATAATTTATTTCTTTGCTTAGTTATTTCTTTTGAGGTCAATTTTGGAACAAAATATTTGACATGAGAGTAGTACATTAATAAGATATTTATTAAAAATCCAGTTTAAAATGTAACTTTTTGATATTTCTATGATATCTTGACCAAAATATATGTTTATCTAACCTACTAAAACTGAATAGCCCAACATAATGCAATGGGTACATATTAGAATCCCCAAAAACAAAACAAACACCTTATTTAAAATGTCGTAACTCAAAATACCTCAATATTAAAATACAAAAATTAAAAATATATAATATTCAAATAACCTTACAGTTGAATAGCCCAAGCTCGAAACATCTTAAAGTTTATGTGGTGATCAATCATTTTTACGTTAATTTATTAGTTAAGAATTTATTATCATTTTTGTCTTAAAATCATCACAAAAACAATTAAGTTCAATAAAAAAATAAATTATACTTCATAGAAACATACACCACACTCACACTGAAATACAGTTGGTTTAATTTCATATATATTTTTTATTTACCAAAATCATCAAACAGTTGATTTATTTTAACTAATATTGATAAACTCAAACTCAAATATCTTTATTTAAATAGACTTAATCAGTACTTTTGAATAGTCAAAAAATAACGAAATTATAGACATAAATACTACAGTGATATAAGTACATAAATAAGCAGTATACAAACATAATGCGACTCTACCACCTCATCAGAGAAGTTAAGTCTTACTGAGAAGACCTTGCGAGAAACTCTCTCAGTAGTTATTCTTTTAAACTTGTTGTGGTTTTACAATATAGACAGATTGGTACAGCATTCTATGGTATTTTACTTGAGTTAAATTAATAGCTTAAAAAGCTTCAGTTGGTTAGGTTAGGTTAGAACTGTGACCACATTGCACGAGCCGATATTTGATAATTTTATTTGCCACTTATGGCCATTCGCGGACAATTCAGTTCTGGCACAGTTCTAACCTAACCTAACCAACTGAAGCTTTTTAAGCTAATGTCCGTTTTTTTCAATTTCACTCAAATAAAATATAGAATACTGTACCGAGCTACCTATTTTATGCATAGTTTGGAGTTTTAATGCAAGGGTAATTAAAAATTGGTTTGAACTCTGGTATTGTATAGTAAGGTGTAATGGCTTCTGGTATTTTAAATCTTGAGATATTTTAAGTTCAGGTATTTTGGGCTCGGTCATTTTAAATCAAGGATTTTTGTTATTCTAATAATATGAACCCAAAGCAATTAATATAACTTTTTTTAGTATTGTGTAATTTCACCATTTCAAAGTCAGTTCATTCTCCACAACTTTTCAGCTTATATTACATTAAATAAATATTTTTTGCTGAGGTTTCATATATGAGTGTGTGTCTACCTTAATATAAAGTTTGTAACATTTTTAGAAAAAAATAAAATTCCGATGAGAAATTAAGAAAATAGTACTTTTTAAATCGAAATCAAATAACATCATTTATTTTTCAGAATATGGTTAGTACATAGGTTCATAAGTTTTTGTTAGTGCACAAATCCTGCCATTATAGTTGTCACTCACGAACTATCATGGTTAACTCATTGTTACAGCAAAATCTTTTTTAATGTACATTATTCATACAAGACATAATTATAAGATCAATTCATATGAATAGTGTTCAAACCCTTTTTGAGTTAGTTATAATAACTGTTTAGTCTGGACAGTCTAGAGATTTCATCAAACTCATTACAAGCAATATTTTAGAGGTCAATGAACTTGACATTGAACACACTGTGGGAACCTCATTCATTGTCTAATAGGCACAATCCCACAACTAGATCCTACACTAATTAGATTTGTCTGATAGTTTGTTTGTTTTTGTTCTTATCACTAATAGGTTGCATCATCCACAAGTAATTGAGGCTTTGGGGATGATTCTCATGCAACAAATACAATAATAATAATACAATTGATATTATAACAATGGAATTATTGTTTTTGTTCAGACAGAAAAGTGTGAAAGTGAAACTAACCTTCTGTGATAACTGTGACTCTTATTCTCATTGTTTTTGCATAGCTTAAAGTTCTAATCATATTCAGTAGATTTTTAAAAATAAAACAAACCTCATCAACAGATTCCTGTGATTGCTTTGACTTTCTAGGCCGTTCAGCTGTTTTGTCTGTGGCCCGGTATGCTCCTGCTTGATGAGTCAGTAGCCCCCGAGCTACAGCACGCTTCACAGCAGACCGCAAAATGTTTCTGATATCCTCCTCCACAGGCACTGTCACTTGGTATGCTTGCCGTAAATGTCTTTCAATGGATTTTAAAGTTGAGCCTTCCTTTTCACCTAACTCTAGCACTGCCTTCGCTACAGCCCGGGACAAGTCAGTATCCCCGGTAACGCGCAGGTTCCTACTCTGGGTCCCCCCAGGGTCCTTGAAAGAACTTTGTCCCTTATTATACACTTTTAACACAGCACCCTCACGCACAGCGCGCTCCAAACGCTCCGAAACAACGTCCTCATGATAGTTATGATGTTGTCTAATTGCATGACATATTCTCTCCACACTGGGCCTCTGTTTCTGAGCCCGAATTTTGTGAATCGCTTCTAATATCCATCGCTTCCACACTTCTTTTCCGACGTCGTCTGGTTCGCTCATCTTCGTCACCGATTATATCGTACAGCCGTCAGAATAACGGTACGGTATCAGAGTTTTGTCAACACCCATCGTATTTTGGCGCCTCGAGCGAAATTCCATAGTATGCAATGGAACCCCGCTGTAAGCGACCGGGATGCTCGGCGCTGCGGCCGGTGCCGGCTTACAGCATGTCGGCGAGGCGCTCGCCCGCTGATGACACATCGGGCTCCACGAGCGGGTTTTGGCGGAGCGAGCATCTTATGGCGGCCATCTTGTGGCGATCTTAATTTTACGTACAACAAAACACGCGACGTAAATAAATGCTAAAACTGTAACACTTCACTGAAATCTTCTTCAACACGGCTGTCTATCACTTTCTGTCTTCAAAATTGGTACAACTATTCACATTGAAAAATATAACAAGAGTAAAATATGATTGTTCTTTCCGGTTTTTTTTTCTACAATGCTTCTTCCCCAAACAAACAACACATTCATCAAAAACCGATATATTTTGGCGTTTTATTAATTGCTACGAGTTTAAAGCACTCATACGAGTTTGTTACTATAGGAATAATGCAAAAATTACATGAAAACATTCACAAAACACCAACAAAAGGCTCTTCAAAATGGCTATCAATCACATTGCCTTGTTGAAAAAATGTATTTGATATCCTGTCGGTCACAAAACAGTATTGCCATTTAATTACAATTACAATATTTTTAATACGCCAATTGCAATCATTGTCTATGATTTAGTGGTGTTGTTCACTGCCACCGGAGTGAAATGGTATAAAATCTTGACACTACTCGTTCGTTTAAAGTGAATAGAACGAGAAACTTAAGCTGCTTTTCCGCCAGATATGTGCATGGGTTGTTTTACTTGGGTGTGCTAACTTAGCACAGCAGCAGGCCAATTCGGGCAGGCTCGGTAAAAGAACCGTATCCTACGACACGGTAAAACTGCCGAATCTAATATTCGATCACTTGCTATTCAGACTAATCGACTTTTAGATTCAGTTCAGATAAAATTGCCGTGCCGTACTAGCGTGTGGCTATAGAGTAGCTATTCGCTCATTCATTCGTTTATTTGTATTTACGGAGGTTGTTATATTTGTATTTACGGAGGTTGTTCTATTATAAGTTAAAAAGTTTATCAAATTTGTTGAACCTAAAAGTAAACATAGATTAATTAGGTGATTAATAAATGGGCACTTTCCTACATTTTAGGCTTGGAATGCGGTGGTAGCCGATGGGTGTCGGCCCTGTTGGGCGTGTACCTATGACTAAAGTTTGTCTCTCAATAAGTATATTTCACCCATCTAGTAGGTATTAGTGACCACTAGAAATTGTACAAATCATCTATATAATACATGGATACAAAAGTTTACATAAAATATGCTTTATCGAACTTAGGTTAATTTAGTGAGCTTGCTTAATTTTATGTTTTTATTTCAGGTCTGAAGTTGATTGATGATTAGAACCGCCCTCAGTTCCGTTCGCAGTACTCATTAAAAGAAAATGCACAGCAAAATGTGTTTTTTTTTTATAGGCTAGGTATTATTATGTTAATACATAAACACCTACATACAAAATCACACCATTCTATTAATTACTTCTCCCGCTACCCTTGAAGCCTCATTAAAACCTTTATCAACATTATTCAAAAATATGTCTTGGCCTGTGAAGCCTGCGATGGCTGCAATATCATTGTCAAAATTTGGATATACTTACTTAGGTTGTGCAATACTGCACAGGCATTAACTATGTGGTCAGTCTTTTCTGGTGTGTACTCCCAACACACTATGGCCCAGCAAACAATGAAAACGTGATTTGAGTACCTACACCTATGCAGCGCTTCACACAATTTCAAGCTATAATATTCGTATCTCTGTGTAATGCGCTGCAGGGCTATCAGGTTCCACGTAAAGTAACAGCGACTTGCTTACTTATAATGTTTATTAACACTCTGAGTATGTTCTAAAGAAACCAACAACAGTTGAATCAAATGCAAACCTTTCTAATCACAATTGTTTCTTGTAATCTAAGACAAACTTGAGTTTTTGTCCAGTTTTCTGCTATACCGGTAGATCGAGACCCAACATCTAATAGTATCAAATGTCAAAATTACAGTGGACAATAGTATCGAATCGAACAGTCAAAAAGTTATGTCCGAATAGCGCGGACACGACAAAGTTATACAATTCGATTAACCTAAATTGCATTATACGGTAATTTGACCGAATCGGTCGGTAACTCAGTTGTCGAACGTGCACCAATTGCCCTGCAGGCCCCTGACTCCCGAACCAAATTTCGCCGGATTGGCATTACATATTAAATGATAAACGGTTTGTTCACGGGGCTTCCCGTAAACAGTCCGTTAGAGTTAAAAAAAATTTTAACTCTTATCGCTTTGGAATAAGGTTCATTTAAAAATCTTCTACTTGCGAGCACTATAAAACCTATCCCATTTTCTTATTTGTTAATTATTAGCCTTCTTAATTATAAGGAAACTCATGTATTTGTTTAAAAAAAATTGGCAAACTAGTGACAGAAATTTGCGTTCAAACTACAAAAATAAATTGTAGTTATAAGCCTTCTGCTAAGCTACATTCGGTAGCCAGTAACACTTACATGATGTGCATTTTAATTTATAATAGATTGGCTGATCACTTCAAAACACTTCAGACTGCTAAATTTAGAGAGAGTATTAAATCTTGGCTCGTTGCAAAATGTTTTTATAGTATTCAAGAGTATTTAAATTACAAATGTTAACATAGTTATTGGTAATTTTGTGTTCAATTTAAGTTCTATGATATTTTGTGTTTAAATTAAAGTCTAGTTTTTTATTTTGTGCATACACCGGTAAGGATAGAAATGAGTGATACTTAAATAAAATTATGTATTCATCGATTGTACTTAATTAGTTATGAGACCAGCTACATCTTGTACCTTATTTTATATTCGAACAAATAAATAATAAAAAAATTTTTAGAGTAGATGTTCACATTAAAGATTTAGAATAGAAAAGAAAAGATTAGAAAAAGTTTATTTGACACAAAAAATAAATACAAATAACAAAATACTTAAAACTAAACTTAAACATAATGTGTCAAAAGGGCTTCCACTCAGCATTATGTCGTGGTGCATTTATGCAGCACCACGGCGCTGCTTTTCAGTGGTCACCTGATACTGAAGAAGGAGAATGGGGCGTAGCAACAAGAAAAATGATAGGCAATACAAGAGAGACGTACAATATTTGAGACAAACATGACAATTTAGCAAAGTAAAATAGTAGAAACATAAGATTTAAAAATTTAAAGTTAAAAGTAGCACTGATAAAAAGCAGCCAAAACAAAAAGCAAATAAAGCGGGTAAGAAGAACATGAAACAACAAAAATACCTTTAAACACACAAAGACCAAATAAAAACACAAAACAGCAGCACGTGCAAATCGATCTTCGTACGGATTCGGGACACATGTCAAATAAGTTAAATTTTTGGAATTGTCAGAAGATGCATTTTATATTTTATCTTGAAAACACTTTTTTTTTGGCTTGTACGGTTTGTACAGAGTTCGGACAGAGTAAAATGGTTAGGAAACGTTAGGAATTGAAAATAACCGGGAGTTTTGGAAAAGGATCAGGAAAGCATAAGAATTGTAGTTATTATGTTTATTGAAAATACTTATCGACACAGAGTTCCTGATCGGTGGAGGAATGTCATTCCAACATTTCGTGGCCGCATGACGAAAGCAGCCGAAGTGTGTCTTGTATAGGCCAGTTTACAGTAAAATCCTGGATTTACACCTGCAAATGAGGAGCGAGGCATTACAAGCTCAAATCTTTGATTACCGGGAAGCCCCGTAAACAAAATTGTAATGGTTTTTTTTCGAATGAAGTAGTTTGAAGGGCCTTAAAATAAATTGTACATATTATATATTATGTTAACAAACTGAAAGTTTGAATATTGCTCTTTTTTAATGTATTTTTCTATAATTTCGGATAATTGGGACAAGTTTGAAGGGCCTTAAAATAAATTGTACATAAGTTATCAAACTAAAAGTATGAATATTGCCCTTTTTTAATGTATTTTTCCATAATTTCGCATAATTGACGAATTATGTTTTTAAGAAGGGGTGAATAGAAATTTCAAAATTGTTAGTGTGCACTCACCTTGAATTAGCCGTTTGACGTATAAAAAAAACAAATAAAATAGCGCGATCAGCGGGTTTTTACAAATCGTGTATTTTGAAAGTTTTTCGCTGTTTCTACTGTAGTTTTTCGGAATCTAATTCAATGAACAAGTTTTTTTAGATTTTAACCCATTCCTTCAAAGATGCGCTCCAAAAATTCTGAATTTTAGTGGAAAGTGGTTGTAATTGAATGCCTACTTTCTCTGAATAAAACTTTTTTTCACCATTTGAAAGAAAATATCGGAATACCGTCAGTTAAACTATATAAAATGCGGTAAGGGCTACGTTTCTTAGCTGTGCCTGTGCATTAGTCAAATACTTTTTTTTAAATCAGTGGTTAGTGTGATGTTAACCAATATGACGAAACCTAAAACCATTAATTAATAACGGAACACTGGCTTTGCTTATATTTAAGATGGCATAATTAGTAAAATCCCTGATACCAATTTCACTTGGTTTGTTAGTTTTTATATTACTATTAATATTTTGCTAAGGGATACTCGGGAGTCACTACAACTCCGCTGGAAGCCAACCCTTGGAATCAATCGTTTATGTCGTCAAATCGAAATGATTTGAATAGGTACCTATTCTAATCATTACGATTTCTACGGATTGTCAAAAACCCTGTTTTGATTAAAAGCTCATTTCAATTTTTATTGTTTTTTTTTTTGCATTACAATTTGTAAACATTTGCATGCTACATTGAATGGCGAGACATGTGCGCTTTATATCCGCATCACCTTTGTATACCATGTTTTTTTGCAAATAGATAATCATTATCATCATTATCATTATGAATGAAAGGAAGCATACTATAAAACACTTTAATTCACAACAAATAAGTACAATATTTTTTTCCTACAGGGCATTAAAAAATAAAACAAAAGCCTTAAAACCCAAATGTGTTATCTGCAAGAGGAAGACTTGTGTGGATGATGCGCCCAAAATAATATGCAGGATAATCACAGACTCTGTCAGAGTCACCAGGAGCATCACTCGCCTCATCAAGTCCATGAATGATTTTATCATCATTGAGATATACAGGTGCATGCCTCTCCTTGGCGACGAGGAGCAACTGGTGCCCCAGTGGGATGTACACATTGTCCATTATGCAATAGTTTTCAATAATACAACTTGAATAACTAGCAGGCACTAGGGTTAGTATTAAGTATAAATATTGTTTTGCAGTTTTCTGTCATTACATTTGTATTGAATTTCTATTTTCTTGACCATGCAGGACTCAATTTTAACAATGTTATATTTGTATAATTTTTTTTTCTATTTCTGTGTAAGAGAATTTATAATTGTTGCAAAGTTTAAGTATAGTACTAAGAAGTATTACTACATTATATCAGTTGAAACTGTTCCTATATGTAGCTGTGTAAGTATTTTTATATTGATAACTTAAGTAGTTCGGATTTAATCCTGAAATCTATAAAACAATGACACATAATTATTATAATATGACAAAAGCATACTCTTGGTGGTATTTTTTAATTTGAAAACAATTGTTTTTTTATTCCTGAGTTAAAAATTAACCAAGACTAATTTACACACGAATTTAAGTTCTTATTTAATAAGAGTTTATTTCACTATTGGCAACAAGAAGACGGCACAAAATACACTAGAAATATAGTTATGGATTATGTCCTAGTTAGTTAGACCCAAAGGGTGCGTTTCCACTGGAGATGTGCGAGGATGCGTTGCAAGCAATGTGGTTTCTAAGAACCAATAGAATCGCGAAGCTAGGTGAATGAAACAATTCTATTGGTTCTTTACACACACACATCACTGGTCGAAACGCACCCTTCAACTGGTTGGCGGTTAGCGCGACTTGATAGAAATGCTTTGCGCGGTCGTCGCCGCCGCGCCTGCTGTAGTCCAGTTTGCAGCCTTACTAACAACTGTGAAGGATGCTCATGGCGATCTAGACTTGAATTATTTATAAACATCATAGTTATTGTTAAAAGTAAGACTGAGCAACTCACCCTTATATTAAACCTAGATTTACCGTGAGTTTGCTTAGAGGCCTGCGCAGACGTATTACCTTCTTCTCCGCCAAAATAGATCCCTTACAAACTGTATCGAGTAACGCCCACGACCGACTAAAAGTACGCTGAACCAAAAATCCGCCGAAACACCGCGGAGCGTAGCGGATTAAAGTGCGCGGGCCCAGTATTCGTCTTCTCTCTTGCTTAAACTTTATGTAAGTTACAGCACAACATAATCTCAGAATATTTAAATGCTCTCGGACAATAAATGATCGCACACCGTGTGCGTTGAGTCTGCGGGAGATTTTGTATTCGCGGAGCATACTTTTGTATTCGCAGAGCGTACTTTTGTATTCGCAGAGCGTACTTCTGTTTTCCGCGGAGCGTACTTTTTTCTCCGCGCACGTCGTCGTCCGCGCAGGCCTTAATTATTTGCAACTAGGGCCAGTTGGATTGAAACAATTAAGCATTTGAACATTGCCAACAAGTTGCATTAATACATTTCATTCTCAGGAACTGGTTACTCATTACAATTTATTCTGATAAACAGCTTTAAAATGTTTCAGATCTACTATTAATACTACGGAAATTAAAAGTAACATTCATTTCAGTTTTAATTCAAATATTCGACTTATCTTTACAAGATTCATATAGGCTCTTTAGAATGAGTAGGTATTTTACAATTGAGATGGTGGTGAATTAAGCAAGAGTATAAAATATTGATCCGCCGAAAAAGACATATCTTTTGACTGTATATTTTGGTTATATAAATATCGTAACTAAAATAAACGTTAGAACAGTAACTATTCTTCCGATATTTCGGCACTGTTGCAAGTGCCACGTTCACGGACTAACTCCGTGAGCATAGCATCATCATCATCCGTGCGGTCTATCCCGGTTGTGAACCCACACTGGTGTGTGAGGTCCCAGGGTGAGCATAGCACTTGTAACTAATGTTATAAAATATACATTATCAAAAAATTTGCTTTTTTAACTACAACAATCGCGAATGTAACAAGTTACTTATGTTTAAACTTTTAGGCACTATTTATACTGTACGAACTATTATACAATTTATTTTGGTACAGTAGCCGGTACTAGTCCGATGAACATTTACACAAGGAAAGTCGATTTGTTTTGTGCGTGTTTAGTTTACAGCCCTACATGTACATTTTCGCTCTGCGCCAATGCCCGCAGAACTAGGCATTTAAGTTAGAAAATCACAAAACGAAAAACAAAGTGGTTGGTAACTTTAAATGCTTATAAAAACTAGCAAATACCTAGAATAGGTGTGTTTATTCTAAACTCTCCCAACTTTTAATTAAAATTCACAATAATTGGTTCACCAAACAGGGGCTCGTAACAGTCGGCCGAACATCAAGCGCTACAAACTAGTTGGAAAATAAACGTTATTGAACCGCAAAAGGTGATTGCACCTGTCATAGTGAATAGCTTGACCTGCGACCGAATGTACCAGGTGTAACGTTACATCATTATAATTAAACTTGTAGCACCTAAATACCATTCATTTTATGAATGTACAAACACATACAGATTACAAACTATGCTTCTTAGTACATACTAACAGTACTGACCAAACATGCTCTGCTCTGTGGTGTGGAACCCTTATAATAATAAGTATATAGTGCTCGTCTGGAATTATATACAATTGATATGCTATATGGCTAAAGTAAAAAATACACAGGTGTGTGTGTTTTGAAAGTACAGATTAATCAAGATGTTTATAAACATAACTCACGGACATAATTTGCCACCAGAGTGCCGAGTGCGAGTTGCAGTGAGAGAAGTGAATGACTTCACCATCGCGTTTTGCGAGCACGTAAAAGTCAATTAGTATGGAATCGAGTCAGCGGCATCTAGCGGCGAATTCAGGCAACATTAAGGCCGCTAGATGGCGTTGACTCAATACCATACAAATTCGCGTTTTTTTTCTCGCCGACGCGATGGTGAAGTTATTCACTTCTCTCACTGCAACTCGCACTCGGCACTCTGAATTGCCATGTAGTTCATGTCAATGCGGCGAGGTAATATCGCACTAAGTCATCAGTGATCGCCATTTTTGCTTCGTTAATTCCTATTTCAGCCATGTTCATAAACATCATTCACACTTGGTTAATGTAAACTTAGCCCAATTATTCCTTGAGACCTAGAAAAAACCTGTGCAATTTCAACTTATTCGTTCTCCAAACTTTTCTGTTCGCAAATGTCTGTTATTAAAATAATATTCGAATATTGTGGCAAAACTGTCACCCCTGCATATGCCTCGACGTTTAGCAGGCATACAACGCTGACTCTAGCTGTCCGTGAAGTTGCTTTCCCCGCTGAAGGTGCAGCCCGAATGCTGGATGATGTGAGTGGCGGTGTACACACCACATTTAACGCAGGTGGAGTAAGGAGCTCCGAGCACCATTTGAGCTAGGAAGCCGCCCGTAAAGGCATCTCCAGCGCCATTCGTGTCCACGATTTGGTCTCTCGAGAGCACATTAACGGGAATGAGAGAGATTTCACCATTCTCTACTAGAATCACCGGCTCGCAACCCTGAGTTATGACCACTACTCGTTTTCTGGACTCGTTGAGTTTGGGAAGAGCGGCGATTTTGAGCGCGATCTCTTTCAAGTCTGTCGAGTCGATGCTGAACGCTTTCGCGAACGCGTCTGCTTCCTAGAAAGGTCAAAATTATTAAGGTAATTAATTAGTGCATTTTGCAGTTTAATTATACTTAATATGAGGAGTTCAAAAGCGATAAATTAGTTTTTTTAGATTTAATTAGCTAAAGTAGTACTTTTAGTGAGGGCGAGGTAACCATCCAATATGAGGATGTACACAACAGCACATTAGGTTAAACTGTAACAACAATGTCTACAATCTGTCTTCAACCTTATCACTTTGAGATAAAGATCAAAATCTATCGGGGTTGTATCCTATATCCAATGACGTCCCATAGAATAAATTGCCAACCAAGAGTAGTGAATTCACCAACATCCTCGCTATTATGAATCTGGAATAAGAACCTAAATGTCAATTTAAGTATGGCTGCGAATTACAAATGACAATGTTCCAAAAAATAACTCACCGATTCGTTCCCAAACAGTACATCAACGTACGGCAGCAGTTTCTCCAGCGGCTCCTTGAAGAACTGTGAGACGAATGGCGCGCTCAGGTTCATGACGAACGTGTGTCCGCGCGCGTGCGCGTGCGACGCTAGCTGCATTATGGCCTCGGGGGATACCGCCACGAAGAAACCCTGACAGAAATAATTTGAAGTAAATTTATATCGCCAGTCAACACATCACTTGTCATGGTCTCGAAGTAGGGAAGAATCCCTGTGTTAAGAGCCTGTGTTCAGGCAAGAAGTTAAGCCAGCGGCGACTCTCATCACGACAAGTCTCTTTTTAGGGAACCCGGGTCCCTTCCATTCTGCGCTAAAGACGATTTACTTACTGTGAAAGTCTATTTGAATAAAGTTATTTGAGTTTGAGTTTCACCACCGTCAGGTGTTACTGGGTAGGGGTCTCTGTTTTCCCGGGAGTTCCGGGTCCTACATATCCCAGGTGTCCCGAACCCAGGGCCCCGCGGGAATACCTAAATTCATTTCCTGACGCAAAAAAGGGGCGTCTCTCAGCACACCTTCCGCAATCCAGACGGCTGCTCTTGCAACTAAGCTATCGAGGCCACATCTGGCGTATTTCTCTAGTGTATTCTAATAATATAAAATCAGAAGCAAAACTTTCACTATTTACTAAAAAACTTAAACAATTCTTAATAAACAAATGTTTCTACACAGTTAATGAATATTTCAACACAACTTTGCAATAATAATAAAGATATAATATATAAAATAAATATTAATAAAAATAACTGTTTGATATAAAAATGTAATAATATAAATATGCATAATTTAAGATTGATTTATTCAGAAATATAATATACCTACTTATATAATTACTTGTAATTTTTATGTGTTCCTGAAAATGTTATCTAAGTATTTAAATGTTATTCAAATGTTTATAATTGTTATAATGTAAGTTATGTATTATTACTATAAATACTTAGATCGCATGTTGCGTATGTTGCAGTGCTCGAAAAGAGCAACTAAGATGTAAGCACTAAACATAATGGACCAACCTATGTACACTTAATTTGCAATAAATGATTTGATTTGATTTGGTTTATAAAAATTTCTCTAGGTTCATTAATTCTCTCGGCAGCTTAATTAAAAGAGCAGTCGCCCCGTTTGCGAAAGAAGCGGTTCAGTCACACTCGCTCCCTAGGACCAAGGTTGATTTTTTCTAGTTTTAGATGGAAAATAAAACTTTGTGATGCTAAAAATAAAGTTGTAGTATTTATTAACTACTAGTGAATAAAAGAGATGGACAGGTAGCGCTCCGCGGTATAATAATAATAATAAGATTTTATTGTACTAAAAACATATAACAAATTATTACAGAATTGTTGTACATGAGTTGATACTTGGAGAACCAACCTCTAAACTAGGTAAAACCTGTGTTTTAGAGGTTAATTGTGAATTGTCTTCCGTCAAACGTGAATTATGAATACAACAGTTTATAAAAAGAGTAATAACACAAAAGATAAGGGGTTCCAGTGATCACATCTCAAACTCTTGTTGAACTGCCTTTTCACCAGTTTAAGTCACAAATTAAAGCTAAGTTAATGAAGCGAGGTTATTATAGTGTTGTGGATTTCTTAAATGATAAGAATTTGTGGTCATCTTAGGTATAATCTGCTCCTCTGCATACTTTTTTGTTATGACTTTACTCTGTCAATTCAATTTTTGTGTTAAAAAATAAGATTGAAAAGAGTAACCATCGAGTTTCTTGCCGGAGACTTCTCGATAGGAAACGACCTCCGAACCGGTGGTAGAGTCACATTATGTTTAATTATGCTATTAACTATCATAGTATTATTTTATGTAAGTTTATTTTAGTATATTTTTGCTTTAATTTTTTTTTGTAACTATATGACTTGTCATAAGTACTTTCTATAAGTCTATATGAATAAAGATATTTTTTACTTTACTTTACTTTTTTACTTTACATTTTTATTGTGTACATAATGAAAATAAGCAAATCCTAACTTTAAGTAGTAATAATGCATTCTGTTTCATCATATGTCATGCTTAGTAGCCAGTCGGAGAGTTTATGTATAGGTATGGGGGTACAGAATACTATCAAGTAGATATTGCGATCCCGCTGCTCTGCTACCTACTTTGAATCCGCGGGATTGATTGATTAAATGTGAAATGTAAACGGTAAAATATGCTGATTTGGTAATGACGACCGACTTGGTGTAATGGTTAAGAAGTTGGCTACTACACCGGAGGTCGCGGGTTCGATCCCCGCACAGTACAAACATTTGTGTGCATGAACATGTCTGTTTGTACTGGTCTGGGTGTCTCCTATGTATAATAAGTATGTATTTACAAAATAAAATGTTTTTAAGTATGTTTATCCGTTGTCTAGTATCCCATAACACAAGCTTTAATTAGCTTACTTTGGGGCTAGATGGCGCTGTGTGGAATAATGTCCAGGGATATTTATTTATTTATATTTATTTAAGAAGAAAAACGCACAGAAGATTTGTGTCATTATTGAAGGTCATATAGAAACAACTCACAGAAGCGTAGAAGAACCTGGCAGCCTCGATGCTCCGCTTGCATTCTGCTTTGGCGAGGTGGTCGGCGGTGAACTTCTGCGCGGCGGCCAGGTTGGCGCACAGCGAGCGGTGCGTCCCCGTCACGAGGACCGCACATGTCCCCGTTGGAGTCACCTCGTTTACCTGGTAGCGGACTGTCACGCCCTCTGCACTAGAGGGAGAAAGTGAGTGATTAGCCGTATCTCCTTCGCAAGGCCTACATCTTTGAAATCAAGTCATCGCTACAATGGATGGGTAGATGGGCTATCAACATACAAGACAAAATAATCGGTCGGTGATTGCAAACCCGGGGTCTGATTCGAATAATCTAAAAACAGATCGTGCCCGACCCGGGTTTTGAGCCAAGGCAGGACCTCCGGTCCGTCATCGGGACATAAAGTTTAGCTATTGCTATCATTACTTTTGACGACACGATTGGCGCAGTGCACTGTAGCACGGTTTCTCGCCTTGATTTCCGTAGTGTCCCGGGTTCGATTCCCGGTCGGGTCAATTCAGGAAACGATATTTTCTGAATTGACTCTGGTCTGGGTGTGCCGGGAGACGCCCCTGGCTTATTTCCTTGTGTGGTACCTCGTAACACAGGGATATTAGGTAATCCCTACTTCGAGACCATTTACAAGAGGTGTGTTGTCTGGCGCATAATTTAATAATTAATAATTTATTATTTATTACTTCGAGCTTTTTATAACGCTACAATTCCCAGTTGGATTATAACTTTGCAAGAACCAGGCAATGTAAGATCGTGTCATTCACGCCTATTCTCGTGTGAGCGTTTCGTTGTGACTTCAGATTAGAACAGAAACAACAATTCCTGTTTTAATTTCGAATTTCGACTATTGTGTTTTTTAATCGAAAGCAGAAGATAGTAACGGTTAAAGGTTTTTCTCATTTAGCTGTAGCACTAGGTTCTTTATTATAATATTATATTTTGTTGCTTGAAAAGGTTCAAGTAACGGCAATATGGGAACGATGCCCTCAACTTTAAAGGTCACAGGTCAGCTTACCGCTTGCTTGTCTAAAGTTAGTCAACGTGAAAACGTCATGTGGCAATTCCTGCAAAAAAGTTACTTACCATTTTTCTATAACCTAAGTAATTTTTATCAGTTCGTATAGTTGTAAAATGGATGCGGATTTTATCAAAACTGTGTCAACAGTACCTACATCATACCCAGCGCAAAATAACCGTGCTAATGTAGACCATTGTATAAGGTAATGATCAACTTTGAATAACTCTTCAAATCTTGGTAATGGGACGCAATAAAGCATTCACATATTTTTATCTTTTTTCGTCTTCGTCTTATTTCTGTCGACTTTATATATTTATGTAGCTAACATTTATTATGCCTACTTTGTTTACCGGCTCATTTTTTATATTGTAAAGACAATGATATGTTCTACCTACTCAATAAAAAATGTAGGAACTTTTAAGTCATGATTCGATTTTTAATTAACTTTCATTTTAAGGATTAAGTACATGCAATTTTATTTAAAAAAACATCTTGGTCGTCTCTGCCGCAACTACAGAATATGCCATATTATTTCTTACACTATAAATTAATCTACCCAATATAGTTTTCACCAAAAATGACTTCATATAAAGAATTTAGAAAATATGTTACAGGCACAGATACCTACTTAACCGCAGTCCAGTTAAGTGGGATTTGCCAAACCTTAAATAGATTGATGATAACGATGACTGATGGTGTTACAGCAAAAACGATAACCCAATTAAAAAAATAATTGATTTTGTAAGACCGCGCGTTGCGTTTCATCGGTTCATGCATTATGAGCACGATTGAGTTACCCACTTGGCTGTACAGTCACGTCAATTATATAGATCTTGTCCTTGAATGCGTATGAGCATCAGTCGCCAGGCTAAGATTATAGAAATATTTTTAATTGTTACCAAACAATCAAGGATCATACCTTGGTTTTTTGGTATTGTCACTGTTCTCCTACTTCAAGCTGCAGAGTTATTACTCGTAAATCACAGAACAGAAGAAAGAGGTATCTTGATATACACAATCGTCTTTAGCTACTAAGTTGATATTGAAATACTGACGTTTCTTTCAACTGTTTATAGATACAACAACTACATGTAGGCACAAAGGTCCCTTCAGCACTATAAACCCATCTTAATCCATTACAATTTTGAGTAAATAAAAAATGGTTTATTGTTGATACCAGAAACATACTATCGCCCATTCAAGAGGCTTATCGTGTCTCCATGTCATGAGGTCATAGTTAGATAATAGCCAAAATAACGTAGGTGTAGGCAGTAATACCGACGAGATACCCGCCAGAGATCAAATGTTACCGTGCGATCGCGCTCCTGCTATCTGTCGTGTTATCGGCAACGCAAATACTGCCACATTTTTATAGTTACATACATCATTGTTACTCATCTCATGATCAAACACCGCATCAATTTTCATGAAGAGGTTACTGAATTTCTTTGACCGAAAAACAATCTGTGTTGAATTGCAGCCAAGGTCATCAGCGCTCATGTTCCAAACCAGGAAAGTTTAGTAGAGAACAAGCTTGCTATCCTAGCTTGAAAAACTAGCCTCGTGTAGCACGGGCATCAGGGCGAGCTTCTCAAAATAAGAGCAAGTCTGAAAAACAATATTGTCTACATATCCGTTAATACCGAGAATTCCCGGGAAATCTAAACTATGTCCCTGCACTAACACTAAGGCCCGTTTTCTAGAATTGTACTCAAGCACTGATCTGTACTTGTGTAGTGATTTTAAAACGTCAGTTCATACAAAAACGTCACTCAGATCTATACTTAAGTACAGATTTTGTTTCAGAATATGGACCTAAAACTATTTCGAAATTTTGATTTTAAAACCTGCGAGTGAGGCGCGCGAACCCAACCACGACAGAAGTACGTGCACGATTTATATTCGAGAGTAATCCGTACTTATTGGTTCGCTGGTCGCAATCTTCACCGCCGCGCCGCCCGGGCCGTCCGCCACAGTGCTGCACCAAACTTGGTACTGCGAAGACGGAGTAGGTACCTGGCCTGCAACACCACAAATCACCAGTCCGTCCGCATAGGCGTTGACGTGGTCGAACTCACGGACCGTGTCAAATACCTGGGATCTGTGTTAAGCGCGTCCGGGGACATCGACAGCGACGTCAGAGCCCGAATTTCTGCGGTTTGGGCGTGAAAAATGGCGTGAGGTGACTGGTGTAATTTGTGACCAAAATGCTGATCAAGCTGAAGGGGCAGGTCTATAAAACCATTACTAGGCCTGTCCTTTTGATACGGCAGTGAAAGGCCGTTACTAGAACGACACAAGCAGGAGCTGCGCGTCACGGAAATGAAGATGTTGCGATGGATATGTGGAGTCTCACGCAACGATCGCGTGCGGAACACCCACATCCGCGGTAGCCTTCGTGTTCGTGACATCTCAGACAAGCAGCAGAAGTGCCGCCTAGTGATGTACAAGGCTCGAGGCTTCCGAGTCCTTTATCTAGAGCTCGGTGTCGTTTACAGGGCTCGCTTGTATGAAGCTCGACGACTCGGGAGTCTTTTCCAGAACTCGAGCCTTCTCGAGAGCTCGTTCGATCTCGAGGCTTTTTCAGGGCTCGATCGATCTTTTTTAGCGGACGAGACATTTTTACGTGGCGCTCAAGTTAGTGTTCGTTTGGAATCTTACTTTTCAAAGCAGGCAATAAAATATATGTTTGTGGGAAATGATATATGTGACCAGAAGGGTTTTGTGAGAAAAAGAGGTTTATTAACAGAAGAGACATTTTCATGATCATGAAAAATATTATAGTGAAAAGGTTTAAGAAGACTAGCTCTTTTAGACTCGAGTTCTTTTTAAGGCTCGAGCTCTTTTGATAGGTTCGAGCTCTTTTGAAGGCTCGAACACTTTTGTTCCGGTACTGCAAACCCTAGTTCTCACACGCGAACGGCAACGGCAGACACCGGGACTCTTTTTCAATACAGGAGCCAGGTGTAAATGGATTTTGTTAAAGAAACGGTCTTATTGCTTTTACTCTGGCGACAAAAGAGGAAGGCCGGTCGTTCTAGGTTCAACAAATAGTAAATTGAACAGAGAACGAGACTATCCACTTTTACCAAAACCCGGCGCCCTTAAATTCTGTCTGCTTATAGGTAATTTCTGCCTGCGGCGAGTATAGATTATTCAAATTCCAGTCATAAATATTGTATATCTTATTGGTTAACTGCTTAAAAGGCTTAAAGATTTCCCATTGTCATAAGTAGCCATATGAGGAGAGGCCTATGTAGGCATAGCCCCCCCCCCCCCCCCCCCCCCCCTTTATTTTGAGAAGTTTTACTAGGTCTAACTAAAACCTTCCCTCTGGCAGAATAACAGAAAGTCGAAAAGAAGTATGTTATCAGAATTGTATTATGAAGCCAATTAGCGTGGCCTCTAAGTTCCTAAGCATGCTACAGATTACAATTTGTGAGATTTTACGCAAGCGCTACATTATAAACAATGTTGTATTAGCCTTAAGACGGGTAGAGACCCGTCTGAATTGTCTCCGCACATTTATGACATCCTCAATTAATGGAACGAACCTATGGTCACCATTCAGAAGTTAGACATGAAAGAAAAGTACTGTCTGCTTAATCTCTACCGATTACAAGCAACTAGCAAATGTAATCTGCCAAGATTTTGATCGATGAACGTTATCGGCCAATGTGGACGAGAAATTAATATTCAAATAGCTGAGAATTCTGAAGACGACAATCTTTATCTACTAGAAGGATGACGGTAGTAATCAAAGACGTCTTAAGTGGTTAGTGACAGCAGTGACTGCAATACTAACAATATGGTATCTCAGAGTTGGTGATTTAGATTATATCTAAGTAACCTTAGGTAAGCAGTTGCTTTTGGGCTAAAAAACTACCTTAAATATACATATCTTCAAAAGTTAATTAAAAATAAAAGAAAATAACAGATTCGGTCGATAACTTTCTTCCGAATCGGGGGCCGGATCGATTATTTTCCTTACGATACAAATAAACACCCATAATATTATAGTGTATGCTTTGCTTAAAAACCCAACTGTAGTCAAGATTTCTTTCATTGTAATTTGTATTTTAGCTTTTCGCTATTTTACTATTGGAAACCTACGTAAACGCTACTTTCCTCTTGCTTACCTAACCTACATACCAATCGAGATAATATTCGCCGTTTACATTGTTCTATTTGCAATTAGTCACGAAAATTACATTACTGCAGCATTGGAAACTGCAATGGTTAATAAACGATATTTTATGCACATAATTGTCCCATTTGGCACAGCGTGCTGTGTACTGACGCGTTTATGAACTGTATCTCGTACTCACGTAAAGAAATAGTGGAAAATGAATTAAAGATCAAGTTTTTTCTTTTCCTTAATACACCCATCCTCATTTATTTGTTTATTTATTTATTCACATTTGCTTACTAGGTGTATTACATTATACAGGTGGTAGATATAACTATAGAAAGAACTTAGAACCTAGTTACCCAGAAGGTATAGCAAAT
Organism: Udea olivalis; assembly: GCA_947369235.1. Taxonomy (NCBI): domain Eukaryota; kingdom Metazoa; phylum Arthropoda; class Insecta; order Lepidoptera; family Crambidae; genus Udea; species Udea olivalis. The sequence goes on along the minus strand of OX376358.1, from coordinate 1,774,276 downwards.
TTGAGGGCAGCTTAATGTAACTATCATAACTAAATCTAAATAGAAATCTTTGTAATATTTATGTACTTAGGTATATAGAGCAGACTAGATTACAAATATGATATTTTTTTATTGGGTATTTAAATATTCAGTCAATGAGTAGTAGCATCTTGATATTAGGTAAGGGCGTAAACTTCGTGAAAATGATTTTAAATTAGGTTCGTTTTTTATATGAAGTGGCAATTTATTAAATATTTTTACTGCCATGTAATATGGACTCGTATTCAACATTTTAATTCTAGAAGGAGGTAAGTAGAGTCTATTTTTATGTCGAGTGTTGATGCTATGTGTATCTTTAACTTTAGTAAATTTTTCCATATTTTTAAAAGTAAAGAGGCATATTTCGTAGATGTAAATAGAGGGCAAGGTAAGTTGATTAAATTTTATAAAAAAGGGTTTGCATGATTGAGAGTTGTCAATTTTAGCTAAAATCCTGACACATTTTTTCTGCTTTATAAAAAGTTCATCAATGTCTGTACTATTTCCCCAAAGTATTATTCCATATTTTAGTTGAGAGTATGCATAGGCGTAATAAGCTGCTAAGGCTGCTTCTATGGTGGTGCTATGTACTATTTCAAAAAGGGCATAGGTAAATTTTGATAATTTTGATATGACGTGTTCTATATGTTTCTTCCAGTTTAAGTTTGAATCAATAATAATACCGAGAAGATTAAATGAATCAACTAATTCTATTTCTTTACGTGCAAAAGTTTTATTAATGGTTAAGGGGGTTTTATTGTGAGATCTAAATTGTATGATTTTTGTTTTACTAAAATTTATTAAAAGGTTATGGTCTTTGAGCCAACTTATTATTTTTTCCATTGTGTCATTTAGCCTGGTATTAGCGGTGTTAGAGTTATCAGATTCTATTAAAATGGATATATCGTCTGCAAAAAGAACTGGTAAGGTGGTTTTATTCTGAATTATTTTTGGAAGATCATTTATATATAAAAGAAAGAGAACACAGCCAAGAACACTTCCTTGAGGTATTGAGCAAGTAAGATATTTGACATGAGATTTTGTAGTCGTAATTTGATTATTTTGTATGTCATAACTTTCTATTTGTACTTGTTGTTTCCTGTTTTCTAAGTAGGATTTAAACCAGTGATAACTTGGACCTCGTATACCCGAACCATATAATTTTGACAATAGGATGTTATAATCAACATTTTCGTATGCCTTTGACATATCAAGTAATAAGCCTACTCCGTAGTTTTTATTGTCTATATGTTCTAGAGCTGTTTGTATAAATTTGTACACGGCCATTGTTGTTGATTTAGACTTTCTAAAACCGTTTTGATGTTCATCGAGTATATCAAACTTTTCCAGAAATGCATACAACCTATTGCACATGGCTTTTTCAAATATTTTTGAAAAACTAGGCAACAGTGCTATGGGCCTATAGTTGTTGGGCGAAGTAGTATCATCTTTTTTGTGAATGGGCTTAATTAATGATATTTTTAATAAGTCTGGAAAAGCACCTTCATGAAAACTCTGATTGATAAGATGTGTAAGTGGCTCAGACAGTTCTCTTGCACATTGTTTGATAAGTATGGGTGGAATATCGTCCACGCCACAGCTTTTTTTATTTTTAATAGATTTAATAATTTTTATTATTTCTTTTTGATTTACGGGATATAAATACATACTGCTTAAAGGTGAATTTAAAACTTTATGGGGGTGAGTATTTGGATTACTATTGTTTTTTACTGTGTTTGAAAATGTCTCATTGAATACTTCACATACTGTTTTTGGGCATTCAGTTATTTTGTTATTTACTTTTAATTTTATGTTCTTAAATGGCTTATTATTGGGTTTTCCAGTCTTAGTATTTATTATTTTCCACATGGTTTTATATTTATTATCTGACTGATGTATTTGTTTACTATATTGTAGTTTCTTTGATATTTTTATACACTTTTTTAATATTTTACTATATTTTTTATAATAATTTCTTAGTACATTACAGTTTGATTCATTAAGTAATATTCTTAAAACTCTTTTATGTTTGCAGGATACTTTCAAACATTTTGTAAGCCATCCCTTAATTGGTTTGTTACTTAGTTTAATGTTCTCCTTTGGTATATATTTATCAAGAAGCTTTTGGATTATTAAATGGAATGATGTATAGTTCGTGTTCATATCTTTGGAGTTGTTAGTAATAATATTCCAGTCAACTTTATTTAATGAATTTTTTAAGCATAGTATTTTTTTGTTTGTAAATATTCTCTTTTTTACTTTCCACGGTTTTTTATTATGTTGTGGTATATTTCCTACACGTAATTGTATATTTACTGATTTGTGGTCAGACAGGCCGTGATCTTCCACGTAGGCTTTATTGACAAAGGGTTTGTAGTTTGTAAATATTAGATCAATGGAAGTTGCTGTTTTTTTTGTTACTCGAGTGTATTCTTTTATTAATTGTTGCAGATTAAATGAACGCATAAAATCGATATCTTTTTTTAGCAAGTCGTTCGTGCGGTTTTCCTCAATACACCGTTACAACTAAATACCTACCAATATTTCCTTAACTTCTTACTAATAAAGATCACATAGGAGGTAAATGCGCTGATGCGGAATATCATTTTTACTTTTATAAAATTTTAACGCCACTATGGTTGAGTGGTAGAGCACTAAATACAGAGGTCTTGGGTTCGAAATTAAAATCCCAGGCGTTAAGCAATGAGACTTACACGGCTTTGTCCTTGAGGATCTTGGCATATTCATCGTTGCCGACGCAACCGAAGTAAGTACAGATGTTGGGCTTCTTCAGGATCCACTGCGCTACCCGAAGGGAGTTCTGCACGCTGCCGCCGGCGATGAACTCCGTCTTGTATCTAAAATGGTATGCAAGCAATATAACCTTTGTTTTCTACTACGCGACCGAGACAGGAGACAGCAGCCGGTACTTGTCTCGTGCGAACTGGAGCCCAAACAAGTCATCTCCCCAGTAGTTTTTTCGGTAAATTATAGATACAAAAAGGATGATCAAGCATCAGTATCTATAATTTACCGAAAAAACTACTGGGGAGATGACTTGTTTGGGCTCCAGTTCGCACGAGACAAGTACCGGCTGCTGTCTCCTGTCTCGGTCGCGAGTGCGACCATCCACTTTCGACTATAGGGAGAACAGAAGGCTCACTACAACCCAAGTTTTAGTAACGTGCCTTTAGAAATGTGTACCGAATGTGGGGCCATTCCCACGGCGTAACTGGCGCAGGGAAATCCGATTTAAAAATGAATAATGAAAATAGAGGAGGAAAAAGTGCTGTGACGACTTGAGAGAGCATGAAGAGGATGGCAGACCCTAGCATTGAATCAGGAGTTCGGGACGTATGGAGCGCCTTGGGAGAGATCTTTGCCTAACAGTGGGACATTACAGGTTCTTCAAAAAAAGAATGAAAATAGTAACTTTTGCATGTGAATATGTCTGTGTTCAGAAACGTAGCTGTCATTATGCTAGTTCACATAACACATGCTACAGTATTCAATCTCAACCACAAACCACACTCAAGTATGGGTACCTATACTATGCATAAATTCACAAAATGTTCATAAAATATGTAGAACCTATGCAAGTAACATTTAACATAAACTATTATTTACATTAATATACACTGCTTAGACACATCATACTTACCTAACAGACTTCTGCAAAACTTAGAATGTTAATTCCATTAACAATGAGTTATATAGGCCACTGAAAAGTTGTACATACTACATAACTGACAGTTTCAGTTTTTGTTAACAATATTTTTTTGTATGTTAGGAACAACATAGATAAAAGGTCAAGTTCTATCAAACATAATCTACTAGCACAAATTGACACCTAGGTATTTGATTTCAACCTAAAGGAAAGCATAGGAGACAAACTAAATAGGAAACGTCACAATTATTCATATAAAGGTATTCAGGAGACCATACCAAATTGTCTTAAGCTTCACCTTAATATGCCTTGAGAATAATTTTATAAAAACAAAGAGACCAATATATCCACAAAAAAGGCTAAATAGCTTGGTATTTCTTTCATTACATTATTAAATTAATATCATTACCACTAGTCTTACATTGCACTATGTACTATTTCTTTATCATTTTTACAGGATGATTTTTTACTTAATACATATTTAAAAAATGGCATGGCTCTATGTTACGCATTCATATTAAAAGTACATGCAAGTTCAAACTTCTCAGAGTTTAATTCAGTACCAACCTTCCTGGACCTTCTTCCGACTTACACCTAAATAAATATATAAAATTAGTTTTTTATATTAAGCCCAATGTTTCAAATATCTCAGTTAAATGTTAGAGAAATTCCTTCTCAATCAAAAATTGACAAACTAACTTCTCCATAAGTTCCTTGTAGAGTGGCATATGCTTCTCTTCAGCCATGATGGCATCATCGGGAGCAAGTCCATATTTCTTCAGGAGGTCATCATCCACAATGGCGGATATATCCAGCAATGGGTTGCCAATCCCCACAAGGGAGCCTTCTTTTAGATTGCTGAAAATACATAACTATTATATTAATTTTGCAAAAACATTTATTTTAAGTACAACTAGTATCTACAGAACCATTTACATCAAATTTTACAAAACCATTGCAAAATGGGTCTATGGATCTATGTGAACACCTCTGTACCAGTAAACACTTGTTCAAATCTATTCAGTTTCTACTCAAATTGTGAATTAGTATTGAATGTTTAAATATCAAAAAACCAAACCTTATAAGATTCTTACAAGGACATTCATGCAACCTAAAAGTAAAAAGAAACAATAATGAAAAGATATAATTATTTTTATAGCTCCAACCAAGATCAATTGACAATCATACAATGGGATTATTGGTAAGTGAATTCGACATGTAATTAAAAATTATAAATAAAGTCTGAGAACAAGTCAAAACCTTCCAAATTATTATTAAACTATGTAATTATTGTAATAAATTACATACAGTGAAATGAAAAAGACGTAATAAATAATCAACACTACTAAAGCACCTTATTGGCTTGGCATGCACCAGGTACAAATAGTTCTTGCCAATTATGTAAATTAATACCTCTGCTGCAAAAGGATGTCGAACTATTCGTGAAAATTAGCTTACCTGGAGTTATCCATTATGTAATATTTATTAACCGACGAATAAGAACAGTTTTAGATTATAAGTGGCCGTAATTGCTATAGCTGTAGGGCAGAGATATCGACTACGTCCGCGCAAGAAGTCACCACATGCTCTTGTTGATTATTTTACAAAAAACGTGCAGTCGCCTGAGCCGCAAGGAAGAAATGCGAAATGACATTGACATTACACCGCTTGTCGTCTACAAATGTCAAAAGTTTTTTTTGTTTTAGCCTAGCGCTAGGGGCTTACAAAGCGAGTTTCCCATTCGCTCCTTTAGTTAACCGTTTCTCGTTTTGTTTTTAAGTTTCATTTCACCCCAATGAAACCTACGTTCACTCATTCTTCTCTATGGTTTGTAGTTGTTGTTACGTTTCGTTTCACTTAATAATGGGATTCTTTCATGAAAGTAAATTTTTTGCCTTGCTTAATTACATGTGCATAGAAAGAGACCAAATAATTTCCAAACAGTGAAACCAAGTGAAACGAAACGTAAAGGCTAGTAGGGGAATCTTGAACTATTCGTTCTCGCGTTGTTCGCTCGCTCATTCATTCGATATAACCTATACCGGCCAGAAGATCACGTTTGCGATCCCGGCGAGAATCTTCTCGAAATAAAGGTTGGAAACTCTTTTGAGCATACAAGAATAATTCAATTTTGTTTCAAAATGTTGCGTTTGCCTCGTGTTGTTCGCCAAACTGCTTTAATTCACAAAACAAATCAGCTTGCAAGATTTTACGCCAAAGATGTGAGGTTCGGTGCTGATGTAAGAGCTCTCATGCTCCAGGGCGTAGATATCCTGGCGGACGCTGTAGCTGTCACAATGGGCCCCAAGGGTCGAAATGTAATTTTAGAGCAATCCTGGGGTTCACCGAAGATTACAAAAGACGGAGTGACAGTCGCCAAAGGAGTTGAACTGAAAGACAAATTCCAGAACATTGGGGCAAAGCTGGTCCAGAATGTAGCCAACAACACGAACGAGGAAGCCGGTGATGGCACCACGACAGCCACTGTCCTCGCGAGGGCCATCGCGAAGGAAGGTTTCGAAAAGATATCCAAAGGCGCAAATCCTATTGAGATCAGAAGAGGAGTGATGCTGGCGGTGGACGCGGTCAAGGACAAGCTGAAGACAATGTCGAAGCCGGTGACGACGCCCGAGGAGATCGCACAAGTGGCCACAATTTCCGCCAACGGAGACACCGCCATCGGGCAGCTGATCGCCGAAGCCATGAAGAAGGTCGGAAGGGATGGCGTTATAACCGTGAAGGACGGTAAGACGCTTGTAGACGAGCTGGAAGTTATTGAAGGTATGAAATTCGATAGAGGTTATATTTCACCATATTTCATCAACTCATCGAAGGGAGCCAAAGTTGAGTTCCAGGATGCTCTGGTCCTGTTCTCTGAAAAGAAAATCAGCAATGTACAAACCATCATCCCTGCTTTGGAGCTGGCTAACCAACAAAGAAAGCCATTGGTCATTATTGCTGAAGATGTTGATGGTGAGGCATTGTCAACCCTTGTGGTCAACAGATTGAAGATTGGTCTTCAGGTAGCTGCAGTTAAGGCGCCAGGATTCGGCGACAACCGCAAAGCCACCCTCAGTGATATGGCTATTGCCTCAGGTGGTGTTGTATTTGGAGATGATTCCAATCTAATTAAGTTAGAGGATGTCCAGGCATCAGACCTTGGACAAGTTGGAGAGCTTGTTATCACAAAGGATGACACACTTCTCTTGAAGGGAAAAGGTAAGAAGGCTGACATTGATAGGAGAGCTGAGCAAATCCGTGATCAGATTCAAGAAACCACCTCTGAATATGAAAAGGAAAAACTTCAGGAAAGACTGGCCCGCCTTGCTTCCGGAGTTGCTGTTTTACATGTAGGAGGCTCAAGTGAGGTTGAAGTTAATGAGAAGAAGGACCGTGTCAATGATGCCTTGAATGCCACTCGGGCAGCCGTTGAAGAGGGTATTGTGCCTGGAGGAGGATCTGCCCTTCTCAGATGCATTCCAGAGCTTGAGAAGCTCAAGACTGCAAACAGTGACCAGGCAACTGGAGTTGAAATTGTTAAGAAGGCTCTCAGGATGCCCTGCATGACAATTGCTAAGAATGCAGGCATTGATGGGTCAGTTGTTGTTGCCAAAGTTGAAGATCTAGGACCTGAATTTGGATATGATGCTTTAAACAATGAGTATGTGAACATGATTGAGAAGGGTATTATTGATCCCACAAAGGTGGTCCGAACGGCTCTCACCGATGCCAGTGGTGTGGCGTCACTGTTAACGACAGCCGAGGCTGTGATCTGCGACCTCCCACAGGAGAAGGAGTCTAACCCCATGGCTGGTATGGGAGGCATGGGCGGCATGGGAGGAATGGGTGGCATGGGTGGCATGATGTAAAATACTAAAATAGACTTAACAAAGCATTTATAATGTGTATAAAGAACTATGTTGTAGTAGTTACATCACCTGTTGTGGGTACGGCAATGATATCTTAGTTATAAAATTGTGGTGTGAATGACTACGTAGTTTCTGTTTATTATAATGAGTCTGATTGTGTTACAAATGTAGTAGATTTATTTAGTTTTAATTATTGCTGATTCACGCAATTGTTATTTTTTAAAATAAAATAATGTTTTTAAATATTGCCTTTAATTTATTCACTTTCATTTTGTTGACTGTACCTCGACCTATGGTATAGCAGAGCTTTTCTGGCTGAAATGACGAACACAAATTTTAAATATGGAAGCAATACATAATTTCAACATTGCACTGTAGCAGTGTAGCCGGTTGGCCTCGAACCTAGGAGTATGCGTCCTTGGTCCGCAGCAAAAGTACACTCGGCACATCTGAATCAACTGAAAAAGTAGTGGTCGCGTCATTTCAAATTAGACAAGCTCTATAATTTATCTTAAGTTTTTAAATATGGGTCACGGCCACAGACGAGTAAAAAAATACTTTAAAAAGTACTTATTTACTCGTCCGTGATATGTCCACTATTTTTCTCCTAAACAGAAAGGTGTACTTAACTTCTTTATTCATGTGAGAGACATAAGTTTCTCAAGAAAGCGAAAGTTTAACCTTTTAACAAGTAAAAATTCATGAAATGCTGTGAATTTGCTAACAATGCCCTCACTTCTAGAGTTCGCTGCGTGCGGTAATGTCTTCGTCTTGGGGGCATGGTACGATCTTGTTATCTTAGGTAACAATGGCGCAACGCAGCAGGCGTCTTTAATTTTACGAACGTTACTGATAAGACATGCTAATAGTAGTATTGATAGTAGAATCGGCACTGGAGTTGTTAGATAATTTTGTTACCATGCTCAATTTTCAACGCTACAGCACAATAGTTAATAGTACTACGTAGCTAGTTTTTATTCATCAAGGTGGCTATCCCTTATGCGTTGCAGCTCTCCGCCGCTAGCCGTCGTAAAGAGGTGAACCTCAACCTATGCTCTTTAAAATTGATTGCCCTAAATCTTTCCATTAAACCTATCGATCGCTCGCTCGAGTTTGTAGTTTCAATTGCATTGTTATAAAAAATTGTTTGTAGCGCATGTAATTCTGACCGGCCTGCGTTGACTGGCGGGGACACTTCAGAATATTTCTTTTTCCCACCTTATTGAGAAAAAAATGGCCTTTTTTTTACATAAAACTACTCAATCAAGGAAGGAAAATTTTAGAGGCGCTGAGAGCTTTGTTTTTAACTAAGGGGAATATATACCCCCCATGTCAAAATTAGAGCTGTGGTTATAGCAACGTCCGTGCGATCAATATTCGTACCGTAGTGCACGGTAGAGCGTTTCTCTCGCCTTTACTTGCGTGGGCTCCGGGGTTTGATTCCTGGTGAAGTCAATTTGAGAAACGATCTTTACTAAATTAGCTCGGGTTTGGGTTGGTATACTGGGAGAGACGCCCCTGGATTATTACCGTGCCCCTGGCTCATATTATATACTTTCTTCCATTTGCTTATTTATGCTGGGTCTATATTGGAACGCCTAATTTCTGTAGCCCTAATTGTCATTGGCAGTATTAGCACACAAACTACTGGCCTAAATTTTTTTCGTACAATCATCACATGTCCTAAACAAGTTTGGCCTATTTCATTTCGCCTAATGTTTTATTGCCGTATTATCACTACCCAAATTCGTCATTAGGCCGAAGGATGCATAATCCCTACTATTCACAAGCGCTAGATTATAATATATTTTTTCGTATTTACCAAAGAAAAGTAGTTACTTACATACATTCACATTTAATTCAAACAGTCGTTCAGGCAAGCATACGAATGAGCATGCATGAAAGCGAGCATGCATGCATGCAAACAAGCAAGCATAATATTTACATGCACACAAGCAGGCACACATGCAAGCATGCATTTCGTTTGCCTCTTCTCCGGCGCTGCGGGAAGTGCAGCCCTTTCGCCCTTGCGTAGTAAATCGCAGTCACCCACGCTCGCTTGCGTTGCGGCCCTCCGCGCCATCGGCTCTTGAATTACACTCTAGTGTAGGGCAGACTAGTATCACAGCGAAGGACCACGGCAAGTTCGGTTTAACATACTACTTTTATACATATCCGACATTTTAGGTTGGTACCTCATAAAATTTGTAAATAAATGAAAAATAAATGATTTATGTGTAGACTAGTTAATCAAATGAAATTACGTGAACTGAAATTAATCTGTATAAAATTTGGGTAGAAAATTAGTAATTTGTTATGCCAAAAGTAACGTATGCAAATTGATTTTAGGACATTGAATATTAGAAGTTATGAAATTAGGGCTTTTAATAACTAGGCCAATCTATAATAGTGCGAAAACATCGATTAGGCGAATCAATTATTCTGCGTAACAAGTTACGGCCAATAAGGTTTGGCCAAGTGAAATTAGGAGCAACAATTTTATTCCATCCGAAGGGCACCCCTTTAACTAAAGTTAGATCCTATTTTCTCAAAAATAGGTGAAAAGTAGATTTTAAGATGTATGTCTAAGATGTATGATGATGCCTTTGCAACTGGATCAAGGACTTTCTTGAGGGGCGTTCATTCCGGGTCGTGCTTGAAGGGAGCGCTTCTCAGGAACAGGCTTTAGAGGCCGGAGTCCCCCAGGGGTCTGTTTTATCTGCAACTCTCTTCTTGCTGCACATGAACGATCTGCTTGTGCCCGGTACTTTTGGGTATGCCGACGACAGCACAGTTGCAGTTAAACACATGTCCAGTGCAAGGGCCACTAGGGTGGAGGCACGACTGTGCCGACTGCCGAGCATGAATCTGGCCTTGGAAGCTGTGTCCGACTGGGGTGAAAACAATCTAGTCAGGTTCAATGCAACTAAAACGCAGGCGTGTTTGTTCGGCGTGACGCGGGACGAGACCACCCACGACGATTAAACAGACGCGTCAATTACGACACCACAATTCCTCCACCACCACCTTCACCTTCGACAGCACAGTTTTTTTATATTTTTTTCGTCTCATAGAGTCCTCAAGCATATAACCGAACTCCTATACAGTATACTCCCTGAAAAGACACTCAGTCCTAACTGCAAGACGCAAGAGTCTCGCAGGCTTAGTCTTGTTCTTGCTCAAATCTTGCACGGTCAGTCTTGGTCTTGCTAAAATTAGGCGGTCTTGGTCTTGCAAAAATGCAAGAACAAGACCAAGACTGCAGGACCAAGACCGATTTTGGGCAACACTAGCCGTAAGGTTCATTGTGACCAGGCGCTCACTGTCGGGCTGCAGGATCTTGCACACCGGCACATGGTTGCCAGCCTCTCGATTTTTTCTAAAATCTCTTACGGAGAGTGTGCGAGCGAGCTGCACGATTTGGTTCCGCCGGCACCTTTTCACACCATCGGAGCACTAGACGCACAATGGCTCTCCAGTACTCTCCACCCTCACGTTGCAGCTATCCGCACGAAGCGGTTCACCGATTCTTTTATAATGAGAACAGCAAAGGAGTGGAAATCGCTGCCCGCGTTTGTTTCTCTGGAAGAATACGACCTGATTCTCTTTAAGGCAAGAGTGAATAGACATTTACTGGGCGGCCATGTACCATCATAGACCACATCATCACTTACCACCAGGGGCCTGAGTGCCGAGTGCCTGAGTTGAACAGAACTTTATTGGACAAGCGTTGCAGAAAATATGTCAAACAAGAAATTTTTGAACCTTATTACAAAAGCGTTGGTTCAAAAAAAATGTTGGTGACAGTAATCTTATGCCAATTCGGCGAAATTAGATTCGTCAGGGACCAGCCCCCCGATTCAGAACAAAGTTATCGACCGATTCGGTTATTTTCTTTTATTTTTAATTATTTTTTTAAGTAGGGTAGGTTTTTTCTAATTTGGTTTATAAAAACTTAGGGCCTTTGGCTTTAACATATTAAAATATTGATTGCTACCGCCTAACTAACGGATCATTTACTTTAATTTAAACAAATTTACCGAATCGGTCGATAACTTCGTTCTGAATCGGGGGGCAGGTGCGAATGCGATTGTGGTCAAATGACTGCCTAGTCAATCAAAAATAAAAAAAGATGTGCTTGCCTCATAAATATACCTTTCAACAGAGCTTTTAAATCTCATCATCAGTCCTGCTAGACCAGACTTGCCTGCATACACTAAAATTGCGTGAGTAATATTAACTACAGATAGTAAAGAGCGTAACTCTGTCAGCGTAGGCTGCTGTTCTCTTTTTGCTATGAAGATCCATATTACGCGCTTACTCTGTGGTTACGGACGAACCCAGGAGTGAATAAACAGGAAAAAAAGTTCTGGCTATGCCTGGTGAAGTGGTGACACTACCTCATGTGCGCGCGTGAGCACTGGCGGCCTCGTCGCGTGGTACGAAGAGAAAACGGTTTATTTACATCGACTCCGGCAGTGCTTAAGCTCGGGCTCCTCACGCACACATGCGTAGTAGTGTATGGCACGAAGTCTTAACTCAAACTTGAGTGGTCGTTGACTGAGTCTTAAACGGGACATAAGACCTATTTTTTTTTCTTTAACAAGGTATATTCCAATCACAAAAGATTTAAAATAAGGTGGTAGTTTAGAAGAAAAAAGATAAACGCGTTCGTTCGTTTAAATTTTTAAAATATTTTAATAGAAAGTTATCACAAAATATACTTTTATAGTTATAACTATTTAATAACATGAACATACATATAAATACACTTTACAGAAATATTTGATCTTCGTCTGAATCTCCAGCACCATACACGAAACGTCTCCTAACTACGATATCATTTACGATTGCACTGTTATCGGTGGTGATAATATTGCTGTTTTTACACGGCGTCACGGGATATCTAACAGGGCCAAGCCACCTTCTACTCAGCCCAAAATTTCTAGGCAAAGCGACACTCTTGGATGAGGTGCTCTTGATCGACTTATCCAAACTGTTCAGCGACGATTGTATTGACTTCAAGGATGATCTCTTCATCAAATCGTTGCCGTCCAAGTAATCTTCAGGCAAATCCATATCAGTTGGTATACTTAAACTTAACGGGCGGCGTTTAGGTATATGGTTTACTAAATTACCACGCCAAGTGTTGAATTTTTGAGCATTCCGTTTCTTAGGAGTATTTTCCTGAGAGGAATAGTTTCCAATGTCAGATTCTTCATTCATTTTGTTTTCAGAAAAGCATTTTTGAATATTACTTTTTTTAGGGGTGTTTTGCCTACTAGATTTGTCTTTCATTCGACTTATTACTTTGTCCTTAGTTAATTTTATTAATGCATAAATTGCCTTTAACGCTTCTTCATTCAGGAGTTCGTCGTCAGTGATTTCTCCATCCAAGGCACTAGCCACACTGATACTTTTATGGTGGCTCAATTTCGCACCAACATCGCACTCTTCACTGTTTGAAGCTTTTTGGTATTCAGTAGAAGGCTTGTTAGTGTTTTGTAAAACTATTAGTTCTACTTTATATGGTGCAGATTGCAGCTGCCCCAAAGCTTTGTCATATTTCATATTCAGAAGAGTTTTCCCATTCACAGATATGATTTGATCACCAGGTAAAAGCTTCTTGCACAAATCTGCAGGGCTATCAGGTGTGATTGACTTTATGTACACATTGCCATCAGAGCCTTCAGCTACTTGTAATCCTAATGCATTCATTTGGTCCCTCTCCAAGCTCACAGTAACGAAAACTCTTTCGCCTTGGACACAACCCATGTTATCTAACTTTTCAAAAAGCGACGCATTTAAGCAAGAGTCATTATGGGCTGTTGTGTAATTAAAAGCTTCTGAATAAACTTTCGGAGATTCTAGAACATATGCTGTTGGGGCATTAACATTGGACATGTTTTGAATATAATGTCGTTCAGGTAGTAATTTCATACTATTTACGCTACATTCCTGTTTTTGTTCCGAACTTAGATCATCTGAGTCACTCTGCGTTGTACCTACATCATCTGTTTTAAAACTTACATTATCAGCAGGTGATCTTCGATATCTGTTATCTAGGGCTGGCTTGAAGCCATTAAAAACTCTCGTCCCCATTTTCACACCATGTCTTCTTGGCAGGCTACAGCTTTCAGATGAAGATAACCCATCATTAGAGGAGTTGCCTTGAGTATTGCCCGTATTTGGGGTGCCTAAAGTATCTTCACATTTTTGTGGTGTAGAAAGTATTTGTCTGAGTAGTTCTTCTGTGTTAGGTTGCTCATTTTCCTTGTTTTGTGCTTTTTTTTCTCCAAAGATGTCCATTCTAAACCTTTTTCTAGTTGGTCTTCTCATTCTAATTGGATTTCGAACAGCCAAGTTGTAGCTGTCCTGGTAATTACTACATTCTGTTTTGTTCCCTTCTGAATTCACAGGACAGCTTAATTCACCAGATAAGTAAGTAATGAAATCTTCTTTAGCATACAATTTCAAGTATAGCCTGTGATGTAAAGAAGCTAACCAATATGTAAAATAAGTTTTCTTTTCATGCATTTTGAGTTTGTATTTGATTCCGATTTTTGATAGGCCTGAGTATGAATTCGGTATGATGTAGATACTTTTTTTATTGTAATAGAAAGTATGGATGTGATGCCATGGCAGGCTCTGTAAAACAATCCTGTTATTACTGTTTCCTGACTCTTCAGAAATGTGATTGTTACGAGAGTATATGGTCACACCTCGAGGTCCAATAGATAACCATACATCTCTGCAAAAACCATCTCTAGTAGCCCAAATGGCCGAATAGAAATGTGCTCCATAGTCACGGAAAGTTTGTGCTAATGTTATGTAATTGATTATTGCTTTGTGTCTGTCCAATCCATGTCGCGATTCGTGAGCTCTCTTCATTCTCAATTTTATGTCTGCCATATCATTATTTATAGCACATTCTGGTAAGTAATGTTCTAGGAGGAAATAATCGGCAGCACCATGTTCTCTGTATGAAAATTCCCCAAATTCAATATGCAATGCATACCCAGCTAATAGAATGAGATTCTGTATTGTTGAGGTCAATTGCCCCTCAACTGTAGCCCTTCTAAGTTGTAAATAAACTCTATGTCTCCATTCTCCATCCTGTATGTTACTGGCAATGTTCTTAGGCAAGAAAAACTTTATTCTTAAAAAGAGTGATAGTGAAATAGTTTCTTCAACAAGTTTTCCTTTTTTGTGGCCTGTTTTGTACCAACCTTCTGGTGCCACTTTTTTTATTTTGTAGTCATCAGGTAAAAACACAAAGTCACCTCCAACCAATACTGCTATGCCAAGCATGAAATTCTGCTCATATTTTTCACTATGTACTAGAGCTTCAAAAAGCTGTCCTGCGGTTATTATATTTGGGTCACAGAGAACTTCTACTTTCTGTCCATTTAATAAAACAACTGTTAAAATTCTCCTTTCTGAAATAGCTGACAATGTCAGGTCCATATTCTTTGCTGGTTGTGAAGCTCTTACTATAAATTCAGGACCCACACACCCTTCTTTTCCTTTGAACCCACACTCTGCCTTGTAAAGCCTTGAAGCTGCTCTTTGAACTGGCTTTCCTCTACGGAAATTGGAATTTGAAGGTCCAGGTTTGGTGTTGCAGACATCATTGCGGGTAATCGCAGTCAAGGAAACAGCACTATTATGCATCTTAGGGTCCTCTATTTGAGTGCTACAAGCAATATCTAATGTTGAATGAGCATCACTAAGTCCTCCCATTCTGGAAGAGCCAAATACATTAAATACTATATTTCTATGTCTGGTGGGCAGTCTACAACTAGGAAAAGGGTCTCTTTCATCAGGAGACTTCAAGAGGGCAACACAGCTTCTCGGGCGGGTGCTTACTTTCAAATTAGTGTTTGTACTTGCCTCTTGTGTTATAAACTGTCTTCTTTTGAGTTGATGTGACGAATTGCCAGGATGATTATCATGGTAGTCCATGACGGGGCTTAGGCCTATGGATGCGGCTGAGCAGGAACTGCGGCCCGAGTCTTCTTCGCAGCTACGCATCATTGCAATACTGTAACAACACAAACAAAACTCATCAGGTTGAATTCATTTCTCTACAAAAGGCATAGTGACTATTTCTATATCTGGGCATACAATTAGCATTCCTAACGCTTCATCGTCACTTGACTTACACGCCTTTGTAAATATTCAACACATAAATGCCACCACCACATAAATTATCATAATAAATCACAAACTTTTACAAACGGATTTTTTATTCAAACATGTTCATTCTTAAATCAGATGAATCACATTGAGAGGAAGTTATCCGATACAATATTTCTTGAGAAAATTTAGAGCTGACTTCCAGTTGTCCATAAACAATTTAAGGCAAATATCAAAAAAGTTTAAAGTTAGCACAAGCAAAAATATCAACGCTTTTACATACCTATTAGGTCATGTTTTATCAAGAAGATAACACGGATCTAGCTTCTGCTTGTTCACTAAAACTAGGTTTATAGGTACCAATTAATTAAATTAATAGCAGATCTTTAGCTTTGTAACCGAATAAATACAAATTATTATTCTTCTACCAACCACACAGACTGACACTTGTTGCTCTTTAACTTGCTTTGCTTGCACAGATTACAGAAAAAAGAAACACTTGCTTGTTTGGGACGATGAATCTTCTTCTGTAATCTATGACGATGAATGAGTGGTCAATCAATAGAAAATAATAAACTCACTCACTCGTTCCCCCACTCACATACACTTCCTACTTTAAAGTTGAACTTATGCATGTACATACAACCCTGTATAATACTAAAAACAAATAGTTTATTAAAACAGTATTCGGAATAGTATCTTCAAAAAAATGTAACAATCACCTGTTAGACGTCGGACTTTGATTACTAAGTGCTTAGTAGGGATTAAGTGTGTTTCGATATCAAAATATCGAAACACTTGTTCCCTAGTTATCTGTGAACGAAACGTTGATGTCAAAATTGTCAAGTAATACTTCGATTTTCTACGTGTGATTGCGAAATCTTAACTTAACTTTTCTATGAGTGTAATAATTGAAAAATATGGCTACTTTAATACAGTCTTATGAACAGCAGTATTCAGTGCTCACCGCTGATTTGACTGCGAAAATTGGTCGTCTTAAATCAGGCAATGAAGGCAAGTATACAAACACTGGATCCCCAAAAAAATGTTTCTCACTCCGTGTTACTAAATAAACATTCATTGTTTCTACAAAATTACAGAAAATCGTGATCAACTATCTAATGAAATACAAGCTAATTTTGAAGAAGCAAATGACCTGGTAAGTCAGTTAGTTTTGCCTTTGGAAAGTCACCCCATAATCATTCAGCGCTTTAAAATTATTTCACCTAATACGAAAGTATTTTCATGGACACATCCAAATTTTCATTCATGCAGGTACCTAGTGTACGTTTAATGAAATGTTATTAAGTATTTTTCGCCTCCTGAAAAGTTGAGGCATTGCTTACAGGCCCCTAAGTCCACTTTACCAAATTGAAAAGTGTTAAAATGTTATATTTTTATGAATAAGGGGGTCAGTGTTTTTACCATGAAAGAATATTGAGAGAGATTTATTTTATTAAAAACTAGCTGTTCGTCAGCAACTTCGCCTGCATAGACAGTCTTTCCTGTTAAGATATGGCCTAAAATAAAAAAAAATTAGCCTATGTCACTCCCTGATAATGTAGCTTTATATTGGTGAAAGAATTTTTAAAATTTGTTTTATAGTGTTTTCGTTGCAAGTACCTATTTCTGACCACCAGAAATAACCTTTTGAAACTTATACTAAACAAAATTTCTAATTTGCAATAACAATAAAAGGCTGAGAAGAAACTAAATAAAAATTTAAGTGTATAAAATAGTTTAGGTGTGCTAAATATTTGTAAAAGTGAATTGGAAGTAATTTCTAACTGTGGACTTACTGTTGTATTGCTTAATGTTGTTTTAGTTAGAACAATTAGAGTTGGAATCTCGCGGGGCGGGTGCGGGCTCGCGCGTGGCCGCGTACCGCGCGGAGCTGCAGCGCGTGCGCGAGGAGTACCGCAAGGTGGCCTCCAACTCTGCTGCTTGTAAGATCTATGTGGAATATTTTTAGGGCTTACAGTTTTTAAAATATTTATTAATTTTTAGGGCTTACAGTACTAAAGTAATTTTTTTTATTCATTAGTTAGACAATCAATATTATTATTTGATTCGTCTTTTCAATAATTATTTAATTAACCAAAAAAAATTGTTATTGAACAAGGAATGTAAGGATCAAATCAAAATAGTGCATAGCTTGGGTCATTTCTAACCTTTTTAATACTATCAATATTTGTCAATATTTCTAACCGTTGCAAAGTTATGATAAATTTTAGTTTTTTTCAGAAAGTCCATACAAAAATAATTATAAAAAAATGTATCAAATGTACCAACTTATTTTTTTACCTAATAAATAGCAGGTGATTGATCATACTTTGACTGGTTATTTTATTGTGCTAGAATACCCATGTCAATTTTGAAAGAAATAAAATTACAAGAATAAATCTTAATCCAAAAATTGACTTCATGTTCAAGCAGATGTAAGTGCATATTTTACAACAGTCTGTACAATTACTTTGAAAAAGGCCACATATTTGCAAATGAGCAGAAGGGTTTTCGTAAAAGTATGTCTATAAATCTAGCCATTTACGAATTCTTAAGTTTTATTTACCCTAGGGTTGATGCAAGAAAGCCTGTTTTTGCCCTTTATATGGATATGTCAAAGGCATTTGACTTAGTTGACCATAAATTACTTTTAGATAAACTTGAAACATACGGTGTTAGAGGTAACTCTCTGAATCTACTGAGATCTTACCTAAGTGACAGGAGCCAAATAACTAGCATCAGTAGAATATGCTCAAAGACCAGAGAAGTCGTATTTAGATCCTCCGCCAAGGCAGTTACTTTTGGTGTACCCCAAGGAAGTGTCTTGGGACCCCTCCTCTTTATTGTTTTTATTAATGACATTCCGAAATCAATCAGTGAAAATATGATTTTGTTTGCAGATGACTGTACAGTTGTATTTAACAATGAAAATGATATAAATAATAGTTTAGCGTCTGTAATTAAATGGTTACAGAACAATAATCTAGTCATAAATTTTAAAAAAACTTAAATAATGCAATAAAAGCAGAGAATACATCAAACTTTATCTATACCAATACAACACAGTAACAAAGTAATCGAACCAACTTTGAGCACAAAATTTCTTGGCCTACTCATTGATAGCGATTTGAAATGGCAAAATCACATAGAATTTGTATGTAAAAAACTTTCCCAATCATCATATAGCTTATATCTCCTGTCAAAACTTACATCATATCACGGCACCGTTGCATCCAGATTAAGGTACGCAATAATTTTTTGGGGCAATACAACTAACTGGGATAGAGTTTTTAAATGTCAGAAAAAATGCATAAGGGCCATTTGTGGATTAAAGCGAACTGATAGCTGCAGAACATATTTTAGAGACATGAAATTACTAACGATGCCTTCGATGTACATTTTCGAGTTAGCTCTTTTCATTAGGCAACACCCACGGCTATTTAAAGTTGTACCTAAGTCCCGCAACCGAACTTTACTATGCGTTACGAACAGTATTCCGTACAAAACCACCCTTTATGAAAAAAGTGTTTTCGCGATGGCGCCAAAAATATATAATAAAATTCCCATTAGCATTAAGGATTGCAATGATTATGTGACATTTAAACAAAAAATATTTTTATTTCTTATTGATTATTCTTTTTACTCCATCGACGAATTTCTGAAGTTAAAATAAATATATTTTAATAATTCCTAATGCTCGTTTGAATGCCAACAATATTTATAAATGTATGACTTTTTAAGTTAAGTTTTGGTATTTTATTATTAGCATGACATTAACTATTTGTAATTTCGTTATTATTATTATTATTTTTATCCAGTAGCCTAATTGTTTATTTGTAAATTTTAATGTAATTGTGAAATTTGTATGCCAAAAGGCAGATCACAGCATTTACCTACAAAACAAAAATCTACTTAACATCCTATTTACCTGTGTATCACAAATAAATAAATGAATTTGAATTTGAATTTGAAATTTAAAAAGTTGCTCATTTATTACAAATTCTTTTAAAGTATAAATTGCACAGTTATTTTATTAACTTTTCAAGTTATAGGTATTTAAAAGAAAGAAGTCGTTTTTTTGGGGTTCGTAATTCCAGGGACACCCTGTATATAGCTGTGTGAAATATGGAAGTTTCTGAGAAACAACACTATCTAGAATCCTCACTTTAACTAAGCCACCACCGATTGTTATTTCTTAATCTTATACTATGACTGTACCTATCTAGTATGTTGAAAGCAAAAAACAAATTTTTACTTCATTTTAAATATTACTTAATTTTGAAATAATAGAAATAAAATTGAATCAGAACTATTATTATATTCAAAAAAATATGTAACATGCAACCCTCTGCCAATAAGGATTTTTAAATATGTATTTAACCTAACCATAAGACAAGCACATAAATAATGAAATAATTATGTCTTTTTTTATTGTTTTTAATTCTGCAGTGAAAGGATTAATGGAATCTGTATTGCAATTAAAAAACATTAAACTGTTTGTATCTCCAGATAACATAGAAAATGATGATGTATATGATGAGTGGAACGGGCCCAACGAGCAGCATCGCAAGCTGCTGGACAACACTGAGCGCCTGGAGCGCACCAGCAACACGCTCACCGACGGCTACCGGGTGGTGCTGGAGACTGAACAGATCGGGGCGGCGGTGCTGCAGGACCTGAGCATGCAGAGGGAGACCATACAGCGGTCTAGAGGCAGAGTATGTTGAAACATTTTTTGTTTAATGGATTGTATTCTTGTTTTATGTTTTCTGTATATTATGGCCTGTATTCACTTTGTTTATTAGTAAGTGCAGGTGCTTAGTGATTATGAGAAAACATGTGTGGACAGCGATTGATAAGTGCGATTTAATAGAACACGCTTCTAATCACTTCACGACACAGGATACTAATCACTCGCAATAATTCATCGCTGTCTACACGTGTTTTCTCATAATCACTAAGCACCTACACTTATCACTTGCACTCGCACTAATCAAAGTGAATACGGGCCTTTGGTATCACCAGCAGGAACCGCTTGAAAGGGTTTTTATAAATAATAAAATTGAAATAATATTTTACTGAACTACATAGTTTATTTTTAATTTTTCTATTTGTTCTATTATGTAGGTATAGATAACATATGGAAACTATGTAACCGCATCTGTTTCTGAAATAAAAAATCATTTCATTTTCATTAAAGACTTGTTTCTAAAAACCCTTTCAATGTGTTATGCATATCATAGACTTACCGTATACAAAACGTTACCGAATGAATCAAGTTAATTCAAGTAAGCGCTAACCATATACCAGCATTCGAAAAGGTAAACCTTTCTTGAGGCTTACAATATCGATAGGGCAACCCTATCACATGGGGTTCACGTGGGGCACACACCCTTCAATAGGGTTACGCATGTATAAATAAGCCGAATCAAAAAAAGGGGTTTTCCGGTCTCTAGTTCCCAGGATGTTTCCCTCAAAATCAAAATAACGAAAATATTGCATAATATCCTGAGATAAAACATAACAAAAATATAATCTCTGATTTTTGCATTCTGCAATGCTTAAGCTTAGTATGTTGGCCTGCATCTCAAAATTAGCTTGGTCTATTAATGATGTCGGTGGCTTAGTGGTTAGAGCAGCCGCCCTGCATGCGGAAGACGCGGGTTCGAACTTACAGCAATGCAATAAAATTATGTTGTGTTTTCCAGCTCCGTGAAACAGATGAGCAACTGAACCGGTCCTCCCGCCTCATGAACACAATGGTGATGCGAGCCCTGCAAGACCGCTTCATCCTGGTCCTGGTGTTTCTGGTCCTCGGTGTGCTGTTGTGTGTGGGGCTCTACTTTTCCATCACCTAGCCACCCCCACTATTAAGAGAATCCTCCAACCAGTGGAAGTACTATCTATATGTGCTGTGTACAAAGGGACTGTCTTTAGGCCACCGATTCCCTATTTCTAAAACTCAACACAAGGTTGAGCACCCCTCTAAAGACATGTAAGGGCTGCTCTGCATTAGGTGATGTTTAAGGAATAGGGAGGGTCTATGATATAACAGATTAAGCAGTTAGCATTTCTTTATAAGTATAAAGCATTTAATAGACAGTGTAAATAGCTTTGAGGCGTACAACACTGAACTTTTATAATAATGACAAGACAACAGTAGTATTTGAAAACTTTGCAAACATTATTTTGCACGAAAATTTACTAACTCATATTTTCTACACCACAACTCAACAGTGCTCTTAGATTTTTACAAAGTGACCACATTTTTTAAAATTACGTCAAAATTGCTAATTTTTGCAATCTTATAGCATAAACTCCGCGAAACGATAAGGCCCGGTTTCCACCAAAGCGGAGAGGAGAGGAGAGGTGTTTTGTTAACCGAACAAAATGTATGTTTTTTGCCTTTATATTAATTCAGCACCATCATTTACTTAGCGAGGAAGAGAGCGACGAGGCGGTCGCAACCTTACGGTAAGAAAAGGTTGGAAGCATAGGCAAATGCGGTAGACATTGTCCTCGATTTAGCACTCGAAAGATCTCAATGTAGTAGATTACGTCGGCCATTATCCATTGTGTCTTTAGGGAAATAAAACTAGTATGTTATTTGGCAAAGTATTTTTAAATGTCTTGTGATAATTTAGTCTATGTTTAATTATTTCACAGCTGTAATATAATGTATAGTTGTGCTACTAATCATGGTTGTAAGACTGTTATGTAGGTAAATGAATTTTAGATAGGTAGGTCAAATATTTACTCGCTTGTGCAATATTTATAAGTATAATAAAAGGTGTGGCTTTATGTTCGTATTTTTTCTGCTCCTCTTTTATATAGAGATCGATTTACTTCAATACTTGTATACAAAATTAACTTATTTAGAAAATAATTATCTAATTGGGTATGGGAACATTTTTTTTTTAAATACCTTTTACTATTTTATGTAACTGATTCGAATATTTCGTTGATCTAGCCGTTAGTAATTTTTTTATTAATTTTTAAACATTGCGGACTCATGACGTCACAAATTCACTTAGTGTTCCCACATGTTTTTTCCCGGGTTTGTGGTAAATAAATTATGAGGAGAAAACTACTGATGTACTGCACTTACGACTGAAACAGAGCTCGCCGTTCATCATGTACTATCTAACGAGAATGTGAGGAGTAGACTTTAGATACAATTCATTTTGCCAAGTTCTGAAACCAAGCCCTACCTGAAAGGGTTGGGATTATAGCGAATGGCTATTTTAAGTCCTACCTACCCGTCTGGGCAATAGGCGTAAATTAATGTACGTATTATAAAAATAACTTTGTGGAAAAATATATTTCACCTGGGGGAATTTTAAATCTGCTATCTGGGAACCCCATTAATACCATGCAGTAGAATCACCTAGCTGAAAGTCTTACGTATGATACAGATCGCGTCATTTGATTGGTTGATGGATAGATTATAAACCAATCACGTGAAAGGACGTTTATACGACCTGATAGGTTTCAGTTGTGAGATGTCAATTTGATTGGGTACCGTTAAGAGTCCAATGAGAACCTTAATGTACTCTTTGCGGACGTTGGCAAACTGGGGTCATTCATTTGACCCCAGTTTGCTAACGTATTTAATTAAAAATATCCTTGATCCTTTGCTTTTAAAAATGTTAAATATTTAAAAAGGTATAAAATACAATTCCTCGAAATGGTTTTCGATTAAGACATGTTTGATTTTTGTTCCCATGCCTATACCATGACCAAGATTTTCCTACTATTGGCCAAAAGCCTACGATTGATAGGTATATAGTTACCACTCCAATGAAATGATGGTTGGTGTCAATCACAAACCCAGGCTGTTTCACTGTTTCGGAAACCTGAAAAAGCTTTCCATCCTAACAGTTGAACCCAGGACATGTGGAACTCAAGTCGTAATTATAAATAACAAAATATAATTATAGATAACAACTGATAAAACAAACATCGTTAACGTACAATAAACTCACTTTATTTTATTTCTATTTTATATTTAATTTACAATTTTTAAATTCAATAGTAATATCAATACAATAGATAAAGTAACAACAACTAACTAACATGGTACGTCTTATGCCGTTTCTGGTAAAGATTTATGAAAGGCACAAAAGATGCTTCAAAGATAAAGTTGTTACATAATTTACAAACATAAGATTAAACCAAATTCACACTAATTCGATGGTATACAGGGTGGCACCGCAAGTCTGACGAGGTGAATTTGACAATCTCCATCTACTTAATTATTTTTTCTCTAAATATGGTAGTTCCGAAGTTAATAAAAAAAGATTTACTCCAATAATCTGTTTTCAACTCATAAAAACAGCTGTTTGGGGTCAATATTTTAATTTCTATAATTTCTTAGCAATTGATACTTGCTTAATACAATAAGTTCACTAACAACAGTTATAAAGTTTTCCAACAGTAATAAAGTTTTGACTAACCTGATGGTGCAATGGCAGCGACCCTGCCTTTCGCACCGGAGGTCGTGGGTTAAACGTGGACATTTGTGTTTGTTGTGTGTCTGGGTGTTATTATCTATTTAAGTATGTTTATCAGTCTCTGACACCCATAGTACAAGCTCTGCTTAGTTTGGGGTCAGATGATCTTGGTGTAATTTGTCCTGATTAAAAAAAAGGTTTCGGATTTTAGCTGCTGTAGCAACATATAAAATGAAAATTTGATTCAATGTTTAAAAAGAGCAAGCCACCCGGTATCAACATAGTTGCAAGACGAAGACACAATAAAGTAACGGACAATATACACGCCTCATAAAATTTAAAATATACATTATAATTTAAAAAATAAACTAGGTTCACACAATTATTTTAGGGCAAAACGCACAGTTTCAAGACCATAATATTAAATGAATTGGGGCTTTTCCATAAGCATAGGGAAGAAAGTGTATAGAATTAGCCTAGCAGTAGGTATATAAAAAATAACATCTGATTATTTTAGCTATTTACTACAATATAATAATTAATATCTCAGTTCGCTTTTTATATAATTGTGGAAAAGCTTCAGTGCAACAAATAAACAGTAAAATTAATGGAAAATAGCAACAGTAGATACATGAACATGGGCATCTTAAGCGGCCAAAGTAAGATCTATTATGCAAGAGTTTTGTGAAGGTTGACCTGCTGTCCTTAGTACATATTGCAACGGAATTCTATCTAAAGGCCCGTATTCATTCTGCGCGAACGGAATAACGCCGCGGTTTCCTTCTGTTTTCGTGTAATTAATTTATTATGAAATAACAAAGAATATACAAAGATCTATCTATATATATTTTTTTTAGGTGCAAAATGTTAATAATGAATATTTGAGAGTAAAACAAAAAAATCGTAGACGTAAGTACTTCTTTGTGTTTTTTTTACCGGCGAAATTATGCTATATCGTGTTTTGGAAAAGTTGTCGCCCTAGTTAAAGACTTACCTACTCGTACAATTTTTTATTTGCTAAAATATCTTTTAATTTAGTAGTTATCTTCAAACAAAGTCTATCAAATATTAACAATCTTGGGAAAGCATACCCTTAAGGTGCTCCCTCACCTAGAGCATTTTCCTGTAATGCAACGTTACAGAGTCATTACTATAATGAGGGAGGAGAACCGCGCATTACAGGGCGCAAATTGTTGTTACAATGTGTAATATTGTGATACAATTTCCCTGAAGTTTTGTAATGCTCAAAATCGAATCTAAAATGCAAATTACAGGTAAATGTTCGTCATATTGTCAGGGAGGCAGTTCTGTATTGTAATGCTCAAAGTAGAATCTGAAATGTTACATTACTGGAAAATGCTTCAGGGACCACCTTTACAACCAACAACCGTGTTTTCGCCTCAATCCTAATACACTACATGTGGGAACCATCTCTAAACGAAGGTTGACACCAAAGCTTAGTATGCCTTCCGATTTAGGACTAAAATATGAATGTCATCATAATTCAGCAGTTTCGTTTATAATCCAAGTTTGGTTGTCCAATTTGATTGTTGATGTTAACATATTTCATTTAAGGCCTGCGCAGACGAGGGATTATTCGCGGCATACTTTATCTTCGTCGAAATAGATCCCTTACAAACTGTATCGAGCAACGCCAAGGAATATATCCATTTCTTACATATCACGTTAACGTATGTATGTAGGTAGTTACAAACCTACATTGGCTGACACCGACTCCAACAATAACAATAATTGTACCTACATTATATTATCGTATAAGTTTTAGAAGAATACGCAATTATTTCTTTACTTTTTAGTGCTTTGTTTTAGAAGAGTTTTTTATGAAGTTGTTTTTTTTTGTTAAAATTTTTGTTTATTTCTTGATTTTCAGTGAATAGTTCTTATTTATTTTATACATCGAAAAGTATCGTCCAATTGCTCCTAAGAATTGAAGAGTTCTGTTACTTTGTTATGGATCCCATAGTCAGAACCTAACCAAACACTCATCAAACTACCCTTGAAGTATATCCTTTCCAATAAAAAAAGAAGCATCGAAATCGGTTGGCGTGATAATGAGTTATTCGTCCATTTGTCGCGCATATGGTTTATCTAGATTTAAGACTTATATGGATTTCCCATGGATGCCACTGTCGGAACTGGACCAAATTAAAATGGGACCACACGGGCACCATCAGCTTTCAAATAAAAAAAGAGTTATCAAAATCGGTTGGCGTAATATTGAGTTATTCGTCCATTTGTCGCGCATTTTGTCCATCTAGATTTAAGATATATGGTTTTCTCATGGATGCCACTGTCAGAACTAGACCAAATTAAAATGGGACCATTCATCACCAGCTTTCAAATAAAAAAAGAATGATGAAAATCGGTTCACCTAGTCGAAAGTTATGAGGTAACAAACATAAAAAAAAACATCCAGTCGAATTGAGAACCTCCTCCTTTTTTGAAGTCGGTTGAAAGGTACGCCGAACCAAAAATCCGCCAAAACACCGCGGACGCCCGCAAAGCGTAGCGGATTAAAGTGCGCGGGCGTCCGCGCCTAAAAATATAACGAACGAACTATGAGCAGTAAACGCGCACGGCGGATTTTACTCCGCGTTAAAAATCGATTCGCTATAAAGGGATGGACCCAGTATTATTTTATAAAACGTCTTGTCTTATGCTAAAAACTTCATGTAAATTACAGCACAACGTAATCTCTGTCTCCATAACGTGCGCTTTACTAAATTTCTGGACGACAAATGATCGCACACCGTGTGCGTTGGGTCCGCGGTAAATCCGCGGGGAATTTCGTATTCGCGGAGCGTACTTTTTTTCTCCGCGTACATCGTCTGCGCAGGCCTTTATTGTTGAATTATTTTTTTTAGCCAAGAGTAAGTAAGTATTAAGTATGGTAAGGTAAGTATGTATTGACATACTTATTCACAATTCAAACGTAAGTCATCCGCTATAATACTTTTTAAATATCCATTCTTGCTCATCATAAGTTTTCTCACTGTTGTTTAGTAAGTATAATGTAACTACGTAAGTAGTGAAGTGGAGCCGTCGTTATTGCAGTTGCGGCGCGTCGGGGTCGGGCTGGCCCAGCGACACCAGTCGCAGCTTGTAATCGTTTAGTTTCGTGTCCTGGAACAATAAGAATTAACAGAGTAAATCTACCAGATATATCTGTCGCAGCCACATTGTATAACGCGCCGTCTCGCCGCCGTTATGCCGTCAATGCGGCGTACGTCGGGGTGGGTTGACGGCCATTTACAAAAAGCCGTATAGAAAGTGATAGTTCCATTTATCGCCGCAAGTAGCGCTGCAAGATACAACGAACAACGTACGAGACACGATTGGCGTAGTGCGCTGTAGCACGGTTTCTCACCTCGATTTCCGTAGTGTCCGGGTTCGACTCCCGATCGGGTCAATTCAGGAAACGATGTTCCCTGAATTGACTCTGGTCTGGGTGTGTTGGGAGACGCCCCTGGCTGATTTCCTTGTGTGGCACCTCGTAACACAGGGATATTAATCCCTACTTCGAGACCATTACAAGAGGTGTGTTGGCTGGCGCATATTTACTTATTTTATTTATTTGAATTTCTTATAAAAAAACTCCTAAATCTAGACGTTTTATTAGTTTATGTAACTTCGCCAATCTGGGGTCAAATGAATGACCCCAGTTTGCCAACGTATTTAATTCAAAATATCCTAGATCGCTTGCTTTCAAAAATGTTAATTATTTAAATAAGGTATAAAATACAAATACCTCGAAATGGTTTTCGATTTAGGACATGTTTGATTTTTTTCCCCATACCCAATTGTGTTTCGCTCTGGGTTAGCAAGAGCAATACACAACTAGATTTCAAATGTAATAAACTTTAAAATGCATGGGAATGAGATTTAGCACTTCCCTTATTAAAATTTCTACACATAGAAACTTAGTGGCATGATAGTTAGTTGAGAGACCACCCAGAGTGTTCCACCTTTGCAATCAAATTAATATACCTGATCAACAAGCAGCACCAATAAGTCCTCCTGATCCTTCTTTAACTTCTCCAACTCTTCCCCCGTCATCTCCTGCGTCTCCCTCGCCGCCCTCAACTCTTCATTCAGCCGCGCCACTTCTGCCCTTAAGCTGTGAACTTCCGCCACACATTCTTGGAAAGCCGGATCCGGCTGAGATATCGGTGCTGGGTGCGAGTTGGCGGAGACTTGCGCTTTAAGGAGCGTGTTCTCGTCTTTTAGGTGGGAGTTCGATTCTAGGGAGTTGTGTAGGGCGTCCTGAAATAGGAAACAAATTATTTATTTATTTATTTATTTCCATATATCAAAACTTACAAATATTGGGTTAGTAGTATCTTAAATCCTATGTTAGGTTTATCTAGATACTAGGTTCTCTAAAATTATCATCTAACCTTACAAAAGCAACCTACATTTTATTAATAAGTTTGTTTGAGCAAGCGCGCACACACACAGAGACACTCGCCATCGCAATCCTAGGCAAAAACAAAAGAAACCGGTAGCCGGTGCATACTGGTGTTAGTGCGTAATAACAACAGGCGGCCGGCACTTGGTAGTGACGGTAGTTCAGGACACAGATTGCCGTTCGCCAATCCGCCATGTGTGCACGCGCGCCTGCCTACATAGGATGCTCCAATTTACATCCCTCCAACATTAGGAAGTTAGAAAATATGTTTTAAGATTTTTTTTATATTTTTTTATTTATATTATCTTTTATTTCGCTTGGCAATTTGTTAAGAAGGTGCGGTATTTGATGCTTAAATGTCCTTTTACCATATTCATTATTAATTTTCGATACAAATAGCTTTTTATTAAATATACTTCTAGTGCAAAATCTGTGGTTTACAGGGATTTAAATTTCTGTTTCAAAGTATTTTTCAAGAAGCAAATCATATTGCACTTTTTTATGAATGGGTAACACACCACAGTACTTAAAGAGACCTCCTGGGTCTTCTGAATACTGATTTTTTATTTTCGAAGGAACTAATATTTTAAGTAGTCTATACTGAATATTGTAAATCTGATCCAAATACATCTTATAAGTACGGCCATAGCTACTCAAGCCGTAACTTATAATGCTATCTACAAGCGTCTTGTACATTGTTAGTAGAATGTCATAAGGTACTTTTATACTTAATCATATGAAATTTAACCATAATGGCTCTAAATGAAATGTCTTATAGAAAAAAATATATTCTACCTACGCTTATAATCTAGGACAGGTATATTTCCTACATGTCTTATTATGTCAACAAACATGGCGTATTGACAACAATAGCCAATTCGTAGTGTTGGGAAATCATCGAATTAATCATACAGAGTCATTAGCCTACCATCCACGTCAAGGTTTGCCCGGCGGGTGTCAGACGGACAGAACTGTGCATGTGTGGCGATATGACGACTTTGCCCTCCAACTTTACGTGTATAGAGGCATTGGAGGCTATTAACTTTCCAAGTTGTTTATCATTAGATCTCCCAAAATTAGCCTTAGTTTACTGATATACTGATTTTGAACGACAATCTACCGATTTTTACCAAGCCTTCATGAAGGCTAAGCATAATGTTCCTTGTCATAAAAGTATGTTCCATATTACAGATTTTTCTAATTGTTACGAGTTTCATATTGAGTCGCATATTTTCGAAAAGCATGATATAGTGTAGCCTGAACTTGTTTGGCATACGTACAAAAAGCAAAATAACTATAACACTGCACAGGGTCCGAAGCACAATAGTCAAAAGACAATATTGATAAGGCATACATTTATTAGAAACTAGCTTGCTTATGGGCGCTTCACCGGCCGCTGCTGCTTTGAGTAGAGTACTCCCTTAAATCAATCACTTGTACGTTAACGATCACGACGATGGGTATTGATACGATATCTCATGTGGCGTCTTTAGATGTGTCATTTTTTTAGTAGGATATATTTTTTTCCTACATTCAACTAAAATTATAATATAAATAGAACCTAATCTTGATACCTAGTAATGACATCCTCATGGATATTTTTTGTTAGATATTGTATAAAAGCTTTAAATGACAAAATAATTCAAACTTAAATTTATATTATTTTATACTTTATAGTAGGAACCGTTAATCGAGAGCATTGTTTTAGTACCACTTTCAATCGAAATAAATGATTCTGTTTCTGATTCATGCAACGTGCCTTTCACTACGGTCCATAGACAACCTATTTTATTTAGGGGGAAAAAGTTGTCAAATAGGTGTCAAACAAATTTCCTAATTATTTAATTATTTCGTTTTTGATGAAGAAATTGTATAAGAATGCACAGTTGTACATGAATTTCATGTTCCGTTTCTTTTTTACAACGCAAGACGTTTATGTGCGATCTAAAGTGTGTGATTAATGCCGAAATTCATGATTTTATTACGGTGTGATCTTTGTTTACTTAAAAACCCAAAACCCGTTTTTATTAGAATTAGTTAAAATGCAACAAGAAAGTTTAAAATGTTATTTGTTTAATTAGTAAGACATGGATAAAGATCTAGCTAGACTATAAATTATTAACTAACATACTGAAATTTAATAAACTTTTTTGGATTTTATTGAAATAGAAATAGAAATAGAAAAACATTTATTAACTTTAAGGACATCGTTACATTTATAAAGTAAACACAAAAGAAGTAGGCATTAACAACAAAACATATAGGTAACAGGAAAAAAAAGATCATACCATCAGACAGCGGTGTCCCGATGCCCAAAAAGACAAATGGACCTCACTCAGCATATAGCCTGGGCTTTATGGGCCCAGGCGCTGATTTTCAGTAGGCCCAGACTGAGATGACGCACGGACATTTGTGGCGGACATACGTGTGTGCATATACATATAAGTATCATAAATACTATAGTATAGATAAAAATAAATGGTGAGTGATTCAATATATTGTGTAGTGTAATTATTGTAATACAATACATAGACAATAGATACGGTACCGAATGTGTAGTGTGACTGTGTGTGTGTGTGTGTGTTGGTACAGCACAATACAGGTGGTGCTGCAACTGGAAATTAATAATAATAATAATCTGCCGCAGGTGGGTAGTTTGACTGTGCAGAGCGGCGCTTGGGCCCGCTGATGTAATAACTCAATCTCGACTAACTCACGCTTAAAATTAGTTCCTAAATGATTGCATTGGTGCTTCGTGATCATGCCATAATTGATATAAGTAATAGTCAAAGTAGAAAAATAGGTACAATAATAACAAACAATAACCAACCATATTGCAATTCGTAATGTGATTTCAACACTTCCACACCGGGGAAAACTATGTAATGTTGCTATATAACATTGTATTACATTTTATGACAGTATATTCGGGCACACCAATGTTTCGTATAGGAGTTTTTAGTTTGAATAATATTATTTTATGTGGTAGCTTTTCTGTAGGGCTTGAACGAACCTCCTACGTATTTTTAAAGTAAAGTGAGATCGAAAAATGATGACCGTACACTCCTGTTACTTCGCCTTTTGTAGCATCCTTCGGCTAAATTTTTTAAAATGTTTGTACTGGTAAAATTGCTTTGTGTTCATTGGTTAATATTGATAATTTAACCAAAGCAACAATGCAACCTCATTTGTTAAAATCAAAGCCACCATCTAGGCAGTGTGAGTGAAAACGTGGCGCGAAGTGCATGTGATTTTTCGCGAACCCCTGATAAGTTACACGTAGCCAGGAAACTACTAAAGGTAAAGTTTTGATATCCTTACAGTAGGTAACTCATATGATGGGCTATCCGTTGCGCTAATATAAATTAAGGATGTCTTTGAATTGAACAGAAAGATCGTGACAGGCAATGTTAGGAAGGGTATCTTTAACAGTCTTCTCTCATACTTCGCCTACCATTATGTCATTCTAATCAAGCTATATTTTACGGACTATAGTTAGCTACTGAAACCAGCGCTGGGCCTCCGTGCCAAGCATACGCTGAGACTGGTACCTAATGCCGAACTAGCATTTCAATGTTTTTCTTTTAATTTACTTTCTTTATTTCGGAACTTGAAGTCTTTTTTTTTTACTGTGTTTTAAATTTGGCAATAAAAACTATTTTATTTATTTTAGTTTCTAGCCTTTGTACAATGTTTGTCCTCGGGGGGAGGATTGAATCATTGGACTTGTAACCTTTACTTAAATTCTAGTCTGTAACAATAACAGAACTAGACTTTGTCCGTTGATCAGCTGGTCAAACAGCTCTAAAAATTTTATAATCTCTGGCTACCCCAATCACCAAAAAGAACACAATAGCAAAGCAGTGTTATTCCGCCGTGGTTTCCGCTCCGCTTCCTCTCCTCTAAATTAGAACTACATTCTGAAACCCCATTACTCCTATAACAACATTACTCCACTCACCCGCAGTGACTGGTTCTGCTTCAACATCTGGTCCAGTTCGCTCATCAGCTCCTGTACCCTAGAGTCCTGCTGCCGGATGAGGCTCTTCAGCTGGTCGAGGGTCCCGTTCTCCGGAGACATCCGCTCGGCGGAGGAGTCGATGCCGTTTTGTTCCTTGACAGTTAGGCTTTGGACGAGGACACCTAGTACAAAATTAAACGTTTACAATTTTATGACATTAAGGGTAGGTAGTTAATACAAGCTGACTTCTGCCGTAATGAAAATTTTGTTTGAACTCCATATAGAGATTTGTTTCAAGTCTATTTTCATTTTAAACATTTTATTCCCAACGCGTGTCTTACACACCAGATGGAGCTTGCAGATGAATGGCTTGAAACATGTTTTCAGCATATTAATTCATGAGTGGGGCCAACCAATCGTTTTCAGAGTGCTGAGTGAGAGTTGCCAGCGCCACCTAGCGCTCTTAATGTTGCCCGAATTTGCCGCTAGGTGGCGCTCAAATGCCACACAAATTACGTGCTCATAAAACGCGATGGTGAAGTTATTCGCATCTCTCACTGCAACTTGCACTCGGCACTTAGGTTTTCTTGTGTTTTCGTAGCCGTTTCCCACCATCAAATATACTTATCTGAATTAAGTAGAAAGTTGGTATTCTAGGCAAAATTATCTTTTATGAGAAGGCTTATGATCGTTAAAAGCGTGACTCGCTTGTATGAATAAGATTCATTGTATGGAGGCCTTATATCCGAGTTCTCAGGCACGTAAGTTAAACATTAATGGTAGAAAGATGTTTTTTGTCCGACTAACCGGTATCTGTAAAAGTTCCCGACCATTTTCACTCTAGTTCTATTTGACTTTCCTATCAAACTCACCCTCAAGCGACTTGAAAAGCTTGCAGAACTCGTAATCGATGAGGATATCTTGCGGCTGCTGCCCGCGTAATTGCGGATGCTTCGCCGCCTTGTTGTACGACTCGTGCTTCGACACCTCGCTCAGCTTCGCCGAGAACATCTCGATGCCGATGCGCTTTAGGAGCAGCTGCTTCAGGGAATCCTGCAAATCAATATTAGAATTTAGTACTAGGATAAGAGTAATTTTACAACCATTATGTCTGGGCTTGGCTGTCCTTTGACCACTATGGGTTTCAGAACATCACCCTCAGAAGACGGCCTAAATTGTACATCAACTTTCTTTGTAATCCTTGATTTGTCCTCTGTTTTTGTGCAATAAAGAGTATCTTATCTTATCTTATCCTCATATAAGATTTTTGGACGCTTATAAACGAAACCTATGTATTTAGGTTAGGGAACAGGGACAACTGGGTATTGTATTACCTATAATTTTTGCTGGCTTGCCGGGTTAGATGATCGGCTCCTGGTTTCTCTAAATGCGGATGCTACTGAATTGCTAGTTGCTCGCTATTTTATAGGTCGTCAGCTCACATAAAAAAATCTGGGTCTAGTACTTCAATGTTATTCTGCTACTAAAATCGTTGTAACAAAGGACGTCGATGATCTATAATTTACTAACCTTGGAGTAGTTTTCAACAGAGTCATCATTGAAATGCATGGCAATAGCCAGCAGAAACGCCGAGAGTCCCTGCAGCAGGCTCTCGCTCTCGTCGTGCTCGGTGGAGCTGGTCTGGTTGACGAGGTAGCCGACGCCGCCCGGGACCTTCAGGAACGCGGCTACTGCGGGGGGGCAGTAGCTCATCCATTGGGATAGCAGCATTAGGAGGGCTACCTGGAATAAGTAGCGATTTTAAGCTTGCTGCAATATCCGTTTTAAAAGTGTTGTGACTCCTGGCCCGACCACGACATGGGACGGAGTTTTTACTTTGCCACAAAATTGACATTTTAATTTTGCCTAATTGTGCCATTTGTCCCACGAATTTGTGCCTTATACTTTTCGAGTAATATAAATAAATAATAAATAAATATCCCTGGACATTATTCCACACAGCGCCATCTAGCCCCAAAGTAAGCTAATTAAAGCTTGTGTTATGGGATACTAGACAACGGATAAACATACTTAAATACATTTTCTTTTGTAAATACATACTTATTATACATAGGAGACACCCAGACCAGTACAAACAGACATGTTCATGCACAAAAATGTTTGTACTGTGCGGGGATCGAACCCGCGACCTCTGGTGTAGTAGCCAACTTCTTAACCATTACCAATCCAATCAAATACCATAATGAATCAATCAATCTCTTCAATCTCAATCTTACCAAGTCGGTCGTCCGACTATGTACTCATTAAGAGTATGATTGTAGTCGGGCTGGGAACCACGGTTCCTGGCCCGACCACAGCCAGATCTAAGAAAATATCAATAGTGTGAAGGTACTGAGTATGCCAGAAAAATGTGCGTCAATTGTGCCTACAGCACATAGAATGTATTTAGTTTCATTTTACAGAATTTAACCAGATTCGAATAAAATTGAGTAATCAAATATTAAAGTGTGTCAAATCATACGCTAACCAATTTTCCTACGACTTTGTAAGAAGTATTTCTTATTTTGTAAAACTATGTGTCTATTTCTCAAAAAAAATGGTTCCAGTGCACTTTCTCCTTGCCATTTTAAACTACACAAAGGTGGTGGTTGACGTGCGCGACTGCCACCGAAAACCAAGACAGGTGACCACTTGTTATTTAGGCTTTTTATGGGGAGCCCACGTCTCCGTCTCGGTTGCAAGCGCAAACTGGGCGCGTATACTATGGCAAAGACGGTTGGTATGGTAAATCAATATACCAACCGCCTTCTTTAGCTTAGATTGTCAATAATAAAGACCTCGAAATATCTTATTAGACAGCCAATGACACATTTAAAAGTAAACGAACTTAGTAAATTAATGACTTAGGATGGTCAGAAAACGCTTGTTTAGACCTTTGTTTATTTTATTGATATGTTATGTTTTTTTTAATTAAAAATGAAAAGATTGATTAGTGGATAAAGACAATTGCGTTTCCAGTATTAGATAGATCTTGTTTTGTAGGCAACAATTTTATTTTTCTGTTTTTAAATCAAGAGAAATGCCAGCACCTTACCTTGGCTTGTAGCTTTGTCAACTGCTGCAGCAGTAACGTGCACTGATGCAAGAGCGACACAGGCGAGCTGCCAATATTAGTCGCCAGTAGTACCCTCAACAACTGCCCCTTCTGCGCCGGGTTCTCGGTGAGCGCGTGCATCAGAGCCACCGCTGAGAACCAGTTGGACAACACGTCTGATGAGAACAAGCCTCCGCAGAGTAGCTGGCCACTGGTGAGGCTCGATACATCCGAGGATGAGGGGAGCAGTGTTTGGACCAGACTGGCTTGGCTCATTTCGTTGTGGTACAGGTAGCATTCGAAGCAGTAGAGAACGGCACATCTAAAAAGGTGAGGCGATCTGTTACTGATATGTTGTTGTCATTTATAGGCATTAGTCTGATTTCAATAAATCAGTCTTCAGGAAATTGTATACTTACTTTAGGATAAAACTGTGTTCTCTTACCAAGACGCCCAGTTTGTAAGAGGCTCTCATGTCGAGCTCAATTTAGATTTTTGAAACAATGCCTGGGTTTATGATCGTGCGTTAATAATACCTACTAACCTAATTCTCGTCAGTTGTGACGATAACTTGATTCCAATGATGGAGACCTTTACCTAGCAGTAGGACACTGTATTTACTCAGTTATTACATAACACTTCCTGCAGAAAAAATTACTCTTTTTTATTACCTTAGCGAAAATGGCTGTTTCTCGTTGACCATCGACATGAGAAGGACGACAATGGCCGGCCGTGGAGGATTCGAAGGCGCCATCACGTTGCCGAGGAATTCCTGATTAGTCACATCCCCCCTCACCACCTCTCCAACAGTGTTTATCGTCTCCGTCAGTATCCCCGCTGGTACTCCACTTGCCATCAGGATATTACACAACGAATCCAACAACCCCGCGTATTTCATAATCTTCTGACAGCTAGATATAATTTGAATCGCGTTACTGGGCGACACTAAAGTCCTAACGATCTGAAGCATACAAAGCACATTCGAAACTTTCTGTGGCGACCAACCTAAGGCTTCCGCGTCGTCGGGCGTATTGAACATTGGCAACATCTTCTGTATGTAATTTCCTTCTTTGAAAAAGTGAATATTACTACTATTATTCTTTAATAAGTTTAACATAAGGAGTAGGCAGTCTTCTACTATGATTCCTCCTTCAGAGAAGCCTTCGGAAGAAACTATTTCGAATAACCTATCGAAAGCGTTTTCGAAAGCGACGATTTTTTGTATATTCGCGTTTCCTTTTGTTAGTTTTATGAGGAGCAGCAATGTTTCATTTCTTATGACTTCTCTGGTGTCTGCCAGCAAGTCCATCATTTTCGAGACACCCATTGGTTTGACGAGGATAATTTCTTGTAAGTCTTTAGGTCTGTTTGTAAGAAGAGACGTGAGGAGTTGCACAGCAGAGAGTCTAACCCTATAGTCGTATTCATCAAGTAAGTCTAGCACGAGTTGTATGTTGTTGTGGTCTTTAATGAACATTTCGGTAAACTGTTCCCCAATGTTCATAGGGATGTTAGGGTTCTGCTCTTCTTCTACAAACTGTGATGGAGACATGATGTTGTTGAGGGTGTCGAGGGCGTAGTTGATAGTCTCATTGTCAGCTCTGTCCAGCTCCAACACCTGAATGATAAAAGAAATCTGTTTCTTTTCTATTCTAAAAGGTGGTCCGACAGACATAGACCTACACAAATCCATGGAATATCAGTTTTAATAACTAGTACATTTGATAGTCATTAGAGTAGCAAAATATGAATATTAATGTCTCAAGATTCCCAGATTGCGTTGCGTTGCGTGTATTCAAAAGGTAACATTCATGATTGTTGTTGAAATAAGAATGAAATGGATTGAAAATTCATTCGTTACAATTACAAATCGTAGGTAATTAAAGGTGGTAAATATTTAAACATTCCGCTGCGATTCACCCTAATGGTATACGAATATTCCTTTAGAGAAATAACTCCAAAGCTTGATATCATAATTAAGTACATAATTTTCTTACAATATATAGACTTGATTAAACAATATAAAACACTATTTTCTAACATTAAATCAATAATTGTTGGTAATTACCAACCTAGGAGAGCACATCGTTTAGAAAATGATTAACTTTATGATAACATTTCATTTCTAGTAGAAGACCAGCAAGGATAATTTTAAATTTCTGATTTTCGAGATTTTGAATTGATTCTGGAAGTTTATTAAACAGTCTCGATGCCATGCCAATCAACTTTTTTCCATTAAAGCTGTCCCACATATAGTTTTTTCTATGGCAGGTTTTCTAGAGCGGAGGATGTTTTTATTATTACTGTATTTTTAAATAACAGGCCTTTTATTTAAGGTGTATTACTATTAAAATAATGCCTGACTAAAATAAAATTGAATGTTGCTAACAGAGTCAGTGAATTTTTACAGTATATTACCCGTCGAATGCCATCTTTGCGAAACGCGCTGTTGCGAAAAACTTTTTATATGATACGTTAGATCGATACTCGGGGTATCGAAATCCATTGTCGTGATATAGATATATATTAATTAGATATATTTAACAAATTTATACAAAACAACAAATTAAAAAATTTCTTCCTTCTTTCCGCAGGCTAGATCGTCACCGACGTGGTATTAAAAAAATAATTAGGAAACGATCTTTTCTAAATTGGCTCAGGTCTGGGTGTGCTTGGAGACGCCCCTAGCTTATTCCTTGTCTGTTACGTCGTAACACCGCTATTATTGATGGGTAACGAATTTTTTTTAGGTGTCAATTTAAAACCTAAAAACGGACTATACAATGTAACGCGTGCAACAGACCGCTCCTGCGCTTTTGTGCGTGGCTGTTCAAATTGAGCATAATCAAGGGGTACGCACGATGTACATTGCGATTTGAACGTTTTGAAGCTATTTTTTGTTAAGAAATACTTGAAATTTTGATGATGTTTCTTAGGACAAAAAATATGCACATAATGATTAAAGTTTGTTTTTATCAAAATCTGGAGATTTTGACTTTGACCTTCAATAACTTGGCAACTATTGAGGTCCCAGACTTCCGAGGTGTGGTCTAGAAAGAAAAAATGGTCCTGATGATGTAGCAGAATAAGTAGGTCTCCGGCTTCGTTAAGGGTCTATAGCCTCGTACTCGCTGATAATGTATTTTTATATTAGTGAAATATATTTTAAAATCATTCCAGTTGTTTCGGAGCCTATTACAAACAAACAAACAATTAAATCTTTCCTCTTTATAATATTGGAATAGATTTACACAAACCTGTTTCAGGGTGCCCATGCTCTGTGCGCCCACCTCCACGCGGTACTTGCGCGACAAGGCCCTGAGGGCGCGGCAAGCATCGCGCCGGTCTTCTAACAATGTTGAATTCTCCACACGGTTCACCAAACGCTCCACCTGCCATTTACAACAAC
This sequence comes from Udea olivalis, assembly GCA_947369235.1. Classification (NCBI taxonomy): domain Eukaryota; kingdom Metazoa; phylum Arthropoda; class Insecta; order Lepidoptera; family Crambidae; genus Udea; species Udea olivalis. The sequence continues at coordinate 1,735,273 of OX376358.1, read as the reverse complement.
AAACATTATAATTAAACTACTTATACCAGGACTCAGGACCAGGATCCTTTTTTAAATACCAATTAAAGATGGTGTTCAGACTCATGTATAAAAAACTGATCTAAAATATGCACCCATCAGAATATTATGCAACTAGGTATTACGGAAAGGTTTAACTTTTGCAATATTACATGTTTTGTACACATAACCAATAGTTTACTTAGTATAGATTACCAATGTTTATTGAATATGGGAATGTACATAGAATATAGATTTCACTCTTTGTTTTCTTAATAATAACACACGCTTTAACATTCGCCTTTGGTTAAAAAATAATAATGACGACTCGCAATGTTTCACATTGTTTGCTATTGTGAATGATTCGTAAACACCTCTTCTGCAGTATAAAAGTAGACTCAGCATTTACAGAATTGCCCCAACAAAATATTCCATATATCAGGAGAGGATAGACATATCCGTAATATTTATTTTTTTGCTAGTTCTATTGAGGCCACACTTACGAGTATTGATATGGCATAGCAACTGCTGGATATTTGTGAGATTTCAAGTTTAAGTGAACATCTAAGGTAACACCCAATAATTTAAAATCAGCAATCTGTTCAATTTGCGTCGTATCAACAGCTATATCAATTTTGAGTGGATGTTTTTTAGAGTTCCAATATTCTAGTATTTTAGTTTTCGCCAAACTTGCCTTTAGATTTATAGATGCCAGCCATTCCACTACTCTATTCAATGTACTGTGAACTCCACGAAGCTCTTATCATTTAATTTTTCTTTAGATAAAAATATAGTAGCATCATCGGCGTACATGAGGTGATTGATTATTAAGGGAAATTCGTTGACGTAAATCAAGAACAAAAGTGGTCCTAGTATGCTACCTTGCGGTACACCCAGGGTAATGGTTTACCAATTTGACTGCACTCTCAACATTGAACTAATCCTAGTATCTTTAACATACGTATCCAATATAGTTGCTTGTTGTCTATCTTTCAAATAAGATTGCATGAGTTTCAAAGCAATTCCGCGAAATCCAATATGTTCAAGTTGCTTTGCCAATATTTCATGTACAACGCAGTCAAATGCCTTTATGGAGTCTAAAAACAGTCCAATACATGTATTTTTCTTGTCTATGTGACCACAAATTTCTTTCAGAATTTAAAATATAGCTAAAGTTGTGTTTTTTCCTTTTTGAAATCCGAATTGATTTGAATTTATTATATTGTATTTGTTCAAAAACGACATAATCCTATTATATAAGACCTTTACAAAGATCTTTGAGAAGTTTGGGAGTAATAAAATCGGCCTGTATGTAATTATTCATATCACTTTTGGATCCTTTTTCATGCTGAGGTTTTACTAACCCCTTTTTCAAATCGTCCGGGAATATGCCTGTTTCGAGAGTCAAATTTAAAATGTAAGTCAAAGGCTCTTCAATAGCATCAATGAGTTGATGAGTCGTTCCACATTGAAGTCACTCAACCGGCTCCGAACTCGAGTGGGCCGCTGCAGGTGTAACCTTAGTAGGTGGGGATACATTGCACAAGACAGGGTTCAATGCGAGTGTGGCGCCCCAGAACAGACCATGCAACACTTGCTATCTTGCCCCCAGTGCCCCGCCAGCTGCACACTTCAAGATCTTTATGAAGCCATCTCCCTTGGGATAGCGGTAGCGGAGCACTGGGCAGCTGTTATATAGTTGTCAATAAAACATGGGATCATCCGACACGAGGAAGAAGAATAGCATCAATGCTTGATTTAATTAGCATAATAGGTATATTGTCGCCACCTGTACTTTTTTATTTTTAATCCTTTTAGAACAGTTCTTGTTTCAGAAATGGTAACCGGCGTCAAGAAAATACTATTCAAATTTGACTGAGATAACGTTTTGTATGAAATATTACTGTCAGTCTTAAAATTATGGTTCAAATTGATAAAAAAATAATAATTTTAGTAGACTTCAAATGTCCTCTTTACTATTAGTGCAGTCATTGAAGCATTATTGCTCCGAATTTTTTTACTGTGAACCGAATTGCATACAATTTTGGAATTAGGTTCATCTTACCCTTAACTTCAAAAGTGAAAATGATTTGAACTCCGCAACCACCCTGGGGGTGGTTGCCACCCCTTCTCGGGGGTGAATTTTTTTTTGCAAAATAACCTTGGATATCGATAGAAGGCCTAATTTTAAGCAAAAAATCATCTCTAAAGTTTTTCAAAAAATCCAATACTTTTCAAGTTATTGGCAATTGAAAATTCGCAATTTTTTCACGTTTTTTATCGGTTTTTTGCAAATATCTCCAAAAATATACGTTTTATCGAAAATTTTACGAAGAACAAAATTGTAGCAGGTAAAACAATGAACAATTTCGTTTTTTATAAAGTATTATATATAAAGTGCAATATTAAGCTAGATATTAAAGATCAAAGCCGTTTTTTATATTGTCTGAAATTTAATCGATGTGGTCAATGCCATCTAGCGGCGAGCAGATGCATTTTATGCATTCTAATACAAAAGGGTTTTGTAGTGCTTGAAATAAGCTATAAAATGAGCACTATTAAAAGTCTTTTGCACGTAAAATAAGTGAGCTGTATTGCAAATAAGGGGAGCATCTAATGTTTTTTCTTTTAAATCAATGGGTTTCATAAGTGCCATTTCCACCAAAATTAAAATTAATCGTATTCCGCCTAGAATTAACTTTATTATGAAGAGTTTGATAGATAGTATCAGTTTGGCTGCTTCAGGAAACATATTTTTCAAAAAAGTCACGATTAAAAAAAATTTTTTTCAAATTTTAAAATTTAGGTATTTTTCTGACAAACAATTTGTTTTTTCTGTCAAACAAAAATTGACGGAGATATGATTGTTTAAAGAGCGCGTGGCAGCGCAATCACAGCCTCTCTTAAGCCCTTTAACCCTTCACCGTTTTAGAAAAAGGTTTTTTACTATATATTGCAATAAAGGATGTTGTAGCTCTCTTAATTACCTTTACAATGGTTTTTTATAAATTGTGATAGCATGAAAATTGAAGGAGTTATGGTCCAAAAACTTATCATATTTTTTTCTACTTAGTAACTGAAATTTTTTTTTTTCAAGGGGTTAAAAATGATTTTAATATGAGGTAATTATGTTAGAAAATACTTTACAATTTCACCACTTACTATTAGACATGTTTTCTAGCGATAAAATGGCTCAATGTCAATTTTTCCATTATGGGGTTGTTTACACCCCTTAAAAATAATAGGCGGGGTTCAGATCATTTTCACTTTTGAAGTTAAGGGTAAGATGAGCCTAATTCCAAAATTTCATGCAAATCGGTTCACAGTTAAAAAATTCGGAGGTAAGACCGTATTTTTCGCTTCAATGACTGCACTATATGTTTTCTATCGTTCTTTTTATAGTATTTGTATTAGAAGTTTTTTGTTTAATGATTTGCCATATAGCCTTACTCTTGTTGACACTTTGATCAATGTACTTGAGTTGATAGAGTTAACACTAGCGCGAAGTTAACTACATATGTTTCGGTTTTCTGAAATCGCGATTTGACTATCACTCTTTGATTACCGCTTGAGATCATCAAGGCCCGAAATCGAATTATTCCAGTTTTTCTATCTTTTGTTGATATGAAATAATATTGTTGACAGTAATTTAAATTAACTTATAAAATACAATAAAATCCATATGTTCTTTGGTGACAAAAGACTTGCTTTAATGGAGAATTTGAGCATAATAATTTAATTGCCTTATAGCCTTAAGCAGAGTATACTTTTAGTGTGATTTAAGTCTTGTATAACGTAGTTAATACAATTTAAGTGTGATTTAATAATAAACCGTTGAAATGTCCGGAAGTGAATACGTGATTACAAATTATGAAAGCATAAAAACATGTTATTTTATTTTATCTGCAATCAGTCTCAACTCTCACGACTCTAAGCGGATGGGTTCTGGGCGTTTTCTTGTTAAGTGTGTTCTCCAGCGAGAACACGGGTGCAATGCACCTCCTCCATCAATGTGTTTATGTGTAAGGCCTCATGGATTTCAGCGATTGTTACAAACCATGGCACACTAGATATGGAATGCAGAATTGTATTTTGTAGTCTCTGTATCATGGATAAGTTTGAGGTGTGCTGGCACTACCCCACAGTTGTATGCCAAACATCCAAAAGGTTTTAGTATTAACTTATAAAAAAGTAACTTGTTGTCCATGGAGAGTTTACTGTTGCGTCCCAGGATCCAGAGCAATGACATATATTTAAAATTGATTTCCTCTCTTTCCGCCTTAATATGGTTCTTCCATGTAAGCCTGCGGTCAAGGTGCATGCCCAGATATTTTACACTATCAGTGTGGGGCAAGAGTGTCATCTCCGAGACGTACTGGGGGGCTATCTCCTCTATAAAGAGTGAATGTGATATGTACTTTTTTTGTTGCGCTCGCCTTAATCTTCAATATTTATAACCATTTGCCTATCTCATGAAGTCCCCTCTGCAGATCGTGGGAAGCTGCCGCTCCATCTCATTACAGGCAATTATAGAGGTGTCGTCAGCAAATGTAGCTATGGTGAGTCCTGCCACATCTGGTAGATCTGCGGTAAACAGGGTGTAAAGTACCCTACAAGGTGCAGGGTCTGTTCTGACCCCTGTGGAACCCTTGCCTGTATGTCCAAAAATGTAGCTGAATAATACTCTTTTCGTTCAAGAGATCCTCTTATTGTATCTGTTACCCGGTGGACCTGTTCTATCGTTAAGTGACGTTGCCTGAACCCAAATTGATGATTGGGTATTACTCTGCTTTCATCCAGCAAGGGTAGAATTCTGCTCAGGATAAATTTTTCACAGATTTTTGATAGAATTGGCAGCAAGCTGATCGGTCTGTAGGATCCAACTGGATTAGGTGGCTTTCCGGGTTTCTGAATCATGATAATCTGAGAGATCTCCCACATAACGGGGAAGTACTGCACTCTAAATATTGCATAGTAAAGTGAAGTCAAATAGACTATGGCTTTTTTGGGTAGTTTTAGCAAAATTTCCTTAGTGATCAGGTTAAACCCAGGCGCTTTCCTATTATTTAGCTCTCTAATTATCCTCATCACCTCTTTCACCATTGCTGGTTTTGGAGGAAGTGACATCTGATACGGCTGGTCTGAGACATCCTCTACTTGTCTCTCTGAGTCAGGGTCGTCTGTGTCATTCGGAAGGAACACTGTTGCCAAGTGATGCGCAAATAGGTTTGCATTGTCCCATGCAATCCTAGCCCAGTTGGTATTATCTTTTCTTAAGGGTGGCTTATTCGTTATTCGATATTATTAAGGGAGGCTTAGGTGCAGGTGGTCTATCAAATGACTTCGTTAGTGACTCTAGCTTTGATGCAAGTGTTGTATTGCGCCATTCTTCCAGCAATCGTTTGACTTCAACAATTGGGTATGGGAACAATTTTTTTAATTTTTTTAAAATATTTCTTTGAAATACCCTTTACAAATTTAAGCAACTATTTGAATATTTTGTTGATCAAGCAGCTAGATTCTAGCCGGTAGTAAATTAGATTTAGAGTAGATGAACATGGGGACTCTTTACATTCATCTGTGTTTTTCTTTGTGTGCTGGTTGCTTTCGTTTGGTTGTTCACTTTTGTTCATTTTCGCAATATGCGACCTGTGTTTTTATCTCTGGGGCAACATCGGCCATGCTTCTATTTTTGTGAGATTGTCTTTAACAGTGATTGTGTTAGACTTCATAGTCCTTTTGACTGATTGTAGGGTGGTCCTTCGAGAAAGAATTTCTTGATAGACTTCACAGCCATAAAAGTTTGCTGGGTGTGGGTCATGGCACAGTGCACACTCAGCGGGTGTGCTGCGATCGCGTTTGGGACAGTCTGATGTGTTATGTGATTTGGCAGTTTTGACACATTTGACACAGAGCGGTGCGGTCTCATGCAGAAATTCTTAGAGTGCCTGTATTGCTGACATCTATGATTCTTTTTTCACTAATGAGTGAGATCAGACTTTTGTAAAGTACATCCAATTACATTTATTTTGGTTGACAATTTTATATGTGAATTGATTCCTTTTAGCAATGGATTCCAGGAGCTCTGTGACAGGATTTAAAAAAATTGTGTCTATTGCGTTCCCAGGTGTAGCAAGGGATTTAAACTATCAGTCCCAGCAGAGCCCTGCGAGCCAGGATAAGGCTAGCCTGATTCTGGGGTCGCCCAGCAAACAGGGAATGGGAGAGGATTAGAATTGAACATAGGAATTGTTTTGGGCATGGATGGGAAGAAGATAAAAAGGGATATCACTGCCTCGGAAGGATTGGGGTAGGTCAGTAATAGCTCGGAGGCCGGGTTCGCGTACCCGTATACCTACCATGCCTCAGCTACCAGACAAGTAGATAGGATGAATGTCCCTGAATGTCTACAATACATTAATATTACAATACTGATAATGCTTCCATTGCGCTGTCCCAACACACACAAATACATTTCAATTCATTAATCATACTCACTTACATAAAAATTATATACATTTGTAATTAGTTACACTGATAAACTTTTTAACATTTAATGTTAATAGTGTTAAGAACTCTATTTACAACTGAATTTTTATATTAGCAAAAACTTAAAACCTATTATTTCAATGATTCAGGTTGTACAGGTTCATGGGAATATGGGAATTGTAATTTTTATGTGATAAATTAATTTCATGCTTTACGATTATAGTAATATCATCAATAACTATTTCTCATCAGGGAAACATGTATTATTTTTATTATTAAGATCAGAGAAAGTTTTAAAATATTAATCACTAGAAGAATGATTTTCCAGCTCCCAGTTCAGAGCAACCGGTTAGTCGACACAGAATTAGGCCAACTATGCCACATAAACTTAGTATTTAAATGGGTTATGCGGCAATTAATGTGAAATATATTGGGAATTACCGTTTCACCAGCCGACGGCTGCTGGCCAGGCTCGGGAGCGCCCAGAACGGTCTTTAGACCGCTTTTCAAGAAGTCCATTGTGCACTTAACACTTAAGTCTATATAAATCGCTAACAGGTCCTATTAGTGCAAAACCATGATGCAAAATAGTAACATTACAGAAAGCCAAAATATCACAAATTCACAAGTGGACGACACGTCAAACCATATGACAATTTTGACAGCTCTGTCTGTGCACAGATAAAGAAAAAAGGTCTGTGCGCTCCGTGCGGCGACAAGAAATTGCGTTTAGTTACAAAAACTTGTTTCATTTTATCCATAAAATTTATTTATTTATAGGCACTCCCTCAGAATGGACAAGGAATCCCTGCCTATATCAGAGTCATCATCGGGATCCACGGCGCCAAAGGAATGGCTGAGTACATACTCAGGATCATATAGGACATAGATGTAAAGATAGAAACTAGAAAAATTCGACCTGGTCCTGGGACTCAAGCGGGACATAGATGTAGCTGGTAGATGGACATGGATTGTCGGGTTAGGAAGAAAACCTGAAACACAATCACACAACAGACAAACCACAAAATACTACTAAGTTTATATTGTATTCTAGGGCTTAACAGCCACTTATTGTCATAAATGAACACTTATCAATCCACCGAATGCCTAACTTTTTCATCTCAGGATTCACTTCGATTGGTCTGTGCTTCGATTCTTCCGTGTTCTCGACACAGATTAAAGAAGAAGAGTTCTCGACCTCCATGATGTCTGCCTAGCTTCCGGCGTTGTGACAGCGGACCGCGTTCCGAATCTATCATTGGCCGCTCTAAAATAATTGAAGTGCCGTCACATTGTCCATACGAGTAGTTTTGTACGACAGCCACGAAACACAACTAAGGTAAAGACTTATAGACCTCTTTTTTCGACATGTCGAACCCATAATTATTTATTAAGAGGGCCATAGTCTATACTTTACAAATAAAGTTTTTTTACTAAGAAAGCTTTTATTTATGTTTAAGTCATCAATAGTGAAGCAATTTAAACGTTAAATTGCTTCACTATTGATGTTAAATCCACCTATTTCTAAGGTTCTATTACTTCAGATATTTCAGGTTAGTTCTAATTTTTGGCTAGATTATCGCAAACATCGCAGTATTCGCATTTTGGCAATGCTAGAACGTCGAATGCATAAAATGCATTGAAGTCTTGTGTGTGACGCATGGAAGTAATAAGTACTTACCTACAACTGGAATTTGCACTGCTACTAAAAAACGGTCCCAGTGAGAGACTAGGCAGTTTATCTCACTCTAATAAGGTGACCATAATGTTTGAAAATGAAAATTATTTTTTTGTTTTATTATTAGTTAAATTAAACTATTTTATAAATGCCGAAGCGTTTGTTAGTTTTGATGAAAAGTGATTCAGGGATAGCTGGCCCTAAGTGTGAACCTAGGCAATTATAATATAAAAAATCGATGGCAGTGGAATATTCACCAACATGGAATATACAGTATCGTGTGCGTAACACCCACATCCGCGGCAGCCTTCGTGTTCGTGACATCGCAGACAAGCTGCAGGAGTGCCGCCTTCGTTGGTATGGTCATGTCTCACGAAGATCGGCAAACCACGTGGGCAACAAATGTCTGGCTATGCCGCCCCCGCCAGGTACCGGTAGAAGAGGTCGACCCAAGAAGCGGTGGCTCGATGTCGTTAAGGGTGACATGCGTGCCAACTGACTCACCACTGAGGATGCACAAGACCGCGCGAAGTGGGCCAAGAAAATAAGAAAGGCGGACCCTGGGACCCCACACACCAGTGTGGGTTCACAAGCGGGATAGACCGCACGGATGATGATGATGATGATAATGATGGAATATACAGTATGTAAACGAATTTCAGAAATGACGACAAAACTTGGGGATGGGGCTTGCAGTGCCCAGCTTGCTTGGCAGTGCGGATTGTTAAAGGGGTGTTTGTAAGGTTAGTAAACCTTACTGTCAGCGGGGACGCGCACTAGGCAGCACAAACATATGACGTTCTATGGGAACCCGAGCACTCAAGCAGCCACGAAAGACATAAGTTTACGGGCTGCTGCAGCCTGGTTGCCGCAGCCAGGCTGCCTAGTGCGCGGGATCGCTCAGATGTTATCAAGCCGCCCAAAGGGAGGTTGGTTGGTTTTCTTTTCACTATCTACCCTTCATTTGATACCATCAAATCATATACAATGAGATCCATTCCTAATGTATCAAACTTAATGGCTGTAAACTAAATTAATTTGTAAATAAAATTAAAGGCTGTAAATAAAATTAAATTAATCTACAAAAAACATAAAATATGCGCCCGATGGTGAAGTCATTCACTTGTAACTCGCACTCATAGTGCTGAGTGCGAGTTACAGAGTGCCGAGTGCGAGTTGCAGTGAGAGAAGTGAATGACTTCACCTTTGCGTTTTGCGAGCACGGAAATGTCAATTAGTATGGAATCGAGTCAGCGCCATCTAGCGACAAATCGGGCAACATTAAGGCCGCTAGATGGCGTTGATTCGATGCCATACAAATTCACGTTTTTTTTCTCGCAAACGCGATGGTGAAGTCATTCGCATCGCTAACTGTAACTCGCACTCAGCACTCTGTAACCGTAACTTGCGTGATACAGTAACTAGGTTCTAGTGTGTACGCGTTTTACAAATACGGCTCACGGCGTCGCCGGAACGCCTTCGCCGAGCGTACTCATTTTGCGAGCTGTAACTGTAACAAAACAGATACAGTAATGAGCTTCTAGTGTGAACGGGGAGGCCTGCTCTGCCCTTAGTTTTGGTTTGTAACTCCACGATGTCGGACGAAGTGTCTCTCGCCTGTGCAGCATACTTAAAACATCGCAATAGATGCCTTACTCGATGATTATAAACGGCCACGAAGATGGTGGATTCATAAAATGTATCGAGTAAGGAGGGATCTATTGTTCATATTGAAAAATCAAGAAATTAGTGGTCATTACAAAAATTTCTCAAGAATTAATGCAACTGACTTTGAATATCTTATGAATTTAATCGGTCTCAAAATAAGCAGTACGAAGAAACACTCCATTTCGAGCAGCTGTATCGGTTCAAGACAGGTTAGCTGTGACGCTGAGATACTTAGCTACTGGAGATTCTTTTACAAGTTTGCAATACCTCTTCGTATTTCTAAACAAGCCTTATGCTCGATTATACCAGAAGTGTGTCAGGCGTTAATAGGAGGATTGAAAGAACAAATCAAGGTAATTGTTTAATGGAATTAATAATTAATTATACATAGTCATCGAAATTCATGTCTGACGAATACTGGCTACTGTTGCTGTGTGGAGAGTATGGCGGGTCTTGAGAAGAAGTAGAAGGACCTGCTGTGTTTAAGTCCACTTATGGAGTTTCTTTATTTATAGCGATGGGAGAATTTGAATTGCGTGAAGATTCTTGGTTTTGTGTAGCAGAATAGTAACCATAATTTTGCATAGAATTGTAATAGCCTTGATCAGCACGCATAATGATCTGAAATATATCGTGTTCAATTGTGTTTTTTGTGTACCATGAGTAATTTTTATTTTTTTTTGTATGAAATCGAAGAAAGACTTTAGTTCCATATCCTGCTGTGGTTTATTTGCTGTATTTTTCAATATCCCGAAAGCCTCTTTTAGCATTTGTAGTTTAGGATCTGATTTTAGCTTTTTATTGGGAGGCTCAAGTGATGGAGGGGGGCTGTTGGCATTAGTTTCGTTCTTATCCTCCACCTGTAAAAAAGCGCGTGTTCATTAATATGATTAATAATAATACAAATATCGTTTGTTGTAGATGCCGACAAATCGTGACGAATGGCTTGAATGCAGCAAAGAGTTTGAGAAACTATGGCACTTTCCACATGTAATTGGGGCTATCGATCGATCGGCAAACATATTCTTATTCAGTGTCCATTCAATTCTGGAGCAGAATACTACAAATATAAATATCAGTTCAGCATCGTATTGTTGCCATTAGTAGACGCATAATACAACTTTATGTACGTACATATTAGGACTCAAGGAAGAATTTCGGATGGAGGAGTATTACAGGGATGTAGTTTGCAAAAGATGATGGATCAGAAATCTTTAAATTTACTGGAACCCGTATCCCTACAAAATCGCAACAGGCTATTTCCATTCTACTTCCTTGATGATGCATCATTTCCTTTGGGAGAAAATGTAATGATACGCGGGCACCTATTCGAAGGGATCTAAAGAAATAATTTTTTAACTATCGGCTATCAAGAGGCCGAAGAGTGGTCGAAAATGCATTCGGGATTCTGGCTAGCGTTTTTAGAGTACTAAGAAAACCAATATTACTGCAGCCAGAAAAAGTTGAAACGATTGTAATGACCCTAGTGCTTCTGCCCAACTTTCTAAGGCGTTCCTCCTCATTGTCGGTATACACACCCCAAGGCTCTTTTGATAATGAAAACACAGAGACTGGTGAAGTTATACCAGGAACTTGGCGAAGCGAAGCGGAAGGAACATCGTTTCGTCCGTTACCCGCCATTGCTAGCCGTTTAGCGGCAAGTTTTAAAAGAAATCGTGAAGAACTTGCTCATTATTTTTTAAATGAAGGTAAAATACCATGGCAAGACATGTATGCGTAAAACTGAGATAGCAATAATCTACCCACCTGTTCATTTGCGTCTCTAGCCACAAGTCCTTTTCGAGGTGTGAAACGATCGTTCAAGAATCCTAGCAACTTAAATGCATACCATTTACTTTCGTAAATCTCATCTTTTCCTGTAATGATAAATGTTAAATAACAGTTACCTAGATGTAAAAGTTAATAACAAAAAAACAATAAATAAATATTAACAATAAATAAATAATTTAGTATATGTGAGAGTAAATACCTTTCCCCGTTCCCACTGATTTCTTAATTTTTATACGCTCCCTTCTGTACGAAGCCAATAAATTAATCATTTTTTGTTTGCATACTCTCCCACTTTCATTCATTATACCTCCGATTTTAGCCCAGGCATCTTCTTTCAAATGTTTTTTGTAATAATCTTTGTATTTAGGGTTCCATAGTACAGTATTTTTCCTTGTAGGCGTCTATCAGCATGAGACATTTATCCTCTGACCATTCACTCATGATGACGAATAATTATATCTCGAAAATATAGCGGCTAGCAACAACCTCTCCTCTTGACGTCCGCGAGCGCGCTGCGACCGCCCTTTGATGCGCGGCAAAAACCGACAATCGTCGGCTCGCTGCGAGCCGCTCGTGTAGCGTTCGTCGCAGGCTCGCGAACCACGTACACATTATGTTCTTGGTAACAGTAACGGTTACAGTTACGTGCAACGTTACGGGTTTAGAAATGAGTACGTTGTAAACGTCGGCTCGCTGCAAGCCGCACGCGTACCGCTCGCAGCAGGTTTGCGAACCACGTACACACTATGTTTTTTGGTAACAGTACATGTAACGGTTACGGTTATAGCTCGCTAGTGAGTACCCGGCTTAAGAAATGGACCGAAACGCTTTGATTTTTTTTTGGACCGCAGCAATTTATCTGACAGACACAGGACATGACATTGACATTAGAAATTTTAGTCGAATCGAAAAAAAAAGTCAAAACAGTCATTGTGTGTGTGTTAGTTGTGATTGAATTTAGAAAATTATTTTGATTCGTTGAAAGTACACCAAGCATTCAATAATAATGTCGACAGATCTTTACGCAAGTTTCAATGAACAATACATGAATATCAATACTAAAATGAAGAAGTAAGTAACCTCGCTATTTAATTTGTGTTTCTAACGAATTATATTTTAACTACTGCAATTGCGAAATTGTCCTGTGTTATAATAATACGAAATTTCAGGCGGTTTATGCGAAAACCGAACATCTCAGAGGCGACGAACGAGTTCATAGCGCTGGCTATTCAATGCGAGCACTCTGAGCAGCCTGCGCTCGCGGCGCACGCCTACGTGGGCGCGGCCAAGTGCGAAGGCTCGGCTGGCAACTTCCTGGGCGAGGCGGAGCACTATGTGACGGCGGCTAGGCAGTTTATGAAGGCTGAGAAAAAGCTTGTCTCCTTGAAGTTCTATAGCCCCGATAGAGAGAACTTAGAGGTAATACTCGCGAGTAGCCCGTTCGCGAAATGGGTTGTTGGTTATATTCCTACTCAGGAGATCCATTTGTGTTCTTTGTCTGTGTGTTATTGTCCATATGAATTTATCTATGTTGATAGCACATGCTCATCTTCATGTTAGTTCTCCTAGATCTGTACCTGTTTCTAGACCACATTCTAAATAGGTTTCATCATAATTCAAATGTGCATTGCTAGTATGAACAATTGAATTAACTGGCAGATGATGAACCCTGTTTGTGACCTAAATAATTTCAGACCTGATGTATTACCCGTGTTTGTTATCACTGATAGACAATCAGTGGGACCCATTCACCCTATTTCATACTCCTGATCAGGCATTAAGTTTGTATTGTCACTTGTGTCATGGTCTTCTTCCTAAATTATTTTAGCAGATTTTAATCATAATAAAAGTTAAAAGATTTTTTTTTTTAATTTCAGGCTTCCATAGGATGTTTTATGCAAGCCCTAAGCAAGTATCCACCCAAATCACCTATTCGTACTTCTATTCTGATGGAGCTGGCCAATGACTTAGTTGTTCTCAACCACAAGTTAGAAGCAGCATCTTATTACGAACAAGCCCTGGAGTTGATAGGAGACCAAACTCTAAAGTTGATGTGTTTGAGGCACTTACTTAATCTGCAAATTGACTGTGGTAGGTTTTTCCTTTTTATTTTATGTATGTTTTTCTATCCTTAATTAATAATTGATCATAGTTATTGTCCAATGTACAGAGGCATTCACATCAACCTTAACAAAACAATTGCAAAATGGCTATTATGTCAGCAGCAACCATTCGTCTGTTGATGCACAGGCTGACGGTAAATTGTATTGTTTTTTTATTGTGTCTAGCACATACGACAGACTATGGGGGTGTAGCAAGAAATGAACACCTCTGTACAGTCAGGCTATTAGTTTCTGTACTAGTCTTCCACCACTTCGGTTCACTCACTTTCGGATCTCACTTTGGTTTTCAGTGGATAACACCCATAGAGTTCTTACACATGGGATGGCAAATGCCGTCGACGTCATATGATTTTTCGTAGTCCAAGAGCTAGGAAGGACACAACATGAGCTTAGCTGAAGAAATTGATTCTGAATTGCTTGAAAGTGCTTTAAAAAAACGCAATCATTTGGAACTCGAACTTAAAATATTACTGTAACATTCAAAAGCAATGAAACAATATTTGATCATTTTTTGGTAATAGTTGATAAAGACCCGTTCTCTATTCAATATTATTTCTTAAACCTGAACCACCAGTCTTTCTTTTGTCAAGTGTAAAAGCAACAAGAGTGTTTCTTTAACGAAATCAATTTACACCTGGCACCTATACAAAGTCTGTCATTAACATTTGCTGTCCTAATGTCGTTTGTGTGTGATAGCGCTTATGGACAAGCTTTCAAGGCTAACATTAGATATTTACTTTTGGAGTTAATTATTCTTAGCTACAGCTACCTTCGCTGATGATACTGTGATATTGGCTAACAGCCAAAATTCAGATATTGCGTCCCATGCTCTGCAAAAGAGATTAAATGAAATAAGTGCTGAAAAAATGGAAAATTAAAGCAAGTACAACCAAATCAGTGCACGTTACTTTCACTCTCAAAAGAGGAGACTGTCCACCTGTACGTCTCGAAGATAACATACTGCCTCATAGCAGTACAGTAAAATATCTTGGCCTACACCTCGACCGCAGACTCACTTGGAGAAACCATATCCAAGCAAAGCGAGCAGAGCTTAATTTTAAATATAAAACCATGCTGTGGCTTCTGGGACGAAACAACAAACTCACTAAAGACAATAAGCTCCTGATCTATAAGTCACTTCTGAAGCCAATATGGATGTGTGGTATACAGCTCTGGGGTAGCGCCTGGCACAACAATGCTCAATCCAGATTTAACTGTGAATTTATTGTGTCTTCTCTATGCCCAATGTGAAATGCAGTCTTCTTAACGCAATCCTATCCTAATCCTTTTTCACAGATAAACTGGATGTAGCCTGGGAGACTGCAAACACAATTTGTGACTCCAAATTGAATATACCTGATGATATATTGATAGAGTAAGTAAAGTATTGTACTGTCTCCTCTTATTGTAGTTAAATTTTAATAAGAGGAGGCAGTTCAGGGATTCTGAAAAGGCAACATCTTATAATTATTGTATTTAATTTTTACAGAGTACAAGTAAGCAGAATACTCCTTACTCTCTTAGTAGAACCATTGGAGGAAAGTCAGCCCGAGTCTCTCAAGCAGTTGATTGCTGACCTCATGAATGACACTGAAAGTGATTGTAAGAACTTTATTTATTTCATTAATTCATTTATTTTTTACTAGGCCAAGGTCTCCATTATTAAAATCAAGTCATTGCTATATACAGTTGATGGGTATTGGGTTAAAAACCAAATACTCCAAACTCTTGATGATCACAATTTCCTGGCTATGCTCCGAAAAATCCGTAAACACACTTTGCCCGACCTGGGATTTGAACCCAGGACCTGTAGATTGCAGGCCAAGCTGTTACGGGATACATTTTACTAGCATTTTTTTTTTTTACTAATTTTCTATGCATAATGAATGTTGCATAATTTTGAATGTCATAATGAAACTTTGGCATAATGAGTTTAATGCTAACAATCTGTTGGGCTATATTCAATTGGACTATTCAGGAGACGCATAATAGACTTCAGCCTTTTTTTTATTATTCTCCTAATAATAATTTAGCATAAAAAGCAAGGCATAATGAGTTGGGACTATAGGTTAAGGTCTTGTCTATTTAATTTGGATCACCTACTTACCAAAATTATTCTGTATTACTAACCTTTTCTCGAAGTGCTATAGGTTCATGATTGTGTTTCTTGAGAGTAATTTTTAGGGTTCCGTACCTCGAAAGGAAAAAACGGAACCCTTATACTATAAGGCTTATAGGATCTCTTTGTTGTCCGTCCGTCCGTTTGTCTGTCTGTCAAGCAAGACCCTTTTTCTCAGGGACGCGTGGAGGTATCAAGCTGGAATTTATATCAAATACTCAGGTCTACTTACTGTGCCTTAGAGCTGTGAAAAAATCTAAACTTCAATCAAAAGATACAGCCGTTTATGCCGCAAATTTTCGACACTCGCAAGGGAATCAAAACCTATAGGGTACTTCCCGTGAACTCAGAATCTTGAAATTTGGTACGAAGCAACGTCTCATGCCACAGCTAAAGGAAAAATTGCGAAAACCGTTAATTTTTAGTTACATCATATAATATAAATATTTTTATTAAATATACCTACAAGTTTGTACGGAACCCTCGGTGCGCGAGTCGACTTGCACTTGGCCGGTTTTTAAGACCCATGTTTAGTATGCCGATGATTAATATGCTAAGTTAATTTTATGCGTTAGAATATTATGCTAAGTTATCTTTATGCTATATCCGATTGATTATACTTATATAGACCCCTCTGTTACCCGTCGGCCCCGGAGGCATAATTAGTTAATCGTTTGGCATTAGGATGTCGGCAAAGCGATTGACTATTGTGGTCATCATCATCATCACACAACTTGTTGTCACACCCAGACAGAAGCCAATTTCCTAAATTGACTCGACCGATATAAGTAAGTCAAGGCGGGAATCCGTGCTACAGCGCACTACGCCAATCGTGTCCTTCCTTACTTGTCCTTGTTATTGCTCCAGCGTTCCCATGCAACAGCGACCTCCGCCTGAAGCTGCAGTCGATAGTGATCTGCCGCGGCGCCGGCGACGTCGCGTCGCTCGCGCGCGCGGCGGCGGGCGCCACGCAGCTGCTCGCGGCGCGCGCGGGGGACTTGCGAGACGCGCTGTGCAAGACAATGAGGACGGACCACTTGACCATCGCGTAGGGATAAGTGCCGAATGAAGTACTAATGGGACATGTTTCTATAATAAATGACAGTGTAAAGCAAAGCTGAGCTCGAATGTGGGTGTCGGACACTGATGAATATTTTGTAAGTCGTAGGACGATCGGAAAAACCGAATCTGGGAATTATTTAGAAAAAAGCCCCCTTTAGGCCAGGTTCAGAACTACGCGACGCGTTTTGATTTCGTCGATCGCTTGGAACTAAGCTATTTATATTTAAAATAAATAAATAAATAAAAATAAATAAATAGCGCCAGTGGAACCAATATCGAGCATCAACTTACGCGTAAAACGCAACATCTGGACAAGCTTTAAGGGTTGTGGATGAGGGGTAGCCCCTGGTATGTACCACCCTCTCCCCGTGGTCGCCCAGATTTTTTTTAAATAATATAAGTGAAATAGGTAATTTCCGTTCCCATATTTATTTATATAAAAATAATTCTTTTATTTAAGCATAAAAAAATATTTGGTATAAGTAACTGGCGTGCAACGAACCCGCAGCCTTCGTCATCCCGGCGACTGCCTATGCCATTGATGTGCCCTTACTCATCGAAGCGAATATCGCGGCAAAATTATCGTTGTTGCACGTATTTCTATACACTAATCCAATAGAACGTCAACTCCTCGAAATTCGCTCATTCACTTATGGCCTGCGCAGACGACGTACTTTTCTTTGCAGCGAAGAAAAAGTACACTCTTCGAATAAAAAGTCTGCCGCGGATTCAACGCACACGGTGTGCGATCATTTGTTGTCCGAGAGTACTTAGGTATTTCAATATTTTGAGATTACGTTATGCTGTAATTGACATGAAGTCTAAGCCAAAGAGAAGACGTTTTAAAAGAGAATACTGGGTCCATTCCCTTATTTCGAATCGATTTTTAACGCGGAGTAAAGTCCGCCGTGTGCGTTGACTGCTCATAGTTCGTTCGTTATATTTTTTTCGCGGACGCCCGCGCACTTTAATCCGCTACGCTCTGCGGGCGTCCTCGGTGTTTCGGCGGATTTTTGGTTCGGTGAACTTTTAGTCGTCCGTGTGCGTTACTCGATCCAGTTTGTAAAAGATCTATTCTGACGGCAAAAAAAGTATGCCGCGGATAATCCCTCGTCTGTGCAGGCTTTTACAGCTGTATTAAAGCGTAAAGCTGAGAGTTCAAGGCCCACTCTATACCAGAGTACCGAGACTCAGTTGTTTTTAAACAGACTTCAAAAAAAGGAGGAGGTACTCAATAACCTTCGACGGTTTAGAGTTTAGACGCATAACGTCCTCTGCCGAAAAAAAGTCCGATTCCCAAATTGTCCTATTCGCAAAACGTCTTAATAGCAGAATGTCCTATTAGCAAAACGTCATATTCGCAGAATGTCCTACTGGTTAACTGATTTACTCGTAAGTACTTTTATTTACCAAATACAAATAAAATAAAATAAAAAGAAATAAAAAGAAAAAAAAAGGTAAAAAAAATTAAATAAAAATAAAAAGAGAATCGAATAATTAACAATGTCAAATAATGGAAAAGTGAACACAAATACGAATTAATTAAAATTTACTACAATTTAAATATTCGCCAGTGCGATAAAACGGGTTCTCTGACAATTTATTTGTCTTTTTATTGTTATTTTTTAAGTGAATCAATTGTTTTATTTTTATTTATCAGTTTTTTGTGCACTTGCTTACCCTTCCTGACATTTTCCTCTACTTGGGTTGTCTGGAAGAGATTGCTTTTAAGCAATAAGACCGCCTAATTGCTTCATCATAATCTTGTAATCCTAAGCTGTAATGTTTTATTTGATGTGCAATAAAGAATATTTATCTTATCTTATCTTATCTTAAAAGGTTTCTCAGCTGACGCCGGAATTTTTCGTCAGATGGCTCAGTTTTAATGCAGTAGGCAGGAGGCAGTTGTAGTAAGTAGGGCCAATGACTCGCGGGTTCTTTTCTGCAAGTGCTATGCGACGAGGCACCGCGTTCAGATGGCCTACTAGATGCTTTCGCTTAATAGCATCCATACACTAAAAATCAACGATATTGTTTGTATGTAATAGGGAGCAAACGAGTAGGAAGGTCACCTGATGGAAAGTGATCACCTCCGCCCAGTGACAACTGCATCACCAGAGGTGTCACCGATGCGTTGCTTGCCTTTTAAATGGGAATAGATCATTCCATATTGTACGCGGAAGAAATTGACGCGAAAAACGTACGGTTTTTGCGCGCCAGCCATCCAGGTGCTGAGCAGGGAATTTCGACTTATGACGTGTCGTGCGATGATGAAATTCAGCGGCAGGTTTCTTATTAAAAGTAATTACCTACTTCATATAAATGGACGAAGACGCATCCTAAAGGCCGAATGTAATGTAACACGCACTAATAATTCGATGTATTTGGGGCCTGTAAATGTAAAAGAAGTGAAAGGGTTTTTGTGCAATTTAAAAAAACAAGAGAAGCTACGGATATGACGAACTACCTCCGTTTTTGATTAAGCAATGCAGCGATGAGTTAGTTACCACTGACTTAGCTGATCCATCAATCTTTTGAAGAAGGTACAGTACCGGACTTAGTTGTAGACCTTATTTCATTAAATTTTATTTTTTTACATTAACAGGTCTTTACATACTGGAAATCAGCAAATTCGTCCGGAAAAACATGCACATGTTTCCTACTTACTCAAGACCAAAAAACCTCAGACAAAGAGATAAATTGGCTCTTCCAGATTCAAAATTAAAGATACACCAAATTGGACCTCACGCAAGCGCCATAAAAATATATAATACAATTCCAAAATATATACAGGAACAAATGAATGTACAAAAATTTACAAAAACATTGAAAAATTATTCATTAAATAAATAATATTAGGATCTGCAAGAATTTTTTAACGACAAATAAGTAAAAAGTCATAATGTAGGTATGTTAATGTTAAGTTTATGAAATTGTTATTAATTTATTTTATGTAATTAATACTATTATTTGAATTATATTGCTGTGCCCTACCAGGGTAACATGTTTGGGACACAACAACAATCTTATAACTTTGTAACCACATGTGTGCAATAAATCCTTGAATGGACTGAGTAGTCCGTTAGTATTCAGTTTAAGTTGCTTTGGTCATCGATATTATAAAAATAAATCAACAAAAAGTATTGATCCAAACCCTTAGCCGGGTCAAAAATATTATAGGACCTAAGGTAAATTATGTTATGATAAATGATGAATTTATTTGGTCATGAGAACCATAGGACATTTTGCGAATATGACGTTTTGCGAATAGGACGTTTTGCTAATAGGACGTTTTGCGAATAGGACATTCTGCGAAAATGACGTTTTGCGAATAAGACAATTTGAGAATCGGACTTTTTTTCAGCAGAGGACGTTTTGCGAATAGGACGTTCTGCGTCTAAACCAATTCGACGTATGCTTTCTTTTTCTTTCCTTTAAATGTTTGTTACCTTATAACTTTCGACTGGGTGAACCGATTTTGATTTTGTTTTTATGTGAAAGCTGGTGCTTCCCGCGTGGTAACATTGTAATTTAGTCAGATTTAGTCTAGTTCTGACAGTGGCATCCATGAGAAAACCATATAAGTTTTAAATCTAGATAAACTATATGCGCGACAAATAGACGAACAACTCAATATCACGCCAACCGATTTCGATGCTTCTTTTTTTATTGGAAAGGAATGACCTTCAAGGTTAGTTTAGTGAGGTTCTGATTATGGGATCTATGTCAAAGTAACGGAAATCTTCAATTCTTAGGAGCAAATGAACGATACTTTTTCGATGTATAAAATAAACAAGAACCGATTCACTGAAAATCAAGAAATGACCAAAAATTTTAACAAAAAAAAAAACTTACAAAACAAAACACTAAAAAGTAAAAAAATAATTGCATTCTTCTAAAACTTATACGATAATATTTAATGTAATAATGTTAAGTAGGTACAATTATTGTTATTGTTGGAGTCTGTGTCAGCCAATGTAGGTTTGTAAAACTACCCAAATACATACTTATACGTGAGATCATGTAAAAAAATATGTATAATGCTAAGTATATTGTAGTGTTTCCTTGGCTGACACCGAATCCAACAAGAACAATAAATTGTACCTACATTATATTATTATCGTATAAGTTTTAGAAGAACTCGCATTGATTTTTTTACTTTTTAGTGTTTTGTTTTATGATATTATATTGTATGGTATAGGTATGTATGTTTACTGTATTATGTATGCATTTTATTGGTTTGTATATACAGATACATACATTTATTATATGTTTTTGTAAGTATATAATCTTGATTGATTGAAGTATTAATGTTTTTCCCTTAGATTTATTTACACTCCACACAAAGCTCAAGCTTTAAAAAGTTTCTCTACCCAAAGGTTGCCTGGAAGAAATGGCTCCCTAGCGATAAGGCCGCCTAAATTGTACAAATGTTTGTTTTATGTAATACAACTGTTTTTATTCCCATTTTGTGCAATAAAGTATATCTACCTATCTATAGTGTTTTTTTGAAGTTAGTTTTTTTTTGTTAAATTTTTTCAAGTAGTTCTAGTCAGTAAGTGAGTTTGAACTAGAACTAAAATATATCACATAATAATGCAAATACAATGCTGATGTAACAACAACATCCATTATTGAATTGTAATCTAAATCTATTTTTAGATCTAAGTGACTCTCTTAGACTTTTAAATTTAAATAAAATCCATATTTAGATCTAAGTTAGGTTTAAATCAATAAACAATTGCTGCTATCTTTTCCATATTTTATTTCATGAAACATGATTACAATTACTGGTCCATGTCAGTGTACTGTATTTATGTTTTGTTAACATTTTGAAAAAGCTTTACTACAAGTAGTATTTTTTATCAAGAATAAATTGACTTTGACTACACAATTTTATTCAAAATATTCATTAGGAATTTTTCTTAATACTGTTACTACATATGCCATGATCTATAGGGATGTTAACATCCACTAGATTACCGAAATTGGTTTTGTCATCAACAATAGCAACAGGTTTGTCATCTAGCACAGGTTTAGCTGGTGCTACTTTTTCTGCTCCCACTTGCTTGTCCTCAATGTGCAGATCACTAGCAAAGTTTGTGGCAGTATCAACAACTTTATTCTTGACAGAGTGTGTCCACATTTCCTCAAAATCATCATCCTCTTCACTTTCATCAGCACTCTTATCACTCTTGGGCACCTTACACTCACTAGTTTTCTGCCAGCAGTACTCAAATGGATAGCTAACATTTCTATTATCATCTGGAGCAATCTCAAAGCGGTTAGCAAGAGAATTGTAAGTAGTGTGGACACCTTCTAGCATGTTCACATCAACTTCATCAAAGCCAGTGATGGATTTGAAGAGATCTTCACCAGACATTACATCTACTGCTCCTTTTTTTTCAAAGAACTGAAACAAAAATTAGTAGTAGTAGAGTACAAAAATGACAAAGGTTGTATTCAATATAAACATCTGATAAAATAATTCATAAAAGCATGAGATAAGAAACAGAAAGTGAACTAGTAAACAGAAGTATGTACTTGATGAGTCAATACTCACATTGCTAATGTTGCGGCAATCTCTCCACAAGAATTCCAAGCCATGGGGGTGGTCTGGCTGGACGGACTGAGAGACGTCTATGAACCAGCACTTGTTATCCCACCACAGAATGTTGTATTCAGACAAGTCAGCATGGATTAGTTGTCCCACCTTGTACATCTTGTGCATGGCCTCTACAACTTCAGCATACACACTAGCCCATTTATCAGGCTTCAGTATCACATCTCTCAGCTTAGGGGCCGGCTTGTTATCTTTCCCAATAAAGGACATGACAAGAATATGCTTCTTCAACACAACCATCTCAGGGCAGTTCAAGCCAATTTTTTGCAGTCGCATCATGTTATGCATTTCTTTCTCAGCCCACATGTGGACTATTTTTCTGGGATTTTGTTTAGAGAAACGGTCTTTAAACCTGTAATCAGCTTCAATATACTTATCACGAGTTTTAAACTCATTTAAAGTTGTTTTAAACACTTTGATTGCACATTCTTTTGGAATCACTAAATCAGGGTATGATGTGTCACCATTTGCATGCAATACAACAGATTCTTTTCCAGTGGAGATTACACCATTAATATCCTCTAAAAGACCATTATTAATAAGTTTGAATAATATAAGTCTTGTGGGCTCATCCAAACCCATCTCAGAAGTAGCCTGACTCTCTTTTCTATCTAACATTTTGTTTTTGCGAGCCTGATATGTGATGCGAGCCTGATGATACCTTGTATGTTCCTTTAGATGATTGAACACAGAGTTTGATAGCTGCATATCAAATCCAGCCCCATCACCAGTACACACTTCAGGTGGAAAAGCCATAACACGGCAGGCATTCCTCCTACCATTAATGACACTATCATGTTTAGTAACCATTTCTCCATCTTTCATAATGAAACCTCGTTTGGGAAGACTTGCAAACTCTTTCTCATTGGTCTCGAAGCGATCCCAGTCCTTCTTGCCAGTTGTGTCCAAATCATCATCAGACTCTGAATCATACACTAAATGTTCAGGTACAGTTCTGTAGTTATCGTAAGATACGGAGACTTTGGCTTCACCGTTTTTCTTCTTCTCTATCCTCTTGATTTCCTCATCGTGTTCCTTGTCGAACTGGCATTGCAAAACTTTTGCAATTATAGCATCCGAGTCGCAATAACCTTTAGAACTCGAATCTTCGATTTGCTTCAGAACCTCTGGTGGAATGTCGCTGGTTTCTTCATCTGGAGAACTCTGAGGATATGTGCAGCCAATATGCTCAGCGAACTTTATTTCCTCCTTTACTTGCAGGCCTTTAGCATATTCTTCAGACATTATGTCAGAAAGATTATTCACGTCTGTTGGTTCAGAGAGCTTCTTCCACGGATTCGACATCGTTGTTATATTTATATTATTTTTAGGTATCACAGAAATTTTTTATATAAAAAATTAGGAATAAATTGAACTATTGCACAATATTATAAAAATGCCTTTACTTCCTTACTCCACAAAGGACGAAAGAAAACTCTAATCAATCTGTGGACTGTCTGTAGCTGCTGGCACCCAGTGTGGAAAATAATTTGACTTTTTTTTTAATATTTAGCTTGCACGGACGGTTTGTACATTAGCTACGGCGCGGCGGTGTAAAAAGGTAAGGAAACGATAGAGGAAAAATAACCGGGAATTTTGAAAATGGATAATGAAAGTTTGTGGAATATTTTATGGGTATGGTGTTTTTAGGTACATAATAAAAGTAATAAGTCTAAACTCGTATTTTAGGTTTAGTTTTAAGACATTTATTTCTCTAAAAGAATACAATAATTCACAAGAGAAATACACTGAAAGCTTAAGTACTTACTTACAAACAAAACATGGTGAGACACACAAATTATTACACAAGCCATACTAATTACCACTTCCACGACTTTGTCTGTAATTTTTTTTTATGGTGAATGATGCAGTTATATGTATTATCCTACTGACCATTGAACGTGGCACCCATTTAGATCTCACTTCTTTCGTTATTCAAGTCAACAACCAAGGCATTTAACCTAATATTGAATTTGGCTCTCATTTCACATGTTTATGTTTTTCTTTGGATCTTTCCTACCTACCCAAATGTATGCCAAAGGACAAATTCTGACAGTGAACCTTAGAGCAATGCTCTAAGCAGTGAACTCTCATTTTATGAAACCCTTTTACAAACATTGCCGGCTGCGCATCCGGCATTGTTTAAATCAAGTAACCGGCAATGTGTTCAATTCAGGTATTATTTATAATGCCTAGGCAATGTATATGTCACAGTCCAAACTTTCAGTCGGTCAAAACCACTTTTGGCTCCAAAAATGAGTCAAAAGTAGTTTAACTAAGCACGTTGGTTAAAACCATTTTTAAGTTTTTTTTAGTCAAAAGTAGTTTTAACTAAGAATGTTTGTCAAATCCACTTTTTCCTTTAAAATTTTGGGTAATATAGGTTAGGTTAGAACTGTGACCAAAACGCGCGAGCGATGCGAGCGTGCCGCGGCAGCGGCTGGTGCAGCGCTAGAAAGCCTTTTTGCGTCAATACTTAAATATAACATTTTAAGTGTATTTTTCACATTGAAGTTGAGAGAAAAAAAATTTCAAAGTTAAATAACTTTTGTGTGGAGAAACCTCTTAAACTCCACTTCTTTAAATAGTTGAATTTAAACTTTATGATGATTTTCAGGTAATTTCTACATACATTCTTGACTTTTTAAGAGTTTTGACCCATAGTCTTAACTTCAAGTCAGGCAAAATCACTTTTCACCAAGTGTTGTTGACCAAGTACATCAGTCAAAACCATATACGACTGATTTTGGCGGTCAGATGTGATTTTGACTGATAATGAGTTTTAACTGTAACTTATTAAACTTATACATTTTTTTGAGTTTTGATTGTAACTTATTAAACTTAAACTTATACAATTTAAACCCTACTAGAAAAAAGCGCTACATATGTTATATCATTACAATACTATAAAACTAGACACTGTAAACTCTGCTAAGCTATTGGGCATACATCTCGACACACATCTGAACTGGAAAAGGCACATTCAATACTTACTGAATAAAATATCATCATTCATCTATGCACTTTATCAACTAAAGCGGGTAACAGACTTCGGGACGGCCCTAACGGCATATAACGCCTATGCGTATTCGAGACTTTCCTACGGTATAATTGCTTGGGGGAACTCTTGTGAATCAAACAAATTATTTGTACTACAAAAAAAGTGTATTAGAATATTAACTAATATAGACCAGTTGGAATCATGTAAGCCGCACTTTATCAAACACCAAATACTCACGCTAACGTCTATATACATACTTGAGTCGTGTAAATTTGTTAGGAGCCACCCAGAGTTATACTCATCACTGGAAGGTTTAAAGATAAACAATAGAAACCAAACTAAACTTGAAGTACCTTTTTCCAGAATAAAATTAGTAACATCTAGCCCTCCGACGATGCTAATAAAAATTTACAATCATATACCAAATAACATTAAAAATCTAGAAAAATCAACCCTGTTTAACAAAACACTAAAATCATTCCTAATAAACAAAGGCTACTATGACTTACCAGAATTTTTTAATGACAAGTTCGACTAAAATTTAATTATTGATTTTGTGACATATTGAACTGCTTCGACATCTTAAATTCAAATTGTTTTGTGATATAAATAATAATAATAATAATAATGATTTTGTCTGTATGATATTGTCCATTTAAGACTAACTTAATCTTATTTTTAAATTATGTTTACGTTCTTTTTGTTAAACCTCCTTCTTGTAGTTATTTCTAAGACACTTAGAATTCTCATAAAGATAACATGTTGTACACCAGCTTATCTAAAAACGTGAATTATTTACTCCTGTACTCTGGAGTTTCATTGATTTAGCTAGATAGATATTGTTCATGGTCCTTCGAGCCGGATTCTCGTATCTCGTCGTGTGAAGGTGAATAGGTGATTGACGTCACGGGCAGTGGATCGCTGCCGCAAACGTGACGTATTGGGCTGAGGGTGTCTGGTGGAATTGCCGCCTGGACTCCAGTACGACAGCGAAGCCGCTGTCAGGTGTCCCGAGCTGGCGGTGGAGTGCTACTGCTGGCTGGTGGAGGAACGACGAGGATACGATTTTCTGAATGGAGCGTTCATATGAAAGGAGGAGGTGCAGTGAGTAAAAGGGATAGCAGCAGTGAGTGATTTTAATTTGTTTATTTGCTGAAGGAAACAGGCCTTTAAATATAAGAGAAGATTTACTTTGAATAGAAGAACATTGAACATTTTTTAGTTATGAGTAGTTAGGACTTAGAATAATTTAGGTTTAAAATAGTGGTTCAGACGGGGAACCTACGCCCGATTTCGGCTAGGAGTGAGTTACAAAACACTTGTAAAATTTTAATTATTTGTTAACACTTAAGAAACTTTACTTTGCTATAATTTATTGTTTTGTTAGGTTGAATTTATTTTGTAACAATGTCTTTGATTAATTTGCAAGATGAATTACATAGCAGAATAAAAAAGGCATAAACAAACTTTAGGAAATCCGCTAAAGATAGGATCACCAAAGAATATTTGGAGACCAGATTAGAGGCTTTAGAAGCCCTTTGGTCTGACTTTACAGGCGAGCATAAAAAATACTATGCACGATCAAATATGAGGAACTACGGGCTACGACTTACATGAAAGATGACCTCTATGACGCAACGTAAGAGGTCTACATTGAGTACAAATGTATGATAAAACAAATTATATGCAAATATTATTATATCAATGTTGACACCTCTAACTGCAGTACTGTAGCTAAGCAATCTCCTGTCAAGTTACCCCAAATAAATATACCCACTTTCACAGGCAACTAATCGGAATGGCCAACCTTTCGCGATTTGTTCAAATCTTTGATTCACAATAACGAATCGTTGGATAAAGTAGAAAAACTTCAATATTTGAAAGGTTACTTGACTGGAGAAGCTGAAATCATATTAAGACACATACCTATTTCAGAGTCTAACTATGATAGATGTTGGTCTGTGTTGGAGAGTCGGTACAATAATAAAAGATATTTATCACACAGTATTCTTAAACGAACGTTGAGCCAAAGGAATTGTACAATTAAGTCTGTAAATGGCATTAAAGATCTCGTAGACACTACATCGGAATGTTTAGAGGCACTAAAAGGGTTGGGTGTAGATATACACTCATGGGATATTATTGTGATTCATATCATAACTTTGAAGTTAGACCCTGAAACTAGGCGTCAGTGGGAGTTCAATGTTAGTAATCACATAAGTACAGATAATTTACTTACTTTCCAACAGTTTAAGGAATTCTTGAACAATAGGTTTAGGGCTCTCGAATTTTTAGATACGAAGAGCAAAAACGTCAAAACAACACCACATTCATTTTATTTTACTGATGACCGAGAGAATATCAATAATGATGGAATATCGGTTAATTCAGTGATTTCAGTTGTGTGTTCTTACTGTAAAGGAAATCACAAAATATATTATTGTTAGAAATTTAAGGCTCTAGATTGGGATGCTAGGCGCGATTTCGCACAAAGGAGCGCTATCTGTTTCATTTGTCTTGGTTCCACTGCAACACACTGCCAAACACTGTACGTACATATGATATAAAATGTCGAATTTGCAAGCGGAGGCATAATACTTTGCTTCATCCCAAAAGATTAACTATGTTTAATGAAAATATGGGAGAAAAAAAAACTTCTCAAGAAATAATGCAGGAAGTCCAACCATGGGCTTCCACGTGTACTAAGGCCACAGCAGCAGCGGAGGAAGAACCAAAAATGGTGACCTCCTGTTTGTCGACAGGAAGATCAGAAACGGTCTTATTAGCTACAGCAGTAATCAAAGCCGAGTCGAAAACAAGTCAGGTAGGATTTCGGAAAAATAAAACAAGGTCTTTACTCGCACAATCGACTGTTTTCGGGTGGATAATTTCGGGTATCGCTAACACTTCTGAAGAAATGACTACTAATGTTGCAGTTATGTTTTCCCATGCAGAGTCTGACGAGGTTTTGAAGAAAGTCGGAAAGCTGGAAGGACCTGCAAATAAAAGAAAAGTGTTAATGAAAGAAGTAAATCAATGTGGAAGTTATGTTGCGGCGACTGATACACGAACAAATGATGGACAATGCATTGTAAAAAAATCATCTGTGACTTCAAACCTACATTGCAGACCGGAAAGTATTCGAAAATTGAAGAAAAAAGATTGCTTTCATTAGAAAATAATTTAAAAGAGAAATTGAAATTTAAAAACAGTTATAAAGAGGTATCAAACGAATACCAAGTAATCAAACATACGGTCCCTGTAACAAGAGAGGAGAAAGGGAAGCAAACCTCACCACGCCGTTTTACACGAAGGCCAAGTCTCCACAAAGATGCGAGTGGTGTAGGATGCACCTTGCAAATGAGAAAATGGAGTATCATTAAATGATAATTTTGTTGATAGGGCTCTCTTGGAAACATGACTTGAGATATATCTATTTTCAGATGGAGAAAATTTGCGGTATGGATAATGTCGGATAATGCACCGTCAACTGAATATGATTCAAGATTCTTGATCTTGAATCAAAGAGTCTTGATCAAAGAGTTTAGATTACGAAAATCGACAAGCAATGGTTAAGAATTATGTAGAAGTAAAAAATAAGAAACCTAATGTAAACAAGAAATAATAATAAATATACTGGGACTTACCTGGACAACTGTGCTTAGGACTTGTTCCTTTGTTCCGTATTGCTGTCTCCTTTGGAAAAACCTGAAAGAAAAAGAAAATATAAATGTAAATCAGAATCTTGGGTTAAAGAAAGGTACTTCAGTCTCAATAAAGAATTTGTGGACGTACCCCCTGCAGTTGGTTGCTAGGAAAAATGGAACAGAAGCCTCCTGGGCCAAATAAAGTAATACTTGGGGTAATCACTAAACCTACTATTAAGAGACCGAATCCTAATTATGATAGTTCTTCCGGTCACAGAATTAGAAAT
The DNA here is from genome assembly GCA_947369235.1 of Udea olivalis. NCBI lineage: Eukaryota > Metazoa > Arthropoda > Insecta > Lepidoptera > Crambidae > Udea > Udea olivalis. The sequence continues at coordinate 1,705,788 of OX376358.1, read as the reverse complement.
GTTATTTTTATTCTTATCCTGTTTGTTAATAGTTATAGAAATAATTTGTTGTAAAGGACACCTTATGGTGCCTTTAGGGGGCAGTATCTTTACGTCCCTTTTGTTAAACCTTCTTTTTGTAGTTTTGTCTAAGACACTTAGAATAGAATAGAATAGAATTTTATTTCTCATAAAGAAAACAACATGTTGTACACCAGCTTATCTAAATACGTTAATTATTTACTCCTGTACTCTGTAGTTTCATCGATCTAGCTAGATAGATCTTGTTCAAATTATTTTAAGGTAAATACTAACCCTCTGATGTTTTGCTGTGCCCTTGCAGGGCGTCACATGTATACCTCTATTTTGCAACAACATATGAATTGTAATGTAACATGCAATAAACGTTTTGAATTTGAAATTTGAATATACAATGCCGGGTGTGTATATGCGATGTATGAAATATTACGAATATTATAATCCATTGCATACTCTGCTTAAGGCCTTTAGCAATGGTATACAACGCCTAGGTATTGTATGGAATGCCCACTCTGTACAAACAAAACAAAGCTTTGGTCTTTGGATCTGTCGGAAATTAGTGTCGAAAGATAAGTCTTTTTTTTCATAATCAGAAACTGAAACAGACATCTCTCCCTCTTAACCCTCCATGCTTATGGATGGAAATGAAAATATTATCTGTGACTGCACTTCACTGTCAGTCAATCAATGTCAAAGCTCATGGAAGTATTCGGTACTTAGGTATTGTACATAATTGGAATGTGCACTATTGTGCACTGCTACTAAAAAACGGTCCTAGTGAGACAGTAGGTTCAAGGTCAGTTTATCTCACTCTAATAAGGTAACCATAATGTATGAAAAGAAAAAAAAAATCTTGTTTTATTATTAGTTAAATTAAAGTAACTTTTTTTTTTCATGCGCCAGACAACACACCTCTTGTCATGGTCTCGAAGTAGGGATAAATATCCCTGTGTTACGAGGTACCAGACAAGGAATTAAGCCAGGGGCGTCTCTCAGCACACCCAGACCAAGGCCAATTTAGAAAAGATCATTCCCTGAATTGACCTGACCGGGGATCGAACCCGGGGCACTGCGGGATTCGAGGCGAGAAACTGTGCTACTGCGCACTACGCCAACCGTGCCGTCAAATTATTTATCAGGCAGTTATACAGGAAACAACATTATTGATATTGAGGTGTGTAAGTGTGAAGAAAGCAAATTAACTTAGTAAATACTGTTTCAGATTGACACTACGGAATTAAAGGCCAGAAACCGTGATACAGCGTACTACGCCATTCGCGTCGTCAACTTATAAATGCGATGGAACGACCAGATTCGCATCACGCTTGAAACCACCTTGCAAAATGCCCTTCACTCTGCTTCGGACAGAGGCAGATGGCGACAAATAATTCGCGACAAGATACTCCATAAGGATAATCAGCATTGAGAAATTGAGACCGACGCGAAGAGGAGGATAAATGCGGAAGCGTTTGTTAGTTTTGATGAAAAGTGATTCAGGGATAGCTATCTTTGAACTTAGGCAATTGTAAAAAAAAATCGATGGCATTAAAATATTCACCTACATACACGAATGTATAAATTAACAGACTAGAAAAAAATAGCAAGATGATCATGTTCGCGGTTTCACTCGCGTAAGATTCCTTAGTATGATCTTCTGGGGATGCCAGAAAGTAGGTGGCGCTAAATAAAGGAGATAAATTATTATAATACTTTGTTTTATTATTACGCAGATCTTACAGAAACGAATATAGGTACCTATTTTACAAATCAGGATTACACATTACTAAATAAGATCGTCTTGTGCAATTTATGGCGCATACCAACACGGTTTCCTAAACAAGCCATAGACTTCAACTTTGCGTGATGAAATATTCGCAAGGTGAAATATGAATCAGACACTAACTTTCCAAGAAGAATTTCATGTGATTGAAATCTTGCGCTGGATGTTTAAATAGATCATTAAGTTTGGTTGAAAAGTGTTGTACTTTATATACCAACATTTTCTTCTCTGATATGTTTAATATATCAAATAACCTGTCTAACCATCGAATGTATTCCACAGTAGCTTCACTGTTTTGGAAAATTGTACTGCCACTTTGTCTCAAAAAGTCTAGGGAATCTGCTACAGATGCACTTATTAGTTGCGTCGCTTATTTGACATTCATTTTTTTCAAGTGATTTTTTATTTTTATTCAAACAAACAAAAATATATTTATTTAAATAGACCTGTAACAAGTACTTTTAAATCGTCATTACAAGGAAATAAAAAAACTTAGTAATATACTTAAATACTATAATAATATGAATACATAAATACACTGTATACAAACATAATGTGACTCTACCACCGCATCGGAAGTTGATCTTATACTGAGAAGACCCGGCGAGAAACTCAGTACTTACTCTATTAAACTTGGTTCGGTTTCACAAAAAGAGTTAGTAAAGTACAAAGAGTATTTTAAAAAAAAATGCTTACGTTCTAACATTTCCTTAAAATATGGACCTAAAAGTACATCTAAACTACCGGATATAAAGCAAAAACATTGTACAAAGTTTATACAATTCAAGCCTAGAAATTGTTAGATTTTTGTTAGTCAGTACAAACTAGTTATATAAATATTACAAGAGTTAACTAATCATGTACCGAGTAGAGAGCTTAAACCCAGGCCTTTTTATCCAAAAGGTAGTCATTTGTAGTGTAATAGCACTAACACTGTAATAGTGTAGTGTTTAGCATCAAACAATGCTCTCTTTTCTACACAAAGATAGAAACTAGAAACTTTCTTGAAACAACGTTGGGTTACAACGTAAAATACACTAGACCAATTCGCCAGGTCTGTTAACGGCTTTGGTAGCTCAGTTGGAAGAGCAGTCACCCGGATTGTGGAAAGTCGCGGGTTCGAATCCCGCTTGAGTCCCAGGATCAGGTCGAATTTTTCTAGTTTCTATCTATGTATTCATTTTTTTACCAAAAAAAATAATGTAGGCGTTACAAATCTTGTTCTCCAGTCGCTAACCTTCGTTTTCTTGCAAATTATGTAATTATTTAACAAAAATAAAATCAATTTTTTCAACCTCTGAAGTTAATTCTGTCTCAGCAAAAATGTTTCCAGCCAATTCAATCATGTGGGGTGGGACAAATATACAATGTATATAAGTGTCCTGCAATGGATGTTTGAAACTTGTTACCATATTTGGAAGGTGAAAATTGCAACCTTAGATTTGAAATGTTTTACGATTTGTCATAATATCTACCATCACAAGTCAAAGATCGCACAGAAATATTTATAATATGTTAGATACTTACGACAGTCAGAATTAATTGTGCTTGGATTAATTAGCAGAAGTTATATTGAGAAAAAAATAGCCAATAGGGCATTTAAATTTTTGTTTGAAAGACACGATTTGAAACTCAAGCACTTCAGTAGCCAGAGCTCCTGAATCACTTGTTACCATTAGGGCATGTAATAACGGAGGATTTCGAATTCCGATACTGAATTGCGATATTAGACCGCAATATCGGAATTCCGATATTATTATCGGAATTGTACATGTTTGTTAAAAATTGCACATTTTTCGTTATAAGGTTGGATAAAGAAAAAATAATAAAAAATCAATACATTATTTAATTTGGCACAATTTTTTTCGAGCCTTAAGTGTTTTATAATTTTTATTTAGGTTTAAAATCACAGTTGTCGCATTATCCTATCAGCATTATCATCATCCGTCCGTTTATCCCGGTTGTGAACCAACACTAGTATATAGGGTCCCAAGGTCCGCCTTTCTTATGTTCTTGGCCCATTTCGCACGGTCTCGTGCATCATCAGAGGTGAGTCTTTTGGCACGAATGACACTCTTAACTACCTCGAGCCAGCGCTTCTTGAGTCGACTTCTACCGGTACTGGCGGGGGTTGCAGGGCCAGACATTTGTTGCCCACGTAGTTTGCCGATCTCCGTGAGACATGACCATACCAACGAAAGCGGCACTCCTGCAGCTTGTCTGCGATGTCACGAACACGATGGCTGCCGCGGATGTGGGTGTTCCGCACGCGATCTTTGCGTGACACTCCACACATCCACCGCAGCATCTTCATTTCCGTGACGCGCAGCTCCTGCTTTGCCCCTTCAGCTTGATCGGCATTATGCGGTCACAAATGACACCATTCACCTCACACCATTTGGCCCAAGTCTCGGAAATTCGGGCTCTGAAGTCACTGTCGATGTCCCCGGACGCGCTTAACACAGATCCCAGTATGTCTACCATGTGTTGCTATCCCGTTTACGGCGATCGTTGATCGCTGATAAAATGTTGGGTTCTCTACGCTAAACAGTAACCTCTTATCAGCATCCACTACTCAACAGTTCAATAAAACCCTCCCTATTTTCAAAGATGCCGATGGGACGTGCTTCTTTGCTCATGCGAACAAAACAAAAACCTAGCACCGAACTTTATGTCGGAAATTGATAAAAATCTTACTTTTTAGTGACTAAGAGTTTTGTGACCTGACAAACCCTTCTGAGTTTAAGAACCATAAGGTTTCTCAACATTTATTATCTGTGAAAATAAATATTACAACCAGCAAATGTTTCATTTCCGCAGCCCATATCACAACACCTTTTCACCATTTTGCTAGAAAACACCTAAATTAGCAAGTATTTCAGCCGACGCACGCATTCTTGAAGAAGGAAGACGCCATGTCGCCAATCGCCATTACAGTTTTGTTGCCACTATAAAACTCTGAATTCTATCATTATATTTTGACATAACAGACTAAGCTGTAAAAGCCTTGATTTAAATACATTTTCATGCATAATAAATTAATCTAACGTTGTTGTTTAAAAACAAAGCGGTAATTTTGCTTTATATTAATTTAGTAACGAACGTGTTGTACTATTGAATCTACTAAAGATGTTATGAACGAGCGCTGGCAATGTTATTGAAAGGGACACCCTCACCTTGTATCCGCTATCTCAGTTGGCCCGCTAATCTTATCATTTGAAATATAAACTTTCTCCCTTAGATTATAAAGTGTATTTTTGTATACCCAGTTATACAGATTGCACATTCCAGTTGTACGTAAGTACTTATTACTTTCATGTCAAAGCTACCTATCCTTTCCAATCGTTAGCTTTTGACAGATCACGCACAAAAAGTTAAGTAATATTTTTTGATACTTTGTACTACAGTGAATACTGTACTTCATGGACGGGCTCCGCCCACTTAGAGATGTGTCATTCGTAATTAATCACCACAGACTATAAAACGGTTTTGAAATAAATCGATTATTGATTAAATTATATAAAACATACAATAAAATTATTGTGATTATATTTTATATCAAATCACGTAAAAACCTTTATTATTTTGCATTAAAATGCCCTAAATGTCTATGTTTTAATACATAAATAATTTGCGTAAAGAAAACAGTTCCATCGTACTCGTACCTAGTAATGGTATCGAGTTTATTCGCTGCAAATTAATGAATCTAAAATAATCGTTTATACTTACTGTAGTTGGTTCAAATAAAAAGCATGTGAATAAACTGCAGTATCTACGTGTAATGAACAGGTGCAAAATGTTGAAATTCATAGTACTTTAGGGATTAAAAAATAAAACAACCAAGAGAGGCCTACCTCTCTTGTAGAAAAAACAAAAAAGGTGGCATACGAAGAAGACGATTCTTTATAATTAAAAATAGTATTACAGTACCTATACTGTAATACTATTCTTAATTATAAATAATCGTCTTCTTCGTATGACCAGGAATCATCATCACTTGAGTTCTCAGTAATATTGATTATCAATTCTAGGACAGATAAATTGTCGAATGCAACATCCCGATCTCGATCCGACAATAAAACCTTTTTTGTTTTTTCTACAACACTCGCCCATTTTTCAGTAGTTACTTTTTCACACGCTTTTTTTAGTAAATCCAGCATTTTTCTTGCGGTGAAAGGAAGAGTTGTATTGTTTCTCGCAGCATATCTTTGTGCCCAGATCATTTAAATTGCATTATATTGGCAGTGATATGGGGGAATTCTGAGCACGGTATGCCCATGGTCTGCTGCCATTTATTTCATCTATTACGTATCGTTTTGGCAGCTTCTTTGTTTTTAATATCTTTACTAACTCTACTTTTAGTAGGGACTCGTCCACCTCCTCGCCATCGTCACGGAGCCAGTTTATGATAAACAAGACGCCCACAATTACATTCCCACACAGGGGCAACCTGTACATTCACGATTATTATGTCAGATGGAAATGAACAACATAGTGCTTGACGCTATCGATAAATTTTGCCGATTACACATAAAGCAATTCATTTCCCACAGGTGTTTTATAAATAATATGACACATTTAATTTTCAGGAAAAATTACGAATATTAATTAGGTTAAAGTCAAAAACTTAATTTATATTACCAGATCATGTAAAAAAATACTTGGCTGACTACTAACCTTTCTTAGGTTAGTCAGCCAAGTATTTTTAATAGAAATCAAATAACATTTTATTTGATGATTCAAGAATTCAGATCAGTCTTTTTATAAAGGTAACTAAAGGAAGATCATAAAAATAATAGAACAGGATGTTAAATTTATTATCCACACTTAACTGGTTCCTATCTCATTCCAGGCCCCTGACTCCCGAACCAAATTTCGCCGGATTGGCATTACATTACTGTCACCAAACAAATATTTGAACCTTAACGCTTTGGAATAAGGTTCATAAATTTCTTGTTTGACATTTCTGTAATGCTTGTCCAGTGAAATTCTGTTCAAGAGTCAGGCCCCAGGTAGGAGATTTTTGAGATATCTGAATGCAGGTTTCTTCATTTCAATAGTTGGAGAAAAAAACGAAAGTAAATAATTATATTTATTGCAAATAAACATCAAAACTTAAAATCTAACTACGAATAAGTTTCACTAAGAGGCGCGACTGCGAAAAAGTGAAAAATAAAGTTTATTCTCAAAATTTTGAATGTAGTTTAGGAAAAATATATATTTTTTAAATTCTTATCTTCTTCAATAACTTAAGTTTCAAAATCTATCTACTATTTAAAATGCTGATTTCAAATGGTAACTCAACGACATCATCCTTAAGTTTTTACTTTATGTATCAGAAAGAGTAAAATCAAGTTTTAGGGTATCGAATAAATCTTTGATATAGGGAAACTATAGTACATTGTTCACCGAGAGGAGAAATAGACTGATTACCGTCGAGGGTGTCGTTTGAAGCCCCAGGCGAGGGCTTTAAAACATCCGTGATCGGGAATCGCACTTTCTCTCGAGTGATACATAGTGCTTTAAACTACACCTACGAGAAAAATAAAAAACTAAATCTTTACTAATTGAAATTTATATTGAAATTGTTGCAGTTAGTGAAGCTTAATGTAACACTTTTTCTTTCTTTATTATTTTTGCTGTTTCCTTCAACTGCGGCGGAGTTAAAAAATCTTCATCATCACTATCACTACAGTTTTATTTTACTTTCTACGAAAACTGAATCCTCAAACAACATACAAATTGAAAATGGCGCCAATGGCGTCTGCAATTTTCACATGTTCTTTTTTCAAATTGTTGATCCTGCCGCCGCAGGGTCGCACTGCCAGCCCGACACCATCCGACACACAGCTAGTGGCCAGTGTCATTTTGCGAACTTGGAGATAAAAACTCACTGTAAAAACTTTTTGGCTTTTGATATTTAGGTTACCGGCGCATAGTCTTACCCAAAATTAAAAAAGAAAAACCACGTAAGAAATGGATTTTCATACACTTTTCTCTCCCGCTCAGATGCGTTTTCTCCCCGCATATTTGTTCGCAATGACGTACTTTCTACCGTAAATTTGATAAAGTATCAAGGTACTTTCCGAGCAGGTGTAGTATAAAATGAATTTATTTACAAAAAATAGCACAACACGTTTTTAATTTGGGGACTAAATAAGATAATCCAACTTATTGTTTTGTAATCGTAAAAGATTTTTTTCTGTAATTATTACAATATTACAATAGCCATTCTGAAAACGTTTGTGATATTTTTTTATTAATGAGGCATGCTAAGTATTGCGGTTATCGTGAAGATGTTTTAGGTTTGCGTTTGGCTACAGTCGCGCCTGATGGTAAGCGATGACGAGGCCGATGGTGGCACACGCTTAGCCAGAAAATTCCTATTCACTCTGGCCTTGAACCACTATGGTTGTAAGTATCCGGAAATACAGACACAGGGACAGCGTTACACAGACGTAACAAACCGTTCGGTGCGGATTGCTGGGAAGTTAACCATATTATGGGGGTAGAAAATCTCTATTTTTATATTTATCAGGTTAAATCAGGTGTGTAGTTCCTGCGCACACTCCAAAATACAACTTATGAAAAACCTATAGACAGGCGACTTTACGTCTTAAGTTTGGTTCCAACGAGCGCATCGTCACCTCATGAGTGTCCTGGCTCTTCATTACACTAAGTGCAATGCATCCATCCAGCTGGTATTTGGCAGAGCCATCCCACAACTAGCAGCAGTTGTTCCACATTTAATGAAATTTTACATTAACATACCAGGTAGGAAAAAAACAAATGATTAAAAATTGATTCTATTAATTTTTAAAGTGTATTAGTTTTCCGTAGATATGGCTAATGCATTTTTTTGGATCGGTCTTTCTAGACAAATAGTTGAGTCTTAGGTCCGTATTCTAGAATCGTACTCAAGCACTGATCTGTACTTGAGTAGAGATTTCAAAACGTCACTTCATACAAAAACGTCACTCAGATCAAGTACAGATTTTGTTTTAGAATACGGGCCTTATTAAATTGATATATTTTTGTGTTACCTTTTTTGCCAGTTGGATATTGTGCACTATAAAATCATTATCAAAATAATGATGCTCAATATTTGAAAACAATTGCCTACCATTGCCAATGTAATTATTCAATACTTTTGACGTCTTTTTATTTGTTTATTTTTCATATGTACATTTTGTTTTAGTTTTATTTTTCGCGGGGGATCTTCTAACTGTGGTTTACTAACTGGTTCAGGTAAGTCACATAAATTATTCAACGATTGCGACGTATGGGTATTATTTTTGATAGCGTCTTGAGTATTAGATTGTTGAATGTCTTCAACATATTTTCTTTTTTTGGGTGTTGTTGACGTTTCTGGTTCAACCTAAAACAATATTTCAATATTGATAGGTAAATAGATTTTAGATCTGTAAAATACCCTATTTCCGAATAATTTGAAGATGTTAAAAAACCGTGAATATAAAAGAAAAACATTTCAAAAGTCAAAACTGTATCGAGCAACGCATACGACCGAATAAAAGTACGCAGAGCCAATAATCCGCCGAAAAACCGCGGATTAAAGTGCGTCCGCTCCGCGAAAAAATAGAATAGAAACGAACGAATTATGAGCAGTCAACGCACACGGCGGATTTTACTCCGCGTTAGAAATCGATTCGAATTTATGGGATGGACCCAGTATTCTCTTTTGCATAAACTTCATGTAAATTACAGCACAACGTAATCTCAAAATATTTAATTTTTAATAGGTACTCTCGGACAAGAAATGATCGCACACCGTGTGCGTTGAGTCCGCAGTAAATCCGTGGGGGATTTTGTATTCGCGGAGCGTACTTTTTTCTCTGCGTAAGTCGTCTGCGCAAAGCGCAAACCTTTATGAAGTCATTACCACGTAGTTCTAGTAGGATCCAGATTCGTATGTTTTCATTATCAAAATATCTTTCGTTTTACTAACAAAGTATAAAACGACAATAAAGAAAATGAGGCCAAACCAGTTCGTTAGGGTCAACTCACACCGGGACGCGACGACGACGCTGCGCGCACTTTTTTATATAGCTACTCAAAATAAAACTTTATTTTACGAGATCCCTCGCGACGTAGTGCAACTTATTCTGAAAACTCATGTATCTTTTCGTGTACTAAGTTAAATTTTGAGTAGCTCTATTAAAAAGTGCGCGCAGCGCCGCGTCGCGTCAGTGTGAATTAACTCTTATTGTAGAATACCCAGTGGTCTTCCGGCAATATGTGAAATACAAAGTCTAACTAAAATATGTAAACTAAAAAGCCTATAATTATCAAACTTTATTGAAATAATATATCCTCACTCAAACAAGTAGTTTTGCGCAATTTTACATACAGAAAACCTTTCGTGATGGAACGTGTTTTATTTACTCTGTAAGACGTGGATTCATTAGGTTCACAGATTAGAGAAAAAAGGATTAGGTTGCGAGGAGCGAAGCGACGAGCATGCTAGGTTGACATCAACGAGCTGCACGAGCCGAGCGAGCGTGCCGCGGCAGCCGCCGGTGAGTGTCAGAAACGAACTGCCCTGTCTGCCCTCATTCTCCTTTTTTTGCCGTTTTATACTTTGATATTAAATCAAGAGATATTTTGATAGTGAAAACATATGGATCGATTTTATCTTTCCTACCCAGAATGAATGAAGGCCGATTCTGACAATGAACTTTCAACTCTTTTACACACATTGCTGGCTGCGCGTCCAGCATAGTAATGCAAAGGCAAAGTATAAAATGAAGTATATTTCATAAATTGCCTGAACGTTTTAGGCATTGTACAATGCCGGATTATACACATTGCCGGTAACATAGACACTACAATTACAAGTCATGTCAAAGTTATATCAATATTATAACTGACTTTATTTAAGGTTTTTGAAGTCAAAAATACGAATGTACGTTTAATTTTCAATTATGATTAAATCAAAATCATTGTACGCAAGATAAATATTTAAAAAAGGGAACATGCAGTTTAAATAAAAACTGTGTTTGATTTTAGTTATTTATTAAACCTAGCATTTACTTCTTAGGTTTTGGGTTGCCACCTGCCTTAACATTAGCTTGCTGTGCCTTGAGGACCTTCACAATCTTCTGTTCCTCAATGAGGAAAGCCCTGACAATGCGCTGTTTGACACACTTGTGGCAAAGCACACCTCCATAAACACGCTTTACAGTCTTCTTGCGGTAGCACAAGCGGGATCGTTCAGCTGGCCTGGCAGGCTCAATACCACGGAGCTTGCTCTTGCAGTTGCCACATCTCGGGATCTTCTTGGGCTTCTTGACATATTGATAGACTAAACGTCCACCTGGTGTCCGCACTCTGGAAAAAAATATTATAATATTGCAGTTCAGTACATGACCACAGAGATTCACAGATATTTGCATTTAATTGTCATGAACTGTTAATCCTTTTCTTTAAAAGATATGCATTATTTGATCAATGTTTTAATTCATTCCACAAAATCTAATGATGTGCTATTATTTTTAAGTCCTGCTTCTGTTGGGTTCAGAAAATCTTAGTGTAAGGTTTCACAGATAATCATTTGTTTCTAATGTAGTAAATGAAGTAGTTAAGAAAGAATTACAGTAAAGAATCACTAAGAATATGCACTGTAAATGCGTAAAATCAATGAGGATGCAGTACATAGTAGTATAGCCACAACCTCACACTTAATTTAAATATTCAAAATAAAACTTGCAAGTCTCAAATAAATGACAAGAGGAGATTTAGCATCCATACACATTTAGCTAATAGGCTTTACGAATAATAATAACGAAGAAAAAGAAAAATTGAATGAAGAGTAGAGTTAAGATTTTATAGGTTATGAACAATATGAAAACATTTTTCTAACAGAAAACAATTACAACTTTAATATAGTACAGAAGACAAAGCACTACTCGCCGGTATGTAGGTACTAAATCAACAGGGTATTCGATAGGTACTCACATTCTTCTTTGATTTGACTTTGTGTTGTACGACAATCGTCGTCGGAAAGTGAGTCGCTGTACCATTTTGAAGCTGAAATATAAAACAAAATATAAATAACAGGTGTATCACACACTGTTTCACTTTTTACGCATTGGTTTTTAACACGAATAACTATGATTATATCGGATTTTCTTTTAAAACTTCACAAAACATATTTCGCCAACCTTTTTGACAGCTGTTGACAGGAAAAGAAAAACAATTCCCGCACTAGATTATAGCAACACCGAAAAGTCGGCTATAGATTAAAAAAGTTAGGTGATGTACACACGTGAGAGTTGGTTGGTTTTCTTCAGTTTTTTTCTTCCCACTATTCAATAATAATTAGTGATTGAGTACGATTCTAGAATACAAGCCTCAGCCAGCGATTCAAACCCAAGTAAGTATGCAAAACCATATGAATGCTTATTCTATTCTATTGTATTCAAAAAAACACTGTTGAGTGTTACTTATCGATATTTTTTGTAGGTAATTGATTTGCCATTGCCCCTACCAAGTTATGCTCCCCTCGCCTATGTTGGTGTTCTATCAACCGACACATCTAGGGTCAATAATGGCTATTTGACACAATGTAACGTTTATGTCCAATATCTAGCTGAGACCCATCTATACTACATTGGTTGATTGGTGTATTGGATTCAAGACTATAACTTAGAGAGTTGAAGCCTATGTACTCAATGTTTGGCGCCGGCATAAAGGTAGCCAATGCCACCCGCACTAACTTTGTCATGACAAAACCTTTTGATGTGCAGCAATTTGCCGACAGCGTGCAGCGGCGCGATGGACACTCGTATCCGCGAAGATTTCTTGACGAATTATTTGCCCAGCAGCGGGGCTAAGATGCGCGCCCTACGAGTTGTGTAGACTTTGAACATCTTTGTAACAACATGGTGCAATCCGTGCAATAAAGACTTTCAACTTTAAGGGTTGGGAATATAGCGAATGGCTATTTGAAGTCCTGCCTACCCGTCTGGGCAATGGGCGTTAATTAATGTACGCATTATTAAAAATAACTATGCTCAGCAATAATTTGACCTTACGGAAAAATATTTTTTATCTAGGGGAATTTAAAATCTGCTATTTGGAAACACCATTAATACCGTGCAGTAGAATCACCTATACCCCGTCCATTTTCTTTTTGACAATATTGGAGACAGTTCGAAATTAGTGACGCCCTCACACGTTACCGATTCGATTAGAAATAATAAACGATGAAGAACTTTCAATTCGATTTAATATTGAAATATTTTTAGGTTCAATATTAATTATTCGTTTAATAAAGATTTTTTTTTTAAATACATAGGCACATAAAAATAAATCTGTAAGTATAGTCTGATGAATCGTTTTAATTGTAATGTAATAAATAACTTCACTATAATTTCATTTGTACATCCAATTGCAAATAATTTATTATAATTCCTTGCAAATAATTATCCATGGAGAAATAGATACTATTTTTTTTATTAAATTATCTTTTAAGAATCAGTGCGTGTTCTACCGCTTGTACAACGGGTTTTGTTCTGAAGAACTGTTTGATATGATGCCCACGGCTACTTTTCATCACCGCACCGCTCGCCACCGACAGGGCATTCATCCTCACACTCTGAATCCGCAATGGTCTCGTACAATTCGGTTTCGGAGATGTTTCCTTCCGAGGACGCTTAAATTGTGGAATGAACTCCCTGCCGAGGTTTTCCCGATGAGTTATAGTATGGAGTTCTTCAAGAGGGGTTTGAAAAGGTTTTGACAGGGTCGACAACGCGCGAGTGATACCCCTGGTGTTGCACGCGTCCATAGGCCGCGATAACCGCTTACCATCAGGCGGTCCGCGTGCTTGATTGTCACCGACGTAGTATAAAAAAAAAAAAAGTGCTAACAGTCAAATTATTTTTTCTAATGATCGATGTATCTTAAATCATTTTAAGAGACCTCTTTTATAATATGTGGTTGTTTGTAATGTACAGGTAACTTCACTAAGTGGGCGGTACCCGTCATTAAAGGACGATATTACTGTAGTTAATTATTTCTAAAAAAGAAAACGGTAATTCATAGGCGTGAGTTGTCAAAAAGAAAATAAACAAATGGACAGAGTATAGCTAAAAAATCTCATGTATGATATTGATTGCGTCATTTGATTGGTAGATGGATAGATTAGTAACTAATCTCGTGAAAGGGCGTTTCTACGACCCAATAGGTTTCAGTTGTGAGATGTTCATTTGATAAATGTCAAGAGTCCATTAGGAACCAAAATGTACTCTTTGCATACGTTGCCTTCCTGGGGTCAGTCATTTGATCCCAGAAAGGCAACGTATTTAATAAAAATATCTTAGATCCTTTGCCTTTAAAAATGTTACATTTTTAATTATGGTATAAAATACAAATACATAGAAATGGTTTACGATTTAGGACATGTTTAATTTTTTGCCCATAGCCAATTATTGTATAAATATTCATTTTTAGTTGTATGTTGATTTATAATTATTTGTCTTTTATTTTTGTTTTGAACCAGCCAAATAAATATTTTTCTGTCTTTCTTTCGGTTGAGTGTTGATTCGGCGCCGTTTGGCCGTTTGCTCTAAGAAGGTTGGCGTTGGCGCCGGTTGGCGGTGGTGGCAGTGACCGTAATACCGATATTTCTGAATATCGATACCAAAATATCGATATAAGTACTGATACTTTGGTATAAATACAGATACAAAATTTCAGTACCAAAATACCGATACTTTGTTCTGTCAGTATCGGTAAAGGTACTGATACTAAAATACCGATATTTTTAAATAACTTCCGCTTGCAACTCGCAACGCTTGCAACATATTTTTACATTGTCTTTGTTTCACAAGTTTAAACATTGAAAATTAAAATAAGCAACTGCAGAAGACTAGTAAAAACTTATATGATAAATTGTTAGAAATGTAGGTAATAGAAAAGATACAGTATAACAGTTCCAACAGTTTATTATTAAATCACACTTAAATTGTATAAACTACGAAATATAATACTCAATCAAACTAAAAGTATACCCTTCTTGAGGCTATTAATGCCATGAAATCTTTATGCTCAAATTCTCCAATATAGCAAGTCTTAATCTCTAAAGAACATCGGCGGACGGTACGAGAGTTGTCCCAATTTTGGGTTTTTCGCCATTATTTCAGGGATGATGATGAAGATTATTTAGAGCCCTTTCAGCAGGAACCACTCACCCCTGAGGAGGTCGAGGAAGAACACGAGCATTTTCCAGGACCAGGACATAATTCAAAAAATTGGTGTTAGAAACTTTAAAAATAGCTTTTTTTGTTAATTTTCTTCAACTCTGGAGCGTGTAGTTCGAAAACGGTTGGGAATATAGAAAATGTTAAAAGATTAAAGTTATAAAAAAATAGCTTTCATTTCATCTCATAACATTTTTTGATACGACACATACACACATCAAAAGTGTCTAGGGATCAACATATATTTTTGCAATAACTTTTCTCCTGATTGATATTAATTAAATTTTTTTATAAGGATTCATCAAATAAATTGTTTTCGTTTGTCTACAGTAGTTAACGATAAACCAAGTCACCTTTGCTTTAATAAAGAAATTTGCCATTTTCCTAATAAAGGGATTTTTGACATTTGAACCACTAACATTAAAGTTTGAAAAAAAGACTGAAATAACAGTTTTCTTTAAAATTTTATTGGGTAACTTAAACAATTAATAATCCGTGTTTCTACCGCGAACACTAACAACACAAGAACATCGGTTTGGCATACTCAAAATGAGTTCATCCAAATCACGCTGTGGAATGGCCGCCCATGTTCGTTGCAACAACAAAAAAAGTCTTCTTGCGACTGGATACCCTCCATATTCGGCAGAGCTCTTCTCTGTAGCATATCCCATGCATGCTCAATCGGGTTCAAGTCTGGCGACTGAGCAGGCCAGGGCAGGACATTGATGTTAGCTGCGGCGAGAGTCTGTCTTACAACTCTTGCGGTGTGCGGTCGTGCATTATCATACATTAACTGAAATAAGGGACCGATTTGCACTTGTAGAGGAACGATGACGTCTGATACAATCGTCTCAGCATAAATTTGAGCGTTGAGGTTGCCTCTGATCCAAATCAACTCAGTTCTTCCGCCGATCCAAATACCCGCCCATACCATGATGGTTCCACCACTATAAGGATGGACTTCCTGGCAGGATTTTAATCGCTGTTGGCGTCCAGGGGTTCTCCAGTGTCGTATACGTCTTGTATCCGGTCTCATACCAAAACGAGACTCATCAGAAAAGCACACGAAACGCCATTGTTCTTCTGCCCAATTTCTGTGTTCAAGAGCCCATTGATATCGAATCCTACGATTGTGCATTGCTATAGGTGGTACCCTTAGCGGTCTTCGGGAATGAAGGTTCACTTCATGCAAGCGGTTTCTGACTGTTTGGTCGCTAATTAAGTTCCCTGAAGAGTGATGAAGCCTCACGGCTAACTTCATGGCGGTTATTGTTGGAGCTCTTCGAGTTGTGATTTTGGTGCAGCGATACCGTCCCCCATGGCGCTCAGCCACGGTACCAGTGCTTCGGTAACGTGTCCAAAGTCGACTGATAACACTCTGACTTGTGTTCAGAGCTAAAGCCACAGTACGTTGCCGGGAACCAGCTTCTATCATTCCCACGGCTCTGAGCATTTCTTCCCCGCTTAAATGACGTCGCCGCTCCATAATAACGTTGGTTTTAATCAGTAGTAGGGAAACAGTAGCACTAATAATGTCTTCAATGCGTTGTATGTTTTTATAGGGAAAATATTGACAGCTGATTTTCATCTTTTACTCGAATTTGATTGACAGTTCCTGTTTCAAATTATGAAATGCACCAAAAAGGATCCATATAAATTTATAAAATCATAAATTTATTACAAAGCCACATCTCAATCTCAATAAATCCGCATAAAAGTGCTTGATCCCTAGACACTTTTGATGTGTGTATTTTTGAAATAATTGTGAAAAACCCAAAATAGTTACTTTTGTAGGATTAATGATACTAGGTTAACGACAAACCTCTATTTGACTAAAAGTGATCATGAATGGATTTTCGTGGAATTCACAATTTACACCTCGTAAAAAATATTTTTAAATTCATGTTTAGCATTTGATACTTTCTCAATAGTATTAATAGTTCCAAGATAACTACCATGCTTCATTTGTCAGAAACTGACATTAACTAGACTTTTGTGAAAAACAAAATGGCTTGAAATCCCAAAATACTATAAACACGACGTTCTTATTAAAAATATTCAGAACTTTTTATTAGATCGAATTTGGGAAATGAAAGGGTATTTTTCTTCGAATTGTACATTTCATTCAATATACCAATTGATGAATCTTAACATTTTTATGAAGAAAGGTCTTGACAAATTTTTGTTTTTTGACTGGAAAAAAATTGTTTTTGTTGTGTTTGGTACAAGACATTTGATGAGTTCTGACAGCTAAGTCTTACAGTGTGGTTTCACACTTGAGCATATTTTTTTACAAAATTACTATACGGCCATTCTCAGGAGAAGGTATTCTTTGTATATATCCGTCACGATTTTTTTTTTCAATATATTCTTTACCGACAGTTAAATTTGAAAATTACGTTAAACCATACAAAGTTATGTGTTTGGCACTTCAATTTACTGTCTGGCTAAGGACTTATGAAGTGAAAAGTTTTAGGCGTGAAGTGAAAAGTTTTTTTTTAGTATCAGTACCTTTACCTTTTGGGATATCTTTATTCTGGTACTGAAATTTTGTATTTATACCGATAATTTGATTCCGAAGTATACTTATATCGATATTAAAAAATATTGTTATTACGGTCCCTCGTCGCGGTTGCGGAAAAATAATCATAAAGTTGTGAACACACTTCTCTATCTCGTCGGGCGCAACGCAACAGGACTGAATAGGGTAACATTTAAGTTAATTTTTATGAGTTGGTAGGCCTGATAAATTTAAGATGGCTGCTGCTGTGTAGTGTTTGTGGTGATGTTTTGCTGTGAAAAATCTAGTTTTTTGGTTGAAAAGTGAATATATTTGGAAATATGGGTATGTAAAACAGAATTAAATAAACATAATTAATACACTGTACTTCCAAACGAGACACTGTACTTTCTTTGAGATTGATCTACTGTTGATCAGGAAATCAGGGCTGAAGTTTTTATTTGTAGAAGTGGACCTTTTGTTTTATTTCTAACGTAATACTTGTGTGAATTCCGGTTTATAGCCTAATAAACCTATTGTAGACTTAATATGAAATTGATTTTGTTCACGTTTTGTGTGTAAAATTGTTGTTTTTGATGACAGTATGAGTGTTTTGGATTTCAGTTGATTTTGCCTTTTTCTATCATAGTATGATAGCAGTGTCCTTTGCCCATTCTGTGTCCTCTATGTAATCTGTTAGTGTATATAATCCAAGCTTGGGATTCTTTCTGTATCTATTATGGAATGGTACATTGACCTGCAATTATTGTAAACATCATTTGCTGTCATTATTTTGAAACTTTCAGGTACTTAGAGCTTTTTGTGTTCACACCAATATTGTACTAAATAAAAATGTGTAACCTATGGCAATAATACCTTAGCAATCTTTCCATAAAAAAAAGGAACTCAATATGATATAAGCTTGTTAAGTGTTATTAAAAACTGATGCTAACTTTCGGTTGAGCTATGTCCTTCATGGCAGTAAGGAAATAAGTACCTACTTAATACAACCTTATATCACGCTCATATGATTGGAATAAGAATTTATAATACAAGATTAATTAAGTTCTGCAAGGGTGCTCTTTATCATAATAGTGAAGTGTGGCTACCAATTTACGGTTCCTGTGCAATTATGCTATCAACTAGCAATTTTGAATCATGGTACAATAGAAAGGGTGCTAATTACCCATGAAACAATAACGTAAGGATGAAGATTGAAATAGCATGATCATAATTTTAAAAAGGTCAATGTTTGTCTTCTTCTCTCATAACTTATTTTTGGAAACTTTGTACATGAAAACAATACAAGAAAAAATAAACACAAAAAGGACCCACTCCAAATCTCTTTTTGCAGTGTGATTTTCACCCTTGTCGGATAGAAGGAGACAAAATGAACGAAACATTTGTCTGACAGCTGTCAGGCGAATATCATGCATCGGGCTCCCGGAAATGGTAGAATTCACACTTGTCAGAGTGTTAACTGTCACCTGAACCTGTTTCAAAACAACTAGGAAACTGTCAGGTGACAGCTCAGTCAGCCTTGATTTCACTCAGGGAGAATTTGGAAGAAGGTAAATGGGTAGATTAAATTCTTAATTGTACATTTTACAAAAGAAAATTACTAGGAGTAAGTTTCTTTTGTAGTTTAGACTAGTTTGCCACAACTAGTGGCGCAATGTATCATATTTATGCAAAAATTCCAAGAAAGATTTTTATGATTTATCATTCATTTATGTATTACATAAACTAACTAACACAATGCAAAATTTAGGTGGCCTTATTGCTAATAGCAATCTAAGAATGGCAAATATGTGCATGAATACATAAACCTAATAACATAAATGAAATAACTATAATCTTCTGGGGATATTAAAATAGATACATATTATTATAGTATGAATGTAAAGAAACAAATTATACACGGAGATACAGAAACCAATAGCTAATTCACCTAGCTAGATGTAGCAAGTTTTTGACCCCTAGAAATGTACAATGTAAACTGATTTTAATGCGTGTTTTTTGTATTTAATTGATGCATTATTTCTCTATCATTGTTCTCACCTTATGGTTGAATATGTATGCTGCTCATGTTTAGACTTGCCGACCACCCACTTACTTGCACCAGGCCTGGCTGCCAAAGAGGCGCCCATTGGCGTCGGGCAGGCGTAGGTGCGTAGGCGGAGCGGGTGATGAAAAGGAAATTGGAAGAAAAATTCAGAAATTATTTTACCGTGAAAAACTTTTAGCGGCAAAATAGACGAAACTTTTTGCTGTTTTTCATCACTTTCTTCATTTAATCTTTGTATTACCTCCACGAGCTCTTCTGACAGCTTCCAGGCGATTAGGCATGCTGTACACCAAATTTCGGAGCCGGTGCTGAGGAATACCTTCCCATTCCTCCACCAGTGCTTGTTTGAGCTCGGAAAGCGTGATTGGTGGGGTGTTTCGACCTTTCACGCATTTCTGAAGCTCGTCCCAGGCGTGCTCGATTGGGGTTTAAGTCCGGGCTTCGCGCTGGCCACTGCATGAGTTCGATACCGACCTCTTCATGGTAGTCATGTACAATTCTGGTGGTATGGGGACGCGCATTATCATGCATTAATATGCCGTGCCGGTCCATCCTGGCCATGAAAGGTCCTACATGTTTATTGAGGAACTCTTCCACGTACCTCTGCATTTAGAGTTAATTTTGAATGAGTACCAGCTCGGTACGGGCCTCGGCAGAAATCCCAGCCCAAACTTGTACGGAGCCTCCACCGTACGCCACTTTTTCCTCCACCCACGCTTGATGGAAGCGCTCCCCTGGTCTTCTGTATACCAACTGCCTACCATCGTGAACATCGCGCACGTATCTCTGTCTTGCAATTCGATGTCCCCGTTCCAGTTTAGGGCCATTTGCGGGTCTCAATGGTTTTAAATTTGCTTCAGCAAGACGTCTTCTTACTGTTAAGGCGCTTAAATTGCCACCTCCAAAGCTAATAAAGTGAGTTTTTAGACCAACAGCAGTTTGAACACGATTTCGGAGCATTGTAGCCACCAGTTGTATGTCTTCCCTGGCCTTGTGCATCTTGGTCTGCCATTTCCTGGTCTCCTAAGGTGTGATCCGGTCTCTTGTTACTGCTGGACTACGCGCTGAACAGTCGACAAAGATACACCAATGTTTCTGGCTGTTTCACGCTGGCTCCGCCCAAGTTCCAAAAAAGTTAGGATTCAGGTACATTCCTCTAGCGTAACTGCCATGCTTCACCTCGCAGAATAATAATTATGCACGTGGAAGACGTTTACGATTTTTTTTTTGTGACAGGATAGAAATGGAAAGCATCCTTAATGACATGAAGCAAAAATTTTGTTTTTAAAAATAGGCATTTTTTAAATTTGGGTTTTCTATGGAAGTTTTTTTCATCAACCAGTTTAAATAATATGTTATTAGAAGCGCAACTAAAAAGCCTTTATTCTGTTTTTTATTTCATTGATCTGACTTTTACAGTTCTGGGGGTATTTCAATTTTTGTGACTGACCCGAAATTTTTGAACCGAGTGTATTTTTGTTGAAAAATAAACAACGTTATTAAATTTTAATTAATAATGTCTAATTTATAAATTAATATATGATTACGATTGTACATTATAATGATATAGGTATTTGATAGTGTACAGCCAAAATGTCTGTTCTATTTTCACACCTAAATTCACTCAACGTATAATTTTCTCCAGCTAGTCTTTCAGCACACCTAGACTCGAGTCAATTTAGAAAAGATCACTCACACGCGTTTCCTTTCATGTAACGCTATAGGTTACATGAAGTCATTATAATTTAATTATTTTTATTGTAGTTTGTAGCTTCATTCACATAGCAAAATTTGTGAAAGAGCTATCGGCTTATCTTCCGTTGACAGTTAGGTGGAATATTGAGTATTGATTTAAGAATGGAGCGGAATGCACTCTACCCAACAGTGCACAAAAGTTGCCTGGAAATTATAGTAAAGTTAAGTATTTGTTATTTTTATCGTAGACTGGTTTAAGACCAATAATATTTTTTCCACACCTTCCTGGAAGAAATAGTTGACAACCAACTAATTTACGAATAAATAGAACATAACATAACACCACATAGGTGTAGAGCATTAACTT
Source organism: Udea olivalis (assembly GCA_947369235.1). Taxonomy (NCBI): domain Eukaryota; kingdom Metazoa; phylum Arthropoda; class Insecta; order Lepidoptera; family Crambidae; genus Udea; species Udea olivalis. Next base: position 1,684,137 of record OX376358.1, on the reverse strand, counting down.
GTTGCCAGGCATTTATACTAAATCGTCGGATCCAATTTGGAATCTCATTTTGTGGGTGCCTCTTTATGGGCACTTCACGATGCGTACGCGCATTCGTTATGCGCCATGTTTCATCCGAGGTGTCAGAAATAAGCCTTTATAAAATGCTTAAAGGCGCTTACGCCGTTCGTAACTTAACCGCACCATTCTGAGAAGCCTTCGACATTGAGATGGGTCATTTTGTAATAACAATACCCAGGCTTAAGTTAGGGCTGCCAATAACTTTGAGTATCTTAAATATTTAAAGGTTTCTAACGGCTTTCCATTAAGTAATTAACGCGTCTTGTTTTGAACGCGAATACTTTAATAATAATTTTGAAGTTTCTTCAGAATTTAAAAGATTTTGAATATGAATTAATTTTAATAATACGCCTCTTTTGCCACACTTTTCTATACTAATAATGAATAGAGGAAGGATTTGATTGTTTTTTTATTTGGACGTTTGTATTGAATAGGCTCCGAAACTACTGAACCGATTTTAAAAATTCTTTCACCAATATGAAGCTACATTATCAGGGAGTGACATAGGCTATATTTTTATTAAATTTAGGCTATAGTTTGACGGGAAAGACAGTCTATGTGGGCGAAGCCGCTGACGGACCACTAGTTAAAAACAATTGTCGCAGGCAGGAAGGCAGTTATAATATTCTGTATTCATGAATGGAAGGAATGTATATAGGTGACTCATGGACATCATTAAAATGGTGTCGAAGTTCATCTTGAGATACCCTTTGTACAATTATAAATTAGTAAAGTTACGCATTTTCGTCATTATTAAATACGTATTTTTATCAATTTCTGGTCGAGCAATGAGGTCAGCTTAATTTATATTCTGAGTACGCATTTAACGTAGTTTATTTTTATAATTAGAAACAAAAACAAAAATTGCCAAACTGTAACTCTATGCACACTATGCTTTAAAGCTACGAGTACATACAGACCGTCTGTTTCTTTTATTGGTGTTACGTAAAACTGTTTTTGCAATTTTTTCAGATTTACTGACTAGGTATCTAGGTAGTCATTTATTGTTATGATAACTAGAAGATGGAGAATAACAGCAGTGATAGCACTCTAACTTTATAACAGTGAAAAGAGCAGAAGAAAAAAATATTAAATTAAATTATTGTAATTTTAACATTAATATTCATTTCAGAAACTCTTGTAACGAATATTTTCTATTTATTAGAAAATAATTGCCTTAATTGTTTGTAGCTTTGTTGTTTTCTTGGAGTTAAGTTATGTTTTGAAATTGGTGGAGCTATTGGCGTGGACGTTTTTGCCGATTGTTAAATGATAAAAACTACGACTTAAAATTACTTTTCACTTTGAGTAGCACTGCCTCCTTTCTTTTCTCATGATTATTGTCTCACTTAATATCGCTTGAAGTAAATTATTATACAAAGTACAAAGAACCAAGAGGTAGCCCTACTGGACGAAGTGTTAGTAATGAGTTTTTTTACGTTTTTTGAAGCAGAGAATTCGGGTTAGGTCGTATACAGACACCGTTACAATAGGTCCTGAGTTTGGACGCTACAATAGTCACATTGCCCATTCCCAAGTAGAGCTGGAACGAACACAAAATCGCTAACGTTCTTCTAGCTAGTGAAATAATATTTCACTCATTCACTAAGTTTGCACTGGACTAACTTACCTATCTGTTACCTAACCTGTCATATAGGTCTGACATTTTGGTAAGACATTCCTGAGATGACATGAAACTGCCAGTTCATAACCTTAGTTTGTTGTGAAAGGGCATTCGTATGTATAGATTTGCGTCTAGCATTCGGTTACGTACCACTTCATATACTCACTGACAATATGTTTTTCATTTATCAACTATACAGGCTGCGTTTTATCTGTAAAAAGTGTTATTTTGCAGTCGGAGTACGCATTACTATACGTATTATCTGTCCGTATAAAAAATATGAATGGGATTGCTTATTAAGCGTTTACTCTCTACTTATGATGTAAATTAATGTCACTTATCTCGTGTGTTACTAGTCATGGGCATGGCACAATAACCGATTTTCTGGTTATGTGCATTTGAATGAAATTGAATTGCATTGTGGTGCGCTCTCCCTCACCATCCCTTGCTCCGCCTCGCCTCATGACAATCGAGGAATGACTTATCCCCCTACCCACGGTGCATAGTGCATACATCTAAGTGACAACTATGAATAACATTCCGGCGTGGACGCCTTTCAAAAAGCAGGTTTGTGCACCTTTGTGCAGCGTAAAGGTGCCTAATAGATATCTATTAGAATTTATTACGTTCACTGGTTATCAAGTCAACTTAGGTGTTTATTAACCGCCACCGGATGCTAGTATAATCAATCGTGAGCTTTTGTATTTGTTGCTTGTGGCGAATTTCGCATTTGTTATGCAATATGTCTGATAAGGATCGGTCTGAAAGTACTGAAAAGCGGAAATGAGATGAGGGAAACCATATTACACTTAAGAGTTAGCGATTAGTTACTTCACATCACATTATATTATACATAAAATATTATATCTGCCTTTTAGTTCTGAAGTTTTTCCCAAGATCGCATTCTACGAGTTTCGCAGTTTCGCTATCATTGTGTGATGACAAATTTATTGTAATAGCTGCGAAATAATAATGTATTGGCTATATTTTTAGGTAAAAGGATATTTTTTGTTGAAGATGTTAATATCAAAATTGCGTTGGATAACATCACGTGACGGAGAAACCATCAAGCGATTTGATTTGAATCATCATTCTTTAATCTTCGCCTCTCCGACCCGTGCCCAATTGAAAATCGTTTTTAATGCGCTCACGTCTTACTCCGTCCTTGTATGTGATACCACAAATTTGAGAGATTGCTTTGACCACAATGCAACTCAACGTCACTCAGATTGATATTACGATACGATTAAGTATTTCGGGCGTGATCGGCTGAGCAGCATTCCCTTTGTTACCGCTAAAAGCTTCAAGGATGCTGTATCTCGATGCCGCATCAAAGTGTTAATGATCAATCCGATACAGATGAATCCGTATTCAAGTTGATGGCCGAAGTTCTTGTAATTACAAACCGTGGACCGTGGGCAGATCACATCCCGAGTTAGATGACATCTTTCCATCTTGGAAATGGATTGGACAAATGGGCTTCACTGCCTCGTGGGCGGAAATGAATAAGATGATAGTAATAACTATAAACTTTTAAAAGTAGCCTTCAGCGTGTAAAATAAAAGCAAACTATTTATACATCGATCATGTTATTGTAATAAATAGTACATATTTCAGTTTGTATGCGCAATTTGTTTAGAAGTCGTCGACCCGTACAGAAAATACTAACGTATTGTTATAAGTGAAGCAGTTTACAATCTAGGGCATTACCCCTCTAAAATGCGGCATTTGTTTAACAACAAAGCTTTGTTTAGGTTTACAATCGCTTTTCGACAGGTTCACTTACGAAAGCGACTAAGGTCTACGTGCATGCCTTACTAGATTTGATTTTAATTTCTTATGCTTGTTTGTTTCTTGCCAAGCTCTGAATGCACTGACCAACAAGTGGTAATAACTTACAAGAGTAAGTTTATTGGAGATTAAATACGGTTCTGTTGGAGGACGGCGGTTCTGTTAAAAGCAATTTATTGACTTTTCAGGGATCTAAAGACTATACTCGTACTTCGAATTTATAAAGGTTGTAGTGTAGAATATAGGTTGCATAAGTGGTGCTCTGCTCTTGAATGCGACAGTCTGTTTGTATAACAGCCTCGATGAATTTAAAGCAGGCTCCTACTGTAGGCGTAACACTAGGACCACGTTTAAATTAAATATACCGTACACTAGTGGAGCAGTGACACAAAGATGCTGCGATACTGCGTCTGCGTCTCTTGAGTTATGGCAGTGGACAGGAAACTTATAGTAAACATAGTTTGGCCCACTATAAGGATATTATCCAGTAACTAACACGTATATAGGTTGCTGATATGTTGATATTGCTGTGCTATTTGACTTAATGGTATTCACTAGTAAATGTTGATTATTGTTATAGCTCCGACATGCTGTGGTAGTATTCATATTCTTGGATAAAATTACGCCTTTATTTTGCTATGCAAAGAAGATAATCTTTAAAGGCCTTCTTTGAGGTTTATTTACTTACGGATACATACTGTAGAATTCCCCCAACAATTCACATACCTTTGAGCTCCTCAATGTTTACTCTTGGCTGAGGATGCTCGGATCGCATGTTAGATTGAACGATAATCCTGTTATTTATTTTTACTTCACATTTAATTAAATGTAGACTTAACTCGAACGCCGTCCACTAATTCGGATATATTTGGTAGTATTTATTTCGGGTCTGCCCCATATGTTACTTCGTTAAATTAAAGCTCTAATTAATGACGCCTTTCCTGCTTTACTTGGAATTTTAAGGGCCTAAGCACAAGTTTTGGAAGGAAGTTGTTGTTATTATTGTACTTTTTGTAAACATGCATACATATATTAGCTTCAACGTCTAAGATAGAAAGTTCATCTGTTTTTATTTATCTTATCGTATTGGCGATGCATTTCTGTAAGATCGATGAAAACGAAACAAGTTGAATAGTTGCATTTGGAACATCTCTGTGCGTGCTTTTGGTTTTTGCAGTCGAATGGAGCACGACCGTTGCCTGCAATTTGTCCGTACGTGCGAAGAGGGATTGCCTTCCCTAATTGCAGTTCGTTCGTACCGCTTCAGTATTATACTCTGTTACCTCACGCGGCAAATTACCTTCTCGGAAGTGCACAATTTGACAATCTTTGCTGTCTGCCTTCCTTGGTAATGACATTTATTGCTTTGATTCTCTTCAAAGATATTGCTATCGATAGATTCCTCACGGCACGATTAGTTAAGATTCGTAATGTATTTCAAGAAGCAGAGTAAATCGGAATTTCTGGTGAATCCCGTTTCCCACTTAACGCGTTTATAGGATGTGTTTGAATCTTGATAATCTGCCCCTATTAGGTTAGAGCTGAATCGCCTGTGGGAGTTACGGGTGCACGTATAAGGGCCTGGAATGGCCGCCGACAGGCGTCTCGATTGACTCTCAATGGCGAAGGCTGGAGGTGTACCAGACGTGGTTAACTTGAGGTACATGTCGTTTTTTGTGCGTCGGGCGTTGCGAACGAAATTACCCATCGTTCGGCGCCGCGCGGCCGCACCGACTCGTCTTTTTACGTGCTCCGAGTCGAATTTTATTATTTTTATTTAACACCTGCGCCCAGTAATCTGTATTCGACGATCTCCCGAACGCTTAACTCTTTTTGGGCGTGTTTTTGTGTCGGGAACGGCCGATTTATAGCGCTGGAGTTTTGTCGGCCCAAAAGTGTCGTTTAATTTTCGTTGTTGCTTCGGTGACAATCGATTATGTCCGCCCATGGTAAAATTCTTGGAGCGAGAGCTTAGAATTTTTTTAAGCTATTCTTTTTTTAATTTTCTTCTCAAACTTTTAATGAACTGTCATAATATGAATATCAATTATTAGGTATTGCAGTTTTAACTACCGATATTGCTTTTGCAATTCAAGTTTAAACTAAGAATTACAATCTTTACCATACTAAACGTGACATAATGTGACTTTTGACATTCATAGTATAAAAACTTCCAATTTGCTGATATTTTTGATGGATAACGCAATTTCGTGGATAACCAATAATGGGCTAGTCAATGATTTAACTTTCTCTAACTTAAGTTCACAAAAGAGTGTATTTAAATTTTATAGCTCGGATTCACATTAAATTTGTGTCGAAATATAAATTTACATATATTTAATACGTACGTAATTGAATGAATTCTTTAATTTTTAACGCTTTAATAAAGTGTATGGTATACTCGTAGTATTGCCATTTAGGTAATAAATGGTCTTCTAACAATCTTCTTTTACTTACATATTTTATAAAACTGTATCTAATTCGAAGTACCATTTCTGGTTTTTAAAGGATTAAGATAAAACCATACGTTTGCTACGCACATGTAATCTTATAAAGTTCTGTCGTTTTACCTTCGAATGACGTCAGCAATTCAAAACGATAGAGAAGCAATATCAATTACATGTGTGCTTTCAAATCATTTTTATTGTGGGTTAGTTGAACTTGAAGAATAAAAAGAAGCATCGTTTTGTATGTAAACGCTAATTGCTACCGGCGCGCGGCGCGGAGGCTGCGCCGGCGCCGCGGCTCTCGCACCGTGTTATTATCTAACTCATGCGCAAGTGTTTTTCAATTTTAATATGACTTAGAAATCATTTATGTTAGATAAACATATTCAGAAGTGGGCGGCTTAGAGAATTTGAATTGCTAAATGTGGGTTAAATTGCTTAATGTCAGTGTTTTGGTAAATCAAACAAATAAAGCCTGAAGTGTTGAGATTTTGAGAAAAAGCCTTTCCAGTTTTCAATAGTCATCAGTTTGCAAGCTGCTTATGCCAAAAAACCCAATTTTCTCCTTAAAGTCCGGTAGTACATTTTTTTCAATCCGTATTAGATCGCGCAGTATCATGATCAACCTATGTAGGTATTGGTCCAGAACCAATCCATGACTTTTCAAATTAGTTTATGCCATTATCGTTACTATAGTACGCCTTTCTGAACTCTTTGAAAAAAAATTAAAAATATCTATTAATATATTGCTCGTAAGTTTTTTTTATCAGCCCTAATTACGATCTTTAAACCTCGCAACAAGATTAGGGTGCAGTTCCCAGGAAATTCGAAATCTTAGCGTAAGCTGTAGTTTCATTGCTGTTCTCGTACTACGTTCGGTGGGTACGAAATCCACAGTTGTACGATCGAGCTGGATACTGGATCCATACTGTTCTCCGACCTTACAAAGAACATTCTTTAGTGCTTATTATTACTGGTAATTCATCATCAGCTGTGGCCCGATTCTGCTATTTAAAAGCCAATGGAATCGTAATTTAATTGCATGATTTTGACGTTTGGTCCATACTGAAACTGTCAAAATCATGCCGTTCAATTACGATTCCATTGGTTTTTAAATAGCAGAATCAGGCCCCTGGTCTGGTTTTGACGTATCGTGTGGTATCAAATTTAGAATGTCATAAAATCTAATTTCATTCTATAACAATACATTTTCTGTCTGTTGTCTCTGGTATTCTATTGCCTAAACTTCGATTTGATGCCCGAATTATACTTATATTTAAGCTTAAACTTGCATTAAAAAAAAACCGATTGCAAATATAGTGTCACAAATTGACCTGCGTTGAAGGGTTAGTATACAGTAAAAAATGTCCTGTACAGTCCTGTGTCTGGTTATCATTTTCTGTGTTTGTTTTTATTTTTATAGCGATTAATACAAAAGCAGGATTGCGGGGTTGTACATTTTTATTATCAATGTTTTCATTATGGGAAAAGAATCTTTTTTTGCTCATACATTCAATAGACAGGCAAGATTAACGTTGGTGACTTTTATTATCTCATGAGGAACGACAGTAAAATAGGACGTGTGTAGGAAACGTAAAAATACAAATACTTTTCTATAATGGCTGCCAAGTTGAATACTTTATGCGCCTATATTTTATCTTTACAGCGTCTTATACCTGTATCTGTATTCATAAACCCGATGATCGGTATTCGGAACCGACCTCGAATTATAAAATAAAATCCCAACGATAAAAAAACGCGGCCCCGTGGCGCCTGCGCAAGTCCTTAGACACACTTATGGCGTAGTCGTGAGAGCCTTACGTCTCCGAAAATAAAGTTCATATTTCAATCAATTTGATAGATTTAACGTTTGTGCAACAATAAATCATGTTCGCTTCTTTATGCCCTCTGAACGCGTGTTTTTACACAAATATACATCAACTAAATGAATAAAATATATTATTGTTTTTTGGTCTAAATGGCTGACGGTTAGAACGCATTGGTCCTAATTGCTCACGTCATTAGAGCCGTTTGGGGTGTTATTATTTTCTTAAATATTTATACAGCACGGATGTTGCATGACAAATTGCAATAGAGTGCATAGATGAACACATTGTGTGCTTTTCGTGTAACCTAATGGATTATATTGACTGAAATTTATATCCTCTGGTTGAAAAAAAATTTGACGCCAGCATTAAGTTTTTAATTGCATGTATAATTTATATAACCGACAGACTGTAGCTGAAAGATCTATAAATACTGAGGTAGACGCGTCATTTGTTTTTTGCGGTGCGCCTTGCGACCGACTTGAACTGTTTGATGTGGTTGGTAGAATCAGGTCAGCCAGGCGAGACAGTGCACATTTTACACTGGATTTAGATTTCAAGATAGCGTCTTTCAGTTAACTAAAATGTATTTATCTTTATAGTGTCTGCTTTTCACATGCCTTTAAGATGAATGTATGTACATATCACAGGTTGAGATGTAATGGCTGCTGTATTCTTCGTTTTAATCAAGGTCAAGTAGCTGTCAATTATTTTGTATGACCCTCCTCCACTTGAAGGTATAATTTATGGTTCGAAATATTTTTTCTTATGAGAATAAACTATATTTCACTAATGTCAATGGATTACTTACAAGTCTACAACGTGAGGATCAGATAAATATTCTTTATTGCATCCAAGAACAAAATTATTGCCAAGTTTCACATAGGAAATATATAAATAGTAACTTATCATATAAGGAGGCGGTCTTAAATAGTTAAACAATCTCTTCTCGTCAAGTTGAGGGAGCTATAATTATGAAAGTGCAACTTGAAGATGCACAAGTAAGTATATTGTCAGCCAGCCAGCGAGTACCACTTAGTTTTTTGTCCACCTAACATTTTAATTACATTAACGAAAATGACGCGTATAGTTTCACGTCAATTAATTTTAATTCGTGTTACAACCGAATAAAATTAGTAATATGCCAATGATAATATTTCGCGCGGATGCCCCCTGCCGGCGGATATCAAAGCGCCTTTCCTCCGTGTCTATTACGGCGTGTTTTTGCCCAAAGCCACCATTAATGCAAAACGTTTAAAATCGTAATTAGAGAGGCGATGCGCCCATGTCTGTTTAGTATTTATTGCCGCTCGGAAATGCCACTGGTTATTGTAATTTTAAATCTGTTTATTAGCTCGCTTTGAGTTTAAAAAACTACTGGATCCGATTTTACTTTGCATCTCAGAGAGATAGTTGTAAAAAGGTTAGGTGAGGAATATTCAATGGTAGTTTTTATTAAAGTACTTTTTATGCTACAATTTTGCAAAACATAAAAAAAATATATAATGAGTAACCGTGATGTAGTGTCTCGACTTTTTGAGTTTTATTTTAATAACGACTAGCTTTCCGCCCGCGGCTTCGCCCGCGTGAACTTCATTTTTCTTTCCCGCTTTTCTGTTGAAATTTTTCCTGAATTTTCTTTGCTATAAACCTCACGGAGCCCGAGACCTTTCCAACGAATGCAAAACCGTGGAAATCGGTTCGTGCGTTCTGGAGTTATAGCGTCAGTAAGGAAAACCCGACTTATTTTTATATAATAGATGATGTATAGTTTCTTGCCTTTAAATTATCATTGTACAGTAAGAATTGTCTTCTGACAATTGCCGGCATTTTTAGATGTACGTACCTACGATAAAAGTCATTTGAAAGATACACTAAAAAAAATCTTATTTTCCTCTAAACCTATATTATTTTATATTTTATATAAGGTGCTTTTTGTTAATAACTGTCAATAAATGATAGATTATTCTTTATTGACTGTAAAAATTTTAGTTTAAATAGTGCATTGTCCGTGTGACACCGGCTTTTTTGATTGACAGCCGCCACGTTCGTTAGACCTCTCTTCAAAAGAGTTCGTGGGATGTGCATGTCGAGCTATCCTCGTAAATGATACCGTCTCAACTCAACTCCTTTTATGACTTGTGATATTTCGTGCGGTGTGTTTCACTGATACTGTACATTTTTTATTCGTCTTTTATATGCTACTAGAGACCCGCTTATGTGAAATACTTAAAGAGTTCCGTACTATTCTTAATCTGTAATATCGTGATGATTCGCAATAAAAAGTCCCCTAACCCTTACTTACTCACTCAATACTCAATTCAATACCCTGTCTTTACTCGATCAATATTTTACACCAACTGTTGCTTCTAGTTTCCACTTGTTTCATTTCCAACAAATCGTTATTTTAAAGAAATTTTACGTTGATAAATCTGTATAAAATTACCAGTAATACATATATTTCACACATATTTTGCATTTAACGATCGATTTGCCTGACTTTTTTATGGTACCACTTTCGTCCTTCTCATGCGATATATCGAGCAACATGAGGTTCTAAGCTTACTTTCGCCTTTTTTTACGAACGGTTACGGTTCGCCGAATGATGGTTATCGATACTTTAACTAAGACATAACTACCTATTTCAAGCGTTACCAGCGTTACCTCGTTTATTGAAATTGTTTTAAATAAAATTCAATTAAAATCGGAACATTATTATCTTTTTGCCTTGGATAGCCACCGCGCAGATGTTTCATTAACGCGCCCAGAAATGATATACGTCAGTCCAAGTGATTGACGGCAGGCGCCGTTCCACTAGTCCCTGATTATTACATACAAAATCTCTTTATACAGACAGAACCCAGCTTTGCATACCTACTATTACTATTTGACTATAACTAATTTTAATAAATTGTGAGAATTAATTCTAAAATGAAATATGTCATATTTCCAAGCATCCAACCTAACCAGTTCTCGGTCAAAAGCTAGGCTAGGTGTAGGCGATGACTCGAAAACAAACCCATAACACGTTTGGATTAGAAAAAAAATGTAAATCTCATTCGTTACGCTTAAATAAATGATTTCCGTCGTGGCTGCGGAGGCGTCTCACAAAGGGGGCTCATTAACAAAATCCGACACCGGACCTAATCCTTTCGTTAGACCTCCATTGTGACCGCTGCACTCAGTGAAGGTTTAACCTCTTACAAACGTATAAAAAACCTTTATTTATTGACTTAATACATCATCATCTGCAGGGTTCGCTCAAGTCTCGGCCGTTTCATGGTTTGGGTAAATCCTCTAATGTGTGGATTCTAATGCGTGTTGCCTGGTTCCCACGGACCTCAAGTAAGATACAACAATGGCTAAATCGATCATGCAAATTGGCAGCGCTGCGTTCAATTTGTCGTACAATGAAATGAAATTGATGTCCGTTGATATTTGCTCGACCGATTCAGTTATTTGATACGTTAACGCCGTTTTATGGGCATAAATTGTTACCTATGATTTAAAACGAGGCACAATTGAGTTTGAGACGAATGCGTGCTCTAATCAAAGTGTTCGGTGCACACCGAACTCTTGTTTCGCAATATTTAGTGACGTATGCGCGGATATTAGACCATTGGCCGCCGTAGAACATGACTATTCTTGCTAGAAGTACATCCGTTTCTCCCAATGATTCATCGAAAGTAGCTTTAAACTTGCCTCTATTTCTGACAGAGTGAAAATGGCTGTATTTATGCATGGCTTGTATAAAGGTGGTCCCTCACCTAGTTTTTTTTTTTTTCCTTTTTTTTTTCTACATGGCATGCATTGTTAGCCGCTGATGGCTTTCACAATTTCACCGGACAGGGCCCTCACCCAGAGCATTTTTCTGTTATGCAACGTTTCAGATTCGCTTTTGAGCACTACAATACAATACAGTACTGCCTCCCTAACATGACGAACATTCGCCTGTAGTTTACATTTCAGATTCGATTTTGCGCATTACATTACAATACTGCCTTACAAAACTACAGGGAAATAGTTCGGCATCAAATCAATTAAAATATTACACATAGTAACATAAAGTGGCGCACTGTGATGCGCGGTTCTCCTCCCTCACCGATGTAATGCTCGACTCTGTAACGTTGCATAACAGGAAAATGCTCTAGGTGAGGGCACCTTAAAATAAAAATTTGAGCTTAAATATCAATGTTAGTTGAGTTGAACTGTCTTTGTTGAACTTCTGTTAGAAAATAATTATATCAATAGCTTTTTAGAAGTTTACTTAGTTATGTATTATCGAATGAGTTTAGAATAATACAATTATTACTATCTGAAACAAATCGAGAGAAGACTATGACATGATGAATAATCGTAAACAAACAGTTACATTTAAAATGATTAGATGACCACCCCCAGTTTTATGAGGCGGTGACAAAACGCATTGAAAACCATGTCTAAAAAAATCTACTATCCTTCTTACTTTGCAGTGTGCTTAAATTGTTCTGACATTAATATGCGGTTGTTATTACTCGGTGATATCATAGTCTAGCGGACACAGCGTAGGTACGTCTCGTTGAAAGAGCAGATTTTAATTGTCTAAACATTTAGAGCGGCATTGTCTGAAAGGATTTACGAATACTAGTTCAACAATGCATTGTATCGTTTTAGTAAACATTGACATCGGACCGTTCGTTTGCAATGCAACATAAAATATGCTGAGCTTCGTAAATGCACAGTTAAGCTCCATCTAAGCATTCAATATAAACAATTTGAGCATTAAATTGCCAAGCGGCGCCCTCAAAGGTACTTTTATCTCACGTTGACAGCTTACAAAATCCTTTTAATAAGCCGGGTGTTGATCGGAGGCGGCCATACCTGCCGAGTTTGTCGCCGTCCCACTCCCACGCTTGAGAACCTCGCACCTTTTTATTAAGTCATCTCTTAATGATCAGATAACCAAATTCATATCCTTCGATTTATACACAATTACTTTGTAGCTCTGTGCTCGATTTTCTCTCGTGGTTAGTCTCGATCTTATTTATGCATTTCAGTTATCTTCTTCTATGAAACGTAAATAAAATGAGCTTTACAATGTCAATACGGAATATAGTCGTATTTGCAGTGTCCGTTTCCTAGTAGATGTTAAACATTGGCTGCAGTGCGCTCCCGGCGGGACTCCTGCCACTATAAACAGATCTTCTTTGTGCGCATTTACATGATTTGCAAGATTCTGTTAGAGTTGACCGGAGGGCTCGTTACAGCTCACGTTAAAGTGGTGTTTGTTATAGTTCGTTGAATGAGCGTAATCGGTGCACTCGTAAAGGACGGCCTTATCGCCTGCTCCCTCGTAAAAGTCCGCATAAAGTTTATGCTGTTGGCCGTATGAAAACGTCGGGTTATTTATATATTTGTGGATTTAGTGGCGAGGAAGCCTACGAGCATCCGTCGGACCGAAATACACGTGGCTAGATTCCGCGACGTCTCGATGGGTTAACGAACTCATAATGAAGCACTCCATTTGATGATAACATTACTTGACGAATTTTGTAACTCGTCTGATTTAATATAATTGTGTCAGCGTTATTTTAAAACAACGTTACACAGTTTGTTTATTTGTTTTGCTCTGAAGAATATTCCAAGTAAAACGTAATTACGAGTATGCTCAACTACTCGCACTGCTTTTAAACCCAAAATACACGCAAACGTGGCCAACGTGTTTTGGGTTTAAAACTTTCATTCTGTCTGGCGAGGTCTAATAATAATTAATTATGTTCTTTCAAACCAGAATCAAACGCAATACTATGCATCAAAATCGGATTTGTCATTTAAGAAATCTTGAGCTAAACAAACAATCAAACAAACGAACTCTCATGTCAATAATTATAAATTATAGTATTAGTTTTCATCTTGTGTGGTAAAAGGTGCCTAGGACGCTGAAATGGTTTATCCCAACCAATTCACATAACTATTGTAAATCGAGGTTCATTTCGTTTCAAAATTATATCAGAATTTACCAGTTCGAAAGTATCAAATGAAACGATCCGAATGAGCTCCATTAAATTTACTTTTAACCTAACGTCCCCAAATTCCATTGCTGCATCATTTATAATGTCGATTTAAATTCTCGATTCAAAACGTCAAGTGCTTCAAGTGAATTTATGTTCGAACCAGAGCCATCTTATTGTGACTCGCTCAGACGCGTTACGGAACGATGTACTTGGTGTCGGGGAGCAGTGTTTATATCGAGATGGTGGTTGCGAGGCTGGTGTGAAGTCCTGTGGTGCCCAATTATTCTGCCCGCGGTGGTCGGCGCGCAGGCGCCGCGCCCCGTATCGCGGCTCGCCATCGATAACAAGAACCGGTTCCTTTTTCGTTTATGGGTCGGACCATCTTAATACTTACTCGTCTCATCGGGGCCATCCGAATTTCCTAATCTGGAATCAGGATTTCGACTCGCATCATTCATTACCTTTTAATTTAGATTGCTCACATTTTTCATGAACAGTAGTGAATACTGAATAGTCTATCTATATCCGTTTATATGAAATTCTACTTCTTTTCTCGTTATCTCCCCTGTAGGTCTAGCGCGAATGCGAGCTTTTTGTAATCATTAGCAGTTTACCAGGAATTAATTAGGTGTTTGTTTAAGCTCACGTTACTGAGCTTGTTTTTGTTACGTGGCACGGCGCAGGTATTCAATTTCTTGTCCGTGAAGTATTTTCACATTAGTCGACGTTGCCACGTCAGGTTTCTAGTATTTATTATTTTCATTCAACAAGGATTTTCCTAGTATGGTCATACCGAGTACACTTGTCTCATACTTGAATAGCCAACTCGCTTGTTGCTGGTCGTATACAATTATATGACTAATTGATTGTAACATAAACGAAGCCTATGATTTAAAACTAGCACTTTCAAGTCTATACAGGTCTCAAACTTTGTCTGTCTGGCACAGTTTTGCAGCTGCTTATCTCAGCTGCCATAAAATTGTAATATCGTTTCGAACTGGGCTGACTTCGACCTAATCTTTGATTACCAGTAGGCAATTACAAGGACGTCTTGGGTTATAACTCCAAATCCTAATTACTAAAATAAACATGACAGACAGCCTGTTTTATGCTCAAACTTACGCATTCCCTGTGAATTTTATTCAATAAAACGCACAATTAAAATAACTCTCTAGTACGACATAGTTCGCACAAATTACTTTGCTCACAGTCCCAGGATATAATTTGTCCGAACGAATGTAATTACAACTGTTAAGCGACTTAAAACGTTCCCTTTATTAACTGTCTAACAGGTTTTACCTTCACTCGCACGAAGATATAAAAATTATCATCATCTACGAGGTTTCCTTCAAAAAATCGCGGAGCACGTTATCATGTCCATCATACACGACTGCGAAGGATTCCGTGACTCTGTTGGCTTGTTATTTATGTTAAAAGTGGTCATTAACTACAGAAGCAGCAATTTGGTTCTCACATGACCCCGTTCGCGGTGCCGTGAGATAATCGCAAACGGTAGTGTCCAAGCACGTACTAGCTCCTTATTAGGCGAGAGATTTTTTCTGTCGCCAGTCGCCTCCGAGTCGCGATGGAATTGAACGCGCATGCGTGATGTCAAGACTACCCAGGACCATTTTAAGTTTATTTAGTTCTACGTTTTGCTTTCTCTTTACATGCCGACTGGAATGAGAAACTTATTACTTTTACGATCCTAACGCATAACCTCATTTTAGTTATGCTTCTGGTATATTACAAAGGTTCCAATTTTCTATAAATCTCATTAGGCCCGCATCTCATAAAAGTCAGAAGCGAGTGTTACAGTGAAATATGATAATTCTCCCCCTCACTTGCTTGGGTCGGACAAGAAAACGACTCTGCGCTGGCGCCAGCGGTCCTGCCCTCGTCGAGTTTTAAATGACCAGGGTTTTTATTCCAGTTCAATATGGACCATAAGCATAAAAATAAGTAGATTTTCGCTTTGGCACGTTGATGGCCGTGGTCAAAGCTGGTCATTCGACTGCAATACTTAAAAATTCTTTTGTGGATTTATTTTTAGCTCTGCTAGACATAATAACAATAGTTGTATTCGCTGGCTATGTTGCCATTCCGAAATGCTTAGCTATTCTTGCTCCATTGTTAGCATCAGTACTGGTTGGTAAAGGTAATGGACTTAAAACTGCCTATTAAACTAAATAATAATTGACTATTAAACTGCCATTTTAGGTTGGTTATCGTTTTGTATAAGGTAACCCGGAAGCGTAGCATGGTTCCCTCACAAATGGGTCCGAGTGGCCGGCGTACGGCAACCCGTGCCCTTATGAATTATCCAAACGCGCTCGATCGCCGTCTTGGTGGCGCCCGCGCATGTAAGGTTGTCACATGCGCGGAATTAGTAAGGCTTGTTGGGATTTCTTAAGTTAAGGAAATGCTTTTACGTTGTACCTCTACTTGATGAAGTGTTCATGTTCAAAGCTAGGTGGTTTTCCCCTCATTGTTTTAGTGGAGTGTGATGTGATTAGTTGCTGGCATACTTAAGATCTAAGTTTTTAAATTAGTAAATGATGCCGAATAGGTGAATTGGAAATCGTACTTCACAAATACTGCAACATGCTCTAGCCAACCCCTTTTCCATAATGAATTGTTACCCCAGGTCAGCATACCCAAATCAATTAAAAATCCTACCTCTATGTGGTTGGTCGTTTTAGTCGACTCCTTGAAAATGTAATGGTCCACTTTGCGAATTCTTGCTCTCAAGCACCTAGCCACCTGAAAGTTACTTTTGATACTAATACATGTTTAAATTTATTTGAGAGACGGTTTTTCTAAATCAAAAGTAATGAGACCTGGAAAAGTAAAATCTGAGCTCGTTCACGGCTGTATTGAAGATCACTTAGCATAAATCATGACCGAATGTGCCATTATGCAACATAGTGACCAACCCTACGTATGTTTACCAATCAGTAGCGCACGCGCAACTGGCGAGCATCACGCAGATGATCAGCGAATGCCGTTTGTTTTCTTTGTGCGAATCTCATCATCAGACTCCAACAGTCGTCCTCCGCACAATTATATGAGCCGGTATGTGGCATTATAAGAATTCTTGTCGCATCGCTTGACTTGCATAAGTTAATTACCTACAGTTAAGGCATAGCTTGTTGCCCACAGTAGCTTTAATTTTCTTCTTCCTGTATAATTTAAGAGTTTCACGTAATGCCATTTTGTGTTTAATTCTAGTTTTCGGTAGTAAAGCGTAACATAATGTAATTGATTAAGAATGTCAAAGACCTCTTCATTATATTAAACGCTATATGCGTTACTCTTCTCTAGAATTTCATATAAGTATTGCCATTTGAAAACTACTACAATAATACGACTTCTTTGACATCATTGAAGATCGTGAAAGACTAGTGCTTGAACTAGGAAAGCTGTTTTTCTGCACCAGACTTCGCTAGGAAAAAATATGACAAATGCACAAAATACGCATAACATAACGTACCATCACCACTTTATCCCAAAACGGAGTAGTCAGAGGCAAGTGACTGTTGCCGTCATGGTGAACGGAACACTCCGAATCCCACTTTTCACCAATGGTATTAGAAGTTTAAAACCCAACGTGGTAGACTGGTAGGTGGTCAGCCTTCCGCCGCTATCCGGGTTGATTTGGTTTTTTTGACGATGTTTTCCATCACCGGATATTTTGGTTCTGGCCACGACGCTCTCAAATGTACAATACTGTTTTTAATCTTACACTAAAAAAACGTTTACTTTACTTGTAAATTGAATTCAAAGACTATAGTCCTTTTCTGGACAATTTAACATTGATATGGTTATTTATAATAATATTAAAAAGAGGAAAGATTTGCTTGTTTTTTTTTGTTGTTTGTATTGAATAGGCTCCGAAAATAATGAACCGATTTTAAAAATTCTTACACTAATATAAAGTTACATTATCAGGAAGTGACAAAAGCTGTTTTTTTTTAAATTTTGGCGGGGAAATAGTCTACGCCGGCGAAGCCGCTGACGGACTGCTAGTCAGAAATACTTTTTTCTTTGAGAGATATATATTAAAGCGTCTATTTGTTTTGAATTATGAAAACTTTAGGTGCATCGTTATTAAATAGCAGTTCTGCATTTGTTTGTAAAAGAGACGATTCAAAGCCACTTAATTAAAACCCTAGAATTAAACTAACTTCGACTAACATTTTATTTCCCATGGTCGTTGTGGGAAAATACCTTTGTCACTTGAGAAAAAAAAAACTTTTAAACGGCCTTTATGCGGCCATACAGGGAAAACAAGCAAGTTTCCTTTAACGGTGTGTTTATATACTCACATGCTGCGCAGTCGTGCTCCAACCCTGTTATATTTGCAATGTAATACATTTTTATTGTTACTGCTTGTTAATTACTCTCATCGTTTCTATTTTGATCGTGAACAGCTTATATGGTTTGAATTATTTCCTGCCAGGCGCTTCTTAATTGGAATGTCGTCAAAGTTGAACAAGTTTCTTGCTAGGTTTTACTTATTCATATCAAAATTTGAAGTCCACTAATATTAAGAGGTGTATCTCATAACTGGGGCCAAGTTCTTGACTGAGTCCATTTATCTTTGGAATTATAACGGATGTGAGGTGCGCACGCGACGACGCTTTCCCCTTTTAAACAACTACTGGATAAGGCATTCGCATTGATAAATCGCCATTAGACTTTCATATTACGACATCTTAGAGATTTATATTCATTTCTTTACTTATTCAATTTAATTTAATGAAAAAAATGAGCGCGTTCTTTATCTCGATATTCTTATACTCACCAAAGGAAAAGGCTTTCTTTAAGATTGTTTTTGCCCAGTAAAGTCAAGTATGTTATTGTTGATAAAAAAACAACAAATCGTAAAAAACTAACTTTCAAATAGTACACGCCTGTGACTGTCAGGCTCAGTACAATAACAGTTATTTTTAAGCCTTCTCCGACGCCTGTCGTTAAAACAATAAACTTTGGTCCCTGAGCTGAGGCAGGGTGTACCGCGAAACAGATGTTTAATGCTCGCACCGACGCGGGCGCAGCATCAGCGGCACTGTTTACACGATAAATAATATTTAAAAGACGTTAATGTACCGCTCATATGCGCGTGCTGTCAGTCATATATATTTAGGAAGATATGACCTGATTCCTCTTTTAACCTTCTTTTATAAAGGAGGGTTGTGTCTACTTTTATTAACTGTGTTTGGAATATTTTATCATTTACGCAGTGTTTCAGCCAAATCATCAGAATTCAGTAGTTATATTAAAATAGCCTTCACAGGTGGTTTTTAAATCTAACATACTCATCATCTCTGACATAGAGAATATAACTCCTCGAAATAATTGTGATAATGTAGTGTCTTAATTGAAATTACTGTTGCCTTGTTATTTTTAATAGGAAATAAATGTTCAAACATTTTTCCACAGACGAACTTTTTGCATATTAGCTATGCTTGAGGCTTGTGCTTTATTGCATATGAATTGCATATTTTGTTCTTAATTAATGGAATGAGAAATGGAGCCTCACTAATTGGCAGGGAATCATTTAATTTGCATATTAAGTTTATTATTACTATTAATAATTGGTATTCTTAAATCAATTCTCACTAACGGTTTTAAAACTTCACGAATTTTCGGCGAGGTATCGAAACTGGTTATGTAGATAGTTCTTGAATGAATTTTATTAAACCGTACTGGCGATGTAATAAAATACTCATCTACTATAATCCGTTAATAACTCGACGTTTCTAGCTTCTTGAACGAAACGATAGTGTCAGAGATTAAAGTGATGCACCTGAAATGATTGCTCAAGACTCAAGATGGCAACGCGTAGGTGTGACGTTGCACAACGCTCGCATCGCTCGCTAGTGGCGCGTCTAGCGATTAGCGAGTGGTCGTCTTGAGTCTCAAGTAATTAAGAGTGGAAATCAGGACGCGTCGCCGTCGCTGCCTGATAATTGATTGTAATGTACACCGTGGACTCATGAATGACCCGCTACGCTCGCGTCCCCGCGGAATACGTAATGACTGGAGCCACACTGTGCGCTGTGTGCGCCCACGTAAGGCTGTTTGGTGATTTATGTTATAGGATATTGTTTTTCCATTGACTAAATAATTCCACGTGCATCATTGACGCACTTTTGATATGTCTTTATCATAGTAATAGGCAGCGTTTAGTGTACATTTTATAGGATTACGTAGCTCGAACAGGAATCTAGTCGACCAGAAGATTTATTCTCAATTCAAGCTCGTTTACCATGCAGCCGTTTTGTAATAATTATGTTTTGATGATTTGTCATCAAGTAAATTACGACTTCATCGATGCATTCCAAGAGGCTTTGATTTATCTAACTACTCGTAGTTGTCACCTTAATGGTTTAGGTGCATTAGCGGTTTCAAATAATTTGATACCTCATCGAGTAGCAATGAAGTTGTCTGTTATTTGCAAATTGCATTCCTTGACGAAATGTAGGCAATCACAGCTGCGAACAGAGTGCGCCCGCGCTGATTAGTGATTGGACACAGCACCGAACGGGAACAGACGCGGGCTCGTGGGCGGCGGCGGAATGCCAGCCTTCACTTCAGTGTCACCCGTCGCAGAATGCCATTTTGCAACGATAGCTTTATAGCTACCACTAAACTTGTCGATGTCAGCATTTTGTCCGTCCTATAATACAACGAACCCTCGTAAAGCAGCAGCTTTCTAACGAATACCTTGCAGAGAAAGACAGTTCGCTGAAAGTGATGAATAAAAGCGATGAAATTTATCGTTATGTCAGCAACGTGATTGTGCAGTATCAAACGTGGTAGTCTCTAGCAACAAACGCTAGAGCAGTCTGAACATCAATCAGTGGTGGAGTAGCCGTTAAGCTTGTTTGTGATATGATAATATCGATAGCACTTGATAGAGTTTAATGGTGTGAAAATAGCACCACTATCGATAGTGCAAAATTATGCATGGTCTTGATCAATTTCAAAAGTATCATTAGTATCGCAATTCAATAGATACTACGCTATCGATTCTATCTACAGAATATTGCCATCGCGACGATATAAAAATCTATAGGACAATGACATTCATAGTAGTATCGGTAATTTCAATTATGCAATAGTATTTTTGTTATGGTTACAGGGTATTATTAGTTAAATTTAAATTAAAACTGACTTTGTCACAAGATTTTCGAGATGGGTATGCACTAACGATTGTTTAAATAGGGTAGTCCAGAGGCAAGCTTACTTTTACCTTCACGGCGCGCGAACGGAACCCTCGGAAGCCAACGTGTGACTTTCAAAGATTATTTGTATTGATGACGGTCAGTACCCAAGGCTTATACTTTACTCTGGGCTCATTTGTGTTCCGTGCCATAAACATAGATGACAGTGACAATCTTATTAGGGTCTTCAATAGTGAGATAAGCTCGCCACATGTCGCGGTCCCGAGTAAAATGTATACTGTTCGTGAAAATGTAAATGCTAAGCTGTTATATTATGACAGCGGATAGAACTAAGTGGCGACTAGCTACATAAAGTGGTCTGCGTCGTTTCTGTTCGATACTTATGCAGAAACCGATGTGAGAATTTAGAGAGCAAGTCTACCCTGTGAATTGTCTTAACTGGCTTTTAATGTTCGAGCTCCTATTAGTGTTTAAATGAGAATAATGTTTTATGTTATTCAACCTATAGACAACATTTACAGCTGTGCAACTTATTGTATTGGGTAATTGAAACACGATTGTTTATAAATGAATAGTGGACGTAAATATATTATTTCCCGCCACTAACAGAACTAATGCAGCTAAATAGTCTATTTCGTAAAGATTGACTTACTGAAATGTTGTTTTGATTTGGCCTTTTATTTTATTTCAAATATGATTTTCATTTCTGCTCCGAGCTCCAAAGAGAGTGACTATCTTTGTAAAGTGAGGTGATTGACTATCGCCCGAACAGTATGAACATCAATCGGGCTTTAATATCTTTAAATTTTATTTTGCTTTCTTAAAAGATGCAAGTTTTCGCAATCTCGTTTTCAAAATAGTGATCTAATTTAATCCCATTCAAATCTTCAAAAAGGTTTGCTTCAGATCATAAAGTAGCCAGCTATAGATTTTACCTGACAGGCTTAATAAAATAATGATCGAGATGGATGGATGATAGACAAACATCTCGCGGCGGATGGTAGTGGCCGATTTGATGAATGGAACCGCGACTATACTATATTGACGGATATAATACCATTGTCCCTTTACTTGCTCATTGCCATTGCACACTTCACTCACACACACCCATTAGAAACTCCTAGCACATTCAAATTACCAATACTTGTTAGTCAAACTACACGCTATACAGTATACATCACTGTGTCGATAATGTTCTAATCGTAACTTCGTATAGCACGATGCAGAGTAATGTATGGGTTCCATAAAAGGCATGGCATAGTTGTACCGACCAGCCAGCGATCGAGTGTATCGTGTTTAAATCATGCAAATACAAGCGATAGTATCAGGTTACACCAGTGTATGTGGTGTTGTTGCATGGAAAATTGAAAAAAGTAATAAATTATATTTTTTGCGCGTTTTAAGGCTGCTTTTGCGCTGATATATTCTTAGTTTTTTAATCCACTTCAAATATGGAGGAGTCGAGGTGTTCTATGCTAGTGTTACTTCTAAGGAATATTTAACAGAGATTATTTCATACGAAGTTGGTTACAATGTTATGATGATGGTTTTCGGAAATCTCACTGAATAAAAATAGAAACAGTGAAATTATAACTGTTTATCAGTTAAAATATATTTGTTGCAACAATGCAATTAAATAAAATGAGTTTCAACTACAATATTTTTACAACAAGCGGTTCGATGATTAATTTTCAGATGTTTTTTGCTACTTGCGTTTTTTGTTTAATTTATCATTGATATGAGTCTTCTAAATGGGATTGCTGAGACTAGACTCGTCTAGGTAATTGGCGGTCTGATCTCAGAACCTATTGATGCGTTTTAAATCAACTTAGATCATGCTTAAAGATGTGTAGATAACATTTTAATTGCAGTGGATATCGTTAGTTGATTTATAAATCTGTAACGTATCATCATTTCTCGCATCTTTTTTAACGGCGGCGCGTCGCGCTTGATTGGACTATTGTATTTCAGATTATATTTCAAAGTTTTTCTACTCCAATAAATAGGATGTTTCGCCATGTGCAACTACTCGACTGGTAATGTACATACGCTTAATCGAAGCCATGTGATGTGACTGACACTATCGTATATCTGGGCGCTTATGCCACGCTCTACGAGCTTGCCGGCCGGTACAGGTCGGTCCGGATGTGCTGGTCCACATGTCAAGCTCCGCTCGGACTCAGACGATCGGTTTCCGGTGACTCGTTAGTTTTCTTCCTCGCTGATAAGGAATTGGGCGTGGGAACGGTTCCGGTCACGACCGTTTATTTGGGTCCTCATAAAAACTTTTTGCATCAGCACTTAATTCGTATCCGACAGCTTCGTTAACCTTTCCTTTAATTAAAGTTTTAACTGACATTACTCATTAAACCAGTCCGAGAGATAGTTGTTGTGTGCGATTAAGTTTAAGTTCCCACATTGGTTGGATCTGTGAAAACTCAGACCTATTTATTTATTACTTTTATTACTTTGTTCGATTTTTAGCATTTCACAATGCTTGTTTTTCATATCTAAAGACAGAAAAACTAGAAAAATTCGAATTTTCACAAACCGGGTGGCTGCTGTAACCACTGAGCTACCGAAATCTTACTGAACCGATACTAACCGACAATATCATATTTCAGAAATAAATATTTCTTTCGCATGTTTGAAGGTACTTACTTGCCTTAGAACACTGATGAAATTACAACGTAAGCATATACTAGAAAGATGCGTTAGAACAGCCACCCGGATTGTGGAAGACGCGGGTTTGAATCCTGCCTGATTTCTTCAAGGTCCGAAATTCGATTTTTTCCGGTTTTTTAATCTTTACCTATTTTTTTTACTTGTCTCGTTTAAAATGTGGCCATAAATAAAGCTATAATTGTCTGTAACATTCTGAAAGTCTGTCATGGCGTTCGAAGGTGTGGGTGCACAACGTGTGACGAGACTAATTTGTGGTCAGACCTCATTCGATACCCGTGGCCACGTCAAATCTGTGCTCAGTGGCCCTATCTCATTATGACGCATAAATCGTAAGCCAATACCCGCGGCGTGTGACACGTTACTAATCTAGAGTAGCCGTCATAGTGTCACTGTACCATGTTGCGGTTCTATATTTTGTAATTGAATATTTTGAATTGGCTTTGATTACCATGCCTTAGCTCGTAAAGTGTGCATGTGCAACAGTGATTTTGTACGTAGGAATAAATAAAACTTGATGTAGGGCTTCACAGTTCCTAATTCAAATAATGGCGTACTCGTAGCGGTGATAATCCATTTACGTTTTTATGAAGATTGTCCCTGACTTATGCTGGCTAATATCTACTATACACCTTTATCGCCATTGCTATTGTCGGTCATGTAATTGAACAGTTCCCAAATGTCCACTCAAAATCATGTAACTGATTACCTACTTAAATGAAATGCGTTTTTTAAAAGATCGATGAGGATGTAATTTTCCAATTCAAAATGGCAGACATGCATTTTATATCAAGATTTTAGTTCCCATCGTATTCAGGGTGGCCCCTTGGCTTGCTATCTTGGTAACAATAATCCAGTGTGACGTCTACGGTAATGCCACACTCTTACCGATTTAATTCCTTTGTAAATGCACATGAACCTAAGATATATAAATAAATAAATAAATATGCGCCAGACAACACACCTCTTGTAATGGTCTCGAAGTAGGGATTAATATCGCTGTGTTACGAGGTACCACACAAGGAAATATGCTAAGGGCGTCTCCCAGCACACCCAGACCCGAGTCAATTCAGAAAAGATCTTTTTGATGGAACCTGGGACACTACGGAAATCTAGGCGAGAAACCGTGCTACAGCGCACTACGCCAACCGTGTCGCCAAGAGCCAATAACATATATAGGAGGAGGACAAAGGATACATAGGTACATATTTTAAAATAATCATAATTTTGGCAAGGCCTTGCCCTGCCGGCAGGCGCTAGGCGGCGCCTGATCGCTTTATGACGACGTAATTAACAGCTTCCATAAAGACTAAAAGTTCGGAAATATTACGTAAATAGCTGTAAGTGCAAATCTAAGTTGGAAAGAATAGTGAATAAGACATATCCTTAGTATATCCTTAATATAAACACCGGTATTCTACATTTCTTAAATGGCATAGTATACCTATTTCAGCTCTACATGTTCAGTATTTATTTCTGAACACTCGCTTCATTTAATTGACTGATGATGTAAGCATTAACTAAAAATAACTCGTAAGATGAGGAAGGCTCATCTGTGCTCCAGACTGGTTACTGAAGCCTGGAACGTGAGTTGTTACCTCACTTTTCCCCTGAAGCCAGCCTAACCTAAACAATTATGCACGATAGTGTTGAAGGCTATCATAGAGCGCTTCCGCCCGCGATTTTATTATTACTCAGATAATTTTACTACCTCGGCTTGTCGTTTTACAACTGAGTTTTATTGGCGGGTGCCACTACTAAAACTGAAATTGCACAATTTGTTATATTTAGGTAGCCAATTGAATGTTTTACGATATACTATAATAATAATGTTATCAGTGTGGTTTGTGATCCGTTTGTTGTAATGGCAAATTGTGAAATTTCATAACTTCTAGTTTTAAACGCCGATTACTATGCTATAATTAATTATATTCTCTCTAACCCTACCCTGGCCCTGGTATTGCGTGATTATAATAAATCTATCCCGATATTTGCACGTGTTTGCGTCGCGATTAAAACATTTTACGGCAAGTAATTGAACTGACAAAAGCAAATTTATGTTTTATGTTGAAAATCGAATTAAGGTAAATTTATTAATTGCAGAAAGTAAATCTGTAGTTCTTGGAATCAGTTTAGTCGACAGTGCATTAACAATTGAAGCAATCAATTCAGGCTGTCCCACTGATGATGATGGATGCACCCACCCCGGCGGGGACGACGTCCGGCGATCATTCCATTACCGTAATGGTATGATTGTAAAATGCGGGCTGCTCTCAATAAATGGTAATATGCTATTGGCCAGACCGAGATTGTCGTTTAAATTGGACACTCGATGAACGGTGCGATTTGTCGCTCGAGCAACAAAGTAACAGCTATATTCCTTATTAGACGCCATTAAGCTAATGTCTTTTAAAGATTTAAATGCAGTATATTTATCAATTGAGAGGCACGTGTCTTGTTCTAGTGTGAAGGTTGCCATTATTGTAATAGTCGGAAATATATGTTTTTTTGCAGATTCATTAGTATCATTATCTTTATTACTACTTTATAAGAATTAATATAAATAAGGGAGCGGTAATAACGTCTTATTTTAATTCTCGCTTTCCGCTTTTTCTTGAGCAGTGTAAATCAGAAGTGCGGAGTTGGCCGCGGGCGGTTTGTCATTACGCTCACCTGTAATGGAGCCGTGCAATTCTCGATCGTCAATTTGCGGGACTCGCCCCATTTGTAACAGGATTTAGAACTGTCTTTGGAACCCGGCAAAAGGCTGCTGCAGCAACTGACTTTAATTCGACATTACATCTACATTACCACATGGAACCCGCTGCGCTTGCAATTTGCAGACAATCGTATACCGCGTTTCATTGCTAAAATATTTGCCTAGAAGGCTTGGCCGGTTGGCTTGGCTTCATTCCTTAAAGGTTGAGGAATGTCGCGCAACAATTTATCTTCAAAGGGGTCTGCACAGCGCCTTGCGTCGCATAATTGGCGGTGTTCACACTTGGCAATCTCGGGCGGCCAATTCTCTAAAAACAAGAAGAGTGGTGGTGTATATCCGTGTGGAGTATGTGTGCGCAAGCGCCGCGGGACGTGTATAAATCCGATGCACCCATTGTTCTGTCGCGACAAGCACAATACTACACTTTTATTTTGGTTCCTGTAGGAATAACTTCGTATGTCGATGGATAGATTTAATAAAACTGGTCATACATTTTGAAATTGTTTTGTAAACGTTTTTGGGTTTTCCAAATTACATAACTCTCACTAGACAAGTAATACTTGAGATGTTTTGTAATTCGTTTGTTTCATTAATTTCCTTAAAGTATTGTAAAGTTAATGTTTGATAAAGCCAAGGTAAATAGGAATCAGTATATAAACAGGTAAATTAGCTACCTAGAATACTGCAACGTCAAAGACAAAAGTCCATATTTACCAACTCCGTTATTAGGATTTCTAAATAATATTTTCTTAAACAGAGATTTTACAGACAGATGTGTTTAGATGCAAATGCCATGTCTGGTTTTTTCCAGAATTCATTTTCTACCATAGCGGCGCACAAACTTCGCCATCGCATTAAAGCCGAATGTTTTACAATTCCTCGCCTAAGTTTTTTTGCTCGTTTTCGCAGCAGGACGTGCGAAATTCGCGCCGCTTCAACAAAAAAATAACGACCAACATGAAAACTGGTGTATTTCTCGCGAACTAAAAAACCTTTACACCTCGAATAGCTTAAAACGAATAAGTTTATTGAAAATAAGGCTATAAACTCCAACACCTAAATAATCTGATTTGAATCATGGCTACGGGGTAGGATCATAAAATATTACGAACATTCTTCCTGGAATAAAATTGTATTCATGGTGCATCAGACACGTTTTATTGTAGCTTGCTTAAATGTTTATTGATCCTCGTCTATAAATCTTGTATTGCTAGACCTTTTAGATGTAAGGTGCAATGTATCACACCCGGGAATTCTGTAACCATAAATCATGATCGAGATGAATACTCGCTTATTAATACCCCCGCTCGGATGAGGTCAAGATTTCCATCTGAATAACTTTGATGTGCCTCGGAAGGTTTTTGTAATTCATTTTGGAAGGACTTGAGTAACATTAAAGAGTTGCTTTACATACTGAGACAAGTAATTTATAGCGCGCATGTGCAAGGAAATGCCCTGTTTACTTTCATTCCGTTTTCGGACAGTTCCTTTTAAGTTGCGCGTTTATTGCGCCCTGCGAGCGAATAACAAGGGATTTTGTAACATGCCTATTTCTGGTGCACAATGAAATCGTATCTCCTTGCGTTCGGTGGGTGGAACTCTATGTTTATACCGATATGCAAGTGAATTTCGTAATTCCGACCGGTATGGTGCCGTTCAGTGATATATTTGCAATGCTTTCCGTACTCTCGATGGGTTTGATAAATGTTACTTGAGTTAGTTTCCAAAATAGTACGGGCTCGTAGATTATAAACACAAACTGCCTTTATTTTATATGGTAATAGGGCGCGCGCGGCGGCTGCAGTTCAAAAGCGAGCGCTCAATAAGGAGTTGTCCCTTTAATTCTCGCCGGTGTCATCAGTAACATTCCTACAAGGGTTTGCTCTCCACATTTTGTGTGTTCGGCTCTCGTTTTTCTCGGCGGCCATTTCCCACCTCGGTTTTGTCGTCGGGATTTTATACAAGCACGCCGATCTCCATTGCGTCTTGTTTGAATTTCGTGCAGGAAATATTGTCGGTCTTTCGACTATTTAAGCATTTGGTTTAGTATTCTCGTTTCTTAATACGGACAATGGACATCGCTTTTTTGGTAATGTTTGCATTCTTCTTCAACTAAGATTCCATAGTGTAGAAAACCATGTCTCGGGTCTTTTCTATCTTTTGACAGTTATAATTATTACGGTCAGACAGTTAAACGTAAAGGAGCTAAACAATTTATTCCTGGGTTTATAAAGTGCCTCTGTATTGTGTAGTCAGGCATAAAAATATTCCATTTTGTTTGTTCTCGTTTCATACGGCCCTGGAATCGTTTATTTTGGCGGAGGCATTGTGCGATGGACAGTGGATTAACAAGGGCGTCGGCGCCACAGCGTGCAACCGCGGCAGCGGCTGCATAGCAAATGCATGTAGGGATGATTATTTTTAATCGATGTTAAGTATGAAAAAAATAACCAGTTTGTCTTATATAACTTATGCCGTTTACTTTGAGATAATGAAGCCTATTCAAAACTATAGTAAAATAATATTATTTTGAAAGTGTACCAAAAACGAACACTGTATTTGTTCTATTTGACAATCTGAACATGAATGTATTCTGTCACCGATGTTCTTCTTTCGATAGGAATTCGGCCCAGCTATACCGATGGATCGTTGTTGAAATCGATGAACATCGACATCCCTATCAATGCGACTTAGTGTGTGGTGCTCGTATCTAGATAGAGGGAGGCCATGCGCGCGCGCCCCGCTCGCCGCGGCCGCCGCGAGATGCGCGCGATTGCCCGCATTAACATAGTACCATTGCCTGTTTTTATAAACCCTGAATGCATTGTGCTCATGCGGCCCTTTGAAATTCTTAACGTAGCATTGCGCGATCGTCGTGTTTAAACTGCTCGTATATTTTTAGAGATCGTGCTGTCTGCTCCACAAGTCCACACGGACAGCTAATTGACACACGCTTGGCGTTGTACCTTCAAATTGTGTTCAAATATTTGCTGGCTCCATAAAGGCCACAGCAAACAAGTCGCTGTCCGTCTGTTTGTCCTGCCCGATGAGCCCAGTCTGTTTGCCTCCGTTATCTGTACGTGATCTTGCCTCGACGAACCAGTTTACTCCAAGCTGGACATTTTTTTTGTCTTTTTACTTGAAGCACTTTTTTTATCTAAACCTGGTATCGCGTTGTTGACACGTATTTGGCATTAAAATAATAGAGCTTGTTTGCTCTTTTTTTGTGAAAAAAATAATAACTATTCTTCTCTTATGTTTCAGGTACGTATCCAGACAGTTAACATTAAACCTCACATAAACCGACGGTGGGTAATTTAGTTTTTTAAATTGTGTAATTTATTTACTTTGATGAGTTGAAAAAAAAACTGTCTCGCATAGCTATAGCTGTTTTATGTTGTTAAATCTAAACTCAAGTAATTATTATTGTGTTTTCGTTGGTCGTATGTAATATTTAACAGATAATTATAATTTTAACTGCGCAGTTGCTATTTTGCGGATTAATTTGGGCCGATTACTATACGATAACATCATTAAATTAATGTAGAACACTATTCCATTACTTAAGCTTAATTGGCTTATTGCGCCGTAGTTATTTAGTACATCTTAATGTTTAAAAATCTCAGATATTCCATCCCACAGTAAAATAGACGGATTCTTAGTACGTCGTTTGCTTAACCAAACCCCACTTGGCAATCGAGTGTGGTTCGATAAGTTGTAACTCCTAAGCGAAATGTTAGTTAATAAAGTGTTTTTGAAAAAGGAAGGAATAACAAATTCCCAATCCACTTCACTCCTTGGCAAAATATCCTATTTCTTTTATTGGAGGTAGTTGAAATATTGATTAGTAGTTCAAATTAAGTTGACCACATTAATCAATCCGACGTCAAGCCCGTATGCTACGGTTAAGTATCAAAAGGACCCTAACTAATTAATTCCTATTCGCTGTGTCTGTGTCTGGTTGTGGATGATCTAATCTTTTCTCATAGAACTATATGCTATGCACTACTAAAACACATGGTAAAGGTTAGAGCTTTATTGGTTGAGCTTGCACTCGCTTGCACCTTGCACTTGTAGAATAGGAATAGAAGGAATGTAAAGTCAAATTGAAAGTTTGAAACGTCTATGTTTAAAGACTTTGTTTTATATTGTTCTTTTTGGCATTTTTGACAAAGAGTTTGCAAAATATATTTAATACCGAATAGAACTTTCCTCTATTTACGTAGGGAAATCCTATAGCTGTCTTCGCCACGCTGGGTGAGGACCTACTTAAGTCTGCCCCACAGATCACTGATCTGTGGTCGGCCCCCACCGACTAAAACCCCACAGGACTCTCCCTCGACATTTTCTAAAAGCGGGATTCGGATCGCTCCACCGCGAAATATAATTACAACATTTGCAATTATAACAGCTGCGTCTTCCTAATTTATGTTTTTTAACCAAAATATGAATATACCTCTAACGATGCGTCTCTATCGTATCCCTTATCATACTGTTTAGATATTACATACTTATGTCTTCTCAACTGCTTAATTCTTACATGGTTTCGTAATTACCTTGAATGTTTGTAGGGAAATGCGATCGATCTAATTAGATCACTTCTATCTTGCAATTATACCCATGTTAAATAAAAATCCTAGACGACCGGTGCCCTTTCCGTGGTATTTTAATGACGCACACGGAATTGTCCAGTCGAATGTTATGCGCTAATTGTGGTTATTGTGGTTAATTGGCGACCGGCCCGCGCAGCTTCGTGATCTGTCCCGGGTTGCCTAACCTAAGAAGTAGAAAGGTCCCCGTTGACGGCTAAGGTTGTAGACTGGTGTTGCTTTTGTGGCTGGCTGGCGGGAGCGTGGGCTGTCAAAGTTGGGCTGCTCTGAGATGCAGCTCAACCAAGAAGTTTCCCTGGGATGAATCACACTCATCTCGCGGTGTTATAGGAATCCTTGATGCATATTCTTGAAATTAATAGACAGCGTTACGCGGTCGTTAAGGGTAGGGGGTTCTCAAAACACGTTGTTAGAATTATTTTTTAAGAAGTAAACAGGGAAATTAAAATCTAATAAACTTTACTGATATTGTTGAGGGATAATACAGGGAATTCATCCGGTGGAAACATGATTTGATAAAGTTGGCTCGATAAAATAAATTTACAAATTACTTCTTTTCGTGATATTTTGTCTTCTATTTTTGGTTTTATTCCTAAAATAATGGATCTGATAATATGAGTCCTTTACCAAAACAAAGTTTAAAGATAACTGGAGGGATTTCATCCGATGGTATTTTTTATTACATCTATTAATTTTTTAATCGATTATTTTAGTGATTTTCGGTCCCCGTGGCGCTTACCAGTTTCCTTCGGGAAATGTTGTGCAGAACCACCTGGCCTTGAAAAGAACTTTTAGATTGAAATGAATGTTGACTTTTTATACTTACCAGGAAAATTATTGAAATGGTTTTTATTTGTCTTTCTAAAGTTTTCCAATGTGCTCTCTCGAAGTTTCGTGTCGTAGCACCCCTTGATCAGATTTGACGTGTCTCGCTTGGCCTACGCAGTTGCAAAGCCTTCAAATGTATTTTCTTTTGTTATTCTCTATTATCGGATAATCCGGGCCGCGGCGATTACCGTTAAGCAACTTTAGATAAAAACCGAGGTATCAAAATTGAGTCGGGAGAAGCGATAACAATTGTTAGCAATCGGAGCCTAGCGTACTGGCGGCGAGCTAAGGAACAAAGGCCACCTTGTCCTTTAGCTTAGCTAGGCATCAGCGTTTAGACGTTCTGATATTATATTAGTGACAATAGCGCGTAGTGTTTCTCCTTACCGTTATTCAACCGCCTTGTTTAGTTTAAGCATATTAAAGTAATGGCGTCCCTTACTTAGGTTCTAGCACAACCTTTGTAATTAGCTGAGTAAGAGTTTGTTGAATTAGAATACACGATTATGTATGGGGAACTTAGACGGGTCAGAGAGACTTGATTAAGCTTTTAACTTTTGTATCGAGTAGACGTACGATTCGTATTAAATTGTTAAACATCTTAGAGTCTTTGATTGTTTACCTTCTAATACATTACCATGGAATTTGTGCAGTCTAAAAATCATAATTGAGATGAGGAAACCATTGGGAATTGTTTGTTAGACAATAAGTTTGTGAAAATATGTTGTGTATATGTGTTCTGAATTCAATAACACATCTGTTTTTATTTTGTTTAGTCGCACTGTATTGTATTTTGCTATCTAATCAAATTGTTTTTTTTTCGATTTTTGTGCGCACGGCGCAATGGCGACACCATTCAGAGTTATTTCGTTAGTGTTTCAGAAGGCTACGTCATAGCATAAAGTAAGAGGCGTCTGAATATTTACCACCAGGTAGTGATGGTGCCCGAATTGCCCGATGTTTACCAGTACACATTTCATAATTATGCCATTGAATGTTTTATCATGGTAATTAGACCTAAAGTCGTTGTAAATAAATAAAGTCTCACTGCACAGTTGCTTAGCAGTTTTGATGACTGTGCATCCTAAATGCAATTTGTAGCTCTTAGCATTCCAGATGCACCCCGTCTGTACTGATCCTGATAGAGGGCGCGAGATCTCGGGTCTCATTATGGCGTCATTACACTCTCATTACACTGCCGCGTCCGGTCCACGCGTCCCCGGCGCGAAACGCAAATAGCGACCACGATGACACCGCGGTTTGCTTCTGCCTGACACGTTTTTGCACTTGCGAGACTTCCTGATTGACGTTCTTGTGGGATTACAACTGCATGTTATCTGAAGATAAGTGTATTCAAGGTTTCGCAAAACAGGCGTGTTAAATCTACAGTGATGGTTCGGCTGCAGAACTAACATGTTGATTACGCTTTCGTAGCTTGTCGCCAATTCGTCCCAACTGGTTAATGACGTCTTTTTGCTAAAACTCTATTTATTTGAATAGCTCTATTTATCATCAAACTAATCAAACATCTGTTTAAGAACATGTTACATCTTATAAAAGGACTTGAAAGTTTTTTTCAGATAGTAAGCTATTGCTAGTCGGAAAACCCTGAGGAGGAATTTGGTGGTTGTTTAGGACTCCTAACTTGATATCATCCAGAAATAAAAAAGTAATTGTATTTTCGTGTTGGAATCCTCTTATAAATGAGGCCTAAGAAGACTAAGTTACAATTTTGATCAGAAAATATGAATTAACGGGTACTATAAATCCGAACTATCCGTTCAGATAGTTTTGTCATCAGATGACGTCTTGGGAATTGGTGATGATAATGCAGATTGCCTCATAAATACTTCAGATACCACGTCTCGTGGACGGGCAACCCTAATACTCTGCCATTAATCAACAATCGCCCGTAGCTGCAATGTTGACTGCGATTTAATGTGTAATAATTATGGTCAACCATAAACAGGCTTGTTGATATCGACCACTCAGTCCAGGCCAGTATGAGTACAGGGATGCTGATCATCTAAGACAAGACATAAACTCAGCAGGAATTTCCGCCTTTACAGTTTTCTTGTTAGACTTGGGTAGAGCAGTAAAACTAGGCTGCATCCTAAAACGAGTTGAATTTCACTCTGAGGAGTGAAAATCGCTTGAACCCGTGCCGAATTAATCCCGAGTGAAATCGAGGGTGACCGAGCGGATAGAAGGAGACAAAACGAACAAAACCTTAGTCTGACAGCTGTCAGGCGAATCTCATAGGGCTTCAGGCACCGATAGAATACGCACTTGTCAGAATGAAAAATGAAGAACCCGTTCCGAAACAACTAGGAAACTGTGAGGAGACAGCTCGGTCAGTCTCGATTTTCAACGGGTTTAATTCGGAACGGGTTCAAGCGATTTTCAGTCCTCATCGAAAGCCGATCCACAAGGGTTAGCCTGGATGGAAATCGCAACGACAAGCTTTGGCGCTTTAGGGAACACCTTTAGAAATTTGGAATGGATGGATTAGATGAACCAAATGGATTAGTTGCACAGTTTCTGGGCCTTTGTCTATGCGCTGAAAGCTTATTCCCTTCTCCTCTTTAGTTCAAGGCTGGTAAATGCAAGCTTCGTTTATGACATTATCAGAAATGAATATATAATTAATAAAGGCAGCCCTACAAAATCGTGGTCGTGTCTTGTCTCACGAAGCTATATAAGTTATTTGCCCGTAACACCACCTCATAAGACAAGCTTTAACTATTATAATACTGCGCTTTGCTATCACTACTCTATTAAATTACAAAATTAATGTTTAGTATCACGTTGCTAGAATATATCGTTTTAAGCCGTAGGACTAACCCTCTTGTAACTAACTCTCTAAAACGGTTAAATGTCCTTAATATTAAATTAGTCTTCTTTAGGGTTTTTTTCTATTAGTCAACTAAATATTGAAGTCTATCAGAATAAGAGACTGTAGAAACACTGTCAAGTAAAAAAAAAACTTTTAACTTTCTATTATCAAACTCAAACGACTAATTAAAAAACTGCATCGTATCTTATACTCCAATCATGTTGTATTTTACAAATTTATATAATTTTGTCCTAGAGAATATTATATTCTTCCGGGCAAGCAACGATATTAACTGACAGTATGTAGTAACGCAGACTGTGATTAAAAGTATACTCAGGATAAGTGGGCATAACAGGTCTGTCATGGAGCCTGCATGTTGAGAGTGGACCCTGAAAAAGAGCTATAAATCTAGGCGTGTCGCGCTCGGGGAACGTAAATTGAAATCAATAGCAAACCCCTAATCATTAAACTGTTAAACATTTTATAGGCTCGATGCGACTTTTGCGACGGAACAGGTTAAGGTAGCACACAAAGTGCATGAATAAGCGTAAATATGATAAGTAAATAAATAAATAAATATGCGCCAGACAACACACCTCTTGTCATGGTCTCGAAGTAGGGATAAATATCCCTGTGTTACGAGGTACCAGACAAGGAATTAAGCCTGGGGCGTCTCCCAGCACACCCAGACCCAGGCCAATTTAGAAAAGATCATTTCCTGAATTGACCTTACCGGGGATCGAACCCGGGACACTACGGAATTAAAGGCGAGAAACCGTGCTCCAGCGCACTACGCCAATCGTGTCGTCAAGTATGTTTAATGTCCTCATTATCAGTTTATTTATTAAACTCAAACTCAAATAACTTTATTCAAATAGACTTTCGTCGTCAAATTTAAAGCAAGATAAACTAAATAATAGACATAAATACTATAATCATATAGATATACTCAGCTATAGCATAACAACATTAGCTAAGAGCAGCAACAAGTGGTCTTAGCTGACCTGGAAACTTCCAAATAGACTTCTAGATTTAGACCAGGCACTAACCGCCTACTACATACGCGGAGATAGGGATAACAATTGGTATTAATAATATTCAAATGTAGCAGCTAAACCAAATTTTAAAAAGAAATCCCTTCTGCTGACTAATATTAGCCTCATTCCTCATATATTTTCATTAAGAAAATCTCACATACCAACTGAAGCTGTCTTGTGGTCAGTGTCTGAAGTTCCCCTAACTTTCAAGTTTAATGAATTTTATATACGACCAAGGAGTTAGTTACATCTTACTTTTTTTCTATTACGCCCATACCTTAGAGCGATTTCATGTTTGCAAGCACTTGCCCATATTTGTATCTTTTACTAGAACACGCACCACGTCAATAACCAAGATGTCAGCTTTTCACTTCCGGTGTTTACCGTTACTCGCGTAGTTAATGTATATGAAGCGAATTAAGTCGAAGAGACCCTGTTCATCGGTTACCAGTTGGCTCCATGTACTATGTTTATGTTTTTTCAAATTACACGTTTGGGTCAACTGGAAATATTGTTTTATTATAAAATTGCTCTTCTTACTTTTAACTATAAACAATCGACTTCCGTTCAGGTAGTAACTCCTTTGCTCTGCCAGTGGAACACCTCACCTTAGCCTCTATAAAACCCATATTATGTTGCGTTATTTTTACATTTTGACTTAGCCGATTAGCTCAGCAGAGTCTTAGCGTAACCACGTCGTGGAATTTTTCAAAATGCCGAACATCCTTTGTGAGGCAGCACAAAGAGTGATTCCGTGAACGCGGCGGGCACGGGCCTGTAAATCCGCCACTGTCACTCCGCGCTTGTTTATTTGGCCCGACTTCACACCAACGCGGGCGCAGACTTTCGGGAATTAGGTTTTGTTTGTGTACAAAAAAGCCGACCGCGACGGGGGAAGCGATCAAAGCTTATCCTGTTTAGGGGAATAACATTTAATCACCAAACTATTACTGGATAACTTGTGGTCATCGGTATAATCTCCTCGTCTGCATATTATTTATTGACTGTAAAATCTAAATGATTAGATTAGTAAGTTCTATCTTCGGTAACTATGGAGTTTTTTACCTGAGTTTTCCCGGTAAAATCAGTAATTATTATTTTATATTATAGCGTATTGTCGAGTGGTGTGTCATAAAACTAGACTTCAAGTCCTTGTGAAACCTTCCAGGAAATAAGTATTTTGAGAGGTTTGTATCCTGAAAGGCTATACTTTAGCGGATCTCGTATTTATGATTTTTTGTCCTTAACTATCCTTCGATAGTTCGCAAGAAACCCCTAAATAATTTCCTATAAACTATAAAAACTAGTAACAATAAATATTCGATTGTTCACGTCGGACCAGAAATACTTGAAATAACAGCTCCGCGCTATAGCTGAAATAATTGAATAAATTTCCGCTAGGAAAGCTTTTAATTAACAATTCCACCTATGAAGAGGAATTGAGTGCGCGCGAGTAGCCAATCCGAAACCAATTAGCCAGTAATGCCGTGATTTATGGTTCAATTTTTGCCCGACAGCGGGCGCCAGTCTCGATGATTAGTACAAAGAAGCTCTCCCAAACTTTATATGCTTGTTAACGGATGTATTAAGTTTTTTGTTTTTAATTAACCAGCAGATTCAGATACTCTCGTCAAAATATGGCCTAAATTTTAAAAAGTATATATGTTACTCATGATGATGATTTGATGACATAGGCTTTTTTTTCAATTTAAGCTTTTATTCTGACGGGAGAAACAGTCAACGCGAGCAAAGCTGCTGACGAACAACTAGTCTATACTAATATTATAAAAAGGGAAAGATTTGTTTGTTTGTATTGAATAGGCTCCAAAACTAATGATCCGATTGTGAAAATTCTTTCACTAACAGAAAGCTAAATTATTCAGGAGTGTTAAAGGCGATATTTTATTTTGATTTAACAAAAATATGCAATAAAATTATTGAGTATTGAAAAATTCAGTGACAAATAATAGTAAATGTAAATCAAGTCGGAGAAAAGCGGGCAAGATGTGATGTGATAATGGACACCAGCTGTCAAACATTTGACAGAACGAAGTCTGTCGGGACAGCTCGTATCTAATTAAAAGATGGATGGATTCGATAGATTTCTTGAACTTATCACTCGAATTAAAAAGTGAATTCTATGTTTGATTCGAACATTGCATTGGTCGCGAACTCGCGACCTCCAAACATTCGCGCGCGTGCCCGCCCCACCATCGCCAGCCCCACCACTTTTTGTTGCTCCGTCTACTTCTCGGCAGCGCGCGGACGTTCCCAGAAACGTCGCCCGTAAAAAAACAACCCCGTCTCGCGGTCGGCAGAGGTGTGAATATAATTAATGGTTCATCAAAGCACCCGCCTACCGCCATCGCAACCGATTTGGACATGAACTCACTTAAAGACAACTCCTGATTTCCGATTTCATACTTTTTGCTCTCGCAAACCTGCTGCGAGAAAAACATTCAAATATAATGTTCGACCGACATCAATCAAGATACGATTACATAGCGATTTTAATTAAAGGAATAATAAATCTTGGCTAGGCTGCGGTTCTAATTTCATCATAGTTGTGGCGCGTTCTTAGTCGACACCTATATAATTTTACAGTGTCACATTTGTCGCAGTTATCATCGTGTTCTCGAGAGGTGAAGGCACGTATTCTTGGTACATGTATCATTCTCGTATCTTGATCCTCGTTAGCCGTTAGAACACCATGTTTATCAGCACACATGTCAAGTAGCGCTTTCGAAAAAAAAGAGATGTAATTTTTTGTTACTATCTTAAGAAACAGGAAAATAAAGATCTTGTTGCGACATTATCGAAATAATGTATCGTTCATGTTAGTAAGTAAATTTTGCACTTTAGTAAAAAAAGAAAATAGCAAACAATTTTTTTTAAAAGCGCCTAATATTACATTTTATTGTTAAGCAAAATTAAAGTTATTTACTTTAATTTTGCTTCTCTGTTAAGATATCAAATTTAACCTCCAACCTTTCGCTGACCGGGTTTTTTCATTTTAGTTTCCTAGATAAGATATACCTGTCGAGATTATTAAAGTTATTTTGTTATTTATTTATTCACTTCTTATTTCTAAAACACATACATAATTAGTAATTACCTGCAAAACAATTTGTACGGTTCATCCGCGAGTGAAGAGTTCACTACGCCGCTATAGACTACTATTTTAGTATCTTTTTATTTTGTTAATTTATTTATGTTTTCTCAGTCTGGCCTTTTTACTTTGATTATAAATTAAAACAATACAACAGATTATATTTTTAACATTTAAAAATGTACTACCTATGTTCTACACAAAGTTAAAAACTAGAAAAATGCCTCCTGGATCCTAGCGATCCCGCTTGAGTCTTTGTGATCTTTGTCTAAATGACTATGCTTACTTAATGCTATTTAGGTGTGTTGTTTATCCTATCACAAATATAGATTTTCTAATACAATCAAGCTTTAAAAGCCTAAAACATTGATTGAACGAATCCAGCGTGGATTCGTTCAATCAATGTTTTAGGGCTTATAGATATAACCTTTCACTTAATAGAATAAAATAATTTCGTTTCCAATAGAGATTTGAAACAAGCTATGTATTGTTTCCCTTGGTATGCGCCTCTTCACAAAATTTGAAATTTTGCCGTAACAAATATACCATACCTGGTGGTAAAAATAACAAAAAATGTATATGGGGTGGAGTAAATGATAAGCAGCGGATTGGAGAATAACTGTTTATTTCTTACTTCGTCTTTCTAGAAAACTCCAACGTCAAAATCCCTTCAAATGCGAACCCCGCAAGCTTATATACTAAAGACTACCCACTCACTCCGCTCCGTTCATACGTTCATCATTCAGTCTTACATTCCATTGCACACAAACCATTCCCACACTCGGCCATCCTGTAGTCTGACTGTCCTCAGTCAGCCATCGACTCTTCATACAACTCATACAATATCTTACACATCATCCATACCAAAGTCAACATTCCACTAACATCTTTACACTTAAAAACTTAACAATCAGCAAAACAATACTACATTTTAGTTTAATACAGCTTAACAAAAATACAATTTCTACCTTCAAAAACAATGCTTCTGTTATCCTCATCATAATACAATATTTTTTCAATTTAAATAAAGAAAATTAAACCTTAGTTTTGTTTCATTTAAACCCATCTCAACAAAACTGTTTATGTCTTAGACATCATTAGACCTATGGATAGACATAAAGTATGTAAACAACATATCTGAGCATCTCAAAGTATCTAATACAATTATACATAAATAATTCCTAAGTTATTATGGCTGTCATTCAACTATCACACATCATCTCAACATTCTGGCTAAATCCAATAATCTGAAATAAAAGAAAGTTAATAAAATTTAAAATTTACCAGATTAATCTTCACTTTCACCAACACCTGGCCACTTCTTCATATAGTCAGCAGCTGTAGAAGTTTTCAAAGGTCCTTCAGATCCACTGTTCACTTTTTCTACATCATATCTGTCTTTACCACTCACACGCGTAACTCTATATGGTCCAAGGAAATTCGGTTTCAATTTCAGACATTTCCCAAACTGTGTTCTTTTAATGCAAATTAAATCTCCTCTTTTGTACTTGTTACTTTCTTTTCTTTTCTTGTTATAATTTTTTCTGTTTTCTTCTTGTACTTTTAGTAGTTGAATTTTCGCCTTTTCTCTCAATTCTTCTCTGTTTACCATAAAATTTTCCATTTTCTCTCGCTGCAATAAACTTATAATTTCTATATCTTCTTTTTGCTTCATTTTCACGCCTGTTAACAACTCAAATGGGCTTATGCCTATACTTCTTTGGTGAGTGCTGTTTATGGCACGCTGGGCTTTACTTACGTGCTTGTACCACTGTGTTTCATCTTCAATACACAGTTTCGTTAATACTGAAATTAAAGTCCGGTGTATGCGTTCAACTTGGCCGTTGCTTCTTGGCACACCTGTAGTAATCAGAACATGTAGAATATTTTCTTCCGCGCAGTATTCTTTGAAGTCATTGCTTGTAAATGCTGTACCACGATCTGTAATAATTCTTGATGGATTACCATAATTCTGCTGGTGAATAATTAATTTATCGAGGGTTTCCTTCGTAGTGGTTCCTTTTGTAGGGAACAACCACACAAACTTCGTAAAAGCGTCCACCATTGTAAGGATATAATTATACTTCTTCTTAGTTTCTGAAAGTGGTCCAATATGATCAAGATGTAAAGTTTCTAATGGTAAGTTTCCTTTTTCAATAACATTCAAAAATCCTTCTTGCTTGCCTTGTTTTTTCATAGCCAAAAGACATGGTATACAAGTAGTGATAAGCTCTTCTAACTTTTTTGTCAAGTCTTTGATATAGTAATCCTTATTCACAATTTCTAACATTTTCTTTTTACCAAAGTGTCCATTTGAATGTACTTGTTTTAATATTTCCATTTCCATTCCTTTTGGTATAACCAACAGTCCTTTCTCTCCTTTGTGTAATAACCCATTTTGTTCATAGTAGTCTGAGTATTCTTTCTCTTTTAAAACTTCCAGAATGGCTTTTATACCTTCGTCTTGTTGCTGCGCTTGTCTTATTTTCTCATTAGTTCCTCTTGTTATAACACCTATAAATGTACTTCTGCTAAGAGCATCAACATGACGCATCTGAGTGCCACTTCTGTGTTCAATAGTGTAGTTAAATTCTTGCAATAACATCACCCATCTTGCAACTTTTGGTGTTAA
This sequence comes from Udea olivalis, assembly GCA_947369235.1. Taxonomy (NCBI): domain Eukaryota; kingdom Metazoa; phylum Arthropoda; class Insecta; order Lepidoptera; family Crambidae; genus Udea; species Udea olivalis. The sequence continues at coordinate 1,642,750 of OX376358.1, read as the reverse complement.
ATCTTTTTTCTTTAATGTCAACTGGAAAGCCTGGCAGTCAGTTACTATCTTAAAAGGAATGCCTAATAAATATCTTCTGAACTTCTTTATGCCTTCAATGACAGCTAGAGCTTCTAATTCATAGCTGGAATATTTCTTTTCTGCATCTGTGGTCTTCTTGCTGCTATAATATACTGGATGTAAGCTTTTATCATTGGGATCTCGTTGTAGCAAAATAGCTGCATATGCTTGTTGTGAAGCATCCTGTAGTTCAGTTTGCAGGTTAGGATCAAATATTCTCAACACTGGGTGCTCTGACAGCATCTTCTTTAACATCTGAAAGCTACTTCTTTCTTCATCATTTAATTCAAAACTTTTATCTTTTTTTCTTAATAAGTCTGTAAGTGGTCTTGCGATAGCAGCATAGTCTTTCATATATTTTCTGAAGTAGGAGGTCAGTCCAATAAAACTCTGAAGTTGTTTTATGTTTGAAGGCTCATGAAATTTGAGAACAGCATCAACTTTATCGGAAGAAGGTCTTATAGTTCCATTCTCAATCACATGGCCAAGGTATTCCACTCTAGTTATCAGCAACTCAGTCTTTTCCCAGTTAATCTGTAATCCGTGATCAGCTGCTACCTCCAACACTGCTTTCAGTCTCTCAAAACCTTCTTGGTACGTCTCGGCTATTAATATCATATCGTCGATGAAAATTTGTAACCAACCTCTGGAAATCAGCTCTCTGAAAATGATATTAATAAATCTGGTGAAATAACTCGGGCAAATTGAAAGTCCAAAGGGTGCTCGAGTAAATTCGTACTGATTATTATGTGTTACAAATGAAGTGTACTTTGTGCAGTCCTCTTTTATTTTCAGGTGAAAAAATGCATCTTTTAAATCAATTTTACTGAAAATCTTAGCATTGACTAGTTTGTCTATCTGATCATCTATAATTGGCAAAGGAAATTCATCTTTAACAATTTTTTCATTTAAACGTCTGTAGTCTACACAAATTCTCCATTCACCATTCTTCTTTTTAACAAGAACCAAAGGACTTGCATACTCTGAAAAACTAGGCTTAATAATACCACTCTGAAGCCACTCACCAATTTGTTTGTCAACTTCTTCCTGCTCTTTCAAAGCTAAACGTCGCGGCCTCTGAGAAACTGGTGTGTCGTCCTTCAAGATTATTTCCATTTTAATTGGAGCTTCTTTCCTTTGAACCGGATTGTAGTTACTAACCAGGCACTTGACCTCTTGTTCCAAGTTAGGGTCAATACCTCCACCTATAAAAAGTTTATCAACACACATGTTAGTCAACCATTCTTCTTCTTTCGCTTTTATCCACACAGACTTCCCATCCAAAACAGCCACTACGTTTTTAAGAAAATCGTAACCTAATACTAGCATATATGGGGAACTGTCATTCGGCACTATATAGAAACGCACGTCGTAATACTTCTGTCCATCAATTTCGATTGTTGTTGTCCACAGCGCTAAACACTTCACTTTCGTGCATTGACCGAAACCACTTAGTTTTTCGCACACGTTAACGTCGCACTTTGGAGAGCCTAACTGCTTGTAGAAGTCGTCCGTGATGAAGTTTACATCGCTGCCGGAGTCTATCAGCGCAGAATAAACATTTTCGCCTATTTTCACTTCTTTCGAAGGCTTTTCCTTCATAATTGTTTGTTGTTGTTGATCCTGGTTGACATTGTGTACGTCCATGTGACAGTGACAGCTATTACAGCATCCGCTACAATCTTCTTCTGCTTTTCCGCCATCTTGTGAGCGAATGTACATCACGTTGCGTTTTGGTGTCTGTGGTCGCTCTCTACGAAAATCGTTTCCGGCCGTCTTGGGCGATGTCGTCACATTCGATGATATCGGCGCCACCATATTCGTGCACTTTGAACCAATATGGCCGAACTCGTTACATCGGAAACATTTCAGCCCTTTTCCACGATGCGGACATGCGGATGATAGATGTTCTAGGTCACCGCAGTTAAAACAGCGTCGCTGGAAAGACTTATTTCGCTGAAATTCTGGTTTAGGCTTTCTGAAACCTTCTTCTTTTTTCATATTTTTCTTCAAATTTTCGTACATCTTTATTTTTTCTTTCAACTCCGGATAGGTTGATGCGCCGTATAATAGTATTTTATTGCTCTCGTTATCTATAATTCCGTCTATGATGTATTGTATGGCGACATAGTCGGCGAGCTTCCCTCTTTTACCCAGCTCCTTCATTTCCAGCATGTATTCGTAGCAACTTTCTTCTCGTCTTTTCTTTCTAGCGCTCATTTGTTCGTGAATGTCTTTTGTATTCGTCGTGTCTGAAAATTCTTTTGTTATAGCCTGCTTTAGTTCTTCGAAGGTCCTGAAGGCTTTCTCCGTCCTGAGCCACGTAGCCGCTGTTCCTGAGAGCGATCTACGGGCGATGAGCAATTTTTGTTGGGCGGATAACTGAAATATTTCGGCGTTATCCTCTACGTCCTGTGCCCATTTCGACGCGGAGTAGTTTTTTTCGTTACCTGTGAACTTAGGTATGGCGTCGTCAAGCAGCAGAAGGTTAAAATTCGGCGGAGAATTCGTCATTTCGTCTTTGTTTTCAGCACAATCGTCGTAAGAATCGTCGTGATTTTCGTCGTTTTCACTCGCAAAACCCCCACTTACTCGTCTTCCTTGCACAGCCCACGTCTTAGCCGTTGCTTTCGCACCACACGTCGTTTTCGAAATCGTCTTTGCCGTCTTCATTTGAGATTCTCGTTACCGCCAATCATCCATCCATCCCGGACGAGCCCCCAGATTATGGGGTGGAGTAAATGATAAGCAGCGGATTGGAGAATAACTGTTTATTTCTTACTTCGTCTTTCTAGAAAACTCCAACGTCAAAATCCCTTCAAATGCGAACCCCGCAAGCTTATATACTAAAGACTACCCACTCACTCCGCTCCGTTCATACGTTCATCATTCAGTCTTACATTCCATTGCACACAAACCATTCCCACATGTATATCTAATTATAGGCCGCTCGTTCATCTTAACCGCTCACCATTTAGTGAGAGATCACAACAAACTGTAATCTTCTTGGAATCGCAGAACTGATAACTTTCTACGACAAATTCACGGAATCTTCACTTCCAGACAAATCAAAGCTTAGGGTAACAGCAACTCACTAGTTCTCTTGACACCAGTGTTCAGTGACACTCGAATGAGCCATTGTCTCTAGGTGTCTGCGCTCTAACCGCCCAGCGACCGGCCGCTCTACCACGTCTAATTACACTGCACATTATGATTTAGGTAATAGCGCAATTACGACTAGACGAACCTGATTCGTCCGATACCGTTAGTTTATAGCTACAAGTAACCTTAGGCATGAGCATTTAGTGTACCGTTGTTTGTTAAATTATTATTTTATTTAATCGTGGACTAAAATTAATGTCAGATTTTATGATGTAATTTAAAAAATGTATTCAAGACTAATGAAACAGACGTTTAAATTTCGAATCATTGTAACCTTGTTTTGCTGAGGCAACATGCATAACCACTACGTTTTTTGTTATGTACTTACTAACAACTGGTCGTTGCGACGTTTTCTATAACAAGTGATCGATATCGGTAAACACTACATCAACCTTATTTATCATTACCTTCCATAAATGTGTCTTTTTAATGTGTTTTTCTTAAAATCCTGTAATGTTGGATTTCATGTTATCTGAAAATAAATATTATTATTATATTATAAACCCGCCTAGACAATGTTAGAGTATATTGCGAATGATTATGATGATGGTGTTGCTCATAATATTTTATAGATTTAAAGTTTTAGAGAAGACGGCTGATGACTTTTCTTTAATGTTTTCTATAGGAATAAACTGTTAAAGGAAAATACTGTCTCTTTTGTCATAGAGAAAGACATAAAGGAAATTGTACCGTGAACTTTTCTCTGCCGATCTCATACTTTCCTAATGGAAACCTTAATTTTTTGGCAATGTAAACTTCGCTTCTATAACTTCTGGTAAACCGAGCAGCTACTTGCGTTTCCTGTGATCGTCTAGAGTCTAGATAATTGAAGCGGTTATACGAGAACAAACTTAACCTAAGAATTTATCGAATAAAATATGCCAGGCAATGAAATGAATATAATTATTTATGTCCGAATAAATGATTTTAGGGATTTGGGCTAGAAGATCTCGGACAACATTTATTATAGCATGAATCTTTTACTACACAAAAACATGCATTTGTATTGGAAATGGGATCTTTCCCTTCCACCTGAATATGATTTCATTCGTTATTTAATCTTTAAGGTGACGTGATCAGGTATACTGCAGGTAGTTCATTGTTGTGTAGATGCAGCAACATCAAGCCAGCAACGAAAGCATTGTTCAGTTCTCAAGTAGACGACACTGTGTCTGCCAGATGCGAAGAGCCTTTGTGTTTTTATGCGTCCGACACGGTTTTCTAAGAAACTTCACGATTCGATGCACATGTGCGTTCGAGGACGGACTTTATACCTGTGCGGATCGTAAACTACGGATCTTTTGTTGCCCTCGGATCCTAGACCGAGCACACGACGATTGTTGCGTTCCAAGTCTAACCTTTAGAAATCATTGCATTGGCCAGAGCCAATGTAATTTAGGATGAATTGTTTCGTTTGAATAGCGCATTGCAATTTCCGATTCCTTTGCTTGAAGCAGGAAGCTCCATTGTTCCCTCGGTTGTTACTTGTCAACATAATTTATTTTCCCCGGAGCATTCACTATAGAAAAGATAATGAAGTCACTTGTTGTATAAATTTCAAAACTAGATAATATTCAAAGGCGGTACCGGTACGTAGATTAAAAATCACTTATTTTGTGGTCGGAATATTTTGCCCCAATTAAGACTAGTTTCTTAATATGTTTTACCATTTACCTATTTCTCATTTCAACTAAATGACTTATCATCGAGATATACTCTTTTTTTATTTTTTCTTTTCTTTGTTTTGTTTACTTGAGTTGGCTACTAAAATTAGATCCATATTTCGAAGTTACTGATTATAATCTATTGTGAAGTTATCCAGAACAGACTTAGCTACTTAAAAATATTTAAAAAAACATTTTTCAATATACCTTCTTAATGGCAAGTGTTATCAATAAATAAACATGATAATAAATATGCGCCAGACAACACACCTCTTGTAATGGTCTCGAAGTAGGGATTAATATCTCTGTGTTCCGAGGTATCATACAAGGAAATAAGCCAGGGGCGTCTCCCAGCACACCCAGACCCGAGTCAATTTAGAAAAGATCGTTTCCTGACTTGACCCGATCGGGGATCGAACCCGGGACACTACAGAAATGGAGGCGAGAAACCGTACTACAGCGCAGTACGCCAATCGTGTCGTCAAATCGCTTGATGATGCAGCATGTAGTGTAATATTTTCCCCAATGTCTCTTGAAATTAGTCACAGATCACGTTACACACTCTGCATTCAGCCTGTGAAAGGATGAGTCCCTCTCAGCGCAAGCGCAGGTCGCGCCGTGAGCTAGACTGCTCGGCGCGCTGGCACCAGTTATAAACTGCCACTCTTGGCACCGCACCTGATCGCAAATGCTATCGGACGTTAGCCCATCGCGATTTTATTATCTACCTACTTCAAATATCTAAAGTAAACATACCGATTTGCTTGCAGATACTCTGGATTTGGACTGTTATTGGCATTATCGGTGTTGGTTTTCGTTCATTATTATAGTTTTTGGCAATAAACTGTAGTTGAGTTTTGTAAACGGAATACATATGTAGATATTCTTGATGGTTTCTTAATTATTACCTTGAGTCGCGCAGCAGTCACGCGTCTGACGCGGCTTTTGTCTTTATATTCTGCATTTGTGACACTTTGAGTATTTATTCAAAATCCTTGTAGAGTACACCGTTTAAATCCTCCACACACATATGGAAAACAATTGAAAGTCCATGGCCCACGCCGCCTTTTTTTTTTTATCATCGTGGGGAAATCCTCATGGATACCTCGTCGCTCGGGGGAACGACGAGGTTATGTCGGACTTCTACCGACTAAAACCCCACGGTACTCGACCTGTACCTGGAGCACGCAGGTACTTCCGCCGTCTAGGTGAAAGCCGTGCAATGCGGGCAAAAGCACCCCCGTACTCAAGCCCGCTGGCTCCCACCGTACGCGGACCCTACTAGGTCCGCAACCACGATCCACCTAAAAGGTGGATCCGCTGCCACATCTGGCGGTGCGGCCCCGCCGAGCCGCAGTGCACAGGGGGGGCCAGCCGCGGATCACTGACCCCCTCCAAACGGTTGTGCACCGCGGCTCCCACCTCGCGCCCTAAGACGCTGCGCCCGTGGGCGCCCCTTTGGGCGGGCAGTGGTAGCACCATACCACCACCACGCCCAGCGGCAGGCAATGGGTGGGTGGGAAGTCCACCGCACTGCCATGCCTGAGCCCTCTTAGCTTCCCGGTGGTTCCACCTACCACCAGTACTAAGCCCCCCCGCCACGACAAGGCGAAGGCTCATGGGGGGGATGGCCCACGCCGCCTGAGCTAACGTCTTAAATGGCATGGTTGAAATTACCGATGATTATTTCTTACATTAGATTGAGAGTTCACATATGAATTTACCATACTTAGGCGATCTAAAGATTACATGGCGCTGAAAATCGGCATTGGCCCTAGAAGACAAATGTTGTAATGCTACCTAGCGTCGGAAATGAAGGGCGGGTCGAAAGCTGTAGTAAGGAAAGCTGTAATCGGGGCCAGAGAGATGAAATCTAATCAATCAATTCTTGTAATAATTACTCGCTGGCGAATTAATAGCAGATACTGATAAAAATCACTAAACTGAAAGTCATCAAGAGTCAATCCAATATTCATCTCAAGATACATCGAAGATCGAACATGACCCGTCGGAAATGATGCTCACGCTGACCGGAATGACATCATCCGCTGCGCCCGCGACCAGCGACCGGCGTCGTCGACGGATGCCCGAGAATTGATGGTGCACACCCTGGCCATACATCTTAATGGGTAACGCAAGCCATTCAGTTAGTATGAAAACCAAGCGTGCCTTTTTTGGAGCTTGCTGTGAGTCACGAAAGCGTTTCAGTGAAAGGAATCTGCTGTTTCTGAATCTATCTTTACTTTGTTCATAGAAATAGGAATGGTAAGAGTAAATCTACTTGATTTTGACATCCGATGTCATAACGGCGGTTTAGCAACTCAATGAAACAGAATTAAAATAGTTTCACTGCACTCCTTTTTGACAAGCCAAGTACCAAAACTCTCGCGTCATCATTTTCAATTTATAGCTAAGCGGCACTATCTAGGACTTTGAACTATTTGTGGCGTGATCTCGCGGATCTAGCTCATGATAATAACTCATCGGCAACAACTGTGTCGCCTGCTGCAGCGCCGGCGATGAGTTCTGCTCTTCCATCCCGCCGGTAATTGAATACGTTTCCAGGAATTATCACTAGTGTTATCGATATTTATTGAGACTTTGTTTCTAGTCTGGAAACAGTTCCATCCTTCAGTTTGGAGGCTTGTAATAAACATTTTTAACATAAAACACCTCATTAATCTGACCTTGAAAAGGATAACTTATACTTTGGTTGGCAGAGATTGGTGAATAAGCATGTTTTGGATAGTCACGTCCACACAGGATCAACACACAAGTAAAGTAAAAAAGTAAAAAAACATTTATTCACTTAAGCTTTTACAACGAAGCACTTATGAAATGTCAAAATTCACAAAAATTATATATCAATAATAGTAAACGTAAATAAAATAATACAATAATAGTACATCATAAATAAACATAATGCGAATCTACTACCGGTTCGGACGTTGCTTCTTATCGAGAAGACTCTGCCAAGAAACTCGATAGTTACTCTTTTGAACTTTGTTTTGTTTTACAACAAATTTAGAGTACAGTCTAAAGAACAAGAACTTACCTTATTTGAGCGGAGGAGCAGATTATTCCTACTATGACCACAAACTCTTGTCTAATTCTAATAAAAACGAGTTTTTGCAACTAAACAAAACTACGGTAAATTGTTTTACCTATTTTCTAGACGTTTCAAATCCTTGTCTTTCAAGTAATTCTCTACATTATAATAACGTTGTTTTATCAACTTTGCTTTAATTGCAGACTTAACTGTGAAGATGTAGATCAACAAGACTTTGAGGTATTTTGTTAAAGTATTTTACAGATTGACCCACAAAGGAATTTCTTACCTTATGTAGCCTAAGACTTGGAGTAATAAGTTTCTTTTTATTTCTAGTATTGTGTTTATGAGTATGTGTTATGTGTACTGTTCTTTTAAACAGGTGCAAGAAAGTATACTGAGCATGCACAGTTAAAATATCAATCTTCTTTAAATACTTCTCTGAGCGAGTCGCGTGGCTTAAGGTTGTATATCGAACGAATGGCTCTTTTTTGGAGTACAAAAATGGTGTTAAGGTCTGCAGCTGAGCCCCACAACAGTAGACCATACGACATAACGCTATAAAAGTAACTAAAATACGTTAGTCTTGCTGTTTTAATATCAGTCTAGAGTCTAATTTTTCTGACAGCACAAGCGGCCAAACTAAGTCTCACTGCCAGAGCCGTTATATGCGGACCCCACTGTAACTAAGAATCTAGAGCAATACCTAAAAATACAGTAGAGTTAGAATTTTTAATGTCTCATCATTCATGTTGATAATGGTATAAACCTGTTGCATATTAGACGTAGAGAATTTAATACATTTTGTTTCCTTTGCATTAAGTAATAAATTGTTACTTGTGTTTTTATAGATAATCTGCACATTTTTTGTTATGAGTTTATTCTGCCAATTCAATTTTTGTGTATAAAAACAAGATTGAATCATCGAGTTTCTTGCGGAGTCGTCTCGATCGGAAACAACTTCCGAACAAGTGGTTTTTTTTAATTTTTTATTTAAAATGGGTTTGGGTTTCGCCTCAGTCTCGCCTGGTGGTAAGCGATGACGAGGCCGATGGTGGTAGCGGTGCGTACCAGAAAAGACGCAGCAAACCGTTGGGTACGGATTGTTGGAAAGTCAACCACATGGGGGTGGAAGCCGTCCCGGCGTCTAGTGGTCCGGTGGTAGAAAGTAGAGGGTGGTATCAGGTTGTGTAGTTTCTGCGCACACTCTCCAAAATACACCTTATAAAAAACCGATACTCAGGCCACTTTACGCCGATGCTCCAAACTCTGAAGTTTGGTTCCAACGAACGCATCGTCGCCTATTAGTCTCCTAGCCCTTCGGTCCACTGAGTTTATTGCATCCAACCGGTACTTGGCAGAGCCATCCCACGGGTGGCAGCAGTACTCCATACACGACCGAACTTGTGCTTGATACATGTGGAGCAGTAGTTCCGGTGTGAAGTATCGCTGAACCTTCTCCCTAGGGGCTAAAGCGGTCACTTTAGGCTATATTGGCGTACTTTTAGAGCATGAAAAGTGAATAGATACTTTTTACTTTTCGCATTTTTTGTGTTCTGTTTGTGAGAAAAGACTGAATAAGTTTATGCATGCTCGTCACATTGTCCACGGTGGCATCAAACCCACGACCATCACTATAGACAAAACCAACTAGTAGACTAGTCGTAACGTAACGCTTAGCACGGACGAGTTCACATCAACCTTACAAAATTATTGCAAAATGGGTTTTAAGTCAGCTGTATAAGGTGCTAAGTAAAGCTTGATGTAAACGCGTGTGTACCTTTATAAGGTGTATGCATGTTTATGCAAAGTTACTGAGGACATTTAATGTAACTACTACTGTAGTAAATAGATGGAGTATTTCGAAATTTCGAATAATTCAAATTTATGATACCTAATTACCCTAATAAAATTCAGACTGTCCGCGAAGTAGGATGTGAATTAAAATTAATAGTTGATTTATAAATATTTCAATGAATTCCCAGAATTTACTTGAATAATTTTGCATTCCAAGTGTGATATTCCTTGTATAAATTATACAATGAAATAGTAATTTGCAGCGGCTTGATCTCACTTGATATGCAACTTTGTTGCAATATAACGTGTACTTATAAATAACAGAGATTATTATCGCCAAATTAATTAGAACTGGTATGATGTTGTGTATGGATGGACTGACTGCAGATTGTTATTACGTTTAATTTAGGGTAACCGGTTTAAAGCCGAACCTTTAACGTCTTTGTAGGTATCTACTAATCAAAATTGTGTAGTCCTAAAAGTGTAGCGTGGATTAAGGTTTCGTAGTGTATTTAATAGCAACACAGACTAGCAGCGACACATGTTACATTAACATGGAATTCGACTTTACAATATGCATACAGAATATAAATAACAAAAGTGATAATGATCACCTGAAATGCTGTCAAAATAGTTCTGTTAGCTAGGTGCGTTACTATTATATCGAATTGTACTTTTAAAAATAAAGGTTTGTATTTATTAATGTATTTGCTCTGAAAACGTAAATTGTATTTTTTTGAATGCCCATGTATAGTTATTCGTGTTATATGTGAAGATCACGTCGCCGAATGGTCTTCCTTCATGTTTTATTGTAACTGTTATTTTAAAGAAAGTAAAATGGTTGGACTATTAGCATCTTTAAAATGAATAATTTGGCAGAAATTACTAAACATATTTATAGAGCTTCCGTTGAACGAGGCTGAAGCGCTCGTGCCAACTGCTGAGGTGGAAATTGAAGTTTTAATGAATGACGCAATAGCACAAGCGCACCGAAATGATCGACAGAAGAGTTGCGGTAGTAAACACACGCGTATTGCGTACGCGTCATTCACACTCGAGTCTGCGCGGGCGCACTGTGCCAGATATACAAAAGAATGCGCTCAAAATATGTATAAAGGAACTAGCTATTGCCATCTCCTTCGTCTACATGGATTTATCTTTTTTTTTCTCAGCCTGTGTGTTTGTGTGTATACAGTATCAAAAGTACCGCATATTTTAAGTGTACATAGGTTCATTATAAAATGTATTGTATCATAATCTTTCGAGTAAAAAAATCTATGAATGAATTTTTCGTATAAGTACAGTTCACATCAACCTTTACAAAATCATTGGAAAATGGGTCCTATCTAGCAGCATAAAGTGCCCCTATGTGAAGGGTGATGTGAACGCCTCTGTACAACGGAAAATTCATAGATTTTTTTTATCGCAAATGATATTAAAAAGAGTTTTTTTTGTTATATTGCCCGTCAAGATGACCTCACTCCACCTGATGGAAAGCGGTCGTGAGGTCCAGATATGAGGTTGACAAGCCCAGTCATCCAAACGAATCACTGGGCTGGCCATTCTCACCTTGAAGGCCTGCAGAAATGCCTTTTCACGCCCCGCTTGAAGAGCCCGGGACTATAAGAGGAAGGAAACACATGTGCTGGAAGAGCGTTCCACGTTTGGATGGTACGACAAAGAAACGAGTCACCGAACCTTTTAGTTCGGGCCAACAAATGTTGAATTGTGTTTGCATCGGGTACGATTTTATTACACGGATCGATTTCTTTCTAAAGATGCTCGCCGCGAAAATTGTTTGAAGATACATGTAGCATGTTTTGAAGCGAAACTGACCAGTGTTTAGTCTATCACTTATACTATACTAATCAACGTCTTACTATAATCTCACCCATTGTGTTCCGTAGTTCCCTTTATAACGTGTATGTATTAAAAGAAAGTTTCGTATGGCCCTGTCTTGGTTCACAATAAAGTTAGAGGTCACGACTATCGGATTCGTAACTAGTTTCTGACAGTTCCTACCCAAATATGAAACCGACTTATGCAACAACTAGTAATGTGTCTGTCTTCTTTGATGTTCAAAATCTACATCAGATTTTTGAGTTTAGAAATATCAGTCATTAAAAAATAATGCTTTGAATACTCCTTAAAACTGGCCACCGTGTAATTTGTTTCTGTGAAGCAGTCTTTTTGCCTGACGTATCGTTCGCAATGGTGATAATATATTTCATATATCATGTCAACAAATAACATAAGCTACATTTATTGTACTTAATTAGCAGCAACATCAAACAGTTTTCAAATGCATCTGGACCGAAGAGAGATACCTATTTTTTATAAATCGTAACACCGGTTCTCTCGGTGAATAAAAATGTCCGAAGAACGTTACCAATGAAACAATATTATAGCTAAACATGTCCAAAGTTGAAATTAAATTTTATGAAGCCGACCAAATGGTGCTTGATTAAATACTTTCATCAATATTTGGAGATGGACGCAGACGAAGTGCGAGGCAGACCTGTCTGGCCCGGTACCGCTATCAAAGGTGCCTCCTCAATGGGTCGGCACTATAAATTTGCATAAACGTTCTCTCGTAACATAATTATCTATGCCTCGGTCCATTCATGTATCGCATCCAAACTTTCAACCGCTTCCATCGTTTTAATAGCACACTGGTCTCCGTGAAAATTATATGCGCGCTGAGATTTAACGGATCCAACTATAATGCTCATAGACAGGTTTCCTTGTGTTTATTTCAAGGCATTAAGACTTTGGTAAAGCAGGTGTCCGACGACGTATAATGTGGACACCGAATTATCATAATAAAATTAATAATTAGAGTGGATGTCCTTATGCGAATATATCTTTTCTTCTAACATGGTTTCGTATGCTAATGATATTATATTAATCCATTACAATCTGTTGGTTATTCCTAAAATGTTTTGGAATTATTTTATCTGCCGGCATAAGCTCTCGTTTCCATAAACTAACATACTAAAAGCAGATGGTTCTTAGTCTAAAGAAGGCTATGGTTTGGTGTTCGTTAAGTGCAACAGCCCGTGGGCTGTGTGTAGGGAATTTTCTCCCTACACTGATGAGATTGCGCCGTTTGGTACGTATATTAACTGATCTTTCGACTCTTCTGCATACATATTCTTAAGGGTGCGTTCCACCAGGGATGTGCGAGGATGCGTTGCGGCGAGGAATGTGTTTGTTCAGAACCAATAGAATCGCGAAGCTAGGTATTATTATTGATGTAGGTATTCATTCGTAACAATTCTATTGGTTCTTAACACACACATTCCTCGCAACGCATCTTCGCACATCTCTCTGGTGGAAAGGCACCCTAATCTATTTAAATTGAAATGTAATATTCTTTGGTAGATTTACTGAACAATTTGCTAAATGTTACAAACTCTGGTTTTGTCCTCGTAACATACGCTTAGTGTACTTAGGTGTGGTGTATTATAATAATAGTTACCATCAATAATGGAGTAAAGTTAGGAAACGTTTAAAAAGTTTCGTCATAAGTCGTAAATCACAGTAGGTTTTATAGCAAAGTAGAGTTACTAGACCGAGTGCGGCTTAGGCCCTCGGCCCTGCCCCTTTGCTCAACAGTCTGGTAACTCTACTTTGACATTTCAAACTCTGCCGATTATTAGTAATGAAAATTAAAATAAATATGTTGTCAATACAAGACTATCTTGTGAGTGTATAGGTTAGTTAGTACTAATCCAATCTTCAACTTGACCAAGGGGTACCTTTTGGTACCTAAAGTTTGCTTTTAAAAACGATCGTTTGGGTCCGGATATCCTAAGTCTTGTTTGTATAATATTCATTCCTTGAACTACTTTATTTTATTTTTATCATCGTTTCGTCGGACTTTGAGCCGAGACTCATTACAAAACAATGATCTAATTGTCAGCTTATTTATCCACCTTCACCGAATAAAGTACGTTCTTAACCTCCACTCATCTGGTCGTTGGCTCTAAATAAAACTAATTTGCTCATGGTTTCTTTTCTGTTTTTTTTTGTGATAATAATAATTATTCATTTGGTTAATATTAGAGAGTTGTGGTGAAATGTCACCTAACTATTGTTTACCGGTTCTTTTGAATCTACTAAATTACGCCAACGCTTTTCGATTAAATATAAAACTTCTCGATTTCTAAGAACTGTTATGAAATATTTATGAAAAGTGAATAGCCGTCTTTCATCCGCAACTGGTGCGTGGGAGTCATTAAATATTAATTCAGTTCTTCAAGAGATAAATCGATCGCCCACCTATGACCCGCGTAACGGCACGCGCCTCGGACCCGCCAAAATGTATCTACAGTTATCATTATCAATGAATATTACTGTCCATATTTGTTTTGTAAGTTGTTGCAAATAAAAATAACAGACTTTTTTGTTCCGAATATATAAATATGCCTAATTCCACATCACGTAGGAAGCGAGTGATAAAATAACAGCCTAATATTTAGCGATCTTTCTGTTTTGTGAAAGCTTTTAATGTTTAATGATACAGCCGAGACAAATTTCTCCCATCAATTATAAGTTGCTAAAATAACCAAGCGCATTGGCGATTATAATATCTAGTCACCCTCAACCAAGGTTAATCAAGCGTGATTGATTACTTTTTTAAAAGCATTGCCTTCAGCGGTCGCCGTGATGTTTTTGTGCCAATCTCATCAGGCTCGGTCTCGGTGAGCAGCCTCAGTGCCCTGTTATTTTATCATCCGCCTCCCCGGTTGCATCGCTAATGGACCGCTTGCACTCTAAACACGAAACCTCCTCCGCATCATTTCGCAATAATCATCAATTACACCGGTAATTGCTCGTCGAGCACCTTAAAGTCTCGTATTTCTCAATAGTGTAATCGTCGGGGGTGCGTGGGCGCCTATGACCTCTCGCCACGCGTGGGCACGACTTTCTACCACAATCTGGTGATCTGCCGTACCGTGGTTGCGGCTCGGCAGAATGAAAAGCCTCTTGGGTTAAAACGGTGCGTTGGCGTCCGAGTGGTTCGCGTCTGGGCGTTTCCTTATTGTCTGCGTACAGAAGGAACTAATTGCGGGCACTTTGTGGCGTAGATGTTCGGGACTCGTCGCGTTGGCGCAGTGCCACTGCTGCTAGATGACTCCGTTTTGTTCGTTACGTTTCAGGCCAAGCAATTATTCTGCAACCACTAGTGGCTATCAATAAGAGGCAGTTTTAGTGAAAATCGGTATCGCTGGTGTAACACTGCTGTGCTTTTTTTGACAGGAGATTGTATACTGTGTGCGAGCGGTGCAAAGTCCGGAGGGTTACACTACCTGGGGTAGGATCTCGTTATGTTTGCGTCTGGACCGTATCGCCTTTTTGGCAAGAGATAATGTAGAATTATGAATTTATTTAATTTTTTTAGGATTTAGTAATTTGATAGAAAGACATTCATATAACCATAGGGGTATCTCTAAACAGCAACAATGTAACGGTTTCATCTATGTGTAGCTCGACACCTAAGTACGCATCATAAAAGCAGTAGCACTGATTAATAATCTACAGAAATAATCACTACTTTGCCTTATCTGAAGTGGTTTTAGTAGACTGAAGACCTCATCTTTCCACTGGCCACTGGGCCACGACTGCGATTCTGACACATTCTGCGCTTCTTCCACTCTCATTGATTTATCTCTCTCTCTTTCATGCATGCTCGTCAAAGTACATCTTTTACCTGACAATTTAGAATGGTTGATAAGATAAATAACCGATTGAAATTGTTCAAAACTGCCTGCAACTCTTTTATAAGTGCAAAATATGTTTTTTGTAATTTAGGTATCTATTACAAACAAGTTAAGTCAAGGTTGTTTACTATACCGCAACTGTCAACTGGCTGTCTATAGTTTCATGATTAAACATATAAAACAAAAAACACAGACGCGCAGCAAAGAGTTCCGTAGGCTAGACTGTCATGACGACCGACTTGGTGTAATGGTTAAGAAGTTGGCTACTACACCAGAGGTCGCGGGTTCGATCCCCGCACAGTACAAACATTTGTGTGCATGAACATGTCTGTTTGTACTGGTCTGGGTGTCTCCTATGTATAATAAGTATGTATTTACAAAAGAAAATGTATTTAAGTATGTTTATCCGTTGTCTAGTATCCCAAACACAAGCTTTTAATTAGCTTACTTTGGGGCTAGATGGCGCTGTGTGGAATAATGTCCAGGGATATTATCTTATCTTATCTAATCTATTGCTTAATCTAGGTACACTAAGTATTTATTCATCAGTTTTCATCAGGATCCGATATGCAAGGTTTTGTTCGGGTACAATTTCTATAAACTTACGAGTACGTGGAATTTCTGTGCATCATAAAAGTAAATAAGTCTACTCTTTTTACTTGGTCTTTCCTTGGTTTGGTTCTTAGCTCTGACGCCAACAAACATTTTCCGTTCCGTTTCCGGTTAAAAAAAATATCCTATTCAGGAATATCCCCCTTAGAGAGGAGTTTGAATATTCAAAGCTACCTGCCTGACATGTAGTAGATTTGTAGGGCGAAGACTAAGCTCGATGGGCACAGACAAGTGAAACTTTATGCCCCCGTATTTTCAGCAGAACCCAAAATCTGTGGACGTCGCCATGTTTTTTTCCTTAGAGCCGGATCAGGTAAAGCTTTCATAAGCAATATCGAGTTACCTACGGCTAAGCTGATTGATGTGTAGCTTTTTCTCTTGTTACTCTGCTTTAACTGATCAATTACTACTAACCTCATCACAAAGGTGAAGGTTTTTGTTAAACCTAAAATACATAATTTTATGGAAATCAATTTTATAATATTAAATGTAAAAAATATTTTTTTGATTTGAAATGTAGTCGACCAGATGCAGATTTAGTCCACAGAATCTTTAAAATCTTCCGAAATAGCGGATGTAAATTTAAATGTTTGAGTTACATATTTACAGTTATAAATGTATCAATATTTCCATTATAATTTAGAGAATTCGTATCACTTTGATATAATTTATGGTAAGTATTTTTATGTTGTTACACAATTTGACCGTTAAGTCCCGTGCCCACGATGGCGACGGCGCGGTCAAAAGTTCGCGTTTGATCGCCCACGCCACGCGCGCTCGGCGATGTTATGTTATGGGCACAGAGTCAAAGACTAAGCGAGCTTCTACTGACGTAGTTAATGTTTACGGCTTATCTAATGCTGGAGACTGGTCACGGCGAGGATAACGTTACTGAAAACAGTATGAGAGGCATAAAAATGACACAAAAGCTTTAAAACGAGCGAAATCAACAAACAACGCCCAACTTAAGCGGTATACATGATACTTAATCATGAACAATAAATTAAATTTTGCTATTCATGAAATTTGCATCGATGACTAACTTGAACTCTCAAATCCGAAACCTACTATTTTCAGTATTTCTTATACATATTTAAAACTTAAAGACAATGCCGGTATTCGATGATCTTTCAGGATTGGATCGTAGCTTTTGTGCAGTATGGTTTTCGCTCATTCTAGCGACCTTAGGTTTTGTTTATTTTTTGGAGCTAAAGTAAGATAGTGAACGCCATCTTCATCCAAATAGTGATTTTTCGAAGCATCTGAAAGGTGTCTCTGCCATTGTATGAAGTTTTGCTTCTGTTCGTTTGGTTTCTCGTGTCGTTTGGATGCACGATTATACAGATTTCGGCACTAACGGGCGCGACCGTGCGCCGTACGTCATCGCCAACGACCGCGCTGCTCCATAACAGACGTCGCACCCACCACTATCAACTACTACTAACGCTTAAAACAAATACAACACGGTCCATTATCCGCCAACACGCAACACGATTAAGACTGTTGATAATACAATTGGCGGCTTTAACGCAATAATAAACTAGGAATGATCACCAGTGAAAATGTCCACCTGATGGATGATTATGGGTTTTGATCGCTGATCGGGCGCGAGCCACGAGCTTTTGAAATTGACGCTTTGTTAGAGAAGACCTTGGTTTGAGCGATGATTACTATTATAAAGATTTAATTCTGAGTATAGAAACTTTTCAACTAGCATGTCTTATTAGGAGAAGATCATAACGAACAATACTATGCGACTCTACCTAGTAACTAGTTGCACTGCCAAAATGAATGTGATCGATCAGTCCTACCTTTCTTCGTTAGTTATAAACGATCAATAGGATTGCACGTGTAATATCTACGCAGGGATAAATTGCAAACATTTGCGTAAAAGATTTAGTTTATTAAATAACAACGTGCCATAACATCAATTTAACCCTCCCGCGCTTCATTAGCTTATGACCTGGCGAGCATACGTGATAGTCCAATAACTCTTGGTGCCCAGGGCGCTGTGTCCGCTGGAGCGACACGACTTTCACAGACGTGGGCGTCACCTGTCGTGTCGTGCATTACTGGACATCTCGCAAGAATAACATTCAACATCACCGTATTAGAAGACGACTCTATTCCTATCAGCAATAAGGATCACGAGAATGTTAACGAGAAGGCAGCAGCCGTGGAGTGTCGCCCACCAACTCTTTGGTGCTGTGGCTGGAGTCTAACTTATACTTAAACTTTATACTAGCGAGAAGATGTTAATATTGAATTTTTGCACACTTTCTAATTTATTCAACGCGTTTAATAAGAAATAATACTATATTTTAGAACATTTGGCAACAGATTTTATCGATATATCCGATCGAAATCGTCCAGTACAGTACCTACTACCGCAGTATGCTTTAAGTCATGACACAAATATTTTGTGCAAAGCCAATACCATTTATAATACTAGTTCGCCTACATACCATCACCGTTTTTGCTTATTAATCATGATTGTCAATCAAATACACAAACTTTGAATTCTTTGACACCTAAAGCTTTGACTGACAGGCATTATTTGTGTTTCTCTACAAGATAATCGCTCGCTATTGAACGTGTATCTTTTTATTCGTTATCTATTTATCTATCTTTGCTTTGTTCGACAGCTCATTAATTACCTCTGGGATGTCTGTTTTGTCTTGTTGCGTTGCTATTTTTCTATTTTGTATAAACTTCAATTATTAGGGTTCTAATACCATTGGTGAAAAGTGGGCTTCTGAGTGTTCCGTTCACCATGACGGCAACAGTCACTTGCCTCTGACTATCCCGTTTGGGATAAAGTCGTGATGGTATGTGTTGATGTTTATACTTCAATTATCAGGTCTCAAATCCGTTGTGAGTAGTTTGCTTCAGTAAGTAACTTAAATCCGATCGTTTTTCACCTAAGACTGGATTATCCTTATCTAGTTGACGTGGTGATAAAGTTCGAGGCACTCGATTCAACTGCGTAGTATTTTGTCACCAATTTCACCTGACCTGCCGCCTAATCGAATGTAAGTTACATTTTCCCATTATTATTGCACTCATCAGTATATCGGAGCTCTCGGGTCTCTGGTAGACGACTAAACATGGGCAATGCGCGTGACATTTTAAACAAAAGTAAAACACCGTTATCGTCTCAAGATACCCAGACATATTTCCATAGCTTGTTTTTCTCTACAAAAACAACGGCGGCCGCGCCCCTACAATTAAGATTATCACGACATGATTAAAGACATTATCTGGAATTGCGCAGTGTTTGAGCCCAATTTTATAACATTTATAACCGTCTGTGGAATATTTTGCTACTGTCTGGCGTCAGTTATATATAGCCGGTGAATTATTCGTTCGCGTAGGGAATCTAGTCAATGACGTTAATATCTTGTAACATTAATGCTCGTTATCGAGCTCGGTACACATTGACAATTAATGTGTGCTCGATCACATTCCGGCAAACGGGACTCATTCATTACAGATAATGTTACACCAGTCTTTGTTGTTTTGAACCTTGCAGCCTAAATAAAACGCGTGGGTGCAACATATTTTCGTTACGCAATGAACTGTTTCTTTATTGTCAAATCAGGCATACTAAACCGTTTAAAAAAAAAAGTAACTAAGACATAGTTTAATGGCTTATTAACTAATATAAAAATAAAAGGATTTTAAACCTGTAGCTATCTAAGCATAGCTTGTCATATGACAAGACAGATAAACAGATAAACTCGTACACATACTAAAAATGGTCACACTTAAACACACAAAATGTTCGTCACGCGTATGTTTATCTTAGTCGGAGAACGAACCCACGACCGTCGGCGCTATACCACGTACTCTACCAATCACATTACCTATTCTGTGCCATCATTACGTGGCAAGTGCGCGGTGGTCTCTTTTATTTATTATCGCATCCAAAACAGGAATTAGCAAAATAACGAACGAAATATTTGTTCGATGACATCAGATATGTTTATTAATTCGCAAGATAGAAGGGGACCCATAACAAGAAAATTCGCCTAAAATATAAGTAGCTATATTATATATTTTAGTTGCAGGTGGCACTTAGCATTGCGTAAATTGCAACCATGAATATGCAAGAGAAATCGATCAAGATGTTAATACAGAAACCGGACAGGCCCCGCTCGGAGTAAATTATGAGTAAAATGTATTAACTCTGACAGGTATCCATATCGGGCATTCTCCTTGTCAGATCGCAGCAAATGAACTCTAATTGAGGACATAAATCTGTACAAAACTCCTGCAATTGCAGGAGTTATAATTATAACAGCCTCATCGTTATGGAGAAGCACTTGTAAGCGATTGGTATTCTTCGATAACGCGTCTCTACGTTAACACGCTCTCCGTGGATTCTTCAGAATAGCCCGAATAAGCCAGAGGAACTTATTGGAGACATAAATCTGTAAAAAACTCCTGCAATCATGACTGGCTCATCGTTTTGGGGTGAATGTAGTAATTATCGATTAGATAGAATGCTTCGGTTACACGTGGCTAACACGCACCACCCGTGGTTCTTGTCACGTAGAAACACTTTCCTAAGAAATATTGCGCGTAATAGTTCCTAATTTTAACCTGTTATCGATTTAATTATCTGATAAATTAATCGCAAGGACGCTATTAAGGTCGGTAGGCAATTAAATGCTTTTAAGCATGTCCTCTTGTTCTCTTTCCCGTATATGTTTCTGATCTCGTAGAGTAAGCGTCATTTAATCATTTGTATGCATTAGCTGCAAAAAGCCTTAGTACTTTTAAATACTCGTAGGCATGTATTCTAGATTTTTACTTTTACAAAAACGTTGCCCTGATATTGTCTGCTTGCATCAGCTTGTCACATTCTAGAATTGAGTATGAACTACGTTTAAAAACGGCGCCGGCAGGCACCCTCTTCGCCCTTTTTGTATTTATAGAACGGCAAATCGATTTCACATAAATAAACTATTCGTTTATTTGGTTCGTTTATCGATAGTGGATTCTTAGTATTTCTGCGGCACTTGAACTCTCTCTTAACAAAAATTACTCAATAAGGTGTTGATTCAGTTCATTTGCACTAAAATGACAATCTGACATTTATACTTCGTAGGAAATTCCTCAGATAAAAATATGACACTTTAAGTTTTGCCCAAATTAGTTGAAAAACTGCAAATGGGCATGAGTGAGTTAACCGATTTTGGGTAATGCTAAATCACTGGTTCTGGAAAGTGTCTCTAATACTTACATTTACAAAATGAAACTATTTATTTAGGCATATAAGCTGTGCGGAGTTATGATAAAAAAAGTTGCATTATAATCAGTCAAAGACAGCAATGAGAGATATGCGTGTGCGCAAATATTGTCACTGTCGCGCTCTTATCGTACAACTAGGCGAGTTTCACAGGTGAATAAAATTATACTCATTTGAAGGGAGATGTTATCGAACCTTATAATTTTAACAACCAACAATTTAACGTACGACATTCGAGTAATAGTCCTCAAGATTAGGGTGTAGGAAGAAACTATTACGTAACCTGCATTTAACCTAATACTCCCTAATCCTTGTTTACAAAAAATTGAGGGGTTCCTGTTTTGTAAGGACCCGGGTGATGCGTGTGTGGGGCGGGGGACGCGGCACCTCCGAGGCGCGCCACTCTGCCGCCGAATAAATTATGTTCTTTGGGCCGAACCCCGCCCGCGCCCCGCGCGAGTCCCGCGGAACCTTATCGATCGCCTTGGATTATCCGAGAGGTCGCTAGATAGCCGGCGTCGGCGCATACTGTACTATGATGACCTTTCGCCTCGGCAAAGCATGATCGGAACCAAATGCCAATTGTAAGAGTCACGACTGCCGCATGCTCGTGATAAATAAGGCATAACTAGTACAGCTTCGGATTTCCTTCATATTGATTTAGAGTCCATAATATTGAATCCCTAACATTTCGCTTGCCGAAATTTCCTTGCATCACTTTCCCCATCAAACATTTTTTTAGATCTGTATCGCTTTCGATTTGTCCGACGTATGCACGGTCCAGTTTATTCATATCTTAAACAAGATTGAGTGCGATGCTGTGTTCTACATCAAATTCATCTTGATCAATTGCCCTTTTACTTGTATCTTGTAACAAATCGATTTATGTGAGCAGTTCCGTGATCCGTCGATGCTGATATTCTTGAATTTATTATTAATCAATATCTGAAACATCTGTGTTGTTTAACGAAATTAAATCAAATATTGCACGTGTCGCGAACTTGCGATTTTTTCATTTCAGATCAACATTATGTACGAATATAAAACTTTTTTAAATAACTTAAAAACTACTGGCCTTACAAAAAAAATATTAATGACAGATTATAAAAACATTATTAAGTTCCTTTTTTAAATTCAAATTTGTATATAAAAGGTTTTGTTTTAATATGAAATTCGCATTCATTGAATTTCTTCCAAAGAAGTAAATCTTCACGAACTTCTAACTTGATTAAAACTCCATAAATTTCTATAAATCTTTGTCAAACGCATCTCCGGTGTTCAGTTATTCATGCCACGTAGACACTTGACCAGAAACGAAATGTTAAGAGCAGTGGGCATGATTCAAGCTGGCACTACCCAAGTTGCGGTTTCTAAAGCCATGAGGACCAGTCAGAGCGTTATATCCAGGCTTTGGTCACGTTATCGTATCACGGGGGAAGTGGTGGAACGGCACCGAGGACTTCAACGCATTACAACACATGTACAGGACCGATTCATAGTAAATGCTGCACGAAGTCAACCAAATGAAACGGCGATGCATTTGGTTCAAAGGCTACAGAGAGAGTATGGTTTGCTGGTAAGCGGTCAATCTTTGAGAAGACGACTGCATGAAGTCAACCTACGTGCTCGTAGGCCACTTCGGGTACCAGCGCTGAGGAGAGGCAATCTAGGAAGAAGATTACAATGGGCTATTGCACACGAAAACTGGAACCATTCTCAATGGTCACTTGTGCTTTTCACTGATGAATCCAGGTTTGGATTTCATCCTGATTCGCGAAGAGTACGCGTTTGGAGAGAACCTGGACTTTGGAATCGACTGCAGCACCCACAACAAGTTCATACATATCAAGGTGGTTTGGGCAGGAATTCGTCTCGGCGGTAGAACGGACCTGGTTTGGATACAAAGCAATATGACTGCTCTAAAATACCGAGATGAGGTGCTAGAGCCTGTAATCTTGCCCCACATACAGCAAATGGGACAAAATTTCTAGCTAATGCACGACAGGGCCCGTAAACATAGGGCGCGTATCGTTACAAGTTGGTTACAACAGCATGCTATCCAAGCTTCAGACTGACCTGCACAATCTCCTGACTTAAATCCTATTGAGCATGCCTGGGATATGCTTTTATTAGTTTCTCTGAAGATTTGCATGAAAACCAGCTTTTCTTGCATCTAAGCAGGATTTGGGACAGTATTCCACAACAGAATATTGACACCCTTGTTTTGAGTATGCAGAACCGCTGCAGATGTATCAGGAGAGTCATACTCGTAGGTGGATCCACGGATTATAAATTTTAAGTTTTCAACAATTTTTATAAAAAAAATAGTTGTTTTGTTTAGGTTTGGATGTTTCAAAAATAAAGTTAAGATTGAAATTTTGTCTTGAGTTTTTCCTCTTCTCTAAGTTTTTTTTAAATTTAACTTTATCTAAAAGTTTATTTATCAGATTAGATAGGCTATTAAACAAGGTTTATTTTGATGTGTAGGTGTGTTAACAAAAAGTTTGTAGAATTTTAGTTATTTAGGTTTAATTGAAATATCCCTAGACCATGTTGATGTGTGTATGTATGAGGGTATTATCTAGGGGCCGCATTGTACGAACGTTGTGATTTGCCGACGTAATCATGTAACCGACGCTCTGATGAGCTTCTGATGGCTCCTTCAAGTGTCAACTAGGATTTTCCCACGGGAAAGCATTCTTATTTGTGTAAACTTTCGCTCAAAAACTGTCTTCCACTCAAATATGAAGTTGATTCAGCACCGAACTTCATTTATTTGACCCATCTAAAACCTAATCATGAACCATATTAAGCTTAATCACGTCAATTATTTGCAAATTGATGTCCCAGACGTCTTCAAGAACAATGGTGTGTATTTACGCATGTAATTGGAATTTGTGTACTTAATTTACATTCGATTTGGCAATCGTTATGCGCAATTACAGTTCGCCGGTCTGCATTTCATGTCCGCAATTGGCGGAATCCTTGAGATGCATTATGTTGCCGCTGAATCGGCACTACCGTTATGATTGAGGCAATTGGATGTGGAACAGATCTGGCTGCGACGCGGTCGCGCACGTGAGGAACATATGGCCGACCGCGGAGAGATCGGCCGATGCTGTTGCAATGCCAGATAGGGCTCATGCATGACCAAATCGGTAGGAGGTAACGAGACCACCGCCGGGGTTCACCTTAATGGGAAGAGGTTTGTGAAATCGACGATTACGAAATTACATTACGACTTACATCCCTAACAGGATAATTTGTATCACGATTACTGAATAGTCACTTTAGGCTTGTGCGATAAGTTTAAAAAAAAAAACAATACAATAAAATACAATATAATAAATATAATATAGTAAAAGTTGGATTTGAAACTGTGTCCATTAAAACATTTTTGTCCAGCCGTGCTTTCTTGGGCTTGCCTGCGTGAAAATGCTTGGTGGATTTTCAAATAAGTTATGTTCCACTAATAGTCATTTTATTACGTCGTGAAAACAAATATAGTAAAATTTAAATACTGTCAAAATGTCTTCAAGGCAACTCGTAAGATATATTGAAATCTTTCTGTGTATTTATGCGGGCGTGTAGTTATTTACATTCAGCTGCTGTTGTTTATATGTAGCAATTAGATCGTGTAAACAGTTGGCTTTATCGTTGCGGCGTCAATGAATCGCAACGCACGCGTACGCGATAGGCTGGATGACGGCCGCGGAGCGTGCTCGTATGTAGCTGGTCGTGTTATCTCCGCGGAGCCATGTGGAGGCTGTGCAGCGGTGCATACTGCACGGGGCGCGGGGCGCGCGGACGCCCCGCCCGGCCCGGCACGCGGCGCCTCGCCTCGCGCGCCGACCGCCGACTCTCGCCCAGTGTCCTCCGGCGACTCGCGCGCGACTCTCGTGACGTCTCCCGAGAGACCGACTACGTCACTGGCCACAATAATCTCCGTGGTGTAAAAATAAAGCCGGCGACAGACGGTGGTGTCCGAAGTTATATTTAAATGATAGCGCGGCCACTGGATTGGGATCGCCTTTACCGCTCGCCGCCGACATGAGACTAAGTACGTGTGACAGACACCTTCACCAGACACATATACTAAATCATAAATCTAGGCTTCTCGCCCGCAAGCTTAAGTATTGTATTTCAGTACTTCGTGCTGTGGGCGCCCAAGGTTCGCCTGCACTATCTTAGAAGGATTAGTGTTTTCCCGGTGCCAATGATCAGTTATGTGTTTGAGATTGCCCAATGGGCAATAATCTTCCAGGGGGTGATGAACTGCCGCGACTTGCATACTGCTGTCTTTTAAGTGTTCCTTGAATGTGAGGTGCTTTAAGAAATTAAACCGTATAGATCGTGATCTTATTGTGCTGTTACGTTTCCGTTTTTGAACCTATTTGAATAGTTGAAGAGGCGGTACTGGCCTGGGTGAATTATTCATCGTTTCCTGTCTTTGTCGTTTTCCATGGGTTTATCTTCGTAATAAGTAACGCTAATGGATTCGAAACTGCTGGGCGTCATATGCTCAGCTTGCCAATGTTTACTATGCCGTGAATGCCGTGATTCATGTTAGCTTGAGATTTAGAATAATTACATGTTCTGTTTATCTAAGAGTTCGGTTCATGTCTTTGGAGTTTTCAGTACTACTTCCTAGATTCTGTCAGCACTTTCAATTACACATAAAATTGCAAAGAAACATTTCAAACTTCTATCTTGTGAAAGAAATGTTCAGTTTTTGTTTAAGAGGGATTTCAACTGTAAAGGACCATGCAGTTAGTGATTCTATTCACATGTTGCTTTTTCTTCATTTTGATGGATCACAAATACGGTTGCCGTTTCTGCATGATTTTGAATATTTATTAAAATTTGTTGAAAGATTATAGTGACACTTGAATTCTCCATCGTTGAGGTTTCTGTAATCGCGTTAATAATTCATATGCAGCAAAGCATTAAAGGGGAAATAAATGTAAACGTGTATAGTGGCCTTTAACCGTTAGTCATTTCCTATATCTAGAAAAGGAGTTGAGAGTATGTTTGTACGTTCTTTTAGTTCATTGTAAATCCCAAGAATCCAGGAGCCATTACGTTAGACTATTTGATTGTAATTGTAAATAGACAATTTAAAGGCAATGAAGCTGCCGATTAAGTTTCACTTGCAACAATCTCATTAGCTTCTTAACTTTGAACGTCCGTCAATACCTAATAGTCTGTGTAAAGAAGAATACTACCTACTATTAAAAAATACCTACCTACTATTAAGAATATTGCCTACTTAACCAAGGATAATTTTGATTTCGAACTAGATCAGAGAATAGGATTGATTTAAACCCCGCATTTGGAAACCCAAATCCCTACTTGAACCGTTGTTTTTTTTTAGCATTTACAATGAATATCTCCGATGATGATTCGCCTAAATTACAGTGATTTTGTGCAACAAATCCGTTGAACATGCAGTGCTGAAAGTCTACCTGCGCCCCATTGTTGTTCCCGGCTCTTTTGTGAAGGCTGGATGTGTCGGCGAAGGGCGGCCCACATTATACCTGTTGCCCGCTTCGTGCCAAAAAACACTCGAGATGCGCGTCGAATGCTCCCTCTTCTTCCAGATGTGTTATATTTTTATTTTATGCATAACTTGCATTCCATCCACAGTGGGTATCAGCGTAATTTTTAAATTGTTAGTCTGAACTTCAAGATGGCCAAGACTTGGATCTGGCAAATATTTGATAATATCCTACAATTTTATTTATACCTGGTAATTACAAAAAAAAGGATTAAGCGTATAATACTGTGCCTTTGCTGGGCAAAGGCCTACGTAATTGATATCAAGTTGAATAAATAAAGAGTATTGGCTGAATCACCACGTTTGCCAAATGCGGGTTGCTGAGCACACACCTAGGATTATTTACCAAAAATATCATTTAGTTGCCTTTTTGTTTCTAAACTTTGTTACCTACCTACTGTTTTTTTGGTAATCAGTGCATAAAGTTGAATACCACAGTCGTTATTGCATATTCTACTACTTTCATTAATAATACAATAGGAGCATAGTAATTATGTATTCTGTTACACATCAATGATACGGAATAACGAACTGCATATTATTGATGCAATACGCTTCTAAGAAAGGCTCGTGGAAGAGTTATTGAAAAATTATTTGTAACTGTCTTCAGACGGTCAACTTTAACAGACAGAGAAATTACTTTTGAACTTTTTAAAACCGTCAGCCTTGATCGAGGAAGTGCAGTGTAAAGCAAGTATTGCTGGTTCAATAACACGCTACACTGCGTCGGATGAATAGAGTCTGTTGTGTTGTTGTGATTGCTTCAATCGAGCGTCCGCGTGAAACGCTCTCTATACAATTTCCTCCACAATGTCATTGAAGAAATAATTGATGCGTTTGGCGAATCGATTTCCTTCATTCAACTTCTATTGTCCATTGCTATTATATCCTAGAACGATGTCTAATGCGAAACAGATGCTTGTAATTTGCAGTAGGTAAGTTACTTTCGCGCCAATTGTTCCTACGCCCCAGTTTAAAGTGGACACCTGTTTCACATTAATTGTCGAGATAATTGACTTGTTCATGGAAATCTATTTTCGCGTTATTGATTTAGTCATCGCTGGCCTATTTAAAGTAGGTGCAAGTGTACTTATCACACATTATCACACTTTTTACTTTGTTAGGTATCTATTTGGTGTCGCATAATAAGATAGGTGTATACCAAATACATACATTTGTGTTGTCTGTCCCATTTGAATTAGCTAATCGAGCATTGTTTTGGTGGACTGCTGTTCAAGTATCACCCTGCACCGGGGATCAAGGTTTTTTTTTTCGTTCTGAAAAATCTGTATTTCCTATTGTGTTTAACTTACTTGGTTTTTAATCAGCATAATCCTCAGACAATACATCATAGAGATAGTGTATAAATTAACGACAAAATTTTTTAAAAAGGAATAACATGTTTTTTAGCAAATATGTTAATTTTTTTGTTGTTGATACCCGTATTGCCGCGGCTGTATTGTTTCTTTTATCTTACATGGTAAAGTCAAGTACCTAGTCTCTATTCTCACTCAATTTCTACGAAAATCCAAGTCTACAGGACCATAATTAATGTTTGCGTTTTAGAATAATCCGTGACGTCACAAATCTGTTTCTATTTTTCTTATGCGTTTACACTTTTCGCGGAGCTGTCCTGGCCGCCACATTAGGATTAATGTTGTTAGCGGGCTTCATAATTCACTGCCACTCTTAAAGTACCGCATTGTTGATGGATTCATGGAGAAGTCTATTGACTGCGTCCTTAAACCTGATCCGTCCTGCACATACATGACGTGAAACGTGCTCTCTACCACAATGCGTTACACAGAGACATCACCTCGTCTCGAATCATGTCAATACCTACTTACATTTGCTAACGTATTCTGTTGTTCTCTTCCAGGTCGGGGCCTAGAGTGCGAGTGCCTCGGCGCAAGCGCGTGCCCCACCGGCGCGGCCAACGGCACGTGCCTTACGCAGCCCGGCGGCTTCTGTTTTGTCGCCGTCGAGGAGGTGGTCGATGAGAACGGCCTCATTGTGCTCGACCGGACTGCCGGGTGCCTGCCGCCGGACGAGTCTGGGTTTATGCAAGTGAGTATCTAACCTATTCAGACTACATTCGTCTTCTTTTTTTCCTTTAATGAATACTGCTAAGCCGCATATGATTAATTCAGCTTTGTTGTACTTTGGGGTGAGCTAGAGGACTTTCAACCCAATTTAACGAACTTTTTAACGAACAGACGACCAAAAATTTGTCTTGTATAAATAAATAAATAATTAGTAATAAGATCAGGAACAACGGAAACGACAAAATCATAATTACGATTAGTGGGTCTGTTAATCTGTATAATATACTGCTAGTAACAAAGTAAGTCACGCTTCAATTTTGAATTTCAGTGTAAAAGCGCGCAAGTGCCCCATCTCCACCCGAAAGGCATCGAGTGCTGCTCGGACGCCGACCTGTGCAACCAGCGGCTGCGGCCCTTGCTGCCCGCGCCGCCGCCCGACGCCGCCGACGGCCCCGCGCGGCCCGCGGCGCCGGCCGAGCCGTCCGTGCTGCTCGCCGCCGCGCTCTGCGTCGCGCTCGTGGCCGCGCTCGGCGCCTGCCTGCTGCTGCTCCGGCGGCGGCGGCGCGGCTGCAAGCGCCCGCCCTCCCCGCCCGCACAAACAGACCACCACGCCGACATCTCCTCCGGATCCGGCTCCGGACTCCCGCTCCTCGTCCAACGAACCGTCGCTAAACAGATACAAATGGTCGAATCCATCGGAAAGGGACGCTACGGCGAGGTCTGGCTCGCGAGGTGGCGCGGCGAAAAAGTCGCCGTCAAAGTCTTCTTTACCACCGAGGAGGCCTCCTGGTTCCGGGAGACGGAGATCTACCAGACGGTTCTCATGCGCCACGAAAACATCCTAGGCTTCATTGCCGCAGACATAAAGGGAACCGGATCGTGGACTCAAATGCTGCTCATCACGGACTACCACGAGAACGGCTCCCTCCACGACTACTTGCAGACGGTCGTGCTGGACACGCACGGGCTGATGACGATGGCGTACTCGATAGTGAGCGGCCTGGCGCATCTCCACATGGACATATTCGGGACCAAGGGCAAGCCGGCGATAGCGCATCGAGACATCAAGAGCAAGAACATCCTAGTGAAACGGAACGGACAATGCGCCATCGCGGACTTCGGCCTCGCGGTGAGATACGTCGCGGAGCGGAACGAGGTGGACATCGCGCCCAACACGCGCGTCGGCACGCGCCGCTACATGGCGCCCGAGGTGCTGGACGAGAAATTGGACGTGACGAACTTCGAGGCGTTCAAGACTGCCGACATGTACTCGCTCGGGCTGGTGCTGTGGGAGATGTGCCGGCGCTGCGCGACGGGCGCCAAGGCGCAGTGCGTGGACGGCCCCGCGCTGCCGTACAATGAGTTCGTGCCGTCGGACCCCTCGTTCGAGGACATGCACGCAGTGGTGGTGGTGAAGAAGATCCGGCCGCCGATCCCGTCGCGCTGGATCTCTGCGGAGCCGCTGTCGACGCTGGTGAACGTGATGTCGGAGTGCTGGCACGCGAGCCCGCCGGTGCGGCTGACGGCGCTGCGCGTCAAGAAGACGCTCGCGCGGTACAACACGGAGACCACCGTCAAACTCGTGTGACCGGCCCCGCGAGAGTGGCCCTGTAAATACCTACTGTGACTCTAGTTGAACGATGTTGAAAGACATTACTAAGTTAGGTTCAAAGCTAAGTTCCTCGATATTTTTCTATTTATTTTTACGTGAAACGAAAGGACAATAGCTGCAGCTACCCGTCGATGTGAAATTCAGACTGACCACCGTTTTAAATCTCAGTATTGTTAAGTTTATTTGGATATCACAGTTCTGATACCAGTGAGCGATTATGTCGTTTATAATATTGATCGGTTTAAATGAAATTAAATGCCCTTCAGGAATCTCTCGGCAACTGATAATTTTGGATTTAGTTTGTTCTTGTACGTTTTATTTTATTATTGTTATCTAGAATTAATGTGAAGGAATTTTATAATGAAAAATTGTTGTCTTCCGTTCTGATAAGCAATTTATGGGTTTGTGAGGAGGCAGTTCATGAAATACTCTGATTATGTTTCTGTATCGGTGCGACTCCGTAGCGCCGAAGTCGAGCGACATGAATTGTGATATTTTGACAATAAGACGCTTTTGAAATACAAAATGTGATTTCAAAATTATTGATATGGCGACGTTTTACGCACTTTATTTACATGTTTTCAGAGAAGCAAATAGTTGTAGATTGTACTTAAAAGTTGATAAAAAGACTAATATTAGTGTGCGAGTATTAGACATGGGATGTAAAGCGCAGTGTCTTGTGGAGATGCCTTCGCACGATTTAGTATTAACATGATTTAGTTATTTAGCGATGCACTCGGTTTGGATTCTGTACTCGGTGTGCCTTTTGTGGTGTGTGCCTCAAGGCTTCGGTCCTTTAGAAAGCTTCTGTTGCATAGAAGCCAATAGTGTTATATACATAACACGTTTTTATGTAGTTGTAAGTACAGAGTCAACCGAGTGGCCGCGTAGCATTTATGTGCGCCTGGACAGTGTTGTGTAAATATAGAGGTTAACCGACATTGCGTAGGTATCTAATACATGTTGATAAATAAGTTACGAATAAAATATTAATGGACATTACACCCGTATTTTTATTTGTAAGTACACCAAAAGAGAGGAACATGCCATTCAATTTAGTTTCTATGTATCAAGTCTTAAGATATAAAATAACATTAGCACTCGCATTATGTCAAGATATTAGACAAGTCGTAGAAACGATATCAGCGTGTTGCTCTTACTTAGGCCACGCAGCTGCGGCCACTGGTAAGCTTTTTAACGGTTTAAACCAGAGGTTCCCAGACTTTTTTTCGCATAGACAACTTTAAAAATGTAGTTCCGGTGTTCCCCTGCTGCTAAACATTTCTACCATATTCCCAAAACTCAACAAAAAATAACACCAACATAGACCCCCTTGGGGTTCACCTGGACCCCTTTGGGAACTCATAGTTTAATTAAACTATAGTAACTGCACTGCACTACCAGTGTACCTATATAGGTCTGTATGCTTAGAATTGAAATCAGTTTTTTAAATTGTTTTTGTTGTCCATTATGACTATATCCGTCGTTAGGCAGTCTTTCTTTATTTATTTTTAGCGATCCCTACTTCATTGCTTGAGTGAGGCCATAGCCTAGAGCAGCACCAGTATACTTAATTAGTATTTGAGCAGCACGCTACTGGGTTTCTACATGTATAAAACATTAAAGAGAAGTGGAAAACATTTTAAAGATTTGACGCGCATTGCATTTCTGCTAAAATGAGATAGAATGCAGATTTGAGTGCTGCTAAGACAAATTGTACCATCATTGAGAGTTGAGATGTTATGAATTGTATTTAATAGCTATTTCGGTTAGGGCAACAAGACATCCATAAAGGAAGAACCTTTGCCCAGCATACCCACCTAGCTATGGCTGTAACTATAGGTGACAGTATAATAGCACCATACCATATCAAAAAAGGGGACCGGTCTGACCCTGCCAATTACCGTCCAATATCCGTTACCTCAGTTTCAGCTAAAGTGTTTGAGCGGATCATAAACGCACAACTCATCATCCGCTTCCTAGACCTAGACCTAGCATCACTCTCTGATTACCGTCAGTATGGCTTCCGGCCGAAACGGTCCACGGGTGATCTAGCGTACGTAACAAGCCTATGGACAAGCATGGCGAATCTCCGGCCGTTAGCCTTGACATTGCCAAAGCTTTCGACCGTGTCTGGCATCGTTCGCTTCTTTTCAAGCTTCCGTCTTTCACATATGGTCTGCCACCTCGCTGAAGTAACTGGATCGCCGGATTTCTAGAGAGACGCAGAATTAGTGTCCTTTGCGATGGACGCAAATCGCATTCTCCAAATAAACGCCGGAGTGTCGCAGGGCTCCGTCTTGTCGCCGCAGTTGTTTCATAAGCTTAATAAAGATGGGCATATTGTTGTTGAGCTTGACGGAGTGTTAGACCGTATTTTAGAATTGGGTGCTTGCAATCTTGTAGATTTCAATGCCAAGAAAACACAGGTGTTTGCATTTACAGCCAAGGCGTCGCTGTTCTTTTCCCATCCCACTCTTCAGAGCACTTAGCTACCGGTGAAGGATAGCCTAAACATCATCTGCATGGATGTTCGTAGCAACCTAAACCAATGGGACTACATTGAGAGCGTTATCAAAACTGCATCCCGTAAACTCAGAATCCTGAACAGAGTGAGACGATTTTTCACGCCTGCGCAGCTGTCTTTTGTTTAAGACGCGTTCGCTCGTGTGTGGACTGCTCTCATCTCTGGGACGGTTCCGCAAAGTACATACTCGAAGCTCTCGACAGGTTGCGGCCGTGCTTTCCGTATTATAGGAAACCCAGAGGCATCTATGACTCTTGAACCTCTCCAATTGCGTAGAGACATTGCCAGGTTGAGTGATCTCTATTGCTTATATAACGGGAAATGCTCTGAAGAGTTGTTCCAACTTATTCCTTCCTCACGACGCGTGCTGGGCTACGTAGTCATTCACACACGATCCAGTATCTGATAACAAGGTTCGGCGACTCGTTTCTTTGTGTACCATACAGACGTGGAATGCTCTTCCAGTGCATGTGTTTCCTTTCCTGTTATAGTCCCGGGGTCTTGAAGCGGGGCCTGAAAAGGCATTTTTTGTAGCCCCTCAAGGGGAAGATGGTTAGCTCAGTGATTGGTTTGCATGACTGTGCTTGTCAGCCTCTTAAGTGGACCTCACGATTACTTTCCAGTGTGGATCACTCCACACTATGGAAAGTAATCGTAAGGTCAAATTACTGAGTTATAGCATCGTCGTAAAGTCGATTGTCTTTCGGTACCTATTCAATGTATGGTAGGTGTATTTCGGGAGTGTGCGCAAGAACTACTTTATTACTTTTGGTATCGTACTCAGCAAGAAGAAATAAGTTCCACGATCTGATAACCCTAAAGATACAGTTACACATGCTCATTCGTGCTTGTTTGTAGCATGCTTTTTTAAGCCTGCTACTAAATGACCGTGCTCAAAGCAAAGGATTGTACACACATGCTTTTTGCATGGGTTCGATTCGAAATAGGGTTGTTGCGATAGCGATAGTTTCGATAGTGATAGTTGACCTTGAAAATTAGTCGTACTATGTACGAAACTATCGACCCGTGATGATACTATCGATAATGAGAATAAAGCGATGCTATTGACCTTTTTCGATATTATCGATAGAATCGTGCCATTAAAGTCGATGCTATCGATACTATTTATAACTATCGACACCTATCGATCCTATAGATAGTTTTTCTTTAGTAACTATCGAGGTATTTTCGAAACTATCGACTGGAAATAAAACGAAACCTTGTATGAACTTGCAATATTAGCGTAAAATTTTCAACTTTCGATAGGGCAAAACTATCGATAGTATCGATATAATCGACACGCATCCTATCGATAGTTTTGATACTATCGAATTTATAGCATATAGCCTAAATTAAAAAGAAACATAGCCTATGTCACTACCTGGGGCCGTATTACCATTTCATATAGCCAGTCAAGTTGATTTCCTAAGCTGAGCGTAGCGAGCGATTTCTTACATTTTCAGTCAGTCAGCGGTTACCTGTCAATAAAAATGTATCCTCTAGGCACAAAATTGCTCGCTATCCTTAGTTTAGGATATTTACTTGACCGGCTATGAGAGATTGTAATACGGCCCCTGATAGTATAGCTTTCTAATGGTGAAGGAATTTTTAAAATCGATCCAGTAGATTCGGAGCCCATTTAATACAAACAAACAAATCATTCCTCTTTATAATATATTATGTATAGATAAACCACAACCTCGCTATATAATTAAACCGAGACTGACATCTCTATACCAGTTCTCAATGGATACTAGCCTAGTAGCATGCTCAATAAGCAAACCTGTTCACACGTGCTAAAAGCACGCCCCCTTCCCCCCGCGTCGCAGTTAGCATGCTCATAAATCGCACGGCTATCGATTTTTGAGCATACTCGAAAGTAGCATGCTCATAACTAGCAAGGCTTCGACACACGTGCTACTAATTAGCACTTGTTTATTAGTAGCATGCTTTCGTGCTAGTAATGAGCATGTGTAACTGTAGCTTAACTCATTCAATGCCACCGACACGCCTGGCGTGTTCAGGCTAAGCTAAGTCTCTATGCCAAGAACACGCCTGGTCTGTTTTCAATGTTTGGTACTTTTTCTCAAACTAGGCCATATTTTCTGTTCAAATTTTTTGTACATCATTTTTAAGGTACAGGCTATGGCATATTGAAGCGGCCACCTAAAAAAACTAGTCATAAATTTTCACGAAAAAAAGGTGTTATGTGGTGCCGAGAACACGCTCGGCGTGTTCACTTACTAAAGCTGCCCTTAGGTTCCCAAACTTTTTTATTCGATTGAACGCTTTGCTAATTTTGAAGTTATAAGCTTGCGATGTGTGATTTTGAACTGACTTCAAAAAGTAGAAAGTTATCAATTTGTCGCGTTTAAATACAGGGTGACCTGGAATGGACGCACCAAATCTCAAAATAAATATTTCGAGATGCAACTTTAACGATTTCTTTTATTTTTATTAAAGTCTCATATGGCGTGTAAATTAAAATATCCATTTAAAATACTTGGCAACGCTCACGTCATCACATTATCTGTGTACGCGATGCCATTCATCGAAACGATCGTAGTATTCGTAGTGATAAGCTGAAAAATCACTTATCTCAAAACACAAATGCGCGCGCTTCTTTAAACTATTCGTTGAATAAACAAGTGTCTTATAAGGTAGATATTTTAATTTGCTCGAAAGTAGAAATTATCATCTGAGGTCATCATAGCTTTGTGCCTCCTCAACGTACAAGAGTCTTTTCACCTCCCCACACATCGGAAATAAAAATTAAGTCACGAGATCTAGCAAGACACGGTATCAAGCCTCCGCTCACATTCCACTTAGGTATCACACACTACAGTTCTCGTCGAACTTTTAGTCCGCTCTGAAGTTGTCTTGAGTCCCACAATCCTATTTATTCCTATAAAAAAAGGTATTGCTAATACGCGAATCTACTCAGTGGACTAGAAGTTTGACGCGAACTTAACCTAATATTATAATAATCAATTACTGATCTTACGGAAGGGGCTCCATCGTGCTGTCGTAATATGGTCCTAATAAAATTTTAACAAAAAAAAAACCAACTTCAAAAATACTATTCCAAAACAAAGCACTAAAAAGTAAAGAAATAATTGCGTATTCTTCTAAAACTTATACGATAATATAATGTAGGTACAATTATTGTTATTGTTGGAGTGGGTATCGGTGTGAATACACAATTATTTCTTTACTTTTTAGTGCTTTGTTTTGCAATAGTTTTTTTTTAGGTTGGTTTTTTTTTGTTTGATTATTTCTTGATTTTCAGTTAATAGTTTATTATTTTATTATTTATTTTATACATCGAAAAAGTATCGTCCAATTGCTCCTAAGAATTGAAGAGTTCCGTTACTTTGTCATGGATCCCATAATAAGAACCTAACACTCAGCAAACTATTCTTGAAGTATATCCTTTCTAATAAACCCACACGGGCAGCATCAGCTTTAAAATAAAAAAAGAATTATCAAAATCGGTTGGCGTAATATTGAGTTACCCGTCCATTTGTCGCGCGTTTTGTCTATCTAGATTTAAGACTTATATGGATTTCCCATGGATGCCACTGTCAGAACTGGACCAAATTAAAGTGGGACAACACGGGCACCATCAGCTTTCAAATAAATAAAGAATTATCAAAATCGATTGGCGTAATATTGAGTTATTCGTCCATATGTCGCGCATTTTGTCTATCTAGATTTAAGACTTATATGAATTTCCCATGGATGCCACTGTCAGAACTAGACCAAAAAATAGGACCATTCGGGAAGCACCAGCTTTCAAATAAAAAAAGAATGATCAAAATCGGTTCACCCAGTCGAAAGTTACGAGGTAACAAACATTAGAAAAAAACAGACAGTCGAATTGAGAACCTCCTCCTCTTTTTGAAGTCGGTTGAAAATAAGATTGACGTTGAATCGTCGCTTCATTTGTGCTAGCACACGAGTTTCTTTCAAGAACTTCGAGCATATCAGTACCAAACTACTCCCGCTACCTGCTGCGGTAAAGGCCTTGCTTGCGCCCCACGTAAATTTCACCACTAACACATACTCGACATGGGTCATTGTTGCAATAACACACATTGCATATATGGGTTAGATATATGGGTTTTCGCACGATAAGAGATGCATGCCGTTACTGACTGAATACCAATTATTTGTTATTGTCAGGCTAACTGAGAAGTGTGGGGTTTTATCCTGCTTTGCCTTTCGGTGTTTTACATTTGGCAATTGACGATGTCTAAAATGTGTCTAATGGCACAGCTGCTGGTTTACTTTTATGTGCTAAGATAACTACGATGTTGACTAAGTTTTATTGCACCCATAATATGTATCGCTATTGTTTTCCAGTTTTAAAAAATGGTAGAAGGCAATTTATTTCATTCAAATATTTTGATTTTAATTCATACGTATGTGGTTAGGTAAGGCCACCCAACCAACAATACGATAATACGAGATTAATAATGTAAACAAACTCTCCGCAGTTCAAAGCTTTTATCGGTTTAATAATTTAAATGAATTCATTCATTCATAGACTAACGTTTAAAAAGTATTGTCACTCAATATAATAATAAAACGGATGCACTTGCACAATAAACAGTTCTAATGTTACAATTCACAGTAACCGCAAACTTTTCATTGATGCATGAGGGTTTTAGTGAAACAAGTTTGAGAACCAAGTATTACATTATAATACATTTACTTACCATAAAATCTATTTGCCACCATAATTCCAACTAGCAAAACTCACGACACTATTTTAGACACCTTTATACTCGCACAGTACAAGAAATACTAACCGGTAAACATAGTTTAAACCGAAAAATAGCCGTTTAAAGAATTTTACCTTTAACCAGTGCCAACCTTCCCCCCGCGTCGCAGTTAGCATGCTCATGAATCGCACGGCTATCGATTTTTGAGCATACTCGAAAGTAGCATGCTCATAACTATCAAGGCTTCGACACACGTGCTACTAATTAGCACTTGTTCATTAGTAGCATGCTTTCGTGCTAGTAATGAGCATGTGTAACTGTAGCTTAACTCATTCAATGCCACCGACACGCCTGGCGTGTTCAGGCTAAGCTAAGTCTCTATGCCAAGAACACGCCTGGCCTGTTTTCAATGTTTTGGTACTTTTTCTCAAACTAGGCCATATTTTCTGTTCAAATTTTTTGTACATCATTTTTAAGGTACAGGCTATGGCATATTGAAGCGGCCACCTAAAAAAACTAGTCATAAATTTTCACGAAAAAAAGGTGTTATGTGGTGCCGAGAACACGCTCGGCGTGTTCACTTACTAAAGCTGCCCTTAGGTTCCCAAACTTTTTTATTCGATTGAACGCTTTGCTAATTTTGAAGTTATAAGCTTGCGATGTGTGATTTTGAACTGACTTCAAAACCGAAAAATAGCAGTTTAAAGAATTTTACCTTTAACCAGTGCCAAGAACACGCGCGGCTTGTTCACTTTTTTTTTAAAACGCAATGCCGCGAACACGCATAGCGTGTCCGCAGTTATGGCGGCATCTAAATAAATAAATATGCGCCAGACAACACACCTCTTGTAATGGTCTCGAAGTAGGGATTAACATCCCTGTGTTACGAGGTACCACACAAGGAAATAAGCCAGGGGCGTCTCCCAGCACACCCAGACCCGAGTCAATTCAGAAAAGATCGTTTCCTGAATTGACCCGACCGGGAATCGAACCCGGGACACTGCGGAAATCGGGGCGAGAAACCGTGCTACAGCGCACTGCGCCAATCGTGTCGTCAAATCTCGATCATATCGATGAACTTGCAGCCTTATATCAGTATTTTTATCATATAGCCGTTCATTAATACTCCGATTATACGTAAGTTAACATAATAATGAAATAATGAATAAAATTGACAGATTAAGTAGAAAACTATTTTGCTACCATGTTACAACGCCGAACGCTTTAGACCAGCGTATTATACGCACGTATAAGTTATTTCTGGAAGCACATGTAGGCACGTACAGGCGCGCTTTTTGCCACACACGTAACTCGTACAAGTGAAGCACGCAAGAAAATCTTGGTGGCAGTGAATGTGTTAACGTTAGTAACTATTAGGTAATCTGTGACCTTACTGCCAGCCGTGTTTTGGTATCCTGACGGGAAGCTAGATTTCGAGCGGAGGAGATAGCCGTTGTTCTCTACCTCCCTCAAAACCTAAATACTGTTGGCTCCAGGCCGTAGCAAACGATGCATTCTTATATTATATGCCGGTAGCTCGCCGCTAGATGGCAGCAATTTGTACATTGCTACATGTTTGTAGTCCTTGAAACATTTGAAATTTAGAAGTAATGAGGAAGATATTGTGGGGTCATGTTTCATTTCATGTAATATACTTGATGTTATGTTTCCCAGTTCCCAGTGTTTCCCGCGCAGTGGCACGATACGGTCGCTGACGCGAATAAATGTGAATTACAATTATTCGGACTTTCATTTTGTGAGCACTCCTTAGTTTACAGACGATCCCGCACCGTAACTATAGTATAATAATTTAGGAAAAGAGCAATTAATACAACTGCATGTACTTATAATAAGGTTTATTTCACTTATTTACATTCCATCACAAAATATATTTGCGCATTCAGTCACGTCACACGTTTAAAGAAATTACCATTTCAGTCACTCCTGCACTCTTCAATAAAATAGTCTTTAAAATTTGATTCGT
This sequence comes from Udea olivalis, assembly GCA_947369235.1. Lineage (NCBI taxonomy): Eukaryota > Metazoa > Arthropoda > Insecta > Lepidoptera > Crambidae > Udea > Udea olivalis. The sequence continues at coordinate 1,602,974 of OX376358.1, read as the reverse complement.
CGACAGTCAAGTTTTAGGTACGAACAGAATCATTTGACAAAACGGTTGCAACATGAGCGTTGGACAACTAATCCATTTCTTATCTAGTCTTAGTAAGGCGCATATCTTCTAGACGGCGATGGTCCGCGCATGCCAGGCCTGTAATGAAAAAATATCAATGTTCATAAATGAACTCTTGTAAACAATAATAGATCATTAAAAATAAATCTTAGGTGCAGTCTCGTAAAAAGCGCTCCGAGGCTCATCCTGCGCATTTAGACGATTCATGGTTCTAATTAGTGGTACGAAGCGAGGGTAAGGCGCCGCACGAACGAACCAATGGCACAGAATAAAATAAGTTCGCTAGTCGACACTTGCGCAAACACATCCCCTCCACCGTCTTCCAGGGCGCTTTCTACGTGACGCGACTTATAAAGCGATAGAAAATGTTTATAATGTTATGGGCCACTTGATAAGTCCGGTCACTATGAATAATGACCGGTCTGCATGTATAATGCCCTTGTCAAATGGGCAATGTGATTAAAACGACCTGATTTATCACTATTCTCAATCATTATGAATATTGACTACCTAGTCTTGGCCAAAGTCATAAAGCAAATTGATCTGACACAAAAAACTTTTTTAAAGCGTTTCGCTCTGTTAGAAGTGGGCTCATTAGGTTGCGAGGGGCATAGCGACGAGCATTTTAGGTTGACATGAACCAGCTGCACTGCGGCGCCGGCGAGTGCCAGAAACGAACTGGCCTCATTTTCTTTATGCCGTTTTATACTTCAAACTATGATTTAATAAACTGCACACTGTCAATATTCATATGGATCGGCCAAAATAATTAATTTATCAAATTGACCAATGCACTTGGTCATTATTCATTAGGACTGGTCCGTATTAATACTGCCCAGCTAATCAAGTACCCGTAACAAAAAAAACACAAGTATTAGTATTTACCTTCTATCATCGAAAGTGTCACGGCTGAAGTCTTCGTACATTCTGTAATAGACAAAGATTTTAAGTTACAATTTGCATTTTCCATCTGTAATATTAGGGAGTTAATAAGCATGATTAGTAGTTGGAAATACAAATGGACAATGGACAAGGAAATATAGACTTATTAATCAAAATGGACTCTCACCCGCGGGACATCTGAGGTCCGCGCGGGGGACTCCTGCGGCTGTACATAGCATCATACGACGACCTCATGGATCCCATGCTGCTGCGCATCGGCGGCAGGCTCGGCATCGGCGGCATCGGCTCCCGGCGCAGCGGCGGCGACGCGAAGTCCCCGCGCGCTCGCGAACCGCCCATTTCTCCCCGGGAAGCTCCCACCGGGTAGCGGCGCTCGAACAAATCCCGAGGAGAGTCGAAACGAGCTCGGTCATAGTAGCCATCGTATGGGTCCTGTGATCACAAAGGTACATTAATCCATTGATCATGTCATCAGTTGCGTCAAGCATCAATATGAGTGCTTATGTTGGAAAATTAATTGAATGAAGAAAATAAAAAGGAAAAAATAAGGCTGAAGTTTAATCGCTGCAAGAGAACTGTGACTCAAATGGTGAAACTAAAGAGGATGAAAAACAAATAAAATTAGGACTGTTGGGTAAACATTTGAATGTCATTTCTACTGAAACGTCAGCCTGAAAATTCATGGAATTTAATGCAGTTGAGTTCAACGGAACGGACAGTCGGATTGTATGGTCTAATTTGAAGTTAAAGCATAATGTAGCATCACCGAGCCCGATTAGAGATTTCCAGCCCGAGTAAAGAACCGCATGCGGAGGTGTTCTCGCGCTCGGCCTACGTGATGCAGCGGAGCTAGTCGCAACGCGATACGGAATGTAAAGTGAATAACGCGTTACCCCAAATCCTCCCATCATGCGATCGCGAAGGAACGGCGGCGGCGGCGGCGGGGGGTACGGGTCGCGGCCGAATGCTCGATCGCGGAAACCGTTGCGGTCGGGGCCCATTGCCTTCGGGCACTCCTTGGACCAGTGACCGCCGCGACCGCAGCGGTAGCACTGCTCGGGGTCGCCCATGCCCGGTCGCTGGCGGACGCGGCTCGTCGACATCTGCACCTTCATGGGCTGCCCGTCAACCATCATACCATTCAGCTCTTTGACAGCCTCATTCACATCACCCGTCGCGTCCAAGTGTACGAAGCCATAGTTACGAACGATATCGCATTCGACGACCGTGCCGAACTTCTGAAACAGTTCGCGGACCTCCGGCGCGCGCGTCTTGTCCGTTAGGTTACCGACGAATATTTTCGATGTCGGCGTCGACGGTGCCTTTCGGCTCTTGGCCGCCTCTATTTTAATCGCTTGACCATGAACTATCTCTCCGTTTAGGTTCTGAATGGCTTCGCGGCCGACTTGCTCGTTTTCCATGTGCACGAAACCGTAATTTCTGACGATATCGCATTCTACGACCGTACCGTATTTTTCGAACAGCGGTCTAAGATCGGCGTCCGTCGTTTTATCGGAAAGATTCCCGACGAAGATTTTGAAAGTACCGGCGCCCGGCATATTAGTTTCTGAAACGCATACACAATTTGTCGAAATGAGTGAGCAGCGTCGATTGCAAAGATTTTTCGGTTCCGTATTTCTATTATTTGACATGAAGCGTGCATTAATTAAAATACTTACCTGATGACAGCTTGACGGCAAATAAAGACACTCACGGAAGAAAATGTATACTTAATTTGAATCACAACACAGCTTAAAATAATGAAAAATGTAATTATCAGCAACAAAATGGCTTCCCCTCACAAAGCGAAAGAAAGTCAGGTTTACAAATGGCGTCTTTCTTGTCTTCTTCGACGGACGAGGATGTGTATGAAGTATGAACGTGACTTCACACGCGGCGCTACTGGTAAAGAAAGCTGTCAAACTTCTACTATTTGAGCCAATAGCGAGGTGAGAATGAAAACTATAGCCAATAGGAGTAGTTCAAACCTTTAGTTCTATATTTGACCACATTCACAAACAACCTGCCCTTCCTTTCTCAAGCTCTGGTTTTTTGCCACAGAGTAACAACCTTTTTGCTGCGGTTTTGTCATGTTGTCTGTCATTTCTGTCAATAATATCATAGACCTTCGCACCAACCGGAAGCGACTCGATTGCCAGTTGCCAGTTGCTCGAAATTTTACAGCTTTTCAGTCAAGCAAGAACGTGGTTACGTTACGCGCATACTCGGCGTACCTCATAAACATTTACTGTAATGCTTGTCGTCAGCTATAGTCTATAACTATCTATAGTTATAATCCAGCTATATTCGTGGTATCTCTACAATGTAGACTCGACATCTTAAGATAAGACTCTATGACTTTAAGCAAAGTTTTGATGCAGAAGCCTATCGAGTATCGACCGATTCGGTTATTTTCTTTTATTTTCATTATTTTTATTTAAGATGGGTTGTTTTAATATAATTTAGTGTTTGTTTAGGCTATTGAATGGATTTAACATATTATTATGAAAGAAAATATAGATTGCTACCGTTAGGCGGGTCATTTACTATAATTATAACAAACTCACCAAGTCGGTCGACAACTTTGTTCTGAATTGGGGGGCTAAGCACCCTCTTGTGCTCCCTCCTACCTCCAAAACCACCGAAGTTAGCCACTAAATCAGTTTTTTAATAGTCGCTTATCTCAACTCAAAATTATTTCGTCGCGATTGTAATCACAACCTAAAATGTCATCGATACCAATGCTACATCCAAATTTTAAAAAACAAATTGTCATCAGCTGTCATTCTCATCTGTGTTCGGTCGACATTTCAGCATAAAAATATTGAATTTCTCCACATATAATCAATTAGAGTTGGTGACGTACATGCAGTGTATTTGTAAGAAGAGAGAGGATCATCTGGCTGCCGAGAGAACAGTAGAAATATCCTAGGTAAGTCTTTAAAACTTGTTGAAACCTTAAGCTAAAATAGATATACTGGCTTGTGGAATTATGAATTTTCAATACGTCTCGATGAGGAAGCGTGTAAGTTTTTCGTGTACGATAGCGGCAATGTTTCAAACATGTTACAGATTTTTTTGGGTGATGTAGGTATTTCAATATTGGGAGATGTGTTATGTTAAGTGATAGTCCAACCAAATGGTAGGTGGGAAACGCAGTACTTGCTGCCGGCACCTCGACCTTAGCGTTGGTTGGGGGTTTTTATAAGAGCTGCCGAAACTCTAAGCATATTGCTATTTACTAATGGTTTCGTTTACCAACATTGTGATTATTTAATTAATCTAAAAAGATTTTCAAAGCCCATTACTTCGCATTGCAGGGTTGCCAGTGGGTCACCTATGCACTGTCATTATTTGTTTTTTACTGAATACCTATATGACTTGCAGGACGAAATACTGTTAAATCATGTTAGTCCGATGTTTTTTTATTTATTATTAGATTAGATTGGATTTGTAAGTTTTCAGATCCAATTAAAACTAACAGTTTTATTGCTGGTTGAAACTGGTACTCATTGCCTGTTCAAATATGAGAGCTATATCAACATTTTTCATCATCAAGATAGTATGCCTTGGTGATACAGGTCCAAATCGAGTTTGTGTTTGTTATCTTTTTGCTATATAAATAATAAATTGAATATTAAGTTTAAAAAAATATAATAATAATGCATCTCACTTGCTAAAATTGGTAAATTTTTGGTTAGATTTTTCTGCTAACTATAATTACTGATGTTGCAAATTTTTGTTAGTACACATGCAAGACAATTCAAATAATTTAATAAGGCAACAACAGCTAACTTCTGTAATTTTTTAAAATCAGATAAGGATGTGAACATAAAGTCTGAACTGGCGTGCTGGCTACAGGCATGTGTGTTTGGACTAACGTCTGTTGCACCATGTGGAATTGAGTGTTATTTGGAAAATAAAAAAACAGCATCAAAACAATTTGTATCAGTATACATTGATAGCCAGAAAAAAGGAAAGAGAATTGGAATGATGCCTGAAGGAATTGGTTCTAATTTGTTGTCAACATTGTTAGAATCGAAAATATCTTTACTTTGAATGTAGTTTTACTAATCACTAAGAATTTCAGAAACAATAGTAATGTGGCGGCCCATGATTGAGAATACTAGACAACTCCTCTTTGCATTTGCTGTCTATTTTTAAAAGATTACTTAAGTTATGATTTTGAAAATATTTTAGGCAAAATCTAGTCGATGCAAGACTACAACCTTATTTCAGCAGCAGATGACAGCTGATATGTGTAACTATCTTGAGAACTCTTGAATGTTCGAAGTAAGTACCTCTCATAAACTGTATAGCTACCATATTGAAAGATAGAAAACTTGGAAAATACGAATTTCAGACTGCTATCGCTTCTCATTCTACTGACATTTCGGGACACCATGTTTCCTGATTAAGATTGACCATTCAAAATCGAGATTTAGGCCTGTATTATGAAACAAAATCTGTAACTGCGTTTTGAAATCTCTACTTAAGCCCCAGATCAGTGCTTGAGTACGATTCTAGAATACGTGCCTTAGTCTTCTTTTCAACACATTAGCTGCCATGGGGGTCACCGGTGACCCGCAAACAATAGATTTTCTATTGTGTCTGCTTTGGCGGCAGTCAAAGACTTAAACTATTATATTGACTAGCCTGTTTGCGCAATGGCAGCGATCCTGCCTTTAGCGCCGGAGGTCGTGGGTTCGATCCCCACCCTTGACAAACATTTATGTGACGAACATCTGTGTTTGTTGTGTGTTTGGGTGTTATTATCTATTTAAATATGTATTTAGAAATATTTAAGTATGTTTATCAGTCTCTGACGCCCATAGTACAAGTTATGCTTAGTTTGGGGTCAGATGATCTTGGTGTGAATTGTCCCAGATATTTATTTATTTATTTAATTAAACTAGTTAGCTGGCGCTGCTACTGCTGCTGCCTTCATTGTGTGGCAAATTGTGTTTATGCAGGTTGATTAAATAATTCATATCCTTTCATCCTTTATCAAGACCTTAAAACACATGTTTTCCCATTATGACAAAGCATACAACACTCAATCGAACATGTTTTCGTTGGACGTCACAATAATTGCGTCGGGCCCACATGACAGCAGCGCAATCAATGTCCTTTCAGTCTGCGCCGCTTTGTCCGGCATACATTGACGGCTCGCCAACATCAGTTTATTATGTTGCGCAAACGAGAAAACCGATGAATGGTGTTTATGAAAAGCTTCCGTGACTGTGACGTTTGGGGGAGTTGCTTGGTGCGTCTTTGTGTTGGAGAGGGAGGGGAGGGCGTGCAAGCGAGAGGGCTTCCGCTCGATACACCCCCGCGTTAGGGCGCCCCTCACCCCCGCGCGTCCAGGGGTTTATGTAATTCAGTTCTCTATGGGAAATGGGAGGAATGTATTCTGCACTTTTAATTGGCACTCAATGTTCCTGCTTCTGACTAAAGTTGCGGTTTCTAGATATGTAAATGAGACACGACACGACGCATTTTAAACATGTGCTTACGCTGTTTAAGAACCTTTTAAAGCCCAAGTTTTTATTGATATTGTGCTCATCATGAATTTTATTGCAAACCAAGATATTCTTTCGAAGGGAAATGATGAGTGTAGCAATAGTTCTAGTTATTGCAGGTCAGCATACGAAAATATGCATTAAATTTTATCCTCAAACAATCTATACAATATCTTTGTCAATCAATGACACGAAAAAATCTGCAGCAGTTTCATTGAATTGACTACTCACTTTTCTCTTTCTTATAAATCTCGACATCGTACATCGTAAACTAATACAAGTTGATGTTTTCAATTTCAATTTTTAATAACGTAACCTAATTTTATAAATAGCGATTATTATGTAATGTAAGTTACATAATAATCGCTACCTATTTTATAAAATAAATAAGTAGGAAAAACCTCTCAAAACGTCTCAGCTCTGGTATCCATTCCAAACGCCCAAATCTTGTACTCTAGTTACTTTTCAGTTAATCATACGAGTATGTTTTCTATGAATAGCGTTCATATTATTATGTTGTCTAGGAATTCTAGCCCAAGATTCTGTCGCATAAATTACCTAAAAAGCCGTAGCTTCTCGTAGCACAGTGCTAGGATTCTCGTAGCTGCTGTATGTATCCGTAGCGAAACTCGTAACCATACTAAACACCTCGAATCGAACCATGTCACCCATGAACAATCGAACTTAAGTGTACGTACACTATTGCTACCGAACTATCCGATACCTGAACATTTGAACGACCACAGCCACAATACGTGAACCGTATTCTTGAACAACGACAATCGATGGTATAGATATTATTAGATTGCTACTTATGTTAAAACTAGGTTTCCACTCGCGGCTTCGCCCGCGTAAGGTTCACGCGTTTTTATACATATAAATCTCTATAAATAGTAGCCCATGTGTTATTCTGATGTTATAAGCTGTAAAACTGTTAGTAGTTTTTGCGTGAAAGAGTAACAAATATAAACATACATACATACATACTCACAAACTTTCGCATAATATTATATTATATTAGTAAGATAGTATTTATTACTATCGATAGTTTTAGTTCATGAGCAGTTATTTTTATAGTATTACTCTCAGTGAATAGTTTCGTACGGTTCCATCTATTGATTGTCTTGTTATCGGTGCTATCTGTGTTGAATATCTATATTGACAACCCAAATAATGACTGTGAATATTGGACCGTCATACGGTGGAATTCTTATTAAGGCTACACCTTTGGGTGTGCCAGCAGTTGGATTTTCATTAAAAGTTTAGGCATTCTATTTCCAGGTTTCGATGTCTTCTTATAAAGGCCGCAAGACAGTTCGCGTCAATATCTACGGAGGCGTTTTCATTACTCGCTTAGTGTACACACGCTTACTGCTTAGATAGTAACGGTGAAAATGAACGGTTTCTCGCCTCGATTTCCGTAGTGTCCCGGGTTCGATTTCCGGTCGGGTCAATTGAGGAAACAATCTTTTCTGAATTGACTCTGGTCTGGGTGTGCTTGGACACGCCCCTGGCTTAATTCCTTGTCTGGCACCTCGTAATACAAGGATATTAATCCCTACTTCGAGGCCATGGCAAGTGGTGTGTTGTTTGGCGCATATTTATTTATACTTCTTATTTGTTTATATTTATATAAAAATCTGTCGACGAAGCGGCAGCGCATGCTTGATCGTCAAATGAAAAATATGCAGGCTAATTGCAAGCCTACACAAATATCCACGGTGTATTTCATTTGTGTATGCCGCTGTCGACAGTTAAGTTAGTACCGGCGTCGAGCCCAGTTTGCGCAGTGCGCACTCCGAAATCCTGCCATCACGTAGTCATTATTCCAGATAGACCCGTAGTCCACATGACCTTGAGAAGTTGCCGGCAAGTTCCGAAAATAAACAATTATCTAATAGCCTGATGCCGATGCCTGAATGTTTCATCGCAAATCCCGTGCGAACGTATTCCGTAAATTGAACCTCCTATTTACTATTGAATGAGCCATTACTTTATGAGGCTAGTAAGTGTATTAATTCATCACGATTCATGAGATTAGGCCCCCGATTGATTAGCTAAACAGAAATTTTATGTGGTAATCTCTTTTGATCGTTTTGGTAGAACAGTTTAGGCCTTTAGCTCCGGCGAGAAATCCATGCAGTACTAACCAAAAAAATGTTTAGGCAACAAAAACCAAAATATAATTTAATATTTTGAACACTTAGTAGGTTACTCTGTAAGGTTTTGTCAACTGCAAAGAGATGATCAGTTCATAATTTTTGTGAAATACCAAATGCATAATCAATCATTTAACATTTTTATAATTAATCAATTCATGTTTTGAACAGTAGTATGAAGAAGATAATAAAATTGTCAATATCTTACCACTGTTCATTTTGTTTATTTTATGACTGTGACACATGGTTTATTTTGAGATTCGGAATGTGACTCATTTCAAATAAATGCGTTATTATCATTTAGGGCTTAAATCTGGATTACATTCGCGCGATGTAGCGGTGATTAGAACTGATGATACCTCTCATTTTGATAACGCATTAGTCATCATTTAACTACATATTAATTAATCGGACATCGCTCCTATCTTTTCCGAATCTGTTATGTTAGGGCAAAGCAGGTATTACCTGATGATTACTCATAGACAACAACTACTCATACGATCACAGCGTTTTGTCCCAAATGAATACGCCTGGTATAGGCTTGTCTTGGCCAGCTTGTTAAATATACTCAGTAGGCGATGTAAAATGTCTAACTGAAAATGAAATTTCTTTGATTACCTTTACTTCAAGGACACCATACGAATCGGTCGAATAGTCCGTATTTTTTGTACGAAAACCAGAAAGTTAGAGTCAATTAAAAAACATAATTTTTCACATACATAGTTATTACATCACTAGCTGCGTATGCCCTATTATTTTCCTAAGTTTATAAACGATCACCCATGAAATGTTGTGAAAATGATACGGTACTTATCTTCACGCTTTTCTCGGGTGGGAGACCATATTTTTCAGCTTGTTATGATCATGACACAAACCCTGGGCTTTTTCTACTACCTATCTTTAACTATTTCTAAAGTAAAAATATCTTTATATTCAACACTTATTTTTAAAATCCATTTAGATGACGGTATTAATGAACTTGAAGCCAGTGTCGATCTTAATTAAGGCGGAAGTAGAAAATAAACGGAGAAGAACGCGAGAAAATTATAAATTCAAGGGGGGCTTACACGTGGAATAATTTCAGTCGTAATAAGTCCACCGTGCGCTTCCCGAGCTATTTACTCTGATCTTTTTATGTTTTACCTGGTATATATGAATGAATACATTTGAAACAATAACCACATTTTTTATACTAACCGCTCGTACGTTCGATCGATGAAAACATGAGAGGTGAGCTGAGGATGATCAGTATCTCTTCATAAATGCCCATGTATTTTACTTTCTGTCACCAGTGAAGAGGTGTAAGGGCTTCAAAAAAATGAAGGTTTACCACACTGAGTAGAGTATTGTTTGAAAAGGCTTCATTAGCACATTTTAGTCAGATTTTTTAGAAACTCCCTTTTTTAAGGAATAGGCGGAAATGCTTCCTTTGTGTTCCTCGCAGCAGCGTGCTGGTCGGACTAGCACTTGGCCGCTTTTCAACCTAAAATTTTCAACTGGTTTTTGTCATACTTGGCGTATTAGTTATAACTCTAACCGAGAGCATGTATGCATGGATGATGAGGGCGGCAGAAGCGCAAGATGTGTGCGAGTATCGTAGCAAGCGTCTACTATGTAGCGAGACAGGCAGTTTGATACGTATACATGTGTGTGAATTAACCTAATTTTATGGTTAGTCGGCACTTGCATCAGCTTAATTTTCACTAGGAAAGCCGTATTTCGCTTTCATAAGGCTTCATTCTTTTGCAGTATTGGCGTTGGTAGTTACTGAAATAACTCATTTCAATTCCAATAAATGTGAGTCTCATTTTTATTGAATACTTCTGTGAGGACATAATTATCTGAGGAAAGTGCCCCGGGCAATAGGATTCTCACAAAGTGACTGGTTTAGTAAATGCCCATCACTGGAAATTGCTCATTAAACTAATATTGCATAGATGGTGTTCTGTACGAGTATTTGCACGCCAACGCTGGGCCTGTTCGTTTCTGTCTGTATTGTCGAGCTCTAGATACTGTACTCGGTATCTTGAATACAGTGAAATGTTTTGAAATATTACCGATGATTCTTTGACTCAGTTATTTCGTTCCTCTAGGATTTGTTTTAGCCACAATATTAATTAACAAATATAGTATTCTGTCAAGCTAGCTTGACAATCGGTGAATAGTGTTGATTAAGTTCCTATTTTTTGTTACTTGGAATTGGCAAATCTTTCGTATGATTTAGAACCATGTTTGAAAGGAAGCATCGCGATGGTAAACGGACCACTAGACCACCTTACTCTGTCCAAGTTACTTGGGATTCGTGGTAAAGTTATTCTTTAGAAAATATTTTGAAATTGTATAGATATCTCGATGGTTGGACTACCATCACCGTTGGAGTTAGAAAGTTTTCATAATTTATTAATAATATAACGGGATGAACTTAGAAATTCTAGGAAATTTGCGATTTTGGGGTTAGAAAGGAACTATTACTCGAAATTATTATGAGCATGAAGATAAAATATAAATAACACGACCGATTATGTGTATTACTTTGCCAGACATCCGAGGTTCAATCAGAAGGGGAATTAGGTTACATTGTAATTTCCCGAATTTAGAAACGAGATCCTCAAATTGCGATTCTGTGGGGAAAGTTGTGAGAACGCAATTATTACAAACGCTCTCTGTTGCGTTCCGGGAGCGGCAATCATGCTAATGTAGCTAAGAGGTGAGGATGAGGAGGAGGTTGGGGTTTAGTGAGTTTCTGTAGAGTCGACTACATCTTCTTTCATGTTGACCTCCTGGTTACACTGCTTGGATAAACCTGGGCGTCATAGTTATTAGGCCACTTATTCTGTTATTTGTTAGTGTTTATGATTGCCATCTAGCGAAAGCAATCGGACCTAACAGCACAAACTGCGTTTTGGAGCCCCATTCATCAACCATGAACATCCATGTACTTGCACACCAGGTAATAACACACAGGATATTGATATTTTTGCTGTCAGTCCAAATGTTTTCAAGAGGCGCCTTAAAGCCTTTTCGGAGCCCTTCGGTGTCCTATTTTTAGTTGAATAGCGACTCGGATCGCCTAGTAGGCTAAGTGCAGTCATTCTGAGCGGGCGGGATCTACATACGGCATTAGTGCGGAGCAGGATCGTAGGACCGCCGTCTGTCTTGTAGGCTTTCAGACTCTGGAAATTTTAGAAGTCCCGAAAGTAGTTCGTAAAAATATAAACGAGTCGCAATACATTTAGATTTTATTTATTCATTCGGCTTGCATGCGTGATTTTAGAAGGGGTTAACATATTGAACATTGCTTGAGTAGTATCAGATCCGATTTGTAGTTTATTATTTAAAAAAAACCAAGTAATTAGAGAAAAACAAAAATTTAACCAAATTAAAGTAGAATATCGATTTTATGTGAAAAAAGATTATGCTTGTTAGACTACTTGGTGAATTTCGAAGCATATTTCAAGTAAAAGCCACATTAGATATAAATTTAAATCAGGTAAAATACTTTTTCTCATTTCCTAGTAGTAAAGCAGGAAACAACCCTATTTAAGAAAAACGCTGTTTTCTTCAATGTCTTTGCAAAAATATATGTATTTCTTTTTCTTCACCTGACAGCAAAGCAACTTTTGCAACCTATGAACCAAGACTATTCTGGCCTATCCACATGTTTATCACATAAATATAATTTTCTCTAACAAATTTCGAATTGAACTTCCCGAGATTTTGTGAAGTGGTCCGCTTTACATAGTGGCGGGCGATCCCGGGCGGCGCGCGGGAGGAGAGGCCTCGACGTCAGCCCATTGATCGTGTGACGTCACGCGCGCCATTGCAGGCCTTGTTCGTGCCTCGCCCGGGGCAAAGTGTTGCCAGGTGCGGCCTCAGTTACCCTGAGAAATCTTAAAAATGACTTAAGGCGAGTTATTAAAATAAATCAATTGGTGGCGCTAGTTGGCGGCTAAAATCGCCTCTTATTCTTTGATACCGGCACGCGTGCGTGCGACCCGCGCGAGTTCTAGCGTACGCCCTTACACTCAAGCGGTTGTTATCTACGGATAAGTTGTTGTGGTTGGCTACGCTTGAGTTGTGTTGTATACTGATAAACTCTTGGACGTGGTGCCTATGGCTACTTCTTTGAGTTGCATCTCTACAGAATTTATCTTCCTATCTAGAGCAGCCGTAGTCTGGTAGTCAGTTTGAAATTTCTGAGAACTAGCTTTGCAAGTCTAACATGGTGTAATAAAAAATGTTACCTGAGACGGCTTGTTCTTACCTCCTACTATAATAAAGCTAGCACAGCTAATGATAATGAATTATGTCACATTTCTATTATCTAAGGTTCTAGTTATTCTTATTGACCCCTGTGAGATTATTAATTCCCAAAAAAATTTTTTTTTGCATTCTTCTGCAAGCCTTGGTAATTAATTCTAAAAATAAGTGTAATCCTTTCATACTAGCAACACTGGCTACGCGACGCGCACTCAATCAACGCTTTCATTTGCCTAATGCGAATGTTAGGACTTTATGCCGCTGTCTGTTATCCAGAAAAAAATTATACTTAGCGTATGCAGGTGACGAGAAACAATTCTCTGCCGTTGTTGTTACTGGTTATTTTCTCTTGATATGTACTTATTTTTGGTTTTAATTTTTTTTTATATTGCCCGTCAAGATGACCTCACTCCACCTGATGGAAAGCGGTCGTGAGGTCCAGATATGAGGTTGACAAGCCCAGTCATTCAAACGAATCACTGGGCTGGCCATCCTCACCTTGAAGGCCTGCAGAGATGCCTTTTCACGCCCCGCTTGAAGAACCCGGGACTATACGAGGAAGGAAACACATGTGCTGGAAGAGCGTTCCACGTCTGGATGGTACGACAAAGAAACGAGTCACCGAACCTTTTAGTTCGGGCCAACAAATGTTGAATTGTGTGTGGGTGACGCCGTAGTCCTAATTTGACTCTACATTCTTAGTAGAAATAACTGCCTCTCAAACTATCTGAAATTCTAAAACTCGTTGCAATTTCATTTTATCGCATGTCGTTTTATAGAGTAAGATGTGGTTGGAATAACTGTGATACGCATATTTGTATTATCAATGTCCGAATTTCATAGCAGGAACTTCTATATTATTTTGTCGTATAAAATATTAATTAATTCTGCAAAATGTGGCTCATTCAGAGTTTGAACAAAGCAATTAAGCTGATTGCGGTCCTCTCGGTATTTAAATTTGATCTTGCTTAATGAATAAGCACCTTGGGAGCAATAATGTGTACACAATTAGATAGGTAAAGATAAATATTTATGGCGTCTTATTAAATTTTGTATGGTCTATGAAAATTGCCCACTTTTCTGACATTTTTAAATAAAGTTATCAATATTTTATTTTTATATCTCCAAGCGGTTTCGGTTTCTGTTTATTAGTAATTTTGCAATGACTTCTTTTGTCTTAGAAGATTTCTTTCAACGTAATGAATATCTGGGACATTTGACAGAATCATGAGACCCAAGCTAAACAAAGGTGTCAGAAATTCAATTCAATTAATTTATTGGCCATTTCGTTACATTGCATAATATTGGTACGTCAAAATACAAGTACATATAAATCAAATCAATAAGTACATATAAATCATCATCATTCATGAATAATAAAATAATAATTACAAACCGATATGTATATTATGCAAACGGCAATTTAAACAACAAACCTGTGTGCCTTAACAGTTTTTATAATCAGGATCTTGACTGCTATCCATAGGTGAGAGTAATTTGGGCCTTATAAGCAAGCGCTAGGCCTAACTTTGAAGACAACTTTGCTTTGTAATTATTCTACGTGATCGAATCAGAATTGTTCTAATAATTTAAGTAAATGAAGCTCTGACAGCCACATCCTATCAAATGTGCTGAAAGTTTAACAGGAAGTTAAGTAGTTGAGTGAGAGGTAGGCAGTGGCTATTTGGCGGCAAACCGCGCCCAGTCCGCCCACCTCTATCCCAGAGGGCCTGATAACGTTGCTCAGAGGGAGGTGGTGGATGCAGACTACCCATATCCGGCCGCTCTGGAAAGCAGTGGATTCTCTCATATCCTCTGTTTAGCTGCGTAGGTCTTGCGGGGCACCTCTCGTCGAGCAATGTCGGTAAAATACCCACTCTTCGGTAACCTAAGTGTGAGATTATTTAACCACAAGAGTCGAGAGCGTAAAGGTTTTGCACAAAATGGTTACTTGAACGTGCCACCAGGATGGGCCATCAAAAATGCCATACGAATTCGTGTTTTCACGCTCGATGCAAGTGGTCGCGTAAAGGTCCAACCTCACCAAACGGCCTGCATCGCGTCGAATAGGAACGGATTTTACAATCTTTAAACGAAATGAAATCTTGTCGCCGGCTGTGTTCACCCGTCGACGCACGCGCCCGCAGTCAAGCTGCTGTACGTGACTTGGTAATATAGACTTTAAACACTGTACACAAGATTTAATTTCGT
The DNA here is from genome assembly GCA_947369235.1 of Udea olivalis. Taxonomy (NCBI): domain Eukaryota; kingdom Metazoa; phylum Arthropoda; class Insecta; order Lepidoptera; family Crambidae; genus Udea; species Udea olivalis. The sequence continues at coordinate 1,587,859 of OX376358.1, read as the reverse complement.
TTAAAGATTGTGAAATCCGTTCCTATCCGACGCGATGCGGGCCGTTTGGTGGGGTTGGCCTTAAAACTCGCATTAGGCGCTCAACGGTTCGAGAATATTTCCATGCCAACAGGTGTGACTAAAACTTATCCCCGGCGAGATAAGGCAAAGTTCGAACGGAGGCTGAAAATAGAAACAGGTTTCCATGACGCACATATTTTCACAGCGTTTTTATTAAATTTCTTCTTTGCGAAAATGGTAATCTAAAATGTTCGCGCAGCCTTAAATTAGGCTTAAAATAAATACTTAACCTCCGAGTTCCTTCTGCTCGGCGTGCGAAAGCTCTGTAAACGTTCTTAGTATTAAGTGCTTTAATGAACAAGTAATCTGTAAATTTATATCCTCCTTATTTATACCTCATAACTTTCGACTGGGTGAACCGATTTTGATCATTCTTTTTTATTTGAAAGCTGGTGCTTCCCGAATAATCCCATTTCAATTTGGTCTAGTTCTGACAGTGGCATCCAGGAGAAAACCATATAAGTCTTAAATCTAGATAGACAAAATGCGCGACAAATGGACGAATAACACAATATTACGCCAACCGATTTTGATAATTCTTTTTTTTATTTGAAAGCTGATGCTGCCCATGTGGTCCCATTTTAATTTGTTTCAGTTCTGACAATGGCATCCATGGGAAATCCATATAAGTCTTAAATCTAGATAAACCATATGCGGACAAATGTATGAATAACTCAATGTCACTCCAACCGATTTAGATGCTTCTTTTTTTATTGGAAAGGATGTACTTCAAGGGTAGTTTGATGAGAGTTTGGTTAGGTTCTGATTATGGGATCCATGACAAAGTAACGAAACTCTTCAATTCTTAGAAGCAATTGGACGATACTTTTTCGATGTATAAAGTGAATAAGAACGAATCACTGAAAATCAAGAAATAAACAAAAATTTTAACAAAAAAACCAACTTCAAAAAAAAACTATTCCAATGTAGGTTTGTAACCACGTACACACACACGTCAACGTGATATGTAAGAATTAGGTATATTGTAGTGTTTCCTTGGCTGACACCGACTCCTACAATAACAATAATTATACCTACGTTATATTATCGTATAAGTTTTAGAAGAATACGCAATTATTTCTTTACTTTTTAGTGCTTTGATTTGGAATAGGTTTTTTGAAGTTGGTTTTTCTTTTGGTAAAATTTTTTGGTTACTGTAGCGCCAATTGTTGAGGTACATGCTTTTTTTATTGTTAGCTGAATACTAGGCCTACTTGATTCAGATGCATTCACATTTACAGGTCTGAATATTAATTTAGTAATAAAAAAAATAACTGAAAAAGTAGAAAATACTGTTTTTTCCGAACTCGAAAACTACCAAAAATCGCGGAACATACATGGGGGTGATTCGGGTAGCCCTAGTGATGCTCTATCACTGGGCTTCCGCCTATCACTCATTTTTGGGACAACATGTATATTATTTAATAATGGGGCTTAGGGTAAGGCCTTAGATATTTACTTCACTAGATTTCATTACTCTTGTTGAGGTTTTGTACCTTTATCTAGTTAAAGCCCAGAGTGTAAAGATGGTAGGTAGTAAGCTGACGTAACAATAATAGTGTTTTGAAACATGTGGCCTGGTGCATTCCAATGTAGATCTCAAACTGCACTTGCCATATCCCAGCAGGCACTAGTGAAAGATGTCTTTAATTGTTATTAAAAAATATACCATCGCAGTAATTGAAAGTAATTTTCCATTGTTAGATATTTACCGAATGTTTATCTTACCTTCACTAATGCTCATTAGGATCGGTCAAGACCCAGCTTCTATATTCTTCCTTTCATTTCCGAACTCACCTAAGATCAGGCTTCAGCCAAGGCACCCTTTTTATATTATTTTAGGCATTATGGCAGAATAGCAATACTTCTAAATGAGATGCTTTGTTTTAGCCGGCCAAATAAAATGTATCGTCCGATTTCACATTTAGATATGGTCACAATTTATTGCTTTCGGCTCCGGAGCTTTGGTATAATTAAAGGCTGTCAAGTATTTTACATGGCATTTGAATAAAATTGGTGGAAGCCATGGAATAATAAAATAACCTGATTATATTAATCTGTAGTAACCTAGCAAAATGTTTTGTTTTTGATAATCTTTTATAGTTTTATAATCTATATACCCGTTAACAATCCCTGAAATCATTCACAGACGGGTTAATATCAAGTAGTTCTTCAAATCTTTAAAATTTTGATTTTTAGTCACCTTATAAAGTAGTTTGTATGAGCATTAAATGCGTACTGCAATAGGTAGACTGCATCCCAGAAGACTTGTAATATTGATATTCCTCGTGTCACAGCTTTTATTCACTACAAAATGGTTGAATAAAACGATGGCTGTCTCGCACATCAGCCTTCTATAAGGAAGGATAATTACCCGGGGATTAGAGATTTTTTCTTTGTATTTTTATACCATATTTAAAAAGCGTTTTGCTTAACGTAACCTGTATTTGCACGATGAAACACCTGAACCCTGTGCTAATACACAGGGTTCAGGAAGCTCGGGCTCTCCCAGTAGGACGGCTCACCGCAGGATTACGGGCTAATCCGGTTTTGTAATCGAATCTGGCACAAACGCTTTAACACTATGCTCATAGGTGGTTAATTGGATGTGCGCGTAAGATACTTTTGTACAGCGTACAGTTTTAAGTGCAGAATCCACTATGGCGGGGATTTTGGTAACTTCTCAAACTCTGCTTTGGACCATGCCACACAGGAACCGCTAGTGGCGGGCGTGGGCAACGCCATACATTCGCTTCCTGCAGGTCCGTTAGCGGAACGCTTACCGCCTTCTCCTTTTGCATATTAATCCAACCAATATCCCCTTTCATATGACACGACTACACAATAAAATAGCTCGTTCGTGCGTAGACCAGTTCTCAAAATAAAAAACCAGAAACGTTAAAATGCAGCCCAAAAACTAAACTATTATAGCAGATAGCGTTTTTACTACTTTTTAAATTTGTTACATTTTCACTTGTAAACACGCTATGCAAATGTGGAACAACGTAAGGACTTGATCAAACAGATTCACTCAGAAAAACAAATTGGAATGTTCCATTATCCATTTGCTATGTCTTGCCTGTAGAACCTATGCACTGTAGTATAAATAATAACTTTGAAAGCCTGTGTTCAATTTAGCGGTTTATGACAAATTTGTGCATCTATAGTCCATAGTCCATTGAGCACATATTTAAAATGAGAGGATAAGATAATACTTATATTTCTTAATGAAAAATCAAATCAAATCAAATCAAATCAAATAGTTTATTTGTGATACACAGGTACTTAAAAGATATTATACACAGAAGAAAATGCACATGCTGTGATCAGCCTCATTGGCATACAAATGTCACATAAAGAAAATTAATTAATACAATTACAAAATGAATTTGATTAATTCATAATTCATAATTCATTTATTCGATTAAATTAAATTAAAGAAGGAAATGTCCAGAGATAATAATAGTTTATCATTTAATTTAATACATTCAGGCAGTCAAAGAGATATAAAGCATAAAATTAATATTTGAGTGAAAGAAATTCATTAATTGAATAAAATGAGTGACTTATTAAAAATGAAAATAATCCTTTTTTGAATGTCGTATATTCGTTACATTCTTTAATATGACGAGGTAGCTTATTATATACTTTTGGTGCCATAGTAAAAAAACATTTGTCATAAAGGGCTGTTTTGTGCTGGACATTATCTTTATTATATAACACAAGTCGATTGCGGGACCTACGGTAGACTTCAAATAAACTTGTGTTTTGTTTTATAAAGAGACACAACTCAAATATGTATAGACAGGGCATAGTCAATACATTCATGTTCTGGAAATGTATTCTACAACTATCAGTCCTTTTCAGACCGCACTTGGCACGAATGCATTTTTTCTGACACCTAAAGACTCTGTCCCAGTTTGTAGCATTTCCCCAAAAGATGATTGCGTACCTTAACCTAGACGCCACAACACCATGGTAGGCTACGAGGAGAGTGGAAAGACTCACTTTTTTTGAAAGATGGTAGAGACTGTATGAAGACTGAGATAGCTTTTTACATATAAAATCGATATGGTTTTGCCATTTTAAGTCACTATCTATATATAGACCCAGGAATTTGAATGTTATGGTGGGTTCGATCTCTTTGCCGTTATGCCGTATTGGTAAATTCAAAGTTCGGTCAGTTCTTTGCTTAAATTCCATAATTTTAGTTTTATCTAAATTGATCACCAAATTGTTGCTCTTCAGCCACTGAATTATTGAGTCTAAGATATTGTTTATGTCATTTTTGTTATTAAATATAGCGGTACAATCGTCGGCAAACAGAACCATCTGATTATCAATAGATGTTGGGATATCATTTATATAGATCAAGAAAAGAAGCGGTCCAAGAACGCTTCCCTGTGGCACTCCAAATGTAACTGTTCTTGAGGACGATTTGAAATGAGTTTCTGACCTAGTAATAGGACTTATTTTATTTATAGTAGTTACTTGAATTTTATCGCTTAAGTATGATCTTAGTATTTCTAAAGTATTGCCTCGAACACCATAAGCTTCCAGCTTGCCTAAAAGTATTTTATGGTCTACGCAATCGAATGCTTTTGACATATCCATATAAAGCGCGTAAACAGGTTTTCTTGAGTCAAGCCTAGGATAGATTAAACGTAAAAAGTCATATAATGCAAGGTTTATGGACATATCTTTCCGAAATCCCTTCTGCTCCCTTGATAGTAAACATTGTTTTTCAAAATAATTATATAAGTTTTTGCACAAGACCTTTTCGAAAATCTTTGAAAACACAGGAATCAATGCTATGGGCCTGTAGTTTTGCATATTACATTTGTCATTCTTTTTATGGATAGGCTTAATAATTGTAGTCTTAAGTTGAGACGGAAAGACACCCTTTTCAAAGCAAAGGTTAACGATATGTGAAAGCACTGGGGCAATTATGTCACATACATGCTTTAAGACTGTGACGCAAATATCGTCATATCCTGTGCTTTTGGTATTTTTTAACTGTCTGATAACAGCAATAATTTCAAAGGGATCAGTTGGGGCCAAAAAGAACGATTTAGGTGATGCACGAAAAGAAAGATTAGAAGTGAGATCTATGTTAGGATTTTGAGGTTTCACCATATCTGCGTAATAGTTGTTAAATGCTTCCGCTATTTGTTGTGGATCACTGATCTCAAAATTGCCAACTGTAAGCTTAGTAATGTTCTCTTTAGGGAAATTATTTTTGTTGTCATTAATTACATTCCACGATGCTTTAGATTTATTATTAGATTTCAGTATATAATAATTATTTTGTGATTTTTGAGTCAATTTAATTATTTTGCTGTACCTATTAGAATAAAGTTTAAATTTTTTTCGGTCAGTTGGGTTTTTTGAGAGTACATTTCCACAGGAGAAAACGCTTTTGTTGACTACACTTCTTGATTCCAGTAGACAACCACTTAGGTCTTTTCTGAATGTTATTTTTAATTTTGAGTAAAGGGAAACATAAATCATAGAACAACCTGAATAAATCATAGAAATCACAAAAGGCTCTTTCGGCGTCATCAACCCCAAGCACATCACCAAAAGTAAGTTGACTAATACATTCTCTAAATTTCAACATATTTTCCTTTGAGTAGTCACGTCTAAATGAAAACCAGTGATCAAATAGGGAGGTTTTTTTCACAGGGCAGGTTAAAATCAGTGCCTTGTGGTCTGATAGTCCAAGCTCTACTAGTTCACATTTAACATTACGAATGTTGTGAAATATGTTGTCAATGTCAAAAAAATAGACTGAAAATAAAATTTGAAGACAAATAATATACGGATCATGAGACAAAGTTGTGCTTCAGCGCTGGCTCGTTTGCGAGGATGCGCCAACACTATCCTCAGGGTCTTTGTTGACCAAATTGACTCACCCCTCCTCCTGCGGTGAGTGACGGCCCCATTCAGTTAGAAAATTATATTGTATTTACTAACATTTTATAAGAAAAATTGTTACTAACTTCAGTAGACTATTCGGCCTGAAATAAAATATTTGATTAGAATTAAATTACGGATCACGGACACAGACATTGAAAATGGATAGTCCGCTTATTGCTTACATAGACTTACTAGGTAGTTGTTTTGAAGGGGAGCTTCCTACTCAAAAATGGTTTTTCGTTCGTACCCTAGAATCATTGACTTTTTAGTTAAGTTTCCAATCTATTCGCTATTAGTTCATCTTGGATAAAGTTATCATAAATTGCGATAATTATTTTTGACAAAGGTATCGAATTTAAAATTATGTTTCAATCGAAAAAGTAATCTGAGACGCCTTGACAAAATTTTCTTTATTATCCGTCCGATGTAGCTATACAATAAAACCAAACTATGAAAATAAGCGAATTATTTTATAAGATATCTTTTTTATCTTATGTCCTTACTTTATGTGGCATTTATATCGGATTGGATATAACGGACAAGCTCAAAACGACGCTAGCCGGGCGCCGGGACCCGTATTTGCGGCCTAAGCCATTACGGCTCAAAGATTTATTTGAGCGAGTTTTTTCCGGCGATTGTGTGACCCACTGTTAGCATCGACCCGCCCTCCTCTCTCGCTCGCTCGACGAACTCCTACCATAGATTCATAATAAATTTTAAAAAAAGAATTTGGAGCTCACGCGCTTTTTCGCTTCCAATTTTTCTTCTTACGTCTGCCTTTTACCTAGCGCAAAATAAAGTAAAAATCCGCGGAGAAATGTGTGTATTCCGGGTAAATCCGGCTTGAGCTTGTTGACGTGGTAAAGCGGATATTTCATTAGTCTAGATTTTTTTTGTAATTTCTAAATGTTTAACATGTTAAAAAAGTGACGTGTTAAAAAAATGTTGCGGATATAAAACCCTAAATAGACCCAGAATACAGAATTAAGTACATTTTATTATAACTAAAATTAAACACACAACCAGCCAAAGCCATGATAGGTGTCATACATAATGCTCTTGCAGGTTGAGGTTGGGCCTCTTGTCCTCAATCACAGTATTAAAAAAAAAAAATTGCGCCAGACAACACACCTCTTGTAATGTTCTCGAAGTAGAGATTAATATACCCGTGTTACGAGGTAAAGAAAATAAGCCAGGGGCATCTCCCAGCACTCCCAGACCCAGATTTTGAACTATATTTCTATAACTAAACTCACTGTCGACAATTGTGTATGGATATTCTCCCACCAGGAGACTCTGTGGCAACTAGATTGCGCCTTATTGCCGCGTTGTGAGATCAACTATTACTGAAAGGTCCATTCCCCAGTGCATCTTCTCTGCGTTAGTATTATTAGGTATTCTGCTATATCAGTGGTCGAGTTACGGCGAATCGTTACAGATTTATGCGGCCAAGTTTTTCCGAAACGAGTTGGGTTCGTTGGTATTTGCATCAACCCGTTTATGCAGATTTCTGTGTGCAGCGAAATCCCTTTGAAAATAACCTTAAAACTTTGTTTCTATTTAAGCTACCTCGGAGGCCGAGTGCTGAAAATACTACGCAGGGTGATATGTAGATTAGTTTTTTTCCTCATAGCAGTAAAAGAGGTCACCTCTGATACCTAAACTGACGCTGTAGTCCACAACTGGCGTAGAGACGAACTATTTATGTCTGGTATTTAGTATCTATTAAGTTAACTGCTTAGATAATTAATCTTGAAATTATTTCTGCCATTTCGTTTATCGTGTGGAGTCAATAAATCAAAATAGATACTATTGACTGGGTATCACTATTTAATATTTCGCTATCATTGGTATTCGCCCTCGGCTCGGGTCACGTAGTGTCTTCTGACGAACCGATCGCTGATTACGGGCAGCAGATAATTCGATAACCGGCGGCGAGGTGCCGCTTACAATTTACTTTTTCTGGGGGTGCCGCTTACAATTTACTTTTTCTGGGGTTTCCGCTTCACCTGTTTGGTGAATGATCGCTTCGGCGGAATGGACATGTGGCGTTTGAAATTGATATTGTATTTTAGAAAATACGAGGTATTTCTCCTATTTTTTTCATAATTTGATTTTGATAACGTTTATCGTATTACCTTCACACGTAGACACATGACTACTCCAGAGATAAACTGTCCTCTCATCGTACAGGAATAATGCTAATTTCCGCAACTGAATTTTCATTTCTAGTGTTGTAACAATCTGGTCGACTTTTTTAGATAATTTACGTGCTTTTTCGAATTTTAACAATCTTTCATCACTTTAACCCTTCATTGTTACTTCGCTTTTAAAATATTGTAATTTTTGTGTTTTAATGTATAGAAATAACGTTTTCAGTAATGTATAGAAAATAGTTTGTCTACGTTACTTAAAATGCACAGACAAGACTATAAAACGTTCCATGCCCTTCCGAATACAATAAATTGCTAAACATTTCTCATTTTGCTTTCTCTTTTAATACTAAAAAAGTGGTGATCCGGCACTGAACCCATCTAGGTTTAAATTGAATGCATTGGTGGTGAGTGAACCCGTGCTTGGAAAGTTAATATTTATTATCTGCCAGAAAACCAAGTTGTGTGAGCTTGAAGTACTTATGCGTATTTTTGGTAGGAAAGAAATTTCACAACTTTTTCTTGTACAGTTAACATCTAGAGCGTAACATTGCTAGCATAAGCCGACTATCATTGCTATCAACTCGTAAACGAAACGCGGATGGTACGACGTTCACAATGTAATGCTTGATCAAAAAATTTAGTGGTCTGCCTACTCCACAAACAAAGAAACAAAGTTACCGAGATACTTTTCACTTTTCTTATTTAGGCATTGTTACACTGTGAATTTGTACGCCCACGCTTGAACAAACTCCAAATAAAACTGAATTGAAGCTACATATTTTTATTCCCTTGATACCACCTACGCTGTGACCTATACATTTTAGTAACATCTCTTCATTAGAACTTTGATGTAGGAATTTTAATGATATACGAGTATATTCAGCAAATAATAGGCACGATTAAGACATTATGTAATATTCCATAATTAAAACAAAATGAATAAGTGGGGTAGTTCGAACTGTTGATTTTTAATCTAGTACTTGAGGTTTTGGGTTTCTTCAAACTTGCAGTTGTCTGTCAAAATCACTATCAGTGATGAGCTTTTTTTTTTTTTAAGTAGGGGAAATGCCTTACGCATACCCGTCCACCGGTGGGCGGACGGGTTATGTCGGACTCTCCACTGGGGGGACTTCCTATTAAAGGAAACCGCCCAGTGGCCTACCGACTAAAAACCCTACTACTCCCTCTCATCGTCCATAGTGGGGGAGCACGGTAAGTAGCACGAAGCCTTCTACGCGTTCCCCCGGACGGGGCCCGCCTACACGGCGGGCCGGAAGCGACCCCCCCTTCTAGAGGAGGGGTCGATAGGGACAGCCGAGGGTGTCGAGCCGTCCCTACCAGGCGATGGTGGAGGCCTGTGCAATGCCGGCGCGGGGACCCCCGTACCGCGCGCCAGCTGGCCTCCTCCACGGAGAGGTTGGAGGCGACGAACAGGTGGTCGCCGTCTCCTCCCCCTCCTCGCCCTGCGGAGCGTATCAGCGTCGGGATCTTCTTCCTTGGCAGTCACCACCTCCTCACAGAAGGTGGCGAAAGCTCTCCAGGCCTCTTTATCTGCCAGCAGTGCAAGCACTATGCTGGGCAGAGTGAGGTCCTGGCCCACCTTTGCGATAAGCGCACTGCGCTGTGGGGCCCACTTTTGGCACACCGCTAGTGTGTGGTGCGCCGTGTCCTCCACAGCGCCGCACTCATGGCAGAGTGGTGCTCCCTCTCGACGGATGCGGTACAAGTAAGAGCCAAAGCATCCATGCCCGGTCATCACTTGCACCATCCTGTAGGAGAGGGAGCCATGCGGCCGCTCGAGCCACCCGTCAAGGACCGGAGCGAGCGCCTTCAGGGTTCGACGGCCAGACTCCGCACCTCTCAGGTCCGCCGTCCACAACCGAACCAGGCTTTCATTCGCCTCCTTGCGGACGGCCTCCCGCTCTTCAGGGCAAAAGGGTTCGCCCGAGGCCCTCTTGGCGGCCGTCCAGCGGTACACGACCGCCAACACGCCCGCCTCCAGCTCCCAGGGAGCGGTGCCTGCCAGCGCACAGGCCGCAGAGAAGCTTACGGTGCGGTAAGCTCTTACGGCCCGTTGCGCAATCGCCCGTTGGGGCGCTCGGAGGAGGCAGGCGTTCCTCTTTTTGGAGAGGGCCGCTGCCCAAATGGGGGCGCCATAAAGGGCCATGCTCCTTAAAATGCCGGAGTAAAGCCTCCGGCATTTCGACCCCGGACCGCCAGTGTTCGGCATCAGCCAACTGAGACTATTGGCTGCCTTGAGCAGCCTAGGTGACAATTCACGGAAATGGGGTAGGAATTGCCACCTAGAGTCAAGGACCAGACCGAGATACTTTATCTCGGTCTTCACCGGCGTCCTGATGCCCCCAAGCACAATACGTGCGTCAGGTGGCGCCGGAGGTTGCCGAGGCCCATGAAACCAAATGCCCTCGGTCTTTTCAAGCGCCACCGTGAGTCCGAGACGGCCGATCCGGTCGGCTACGAGGTCTCCTCCGATTTCGGCTATTAGGGCCGCATCCCTGTAGGACCTCCCCCGGATCAGTGATGAGCCTGGGGATATTTAGGCCAGTAATAATAGTGAAATAAAATTTCTTTTCTCATTACCGTTTGTTCTGAGCCAGGTTTGAATATATGTTTAAACTATCAAAGTATGTACGTACTTCCGTATCTGACACCTTTAGAACAAGCTCAAGTTTGGGGTCAAATTTTTAATAAGTTAAATATGACCAGACACATTAATCACATTCTGACACTGGATGAAATCCAATTATATCTGTTTGAAGACTGACTGAGAAATAAACTTTTGCCGGAACCATGCAGTACTTGCCGCCCAAGTAAGCCATGTATTTTTCATCAGTTATGATATGTGACGTAAATTTATTGCTTAGACAAAAAAAAAGATAGTGACTAAAGACGTAGTACCAGATGGTTCTACAGTACCCTCATAACTCAATGCCCTGAGCCCGACGCGGCCCTGGGAATCTTTTTTGGGATCTCTTTCACGCAGACATGTTGCGTTAATTAGCGCATGTAATTAAGATAGATTGACTCATTGAGATATTTATGTGTTGTTTTGGTACGGTGTCATGCTTCAGCTGATTCGCTTTTCTTTGCAAATCTTGGAATAAGGTTACTCACTTTGCCTTTAGTAAGTAAATAATACAGAGCGCCCCACAGAATCGCATCGTCACATGCAGAAATAAATACATTTCTGGCAAATCTTCCATTAAAATTACCAGATTTTGCTTAGTTTGAACTAAGCAAAGCCTACAACTAAATAGGAGGCTGATAAACATACTCGTACTTAAACACATAAACACTGGAACACAATTTTGCGATTAAAGAAGAATAATACGGAAAATTATTTACTTGACTACGCACAGGTAAAACAATGTTTTAGATAAAAAATATGGAAATGTTTCAGGTAAATTCCTCGACATTCGGCACGATAGGCAAGACCTTATTGTCAGGGCATCATAAACGAAAGCATATAAGTTTGTTTCGACTTTCGACCTTTACATTGAATGCAGGTAATAATTAGGTATAATTTAGTATATATATATATATATAATCCAATGGAAACTACCCAAAACAGTATCGTCTGTAGCGATAAGCACCGATATTAGTTTACACTAGCGTGGGCGTTTGTTTGCTCCAGCTGCTTCTGAGAAAAGGTTTCACCTGGAGCCAATTATTTGTTGAAACAGGACATTATTTCTTTTACCAAACTAATTAAGCTCTTGTTCGTGCAACCATTTTCGCAATTTTAAAGTCTGTTTACAAGTAGAGACGGCTGCAAAATTGTTGATTATATTTTCATGGTTTTTTTGTTATTGTTATTTCATATATGTATATGCTGTTAAAGAGAACTTGCTGAGCCCTGAATTCTGCGACGACGTTTCAAAGTTTCAAACTGATGCAGTCCTCAAAATGAAACTAGATTTGAAAGAGATGGCTAAACAAATAGATAATTTTATATTTAACGATATCACGTTTTTCTCAATTTCGTTGTACCAGTATTAAACTGACATGATAACATTTATCTTGCTTGCTAGTACATTAAATAAACCAGAACATTAAATCCAAAACTGTCTTAGGGGTGCTAATAAGCTATTGTGAGAAGACTGATATAAATCAAATCTCTAATTTAAGTTTGACAGTTCTAAAACTGATCGTCTCACTTTATAGAGAAAGGGAAGGCGATAAGATAATAATATAATCCATTTGGTTTAGCGACTGTTACGTTTGAAGCGCCTACAGGCAATAATCTGTTAAAATTGAACCTACCGTGTCATTCATCATTGTGAACGGCCTGTAACTTACAACTGCTGAAGGATAGGCTCCTGTCATAGTATTTACGGTTCTGTGTTGTGCAAGAGCCAGGTGATCTATCCTACTCAGTCGTAACTTTGTGAGCAAAATAAATAAATGCTCTTTACTGGAACCCCTTTAAGTGACTGATTTTCGTTTTGATAAAATCTGTGCCCCTTTGAAATCAAATCGCATTAACAAATCTATATTACGAGTAGAAAATGTTTGTAAGATATTTCTTAATAGGGGGGTGTTTCTTGAACTAAATGCTCGCGTACTATAATAAGCTTCAAGTATGTAAGGTAAAAAAATACTAATGAGTACCTTTATCCTGTCCCACTGCTTGGCTAAAGAACCAAGTCATCGCTTCAAGTATGTAACTCTATAATGACCGTCCATTCAAAGTTACCACTGTTTCAAGTTCAATCTCCCTCCATAATGACCATATCCATAACTCAGTTAGTAGAGGTCGCCGGTCGGTCGTAAGCGGGTCCAAGGGTCTAATATTTGACCCCGGGCTGATGACGGCCCTTCAGTGATTGTGCAAGCTGGCATCCGCAGCCCTTATGCGAACTTTTCTGAAACATTTGGCGGGCTACCCTGTTTATTGGAGTTTGGGCGGTTTGGAGTAGGTTATATCTCGTTTTATTGGATTCGCTTTTATGTTAAAAAGTTTCTCGGAAACATTCGGGTTTTTAACAGTGGTCCGTTCGTAAGCTCTGTCGTACGTAGACATCAGTTTCTCGATGGACTTCTTATGCAGTTATTTACAGACGGCCTGTCTTACCAAAATCCTGCAATCTTCATCAAATCAAGAACAGATGTCCACCTTGCAAATATACTTCATTTTAATTTATACTTCTTGTATACTCTAGTCTTAATTTATGAAACTGTGAACTAAAACTTACTTCTCCAATTTAGTTGAAAGCAGAGTTATGTGTTGTTTAACTGGGTCGGCGCAAGAACGCTGTTAATTGCGTTCAACATGTTTATGTTGATTTAGTTCAATAAGTTAAATCAATAATCTGTTAGCCAACACAATTGCTATGGATGTTTTATGGCCAAAAGTGGTTGATGGTAAGCCTTTAATATATTCAGTCTTAATTTTGAAACATTTTTTTTGTCTTTGTACTAGACACTCATGGTACCAAGATTTTGAACATTTCAGGATTGGAAATTTGATGTATTTTTAAAAGCTTGGCTGGATTTTTACCCAAACATTTAAAACAAAACAAAATCATCTGAATAAATAAATAATATGTTATGACAGAATCAATCCAGAAGACTTGTTGTAAATTTTCCTCGAAACGTAACCTACGCACACCGTTGTCGCCATCACATCTACCGAGCACTTGACCTCCTACTGAAGGATCAATACAATTTACTCAGTGGTGCCATTATCGATGCAATGATTACGAGTTTGTTATAATACTGAAGCCTTGGGAAGCGAATATTGATGTCATATTAACGCAGTGATAATTTACCTATTTAGTTCATTCGCCTATTTGTATAAAGGCACCCAAGGGTAAAATTATTAATAACCAACCAAGAAAAAAACAAGTGCTACTTTGTACAGCCAGCCACAGATAAAGAGCGAAGTCTGCTTAGTGACGCATTTGCTGTACCGGGCACAGCTTCAGCTCTTTATAAGTGTTCGAAAATATAAGATATAAACCTGGATTCTGTACACTTTTTTTCAATAAAGTCATTACATAGGGATAGTTGTTCGAAATTCGTTCTAAAGTAATGAGTATGTACGAGTATATTATGTATGTATTTATTTATGTTATGTATTTCTATTTATTTATGTATGTTAATTAGCCTGTATATTGACGTTCTTAAAAAAATATAACATTTTTGCACTTCGTTAAGTATTTCTTATTTATTTATATTTATTTTTAATAAATCACAACTCTGTATAACTTCTTATTCTTTTATTTCACATAAAACCACACTCTCGATACACTTCGTACAAATAACACTGTCCATACACTTCGTACACACTTTGTAGTGACGTAGCAAAAGACAACCGCTCGTTGTGACTGTTCAGTCTAGAATGAATGTCTGCCTCAAGTCGAACTTCTTGCTTTAACAATTTTTAATGGAAATGGCAGAGGTCTCTGATTTGTTGTCGTGCTCGCACATGATTGGCTGTTGTTTTTCAACCAATCACGGACGAGCGGCGTTATTGAAGTCATTAAAACTCCTTTTTATAAACTAATAATAATTAACTGATGAAAATCATTACACACAAATGACCTAAATACTTTTAATGAAATTTAAAATAATTAACATAATAAAAATCATCACATTTATAAGGTTGAATTATGTCGTTTTTAAAAATGTATATAAAATCGTTGTTTCTTTTCTGCTTTAAAATGTTGCACCGTTTTAACCGCATTCCTGTCTCACCGGATGGTTGGCTGCTCGAGAATGCTTTTAAGGTTGAGTCCGCTTTTTGTACTATCTTGTGCATTGAAGATAAAATAAATAAATAGATGTTGCTTTCCGAGGCAGCAAACGATAATCGTTAAAAACATCGCTTTTTTTAATTGCTTTTTACCATTAAAACGCTTCCTCAAGGCGGCGTGATATCGAAGGCAGATGTTACTTCTTCTTTTTTGCAGACTCTGAAGTTTAAGCATTTTATTACGGGACGCTAAGGGTAAAGAAAGAAAGAAAAACAATTTATTGACCCAAACATAAATTTAAATTAGCTCAAACTAGAGGATACAAAATAAATACAAACCGAATAAGAAATAAAAACTAACGAAGATGTAGTGGGCCAATCAGGACCCTGCCTCAGCATGTGCCACTGCAGTGCAAGCACGGCAGAGACGCTGGTATTCTGACGCGGGTAAACAAAGTTACAGCTTCTTATACTCGTACTTAGCCATTAAAAATCTTATCCGTGCATAATAAAAAGTATTATCACTTAACAGCGCGGTCATTGTTATTTTGTTTGTAGTCTCAGCTGGCTCAAACATTGACAAACAAAATAGGTTAGTAATAGGTTAGTTGACTAAATTTAATAATGTAGTTTAATTAAATGAACTTCGTAGCCATTTTTCCGGTAGGTTAGGTTTACAAAATGTCAGATGTCAGCGTTCTACAAATAATTTATAGCCATGCTCCCCATTAGTAGTTACAGCGGTGCTTTGAAGGCACGTCGTCTGTCCGGCGTCACCAACTAAGCACTTTAGGTCTCTGCCAGTAGTCGAGTTAATGTTAAATTGAATCACTCCACGACCCGCTCGTAAACGGCTGGAGTTGCAGCGCGTTGAACTCAGGCACTTCTAACAGCTGACCCACTGCATATGTGTTCTGAACTTAAACGTTTTAGAGCCTGAGTTTAGTGTATGCAAGCAAGGTCTGCTGCCTGATAGGCATCCAAATGATTGCTTATCATAAGTGCATTCAGTAAGCATACATGAATGACGAAATATATTTATTACAATAAATAAGTATCTGGAATGAAAGTGTATCACCAAGACTCTGACTCCGAATTATGCAGAGATAAGATAAAAAAAACTATTTATTGCACATCAAACAAAAGAGTTACAAATAAGTAATACACCTAAATCCTAATGAACAATTTAGGCGGTCTTATTGCTTGAAGCAATCTCTTCCAGACAACCTACAGGTATAGGAAAGATGATAGAAAGGGTAGTAATAATAATAAAGTTTTATTCATTCCATACAACATGCAATGATTTATAATAAACTAGCGGCCTCGACAAACTTCTTTCTGTCAAAAGTTATTGGAAAAAAAAAGCAAAAACATTTTCCCATACTAAATGTTTTTGCTTTTTTTTGTCAACTTCCCAATGTTTTAATACCTATTATTCCCGATGTAGACAAATCCAAAAACACAAACATCATAAAATCAGTCCACCCGTTCTTGACTTTCTTTTATTAATATAGATTAAATATTAAAGTTAATGCATTTGGCAATTTTATAATAAATAATTAATATTGAAATTTTCTATCATGCTTAATAGTAATCTTTATTATTGCACAGAAGCCTGACCTACCCAGCCCCCTTGTGGTAAAAGCCTCTTCTAAAGAATCTCATTTCTTTCTATCTTTTGCTATATTGTGCCAATGTCTTTCTGCCACGGCTACTATATCGTCCTGCCAGCGGGTATTTAGTCTGCCTCTTGCACGAGTGCCTTGTGGACCATTTTATTTTGTTACCCTTATTGTCCATCTCTCATCAGAGTATCTAGCAAGGTGGCCAGCCCACTTCCACTTCATGGTCAGGGCAAAATGTAAAGCATCAGTTATTTTAATTCTATTTCGGATATCTATGTATCTACGAGGTGCATTCAATAAGTACCTAGCCTCATCACCAGAGGGCGCTGTAGTTTCAAAAGAGTTTTACCACAGTGTAGCACATTCTTTTTTAATTCTTTTTTCAAATTTTCATTCCAATCCCTTCATTTGTTTTAATTTGACAACTTATGGAAGCGAACGTGTCGATCGGTTTTACAAAAATGGAAAAAGAGGAATATCGTTCGGTGATTCGATTCCTATTTTTGGAAGGGAAAACGCGCATCGAAATCAAAGAGCGCTTGGAAGCTGTGTACGGTGACTCTTCTCCATCGATGGCCACCGTCAAGAATTGGTTCAACGAGTTTGCACGTGGCCGTACGTCGGTTTTTGATGAACCACGTCCAGGTGCACCGAAAACAGCTGCTACGGAGAAAAACATTAAAAAAATTCATGATCTCGTATTGGCAGATCGCCGATTGAAGGTTCGGGAGCTAGCTGAGACTGTAGCCATTTCAGAAGGAACAGTGCATCATATTCTTCACGAGGAACTCGGCATGAGAAAGCTGTCGGCGCGATGGGTGCCGCGTTTACTCACACCGGAAAACAAGCGCAACCGTGAGACCACATCGGAGACGTGTTTGGCGCTGTTTAAGCGGAATCCAGCGGAGTTTTTGCGTCGTTTTGTGACCGTCGATGAAACCTGGATCCACTGGTACACACCAGAGACCAAGGAGCAATCAAAACAATGGATCCAGACCGGGGAACGTGCTCCAAAGAAGGCGAAAATTGTAAAATCGGCCGGAAAAGTTATGGCCACCGTTTTCTGGGATTCACAAGGTGTGATCTACATCGATTACCTCGAGAAGAGTAAAACAATTACAGGGCTTTACTATGCCGATTTATTGGGCCGATTCGACGCCGAATTAAAGAAAAAACGACCCCATCTGGCGAAGAAAAAAGTGCTGTTTCACCACGACAACGCCCCGGTTCACACGTCTGCCGTTGCCATGGCTAAATTGTTCGAATTACGCTACGAATTGCTGCCCCATCCACCGTATTCTCCAGATTTGGCCCCTTGTGACTTCTTTCTGTTTCCTAATCTGAAAAAATCACTCGCCGGGAATAGATATGGATCAAATGAGGAGGTCATCGCCGCCACGGAGGCCTATTTTGCAGAGTTTGACAAAAACTATTTTTCGGACGGGTTAAAAAAGTTGGAGCATCGCTGGGCTAAGTGTATCGAACAAAAAGGAGACTATGTTGAAAAATAAATTGCCACTATTCCAAAATTTTCGTTTACTTTTTGTAGGCTAAGTATTTATTGAATGACCCTCGTACATTTGTCTCTCAGCCTGTAGCACAGACAGCTCATTTCCATTGCTCTCTGTGCTCTCTGTATTTTGATTAGCCTTTTATGGTTAAAGAAAAGTAAGCAAGTGCATAAATACTAAAGGAATGAAAGTGGTCTTTAATATATAAATAATCGATATTTACATACCATATATGCAAAATACTTTAACATATATAAAATACAAACAATATACCTACTTATATACATAAATAACAATACTTAAATAAATACATATAATATAAAGAAGAGGATATTTTAAATACAATTATGGATTAACCAAAGTGACAAACAATAAAATTAAATAACTAAAATTGAAATAACAAAAAAAACACTGCTAGAAGAAACATAGAATATGACCCTCGTTAATTTATCACTTAAATTTCAATCATTCACTTAAAAATATTGTGAAATATTATATTTTTGTAATATTCGAATAGCAGCTTGAGGTTATTCGAGAACGTCCATTATTGAAATGAAGTTTCCCAAACATAATTAATGTAGGAAAATGCATGGCAAATTGTCATACATTATTTAATTTTAGGTAAATTATCCTTTAAAAACAAATAGCTTTTCTGTTTTTGACTACCCGACCGATAATGACAGGCCCTCATATAAAAGTAATTCCACTGCTCATCGACGCGTTCAGTACGAGCTTTTTCTTGATTTATTGCGTTTGGTCATGACCTTCAGTCGTAATGGCTAAAAAAATTATAATATGAATGTTCTAAGTGCCAATAAAGATGACTATGCTGTAGGTCTAAATATTCATAACTTTAACGATGGTCGACGAGTTTCAGAAGCAGTCATTATTATTATTACAGTCCCATTGAGTAAATTACGTTCTGCAACGAACCTTTTTAAGTCTCGAGCCTGGAGACGTGGGAATTGAGATCCATTTTCATCCACCAATCAATCTTATTGATTTTACAGAAACGTAAGGATTTCTATTCACAAGGTTTTCGCTTAAACATTATTGGATATCCGCGATATTCCATAAATATCGACAGCGTCTAGCAGTGGGATTAAACTGGCTGATCCTTCTTCCATCAATCCGTAATCTGCTTTTGCACTTACTTACTTTTGTTGACTTTCCATTATCTGTTCATAGCTAAAAAAATTACACCACCTGTGCGTTTTTGTAATATTTGTACACTGAGCCGTAATTAATGTCGTTTAAAAATATCTTGGGATAGTTACCTTTAATGTAACTAGTCTACTGCATCAATAAGAGATACCTACTGCGTGCAAAATGTTAAATAATCTTTTACTAAATTGGGGAGTTTAAATCACTTGCTAATATTATTTTTCAGTGCATTACAATATGTAGTTTTATCTTCTTCTGATATTAATAATGATACCTCGCAATATTGAGGTAAAACAAATAATATTAGAACTTATAATTAACTTCAAAATACTAATCGTGATTCAGGGTCTTGATGTCCCAAAAAGCAGTGTTTAGCGGAAGCCCAGTGATAGAGCATCACTAGGGCTACGCGAATCATCCCCATGTATGTTACGCGATTTTTGGTAGCTTTCGAGTTATGATTTTTTTTACGAATTACGAAAAAAATTCTGGCTTGAGTCACTTTTATGGTCACTGTGGCACGAATAATCGAGATACATGTCCCATTATTAGGGTTCCGTACCTCGAAAGGAAAAAACGGAACCCTTATATGATCACTTTGTTGTCTGTCCGTCCGTCTGTCTGTCTGTCAAGCTGGAATTTATATCAAATACTCAGGTCTACTGTCCCTTGAAGCTGTAAAAAAAACAAATTTCTGAGCCAACGCAATCAAAAGACCGTTTGTGCCGCAAATTTCCGCAAATTTTCGACACTCGCGAGGGAATCAAACCCTACAGGGCACTTCCCGTGAACTCAGAATCTTGAAATTTGGTACAGAGGCGTTCACATCAACCTTTACAAAACCATTGCAAAATGGGTGTTATGACAGTAACAAAAGGTGCCCCTATGTAAAGGTTGATGTGAACGCCTCTGTACGAAGCTACGTCTTATAGCACAGATAAAGGAAAAATTGCGAAAACCGTGAATTTTTAGTTAGATCATATAATAAAAATATTTTTGATAAATATATCTACAGGTTGGTTCGAAAACCTCGGTGCGCGAGTCCGACTCGCACTTGACCGTTTTTTTTTTTTCATCGTTAGCTGAATACCAGACCTACTTTATTAAAACACTGATCAATAATTTAGAGAAAAATATATAATACTGAAAAAGTGGAAAACACTATTATTTCCCAAAGTTCCCAATTAAATAAAGCCAATTAAAAAAAAAGTTACATGAACTTTTTTATTCAAATGTTTTTCAAAAATTTGCCTATTATGTAAACTATTTATTACAATAATTTCAATGGAATAGTTTAACGGCATCATACTTAAATTTACATTCAATGTACCTATCTGAAGTGTAAAATTCGAGATCTTATGAAAGCAAATAAAACTTCATTTATCAGTAAACCAAATGCATTTTCACAAAAATACATCACATAAAGTTTTTAGAATGGCAATTTTCTTGGTTAGCGAAGATACTAGATAATAACAAAAAAAAAATTGTCGGTGACAATCAAGCATGGGGACCGCCTGATGGTAAGCGGTCACCGCAGCCTATCACCACATACATTACCAGGGAATCACTCGCGCTTTGGGCATCATATCAAACAGTTATTCAGAACAAAACCCGTTGTACAAGCGTTAGAAAATGCATAAGGAGGCGAAGTCTCTCCTCAGACTTAACGGCTCCAAACCGCTTGTCAGATTGGGATCGTCGACAATCCGGGTCGCACGCCTCTGGACCGAGTCAAAAGGACTGAGTTGATATCCAGGCGCTCCTGCCCAAAGGTGACAACAGTACTCCACGTGTGCCCTGACTAGCGCTTTATACAGCAGCAATTTGCCTAGAAGTAAAGTACTGCTTCGCCCTGTTTAGCTGCTTTTGTTACAAATGACTCCGAACCTGTACGTCACTAGATATGTCAACACCAAGGATCCCAATACTATTTGGTAAGAAAAGGGTAGTGTTCTGGAACTGAGGAGCTACAGTGAATGGAGTTTTCCTAGCGGTAAATGCGCAAACATGTGTCTTTATACGGATGATTTTTTTGAACAAAATATATTTTTTCTACACGAAGTAAAATCAGTTTTAAACGAAAAAACCGCCACTCTAAAAACTTATAATGATGTTTTTTTTGAAACAACGCATTAGGTTTACTTTTAATTTTGTTTGCCTTGAATTTTACTCTACCGATACATTGAATGTAAATTTAAGTATGATGCCGTTGAACTATTCCATTAAAATTAACTAAATAGTTTACTTAATAGGCAAGTTTTTGTTTTTGAATGGCCTTCAAAAGTTTGGGATAAAACAGTATTTTACACTTTTTTACTTTCATATTTTTTTTCAAAATTATTGAACAGTGTTATGAATGTAAATGCTTCTAAATAAAGTAAGCCTGGTATTCAAATAACGATGAAAAAAAATTAGCCATGTATCTCGATTATTCGTCTGAACTCAACCCAGAAATTTGCGCAAATTCGTAAAAAATACATATTCGAAATCTACCAAAAATCGCATGGGGGTGATACGGGTAGCCCTAGTGATGCTTTATCACTGGGCTTCCGCTTATCACTACTTTTTGGGACATCCTGTATTTACATTTTAATTAATCCGTGTAAGTTACGTTTATGGATTATTAAGGCGATAGAGCGAAACCTCAAAATAAGTAGGTACACGTATTAGTAAGTTTCGTGAACGTATGAATTTCGAAATCTGCCTGTGGTAAATACGTGTGCGCGTTTATCGGTTTTACTTTTAACCCTAAATAAAATAGCGACAGGTGGCCCCGCCAGGCAGGTAAAACGTTAATGGCATGCTCCCTTATTGGATTCCTCCACGGAGCCCGCTGAGTGCTCGCTGTAAACCCTCCTTGTTTTATTTGGGCATTCGACAGTTTATTGCTGAAGTAATGAAGGAAGATTGACCTGAACCTGAAGTTTTGGGATAAGTGTTTTGCCCTTGTGCTTTTAAATTGCCACTTTTTTGTACGTTGTCTTTGCTCAATTGTGTAACTTTTATCATTTCAGAAAATGTGTCAACAAGGTTTAAATAAACATCTCAAGAAATGTTTCGTTATATCACAGCATAAGCTAAGCTAACCATGGCTTATTCTGTGAGTTTCAGCGCCTGAAAATAAAACTCGGATTTTAAAAATAAATTCCTAATGATATATTAACACCCTAACACAAGACAAACTCAAATGTTCGTCACATACGTATCGAGCCTGTGCTGCGACGTTTTGGAAAATCAGAAATGTTGAGACTTTTTCAACTGGGCAGTTGAAGCCCGGAGCTCTTTTCGAGTAACTTATGCTATAGAACTATTCTTTCAGTAAATATACATATGAGTAGGCGCACTACTGCTTAAGCAGTGTAATTTAGCTTTGGTTTTCCTTTATGCGCAGGTATTTGCATCCCGATAGAGATCTCAATTCTCGACAGTGGAATCCGCCGTGCCTTACCTCACTAATTTAAAAAAAAACAATCTCATTAATGGCAAAACCGTCGGCCGTACTATCTTGCGATGTATTTAGGAGACACGAGAACGCAGACGCTGTTACTCCAGCGGCAGTCACAATGTAATTAAAGCCAGGCTCTTCGCATAATGCCTTCCACCGTCCGTTGCGTATTTTTCTTAAACGGAGACTTTACCAGTAAAATAAAGATTTCCTTTAGAATGTTTTCTGAGGGCATAACTATTTGCGCAGCAACAACCAAAAAAAGTACGAGTATGCGTTTCTTTATTCACATTCACAATTATTTTACTAAGATAGAAATACTTCTACTTGATCAAGTAATCAAGAGGGGATCTGGTGATATGCTCTGACCATTGACCTACCAAGACCTTGCAGAGCAGATTCTTCTCTCGTGTATTCACGCCTTAAGCCAGCGCTATTCAATTTATGTTTTGAGCAAATGCAATTCAGCTGCCGAAAAAAATTATATTACACTTATTTAACGCTCCCCGGTCAAGTTGATTTTTTGTACTATTATTACTATGTATATACCAATTTAAAAAAAACATGTAATTTAGCTGGCTTGCACGTGAATATTTAGCGTAACGCTTTTCATTCCCAGATTGATGTTTACAATCTTTTACCGGCATCATTCAAGGATGCCAGTAAAAGATTGTAAACATCAATCTGCTCTGTAGAACTAACGTCTGGATGAACAATTGAAGTCTTTACGTCGATTTGTCGCTGTCCACCCTCCACGGAAATATGGTTCGTTTGTTTTCTACAAGCCAATGGAGTGGTCTATGTTTGTGAATGTTTGAAGTAGCAGAAATAAGAATACATATACAAAGATTAGTACGAGTATACGATTTAAGTGAATTTTTGTGTAGAAAATAGTCATTAACAAATGACTATTTTCTACACAAAGATAGAAACTAGAAAAATTCGACCTGATCCTAGGGATACACTAGATAAATTCCTAAGGTCTGTTAACGGCCTCGGTAGCTCGGTTTGGAGAGTAGCCACCCGGATTGTGGAAGGTCGCGAACTCGAATCCCGCTTGAGTCCCTAGGATCAGGTCAAATTTTTCTAGTTTCTATCTTTTTTTTTAGTGCCAGTCAAGATGACTGGCACTATAATAATACAATCACTCCACCTGATGGAAATCGGTCGTTAGGGCCAGATATAAGGCTGACACAAGCACAGTAATGCAAAGCAATCACTGAGCTGGTCAAAAATCTCTTTTATATTTTTATCTATGTGTAAAAGGCGAGTATATTTCTTAAAATAGTCCCTTGACTTAAATTAAAAGTTATGAATTTAGATAACTTCACGCATAATTCACCTTCTGTATAATAACTAAGTATCCAGCCGACCCCCAATGAAGGGGGGAGGCCACGGAAGCGCCTGAAGCACACAGGTACTTCCGCCGTAGCAGTGAAAGCCGTGCATTGTGGGCAAAAGCTCCCCCCTTCTCAAGCCCGCTGGCTCCAACCATACGCGGACCCTACTAGGCCCGCAACCACGATCCACCTTAGGTAGATCCGCTGCCGCATCTGGAGATGCGGCCCCGCCGAGCCGCGGTACACGGGGGGGCCAGCCGCGGATCACTGACCCCCTCCAAACGGTTGTGCACCGCGCCTCGCGCTCTAAGGCGCTTCGCCCGTGGGCGCCCCTTTGGTAAGCAGGCAGGCACCATACCACCACCACGCCCGGTGGCCGGTGCCACGCCTGAGCCCTCTTAGCTTCCCAGTGGTTCCACCTGCGACCAGTACTAAGCTCCCCCGCCACGATAAGGCGAAGGCTCATGAGGGGGTAGCACAGATAAACCTGTCCTAACACCTGAATGAATAGTGGCCGCTTTTGTTTCGCTTTGTCGGCAGCTCGTCGCCTCGATGATCGTTTATCTTGTGACTGCCGATGCAGCTGTCTTTGTCCGCGATCGGAAGCGCGCGGTAATCGATGCGACGCTATTTCACGTCGAGACTGATGTTTGCATTTTTGCAATCGCTAAACCCCGAGTTGAATCTTTGCTAACAGCTTTTGAAACTGTTGGAGATTTAATCTGTGAAGGGTGGAAAATATATTGGACTTTTCCATTAGTTTAGGTTTTTCCCATTTGGAATTTAATTAATTTTATTTGAAATCTTTTTTGTCTTCAAATAATTATTTCATCTTTCTAAAACTTTCTTGCCCCAATCAGAGTGCGCTATGTGCTTTGCCTATTGCTACTTGCTGAACTGGTAGGTCAATGTCTTAAGTTAAGTCGGTGTCTTTACTTCTTCCACAGATCTTTCAAGTCTGATCGATTTTCGAGAAAAATACTGAGTACTCTTCATAGGTTGTTGAGTTATTCACCTTTGCTTATCTTATGTGTCTAAACACACTATGTCGAAGGTACGTGACCAAAGGTCCGCGGTTTATATTACGTTCCGACGTATCTGGCTAATATGACACACCTTAAGTGCCGAACTTACGGCAGAAATTCAGTTGCTCAACTTTGTGTGTGTATTTACTGCTCGCCGCTGCTCCCCGCTCGCCCCTGGATCTTCGTCGGCAATCGAACCTAACTTCGGTCGCGTATAATGTGTGCTCTACAGAATAAGTTGCCGCTGAAATTACGCCCGACCGAAGTTAGAGCCGATCCACACGGCGCGTTGCGTCGTCGCAACGCAAATATTTTGACGCATTGCTGGCCACACGGGCGCTGCGTCACCGCAGCGTTACTATAACGCAGTCGTGACGTTCCGTCAGCGTTTTGTAAAAATGTCGTAGTCTATAGAAAGCATGGATCGGGAGAGACAGGAACTCATTATACCCAGCAAATAAGACCGAATAATAAAATACGATAAAAAAAAAAAAAAAGCTTGCGTGTGTCCTACCTATTAATTAACGCATAAAAAACGGAGCGCTGCCTCTCCGGCGTCGCAGTGACTACAACCCCGCCCGCTTCGTCTCGGGGGCTGCAGTTCAGTCGTGTGTGCGTTGCGTCGACGCAGCGCACCGTATGCACACAATGATTATTAGTATGTAAAAAGACGCAGCAACAGCGCTGCGTCGACGCAAAGCTGTTGCAACGTGCCGTGTGGACCGGCTCTGAAGCTGTACGCTATAACGCAACGTAATTTCGGCATAATGTGTCATTAGTAATTTAAATATTGCAGGCGTAATTATGCCGAACTTCGGTCGCGTACCTTCGGCATAGTGTGTTTGGACACTATGGGTCCCATAGGTTAGAAAGGTATTTTTAGCTAATATTTACCATTGACGTACTCACATGGAGCTATAAAAAAACGGAACAAATAGTGCTATATAATTTAGAAATTTATTTGTAATTGCACCAGTTAATTTAACTCTGTAAGAACCATGACAGACCGATTTTCTCACCAGAGGGGGTGAAATTGAGAATATAAAAGCATCGCCCCTCCCGTACCCGTTGATCGGATATTTTATCAGTGCAACGCGCCGCGGCGCGATTTCTCCAGGGGGCTGTTACGGAACCGAAGATGCAAGAGTGGCGATGTTGAAAGACCTAAAGCGGTGTAGACCTATTTCACTCTTTTCTTTTATGAGTGTTCTGTTACGGGGAAAGTGCAGTTTTGTGTTGTGAGAGTGTGCTACGATTTTCAAAATTCGGTCTTATTATTCAGTCCGAGAAATTAAACAAAAAGCAGTAAAGAGCGCTTAACATAACCTTACATATTCAATAGGTTTATTTCGAACAGTCTGCGGACTCCTATTGCTTTTATCGAATATACTCAAAGCTCGTTTGGGCAATACCGTTCTGTTGGGAAGGTACTTAGGTTGGAAAATTTGAGATTTACGCCCTTTGATACTGTATAACATTCGGCGTGGTTTTGAATGTTGAAAGGTCGTTACGTTTCGTTTTGTACTCCGGTCACCAGGATTGTGCTTCAAAAATGGTTTGACTTATTTTAAACTTAAGTCCATTCATCAATATTCCCTTAAAAGGCTTCCTCAATACATCTCGCAGAACATTCATCAACGTTTCTCTTCCAGGTAAACAATCTTAATTTAAACGAACCTTTACAGCCTTTTAAAGAGTTTTAGGGAATAAAATTGTACTATTAACCAGTCATGAATACCTAATTAAATTCAGCGACGTTCTACAGAATTTGTTTTACTGTTGAGTAATTATGTGAATTTGGGAGTGTGCCAGGGCTCTGCAGGGCCGGTCGTAAATTGAGCATATTGCGGGCCATGAGGTAGGTTGTTACGGAGAGCAAATTGTGCATATTATTGCACATGCTAGAGTCAGTTTGAAGAGCGAATTATTAAACTGATTGTATGTGGTAATATCCAGTTTTATACGTATATAGCATCCTGTGCTTCTGTAAATTCTGTCGGAAAAGTTCTGTATTGGAGCGCGGTGGACGGTCGCCCTGAAATGGTCGCACCCCTTTAGTAGCACGCCACCTGTAACCAGCTGCTATGGAAATTTTCGTATTTGGCTTTTGTTCAGCAGTGGCCAGTATAAAACAGTTTTTGTACCACCCGTAGTATAAGCTTTGGTTGTACTTCGGGGATAGAGTTTTGATAAATGCGCCTCAATATCTTTTCAAATAATATAGTGAACTTTATATAAGAGCCATCGGTAATCATTCAGATAATTCGCTGGTGCATTGCAACTATCGATTACAAGATAAGTTGGTCGCGCTCAATGGCGAGGGCTGAATTTACAAGGTCCTCAATTTATAAAAGTTTGTTAAAACTTCAAAATTTAATAGTGATTAAACAAATGATAGTAAAATCGCTAATTAAACCAATAAAAACATGGACACAAGTCTGTCAAGTTTTTCTACCGGTGCAAGACCCGCTGTGAATTCAGTACTCAAGGCAGATAAATCGGTTTACTTTTACACGCAGTACATAATGCAGAACGAGAAACATTGGTTGTCATTTTACGAAACAATTAATGATATCTGTCCGGGGAGCATGCTTAAGTCTGAAGAAGTACTATTTTAAACGCATGAATCTGCCCCATGACATTTCAAAGACGCACGCATTATAAAAATATGCTGAATAGTCTTCAAACCTAACAAAAAAGGCTCAAATGACCACAAGAGGAGGCTCGTAAGTCCTTAAGTCGACACACGGTATTTATGGGCCAGTTATCAGCCTGCAGCGCATTATCCGTAAGGAGAATACGATTCATAAACCTCCTCGCCAGGCACAGTTATGGGAGATTGCTTTTATATCGTAACCTTTTTTTACATCTAAGTTCGTTGGCTGCCTATAACTTGATTTATAAATCAGCTGGCTTTTGGCCCTTCTTTCAATATATAAGCGGTATCTCACCTTCTAAAACCTTTTGTGGTTTTTGAACAGAAGATACGAAATTTCTTTCACGCTTTTTGCTACGAGATTAAATAAATACAGTTCATGCAATACCTACAGAAATGATTTAGTACTTCTTAATTATAACTTGATAAGGAATTTATTATGTTTTTTAGTATGTTCACTTTAACATAAAACTAAAACTAAACATATTCTGTCTAATAATAAAATTGATTCCATAGCATAGATTTTTACCTTCAAAGATATTTTTTATTCAGCTAGATTTTTAAACAAGCATGAATTCTCTTTATGGACCGGCTTATTTAAATAAGACTATAATGAATCGTTTATAGAAAACTTCGCGGTATGTAATAGCAGTAGCTCTGACAGAAATACGAAAATAACGTTAAGTGTGCTGATTTATTCTCTCACGCTAACGAACTTGGAATCGAATCTGGTCTTTGATTGCTCTGGGGTATAATTGGATCGTATAAAGAAATATTTATATATCGATTTGCTAAGCATAAAACTCGTAACGGATTCGGAAATCTTACGCACACATGAAGTAGCTCCAAAAAGTTAGTTTAACACCAAAAAACAAAAGAAGTTTGGAGAGAAATAAAAATAATATTTTTAGCTTGGCCTTGCAAATACTCAGACCAGCGTGGCCTGACTCCGAAATCAGAAGGCATTAATCCTATTAATACTCAGACCATTTTGTGATACCCTGCAGATATAGTTTCTGAAATGCCCCAATGATACACGTGCTTGAAGTTGTGAACTCAGGCCCAGGTGGGCGTTTAGTGAAATTGGCTCCGTGCCGCTCGGCTGATCGATCCCTGACGCCAAATGGCTGAGAAGTTGTCTTAAGCGGGCTGACTCTTGCCTAAAACGGGCAAAGTTAAGGGTCGGTGTTTTTTTAAAGGCATTAAGATAGAACTAACTTTGGCAGTTTTATGTTTAGAAGAAAACTTTAGACTTTAAAAGCATAGACTTTATGCCATACGTTTTTTATTATAAATAACACTACTGAAGACAATACAAAAATGTAATTTTCCTGGGGATGACGCAAATTTTTATTCAAAAAGAACTTACAAAATTGTTCTTTTAAAAACAGGTGAAATATTAATATTTCATCTTGGAGTTTTATGTCTGTCGTTTTGACAGCTGTTAAATGTTAAATCATGTGTTTTTATCCACTAATGTCTCGGGGAGTCCAGTGACACATTCTTAACTCAAAAAACAATATTTTATGTTATCTGTTCAATATGTATTTCTGTCTTAATTCCTCTTTATATTACTAGTATAACGTCTGGATTTTCAGCAGTAAAAAAATTTAAATGATCTTACAACACATTTGCCACTTTCCTTGTAATCATGTATTATGAATAGCAAGTATGTATATAGCCACGTAGCAATATTACCCAAGTGCTAATGGTGCAGAATGATGTCGAAAGATCTTTGGCAACACTGAAAATAAAAACGCCGTTTGAGTTTCCCCTAACGAGTTGCGTAAGGTTTCTCAGATTTTCCTAAAGAAAGAAACTTATTTATTACTATTACGTGATTGCAGAGTGACGAACACAAATACGCCTTTGAGAGGTTTCACGGCGATGTCGACTCAAGATGGATCGTGTATTAGTTGCTATTAATAGAAAACTTGTATACAACTGCGTTTTTTGCCTTTGTTAGTCGCATCTAGTTTATCAGCTTTGTATTGGATCAGTATTACTTATCCATTTGATTCTGCGGCTTAATTTGAGTTATCCTGCCTTTTAAGCTGCGAATCATTGATTGGAACGACTTACTCCCAGACAACAACTATGTGTTGAAGATGTATGGGTGGTATCTTTTTAAGTTTATATTTATTTCAAATTATCCTGAGTATCATTCTCTTACACTCACACTCGTAGTACAAACTCTGCCGTATTTGTTGTCAGTTGGCCATGTGTAAAAATGTAACAGATGAACTAATTATTTTTTGATTTGCTTAAACATGTGTTTATTTACTCGATTTATACTAAGATACTATCTAATTTTGATGAGTACTTCTTGGTTGAAACATATTGATTTAGCAAGTATACCTACACTCTAATGTTGCATTTCGGTACAAAATATTCAAACGTTATCTAGAATTGACACTAGATCGACATGTCAAGTCGTTGGCAATTTCTGATTTAATTTCTTGAATCCAACTGGAAAGCTAGCCAAAAACCGGTGACTTAGTCTTATTATTTCTCATAATAACCAGGTATCCTCTCCAAAATTCAAGGCGCATGGGATATAAAATGCCTGAAATAGGCTCCCTATAATTCGTCGTCTCGTAGCGGAGGGATTAATCGCAGACCCGCGACCACGGCGGAATTAAACAGGCTGTCACTTCTGCTTATCTGCACTCTTTGTCTCGGAAAACTTCGAGGGGGCGCGCTGGGGGGAAGCCTTTGTACGTTTTTGGTAACTTTTTGATGATGTGTAGCTTTTATCACGCAATTAAACGGTTCTCGTAGTCAGAGATATACATAAAAGTTGATACTAGACAGCACCTCGTTTTTATGTGTAGAAACTCTGTGTTTTGTTCCTCTCTTTTTGTTTTCTTTCTTGTACGTAGACTGTTTTTGCAAATAGAACCGGCCCTGTTTTCCGAATTCTGCCATTTATTCTATTTTTCTAAAGTTACGAGAATATTTATTTTTGCTTAGTAACTCTCATTTAACCATTGCTTTAAAATTATAACGCCAATCTCATTCTTGGCTTTGCCTAACAGTTTAATCGCCAACTTACTGATATCTCTACTTTGTCTGGTTTCATAATGAAGACAGACTTAATTCTGCTTGCGCTAGTAGAGCTTTCGTAGCATGTCCAAGCGTTCATCGTAGTGTTACCTCGCTACTAAAACACCAAAAAGTCCGTTTTGTGTAGCTTTGTGTACAAAGGGGCGCACACACCCTTGCAATACCGCCCTGAATGGGGTTAGGATTGCGCAGGCCGGGACGCACCCGCTACGGCAGTGTACCCGCGCCGCCGACGCCTCTCGCACGCGCCCCCACCCGGTGTGCACCTCGACTAACATTACACTCACTGCCAACAGTGACTTCTAAAGTGACAGTGACTGTGAACCGTGATAGACCTGAACACGAAGCCGTGTAAACGTTTACCGGTGAGTTGAAATTAAAATGCTTCCAATCGGCAGCCGCTAGATGGCGGCAGCGCGCAGCGTCCGTATTGCAGTTGTAATGGTTTTGTAACGCTTTCTCTATGTGTTTCTTATGTAACTTTATTTTTGGGGTCGAGTGTACATGACTCTGCACAAGTCACTTATGTATAGTGAAACTACCAGTATATTCATGCGTCTTACTGATTTCCTTTACTGAATTTTCGGTCTGTTTAGTGGCCTTTGTTTTCAGATATTGCTTAGAATACATGGGTTTATGAAATATTCATAGCAATTCATAATTGATTCTGTAGCAGTATAGAAAGTAGCCCTAAAATATCACCAATGTTTATTTATTTATCCAACAAAAGTTTATGTAACCAAGTTATGAAAGTACTGTTATGAACTTTAAGCTCACAAGGCTAGTTCGCACACAGGCTGTCTGCTGATGATGATAGTCCACAGGTAAAGGCATTCCGTCTTTAAAAGCGCACTGAAGATTATATTTTAGTAATGTGTGTTCCAAAAAGCAGCTTAACTGATACTATTATACTAAGGCTTAGGTACCATAGCGACTTATAAATACATTTCTTGGATCAATATCAAAATAATGAAGATAACAATTAAGGGCATGAAATCCGTGGACGGCTGAGATTCAAATCCCCTATTAATTGAACCAACGCAATGCGTGGGCCGTGCGCGAAAATGTTGTTCTTGTTAACAAGAAAATATATTTTCTTGAACAGTTGTGTCATTTGTAGAATAGTATTTTTCATCACACTCCCTTGTTAAGGATATTGTTTGCCTTTAACATTATTTTTTTATATATTTGTGACCAGCCAGCCACATCTAACCCTGTAGTAACATACCTAGGGTAATAAATTGGAGCCCTCAAATGCACAATAGCGGGGATGTGCTTTAAAACTTGAGCTTGAATCCTTTAAGGTCAATATGGAAATCAAACTTTTCTGAAGACAATACATGGGAAATAGTTCTTGAAGAACCATGAATATAATATCCCTATTTATTTCCGAGCTTAGACACAAAAGATGAAACAGTCTGTTGTTCGGCGCCTTCTTATGGCCTCGTGACCGATGATAGATAACGGAAACGGACTTTACTATTTTTCTGCCGGATATACAAGCTTTGAAAAAGGTTGAACTCATCAACTAAATATTACCTTGTCCCCCACTATGAAGAGTATTTCCCCTTCGAATCATGCGAAGTCTGGAAAATTCTGTTTAAAAAAGCTTCCTAACAAAAATATG
The DNA here is from genome assembly GCA_947369235.1 of Udea olivalis. Lineage (NCBI taxonomy): Eukaryota > Metazoa > Arthropoda > Insecta > Lepidoptera > Crambidae > Udea > Udea olivalis. Next base: position 1,555,547 of record OX376358.1, on the reverse strand, counting down.
AATTTATGGCGCCTAAATATTTTTACAACGCTATCGTAAAACACGAGAGTAGGCCTCCAGTTTCTTCTGTCCGCTTTTCCTGGGTGTACACTCCGTCTTCACGGATCGGTTTTGATGTGGCTTGTGTCATTACTCATCCGGCATTATGCAGATGTGACTTGCCCAAACCCATTTTAGCTTGCCAGCTGTACTACAAGTACCTACGATTTGTCTTATAGAGCTAAGTGTCAAGTTTGGTATAAGTCTGTTGGTTTGGCACCAAGAATACATCGCTGCATTGCTCCCTGACAAACCCAGTGAGCAGACTTTCGACGTACAATCAATGACCACTTCTCCGCTTCATATGCATCGCGTGGAATAATAATGCTTAGAATGGCCTTAACTGGCTTTAACAAACGTTAGGCCACCTCTGCCGATGTCCTTAAGTAACTTACCCAGCTTGGATTCAAAGTGTATCCAATTTTAAACAATCACAAACACAGCTCTGATTTTCCCAACAAAGGGATTTAATCCTGTTCTGAAAATAGGTCAGCTTTTAAATATGTGCACATCGAGCTTATGTCAGTGCAGCAAGGTTTATACTTGTAGCATTGTGTTTAGGGGTGACTAAACATCGGGACCTTTTTGGAGTCCTGCGGGATGAAAGGGTGATATGCACTGGGGGTGAAAGGGGGATGAATTGGGGTTAATGGCACGATCGAGGGCACGCACGCGGGGGATTAGCAGGTAGGCTCCAAACAACTGATTGACTGGCTTTTAAACGCTTAATTAATGTCTGGGGATTTGGGGTATTTTTATCACCTGATAGCGATTAACGTGAAATTGAGAGGGTCCTGAAAGCTAAGCTGATTGCTTGCTTAGTTTTATTAATGCGATCGGGTGCTCAAATGGTAATTAGTACATAAATAAGTCTTAATCTATTAAATGATAAGACTTTCTTTTTTTATTATTAGCTTTGTTTTATCATTACTTCACGTACTCTTAATTATCTGTAAGGGTTTAAAACGCCAGTTGGTTTTTAACCGATGGCGATGCAACTTACAATACATTTTTTAGCAAGACAACGAATAAGTTCAACGTTTGCCCGTCATCTTGAAATCAAGGAAAGATGTATAGTGAAAAGAGTTTTATTTTGGAGAGTCCCAGAGTTCACTCAGGCAATTTTTGCAGTTGCTTGCTGGTTTTATGCATACAGAACCTTCAGTCACGCTCGCAATAGTCGTTCGACGTCCAGAGAACCTAGTGGATTAGAGTTTGTGTTAAATTTATGAGTGGTTGTTAGCGGCTGTTTGTTTAGTAATCGATGCAGAAGCGTGCTCGAGACCTGCACCGCTCACGAAGTGCATCTGACCCGCGCAGGCGGCGCATTGTTGCACGCGATGCACATGGGCTCGTACCCGCGCACAACATGCCATGAATTACTTTTTTATAACATTGCTTGCATATTAGAACACTTCAAATCGACATTATAAATTAACTATCAGTGTAAGGTTGATTACTGTTATCTGCTACTGTTTGAATGATAAATGTAATATGAATTGTATTCAAATATTTGTATGCTGTTTTATATAGCTAAGTAGGTCATTGTTATTTTAATAATTTAAGACCACATTTTCATGTACTGTAAAATTGACTTCTGGTCCTCAGAAGACCTCAATGAGCTATCTGCAAACTGTCATTCAATAATCAAGTAGAACAAAAAGTAAAGCAACACTCATACATTTAACTAACCGAAGATTGATAAAAAAGAGGTATTGCTTTAGTTAACACAATCCACTATTTCATCTATAGTTGTCGAATTTAATGAAGTGTGTGGAGTTACCAACAACGGCGCCGTCGTGTCTCTGGGACCTTTGAAACGGAACTAATAGGTCTGCCCCGTTACACCCCACACAACAGCTACCACGAGTATATACTCGTAATCTCGAATTGAATCTCTGCGAGTAAGTCAATCAGTGTGTAACAAAAATCTAAAGTTTGCTAACATTCTGCCGTTTAATAAAAATAACAACAGACGCTCACGCTCAATTTGAATGTTTGCTGTTGTAGTGAACAAAACACTTCACTAAGAGTGAACGAAAACGCCTTCTGCCGCTAACCGGGTTGCTTGGCTTTGTATCGGTCTTTTGAACACCGAAAAGTTAGCCGCTAATTTAAGAATAAACACAAAGAAAGTATTCTTGCCTGATTTGAACCAAGGGTCACCCGGTCTCCGAGCTGGACAGCTTAACATCTTGGTTAACATGAAGACAATAGAAAAGACAAAGAAAATAAAGTGCTTTTAATTAAAATAAATTAATAAGTACATTTAAACCAGACTAACACACAAGATCTTTAGAAGATTATTATTACAGTTATAAACTAAACTTTCCATCAAGGACACCAACAGTGTATCGGCAAAGAAACCATACAACGAGTTATATTAGCAGTTTCTGCAAGTTAATAAACACCCATTGAGCCATAACCCCACCTGCGACACTCCCCTCACGACGCTACGGTGCTACAGCGTAGCAGTGGCCATTACTACGCGCTACGGGGTCGGGTTATAGATGCTACTCGTAGTGATTCGTCTTAGGGTGCTTATTCATTGTTTGTGGGATAACATAAAAAGATAAAGTTCTAAGGCTTGCGAACAATCACATCGTGTAATGTATTCATTCACCTATAGGTGTTAACGAAAATAATGCGAGGAAAAGCCTTGAATTGAGTTTGACTCTAAATCCTTAATTATCTCAGCATAAGCTCTTGCAGCTATCTAAATGCAGTGTTTGCAACAAAGCTTGTTTATCTGACTTTGTTGGTTGTGCTGCCTCCGACTAAACAAAAATAAAATAAATCCTGACTACGGCCTATGTTTTATTAGTAGTGAATTTAATTAAAAGTCAGGTGTTTGTGTTTATTCCTTTCATGTGTATCGCCCATCAAGTACTTAAACGAGTTCTAGTTATTCGCCATGGGCATTTCAATAAAATATTGATCGTAAAATTCCCTTCATAAATGTGTCCGTTCTACTTACATTTTCCCAACCTAACATACGATTGTTCTCCATATTTTCTAATGACTAGCATTATACCGCAAACCCATTGTGTGCCAACACAGCATTGTTGTGTCGTAGATAACAATGGCTTTTAAACCACCACCGCTACCCATAGTTAGTTCAAAGCGAGTTCGAAGGGTATTGTGGATGATCAGATTACTAGATTATTAATTACTCGCGCTTCGTCCAACTTAATTTGATCGACCCCGCCTGTTGAAGGGTTAACTTCCTCAACCAGAACACTGGTGTAGGGTTACAAAGTAAAAAGTTCAAATTAATAAAGATAGTTAGTGATATTTTAATTGCAATACAATTTCATTGCATTTACTAAAGAAAAATAAATATAATAATTAAATAAAAGCATTTACAAGACATGGAAACACGCCTGATCTTAATGTCATTTGAAATCATTCCCAGACTTTTGAACGTTTCTGCAGGCTAAACCTTATTTTGAGAAGCATATGGCTACGGCTTCATGCCAATGGTAGGGCTAAAATCTAAGCCTTAATCTGCAATAGCACAAAAGCCAAATGATTGTTTACGTTTTCTGACATCGTTAGAGATATACTTCGCATAAAAAAAACGAGTAGTGATCAATTATGCTCGCGGCTATTCTAGCTAATTTAATTTCCTTCGCTCTCAAGGGCACTTTCACAGAGTAAGCACTACACCTACACAGTACCTATAGAGGCTTTGTAACATTAGTTCAGTACCCGTAAAGTCAAAAACCAAAATAACTATACGATACCAAGGCTTCCAAAAACCTGAGCTAAGCATTAGCCTCAAATAACTATAAGAAAGTTCGTTCAGACGCTTTGTTTACTTGTATAGATATTTGTGGCTAATGTTTTGCTTAGATGTTTTCGAAGCCTTTGAAATGTACAGATATTTATGCTTTTTTTTTAATTCAAAGTGAGTTTGAGTTTGGCCTCAGTCTCGCCTGGTGGTAAGCGATGACGAGGCCGATGGTGGTACACGCTTACCCAGAAAATGCCCATTTACTCTGGCCTTGAAGACACCAAGGTTGTAAGTATCCGGAAACACAGACGCAGGGAGAGCGTTCCACTCCCTAGCGGTGCCTACTAGAAAAGACGAAGCAAACCCTTGGGAACGGATGGTTGGAAAGTCAACCACATGGGGGTGGAAGCCCTCCCGGCGTCTAGTGGTCCGGTGGTAGAAAGTAGAGGGTGGTATCAGGTTGTGTAGTTCCTGCGAACACTCTCCAAAATACACCTTATAAAAAACCGATAGTCAGGTCAGGCGACTTTACCATAAGTTTTTGTAGGGACTTTGGAAACAGCTTCTCTAGAACTAAAAACGGCATACAAGTTTCTGCAGTTAACTATCGTGGTTTACGTATACAACCATGGTAGGGGTACAGAATGTATATGCTACTCTTATGTAATCGCTCTTTGTTTGATTTACCAAGATGAAGTTATATTATGATAGTTTTTAATTTGGTGTACGCACAAATTAAAAACTCATTTATTTATTTACTACGTTTTTTACTTAATGATAGTCGTACGCACCCTTGATTACGTCTAATAAATATCATGACAACATATTATTATAATGATTTGAAAAAACCGTAAAAAAACGACTATCAAATAGGTCAAGATAAAACTGCTATGAGTATAACGCGTCAAAAATAATTACCTTTGACGTCAACGCAAAGTCAAAGTTATTCAGATATTTATTTGATAATTTGAAATGAGCTACATCACGCACGTAAATAATTATCGTTACCTGTAATCAATACCGATTTGTGACTTGTAATAATAAAGAAAGCCATTGTATATTTTGTTCATAAACGAAGAATTCAAGTCAAGTGACCTAAATGCTTATTATTTAATGTGTTAAACGAGTGTAAGTCCTGTCTAATCAATTTAGTTAGCCCAGTCAGGAATTGCAAAATCTGATCTTTGTCAATTGGTTGATAGCGCCTTATTCCGACAGCTGTAAACTTAAATGTGTCATTAAATGAACAGACAGGCACTTATGCCGCTGATCGTACAATGCCAGAATTCAAGCCATTTCGAAACGCGTTATCATATCGTTAGTACTGTAAAATGCCTTGAAAGTTGAAAATAACACAACCACAGATTTCTTAATAGTTAATACATTGTTAAATGGTGTTATTTATCTGTTTTTTTTTTCTTCTTCTTTGGCTTGGCACGGCTTGTGCATTTGCCACAACTATTTATCTGTTAATAAATCACACCAAAGAAAATTTACAATTTTAACATTTTTAAATGCGTGCTGTCATGTGTCATGCTTTTTGGATAGAGATGTCAGTGGTGATGACATAACCTTATTATAACTTTTCGTTTATGTTTCAGGTAAGCATCACCTCTACTTCAGTAGAGACGGTAAGATTCTAAAACTTCCCTAAGTTCCAGCGCCAGATTTTAATCTCGGGAAATAGCTGGAGTTGTAGCCGTCTGTAGCCGTAGCGACCTACGGGCTACGGGCAACATGGAAGTTTGTAGCGCGCCTACGGGTCGAGTTAGAACTTTGTAGCTGCGACACGTAGCACGGACGCTACGAAGTTTTGTAGCTAGTTGAGGGAGATCTAGGTTGTTGACTTTTTGCTATTTTTCTATCAATAGTACATTTTTGGTTGACTTATTAAAAATTCTAAAACGTTGTATAGTTCTACGTAAAGGGGGATGATTTTTTAACTAACTACTCAAATGAACTTGATCCATACCAAGGAAAAGGTAAAAAAGGCATTATTCATAATCCTTATGAACACGCGACGCAATTAGGATTTAGGAAGGCTAGTTTTCAATGGCTAGGTTCAATTTTAGGCCATTAGTGTTCATCTATTGTGGGTAAAAAGACTTTCAGGTGTTTTCCTATGTTATGTCTCTGATGTCGACGGTTAGGAACCAATACCTTCTATTTAACTATTAGAAAATGTCTTTTTGATGTCATTGACGTTAAGTTCGTTTTTCGTGATAGCTTGTGTTCCACTTCTTAATGCCAAATACTTAACATTTACTGCTAAATAGACAACATTGCAATTATGGATATCTAACTTGAAGCATTCTTGAAGGAGAGCGCCGTGGCCTAGTAGTTCAGCACCCGAACTCAGATCGTGGATCGTGTGGTCCCGAGTTCAAATCTGGCCAGAACCAAAAATCTTTGTGTTCGTTGTTTGATTTCCAACTAACTCTCCGGTGATGGAAAACATCGATAAAAAACCAAATCAAACCGGATAGCGGCGGAAGGACCACCTATCACGTTGGGTTCTAATACCATTGTCGAACAGTGGGCTTCTGAGTGTTTCGTTCACCATGACGGCAACAGTCACTTGCCTCTGACTAAAAATTGACGAAAAAAATGACGCCAGGGGTCCATACAAAGTTACTCAAACCCCTTTCTGTGTACTCATAAATTCAGACCTAATCCCACGGAGACTTATCTGTTTTAGTGCTCAGTAAAAGAGTAGTCTGTATAATTTATAGTGGGTTATCCTCCTGGGCCGTCACTGTGTCAGCATATGTAAATAACTGTGTCGGGCTAATATGTAAATAGTCGTAAAATAAAGGCAAATACTGCAAAAACATGAAAAGGGCAGGCACATACCGCAAACATTGTTGATTCTTTCCTCGTCGAATTGAATTATTGTCGGAACTTGCCTTTGCTTTGTGAATATTACGGCGGTAAAATAAAACATGCTCTAGACAGGATCAATGATGATATGAAAATTTAGGTCAGGTTAAACCAAGATGAGCGAACCCGTGATCAAGCAGCGCTAGTGTTATAGGAAGCGACAGCTGAAATATTTCTTATAACACCCTGATGGTTTTTAACAAACAAAACGAATACACATTGAAATGAAACAATTTTACGGATTCTACTCGCGGAATCTAATTTTTACATTTTTTAACCCGTCTTACATTTTCTACTGTAATACTTCAAGATACGGTTAGTTCTTTATGCGTGGATAGGAACGTTCCCGGGGATGAAAATGACGGTAGTTGAGTGACGGTTGCTATGTAAATAATTACTTTCTTGACATATAACATCTGAGTTATCCCGTGATCACGAATGCTGTAAAGGAGTCGAAACGTCGGGTTAGAAAATGTTAAAATATAAATTCCGCGAGTAGAATCCGTAAAGTTGTTTCATTTCAATGTGAAGTGTTCGCGTAAATATAAGAAAACAAAACAAATACAGCCTCCTTCCTAAATCCCACTGCTGGGCTTCAACTATGAGGTGGTATGAGCGAATTTCCAACAAGCGGGCTTATTGCAGATTTTTGGAGAGGTGTAGCAGGCCAGGCTTAACGACGTGACAGTTCACTCCTCAAGCGACCAAATAATTTTATGTGGTCATAAGTTTCAACCTAAGCTGGTTTTCACACATACCAGCGGTGTAGAAAGACTTAAAAACACATTAAGGTGGATATGAGACAAGCTATTTTATATTTCATCTTTTTTGATTCTTTCGAACAAGCTGACTTGAATTGAAAAAAAGTAGAGTGCATTTCAGTGGAATCTTGAACACAAAGTCGGTTTAAGCCATCTGTGTTTGCACTGAGCGGGCGCTTGCATTACCTTTTTTTGCAGATTAGCCTATTTTATGAGCTCTTTAATAATCCCTTCTCGTCTTGAAAGTAGGTTTCAGAACATTATAATGAGAAGTTGCTAAGGATGGTTTTATGGTCTGAATTATGACTGCGGTTAGCGTTTTATTTTATGGAGTATATTGCGTTCAGGTTGGGGCTTAAAGGGCAACAACCTTTGTGGGTTGAAATTTACCCTCATTAATACCTTTTTTGGTGTTATCCAATTTGGAGAAGGTAAACACAATGTTTGAATAATTGAATCAGGGTTTTGTGCTGCAGTGATCAACATAATATACACACATCAAAAGTGTCTAGGGATCAACATATATTTTTGCAATAATTTTTCTCCTGATTGATATTGATTAAAATTTTCTTTAAGGATTCATCAAATAAAGTGTTTTCGTTTGTCTACAGTAACGATAAACCAAGTCACCTTTGCATTAATAAAGAAATTTGCCATTTTCCTAATAAAGGGATTTTTGACATTTGAACCACTAACATTAAAGTTCGAAAAAAAGACTGAAATAACAGTTTTCTTTAAAATTTTACATCGGTTTGGCATACTCAAAATGAGTTCATCCAAATCACGCTGTGGAATGGCCGCCCATGTTCGTTGCAACAACAAAAAAAGGTCTTCTTGCGACTGGATACCCTCCATATTCGGCAGAGCTCTTCTCTGTAGCATATCCCATGCATGCTCAATCAGGCCAGGGCAGGACATTGATGTTAGCTGCGGCGAGAGTCTGTCTTACAACTCTTGCGGTGTGCGGTCGTGCATTATCATGCATTAACTGAAATAAGGGACCGATTTGCACTTGTAGAGGAACGATGACGTCTGATACAATCGTCTCAGCATAAATTTGAGCGTTGAGGTTGCCTCTGATCCAAATCAACTCAGTTCTTCCGCCGATCCAAATACCCGCCCATACCATGATGGTTCCACCACTATAAGGATGGACTTCCTGGCAGGATTTTAATCGCTGTTGGCGTCCAGGGGTTCTCCAGTGTCGTATACGTCTTGTATCCGGTCTCATACCAAAACGAGACTCATCAGAAAAGCACACGAAACGCCATTGTTCTTCTGCCCAATTTCTGTGTTCAAGAGCCCATTGATATCGAATCCTACGATTGTGCACTGCTATAGGTGGTACCCTTAGCGGTCTTCGGGAATGAAGGTTCGCTTCATGCAAGCGGTTTCTGACTGTTTGGTCGCTAATTAAGTTCCCTGAAGAGTGATGAAGCCTCACGGCTAACATCATGGCGGTTATTGTTGGAGCTCTTCGAGTTGTGATTTGAATGTATCGGTCTTGTCTCCGTGTGGTGCAGCGATACCGTCCTCCATGGCGCTCAGCCACGGTACCAGTGCTTCGGTAACGTGTCCAAAGTCGACTGATAACACTCTGACTTGTATTCAGAGCTAAAGCCACAGTACGTTGCCGGGAACCAGCTTCTATCATTCCCACGGCTCTGAGCATTTCTTCCCTGCTTAAATGACGTCGCCGCTCCATAATAACGTTGGTTTTAATCAGTAGTAGGGAAACAGTAGCACTAATAATGTCTTCAATGCGTTGTATGTTTTTATAGGGAAAATATTGACAGCTGATTTTCATCTTTTACTCGAATTTGATTGACAGTTCCTGTTTCAAATTATGAAATGCACCAAAAAGGATCCATATAAATTTATAAAATCATAAATTTATTACAAAGCCACATCTCAATCTCAAGAAATCCGCATAAAAATGCTTGATCCCTAGACACTTTTGATGTGTGTATTTGAATCCTGTTTGGGACAGGTTTGCGCTTGCGCTAATGTTGCCAATGTTTTTTTTTACACCTCAATATCTCGAAGTATGGATTAATATCTCTGTGTTACGAGGTACCATACAAGGAAATAAGCCAGGGGCGTCTCCTAGCACACCCAGACCCAAGTCAATTCAGAAAAGATCGTTTCCTAAATTGACCCGTCCGGGAATCGAACCCGGGACACTAAGGAAATGGAGGAAAGAAACCGTGCTACAGCGCACTGCGCCAACCGTGTCGACAAAAATGTTAATTTATGTCTCTCAAAAATCAACTCTCAAAATTACATTAGCATTCGTTTTCAATGATTTCAGGGATAATATCACAGATTTTTACTTTTCTAGAGCGCGAATCATTTCTCGTTCCTCGGTTAGTGGCCAAGCCACGTCTGCCCCATCATTTTCCATTTGTCTGAATGCAACTCACAAGGCATCCATGTGCCGCCGTCATAAATCATATCAGGGAGAGTGTGTTACACCCGAGGACGGGGTTCATCCCCGAGCGGCCGGTAAAAGGCGTTCTCGCACCGGCGCAGACGCTCCGTGTCGAGAACCGGCCATCGTATGCATAAAAGAGATTTATGGCTGCATTTATCTGTGGAAATCGAATGGAAATCAAGTTGATTAAGTTTTGATCCATGATCAAATACGATTCGGTTTATTTGTAGTCCTACGTTTGTTTTACGAAGTTTTCCTAACTTTTTGTATTCACATTGTATAAGATTATAGTGACACTAGCTTTCCGCCCGCGGCTTCGCTCGCGTGGACTAATTTTTCTCACACGTTGGGTTACATATCAAAGTTTTCATAAGGATCCCTAACGTTTTTGTTAAAAAATACGTCCGTACCAAGTAAAAAAACACACGATTTCGTTGCGGGGTTGCGCCATGAGCCGCGTGCCGTTTACGAAAATATATTAATTTAACGTGCGTAGTTTTTTATTTCACGATATATCAGAATCTATTATTCCAATTTATGTGTTGTAAAGGACAAAAATTATCTCCGTATAATTTTCTTGATGAAGAAATAACTATTAATCATAAGTATTAACATGTGTAGTAATAATTCTCAAAATCTACCTTTTAATTTCCATTATTTTTTAACACAAAACATTCCTTATAGCCACTTAGTTATAAAAGATAGATGTATTGTGTCGCGGACTTTTTTTATAGAGCAACTAAAACCCTATATATTTGTAGTACATTGTATGCATGTCAAATCAACAGTGGGGCCAGCCCAGGCACGGAGAGATTTTCGATAGCGCTTTTTTCCCGGATTACTTTATAATTGTTAATTGATCTGGCTGAAAACCAATTATTTCAAAACAAATATATGCCTATAGCAATCAGGGATAATATAGCTTTTTAACAGTGAAGGAATTTTTGAAATCGGTTCTGTAGTTTCGGAGATTACCTGTCGCAAACATACAAACTCACAAACGCTTACTTCTTCATAATATTAGTATAGATTTAGGATTGTTAAGCAAATTCAATATGCTATAGGTAGAGCATGCACTGCTGGAGTAGGCTGAGATATCATTGTATGATACGAGGTACATTCACCGAGTATATCTGTCAGTCTGACACCCAAAGTAAATGTTCGGCTTAGTAAAGATGTATTAAGATGTATATTACTTATTTACTAAATATACCACGGTGAAATGCTTTTCAATACTTGTAGCATCCCATAATGAATTTCAGCTGTAATTTCACACTTATCTGCCTCTGTGGCTTCTAATGTGTTGAACCCCTGTAAAATGATTTCACTACTAAGGCTGTAAAGCATCAGAATTGATCTCGACAATGGTTCATGCGATGGCAAAGGAATGGAATCTGGATCCAGCTCAAGTGAGTCTAGAGCGTTACAACTCCAACAAGAATAGACCGAATAAGCTTACAAGTAGAATGATAAAACAAGCAAGAGAGCTGGGAAAATAACAAAACAAAAAAGTAAATGGTTTTCATATTGGAAAATAATAAGTGAATTTGTATCTATTTTCCTATGTTGTTGTTGGTCTTATAGTTACACATCTTTTCTTTCAAACATTTGCGTCATTTGAAGACGCAACATCTTCTAACTATCTTTCCCTAATTACAATTGTTTTCCCTCCTCGTAAAAGCTTTCTAACATTACAACATTCGAGTGTTTTCGTTTATTTGAACAATGCCATGTAAATAAGACGGGTGATCTCGCAACATCTTTGTACGACATTTTGTGCCAGCGGTACGCTGTTAATGGTGGAATGAAATTAATTAAAGACGTCCAAGTTTTCAGAGATCTTAAAGTCTTCCTTTTGAGAAGAAGAATACATAAACTAGACTACAAAGAGCTTAATGCTTATGCTGATTCGTATGTACCTACTCGTATATGTACTCACTGACTAACTTCTATAGGCAATTACGTTTATTAAAACCAGTATTATTGGACTGATTGTGTTTTTATGAAAAAGGTTGTTTCAGTTTACTCTGCCCCCTCGAAACAAACACCTTGAAACCCCCACAATATTCAAACACTCCAATGGTGCTTATTACAGTTTTCAAACCCTGTCAAGTCGAGAAAAGAATAATAAAAGCCCCATAAAGCTAGCATGAGAAAGCTAATCTTTTGCAAAGGCAAACTCGTTCACGAAACTCCGATGTTTAAACAGGACGGCGATTGCAAATTTTTCGTGATCCACCTTCAAAAGCCTTCACTAGTTGAAAAACTTAATAACAGTGAAGTTGCCTTTCAAAAACAAAAATAAACATAAAACTATTTTTAATAAAAGGTTGCAAAAAGGTGGTTTGGTTTTTGCTATTACAATTATGAAGGCTTTTTAAGGTATATAACGAGGATGGAAACGGAACGACTTACTCGTAACAAAGCCAATCACTTATTTTCTACGAGTAAATTAACAATCTATGAAGTAACTGGCGACTGTTAGGTCCCTTATTAATATTCCTAACTAATTATCTGTCTAGACCTAGAAGTCTTATACACATCTTTAATTTTCAATATTGGGTCTTTAGAAACTGGCCACCTACCAGCTCCTTACGACCGCTACTAAACAGTTTTTTATAAAATGGGTTGAAAGCTAGCATCAAGTCTGCAATGTTTCGGACGGTATCCTTCGCAATGTAGTTGATACGAGTATCAAAGGAGGAATGCTTGTTGTAGCTTCAGCGCGCGATGGCCGTCCGCGGGCAATGGGCTGTGAGGATTTAGGAACAAGGGGATGCGATCTTGCCACTTAGGGCTGCTACTTAACACATTCTTGATTTAGGTTACCTATAAGTAGATTCCTGGAATAAAAATTAAGCTTTTTTTTTAGTCAAAAATCATACACGCGCTCTATAAAGTCGCCAATTGTCTCTGGTCTCGGTGCTCTTATGGTTGACCATGGCTGCCGTTGGAATTGCGGTAAAAGTGAGTTAGATTACCATGTGAGACCATGATTTCCTCATCTTGATGGTCCTTGATCAAAGCTACTTATATTTCAACAGCCTAGTGCTCCGCCACTGAACGAGGCTGTAGGGGCAGGAATACAAGTGCTACTTGATATAAATCGTTATTATGAATGAAAATCGAGTGACATTCAAGTCTTCGAAAATAGTATTTTTGTACAACTCGACTGCTTTTCAGCCGTCGTGCAGCAACCCTACTTAACCAACCGGCAGGGAGGGTTACGCGATGACGTTAAATTAGTGCAAGTCGGCGGCACCCTCCGAGGGAGTGAGGGAGAGAGAGGGATATTTATGAGATTGCGTCCGCGACTCGACCCGCGCGAGACGCATTGAAGTCACGAACGACTATGACACGTGGTCAGACATATGGGTTAGAGGTACTTACTGTTGGCATTAGGTGAAATAAGTAATATTTGTTGCTGACTGCTATATGGCAGTGATCGTTAAACCTGAGTAGCCTAAGAATCTAGTGTTCATATACCTGGGCGAGAAAAGTATGTTTTCAGATTTTCTTAATGTAGCCAGGCTTGTGATTAATCCGCATTTGGACTGGCGATAAAGCCTATGTGATAAAACCACATCAAATTGTAGTGGTGATTAGATTTTAATGAAAGTGGCCTAGCGTTGAAGCAGTATTTAAGCTAATATTACTCTCGTAGGTGAGTTCACTTGACTACAAGGTAAACGATAAAACTGAGCTTTCTTGTTTTTTTTAACACCAGGTGATTGAAAAAGGTTTCCTGGGTCACGTTATCGGTATCGCAACGGTAGCTTTCCCTTTTCAGCTTCCCCACTCATACAAAAAAGCATCCAGGAAAATCTTTTTTTTTGCTTTATTTCCTCAGCCAAAGGTTTTATATTAAAGACCCAGCAGTTTGCGACATCGGTTTCCCGCTCTCTCCGTAACCGATAAATCTTTGCGACTGGCGACATTTATTGAGAAAATCGCCCAAACTCGCTACTGTTCTCGTGCATAACTCCAATTTGAGTTAAGAATCGAGGAACAGAACTTACTGCAACTGCACTTAGTTGGGATTTTGCAAGTTTTACAGTCTGATGTTCAATGCACGTAATTATAATAACGAATGTCTTTTTTCTGAGAACTAAGTTGCCAAGGGTGTGCATTTATGATGATTAGTAAAGGACATTGACCCGACCCGACAGAAAAATTCCCACTTAACGTACGAAACCGAAGTAGATATCCTGAAGCTCATTGACCCGATAGAACGAACTGTAGGGTAGAGTAGGACAACCTGTATACCTAGTTATAGGTATTTGTTATAGCTTAGCAGTGTAAGTAGCAGTTTGTACATAACAAACAAATAATACGTCCTCGTAACTGTAGATTATTTTTAGTGCTGGCTTTAATTTCGGGTACTTAACAATTTGACACCACAGACACAATAAAAATAACAATAGGTTGTATAGTATTATGACTCGTGATGTGACAGAAATGTGGGTAATCAGTTAGGCTTGTCACAATGTTTCATCAACATTTAGTGTAGCAAGACCTTGACCGCAGCCTTGATACCATCAAGCGGCTCCCAAAAGTATCTCTGGTGCAATATCAACATGAACCATTAAAACTTTAAATGCGCTTCTGTATAATTTTATCTACATTCGCAAGGTTCTTGGCAATAATAGACCTATTCATAGCATTGTGTTTATTTCAACAAAAGCGTACTTTTGTGAGTGATAGATGCACATAAAGGAACGTAAGTGAATCGTGTGGCGGGAGATGAATAGAAGACGAATAGTTGAAGGTGCTATTATTTATATTCTTAGGATTTTCTTCAGCCTTTGTCTTTTACCCTTTAATATATAATTATCATCATTCTTGTTATCTGTGCTGAAAGACGTTTTTAATGAACACTACATCATTTAGCCAGGTAAATACATACCTTACCCTTTTAGATAAGGCCGTGTTTACATTAAATGTAAAAAAAGAAATTGTAGTATTTGGCTGTCAATCGAGCATGTCGTTTTAGGTTATTCTTGCATCTTGAGAACGGTACCTCTTTTTGTATATACCCAAGCGCGACTTATCTCTCTGGTAGTTTTTAATTTTGTCCATTATAACCTAACAGAGAAAAAAAACTTTCCCCTTTATAAAATTAGTATAGTCAGGAACAAGATAAAATCAACACTGGTCCCAGTTATCGAGCGGGACTTAGACCTGCGTCTTCGACAAACTAGGGGGCTGCTCTTCTTACTAAGGTACCGAAACCAATAATGAACCTAACGAATATCTCTAGTGTACTTTACGTTGCAAGCCAACGTTGTTTAATCAATGTTTTAAGGCCATCGTTAGTATTTCTTGCCAAAAAGACAGATTTAACAACTCCAGTACATTGTCAGCTCTCTGTTAGTATAGACATATATTCATTAGTCGATTTCCGTTCGTACTACCGGTATGATACTTGTTAACGGTACGCTATAATAATACGATGAAACTGTACCTACAAATGTAGACCCGGTCTTACGTGCTAATAAAATCTCCCCCAAAGGCTTTACTGACGTTTCCCGAAATAATTACACGCGCCCTGAAACACTTCACTGGAGGGGTGTGTAGTGCAAGTACCACAGACCTGCTTTTAAGAGAATTCCTTGGAATAGATATCTCATCACCAGGTATTTTCGCATAGACGTAATCGCATGATCATTATAGAATTAGAATATCATTTATTTTTAGACAATAATTTACATAATCTCTTACAATAGCATTTCCGTAGAACAAACATAATGTTATGTATACAAATGTAAACGTGAGTATTATGTTAATATGAGACTAAAATTATTTAATTTACTAGTACCAAGGATATTCCAAAACTGAATAATGCACGCCATACAATAAATAACCTTAAACATGGCACACATCACGCATGTATGAGTGAAAGGAGTTGGAATACATTTTAAGTAAGGAAAAAGTGTCCTTGAATGAAGTTAAGCACACTTTTTTCTGTTACTTTTATGGATAGCTGATGCTGAGTCCTTTTTATTTTAATGCCACACTGTATTGCTCTGTTACGGTGGTGGCACTTCCGCGAGCACCGGTATATCTAGACTAATCAGCAAGAAAAAAAAAACAAGAAGTTTTCATCGAATAAATACGAACTCGCACCTCAAAAGATTTCAAATTGTCTTTGTGGCTGGAGCTGTTAGAATAAAATGAGTTTTGTCTGCACATATTCTGCAACATCCTGCAGTGTAGTAGCATAATTATAGGGTGCCATCTTCGAATCGAAGGTTGGAGATTAGCAGTTGGAAACCCACGCGTTCTAAGGCCGCATGGTCTAGTTCGTTGCTACAACCTCAAGTCCAGTCCTCTCCCTCAGTTGTCGTCAATCCATTCCGCTTCGTGATCGTTTGCCTGGTATTGAGCCGTGAAGTATCGATCGGAGAAATTCATTCGGCATCCTTTTTGTAAAGTTAACGTTTTTTTTTAAATCGCTTAATTCCGAAAACGTGTGTACGCTTTTATTTGTCTTCATTTGTTTGATTTTCATTTAGTTCGCCTTAAATAGCTTTGCAGAATCAGGCACGTAAGAAGCCTCGGTCTGGGAAGTCCATTCCCCATGTTTTATGTAAAAAAAGAAGCGTGACAGGTATTCATTAAGAAAGTTTTTCGATTATTTATTATTTTACCCGATGACAGCGACGCAGCAGATCAAAGTAACAAAGCGAGGAAGTTTTTCAACTAATCTTCGATTGGCTCCGCCATCGTGCGGATTCCTTCACCGCTTTATTCGCCGCTTGTAGAGCAGAGCCACGTTGTTCGGTTGGGTTAAGACGACGCAACGCACTGCAACACGTTTGGCGCCATAAGTCGTCCTATAAATAAACCATAGACATACCCTACCATCAAATGTATCATTATGGTTTGCAATAAGTACAATAACATAATAAGCGACGCAGCAAAGCGCCTCAACGGAGCAAGCTTATCTGCTTCAGATTACAGTGCACTGCTCTTGCACTGCGGTTAAATAAATAAAAGGTATGTTGTTTTTTTAGTTTCGTTGGTACGACATTTACTGTTAATGTTGCTCAATGTATCATCAATGTAACATTCTGTAATGCTTCGTAAGGAAGTGGCGCAATAGTTACCTACCACCCTATTCTGAACGTTATGTAAATAGATGAGTATGAAAACATTTTTTTCTGTGATACATCATGCAACATAGCCGCCTGAAGTGTTTGTTATTCTCTGGAAAGGTACTCAATTACTTAGATAAATGGGTAATATCTGAGACGATTTAGTAACTAAATCTTACTATACCTTTCATAATTCGAATAATAACTTGATCATTGAGAATAATAAGCACAAATGTCCGTCTAAATAATGTTTTTCTCGTATGAAAATCAAACTCACCTGCTTTATTGTATCTGTAGTTCGGGGTAACGGTACGAGCACGAGGTAGAAGTTAAATATGGTGCTCGTGAAAAATTAATTATCTTGTCCGCTGAACCCATACAATACTAATGCGTCCGGTTCGGAGCAGGTACTCCTAACTTTTTGTGCCATTATTTATTGATCCCATTGGCGCCAGAGCGCTTTAAAAACTTACTGTATGCAGACACGTTGAAGTGATATAAGGTAAATATATTTGTCTATTTTTCTGAACGGCAGATTTATAATGTGCTTGTGAAGTTTCGCCCTTTTTGCAAGTGAAAAGCTAAAAGTCTTTAGTTGGATTTGGGTGTACTTTCGTATTAGGGTATTTAAGTAATTCAACTTTTGACAGAGGCGTAGCTGCATACATGTGTATTCTCCATAGTAGCCTTGCTAGACGCTTGCTTGCTGCTAACGTAGTAAAGTATGGCAGCGCGCTGCATGCATGTAAGCTGCAAGCAGTAACATGACGTATACGCGTACACGTATGCAGCGAAACTGCGTACATAGTGACGCTTATCGTCCCCAATGCTAACTCCTTGCTTCACTCCCTGCCGCCTCGTAATACCAAAACTGCCATAAATGGCAGACGGCGTGGGGAAACGATTCCCCGACATGTGTTATTGCTGGCAATTCGAGGAAGTCTAATAGCAAGGTAGTCCTTGCTCAGTTAACTGCATCGGATTTACGATTCTATTTGCTTGCATTTCTTGTTTTACATAAGGTCTATCTATGTTTGAAGTTAACTACGACAAGTATGACAGTTAAGATCATGCACAAGAAAACGGCAAACCTTCCTTGCTTAGCAATGCTGTTCGTGACTTTTCCTAACACAGAGTTTGTTACCTCTATATTCATCTAGAATTGTCACTCACGTTAATTTCCCGAACCCGCTGGTAATTTTTTTGCATGTCCTCGCCTAATCATAATGACGTTGAATGGCAAAATCATACATTTTAAACCTTATTTGTGCTTTGCTCTTCGCTACTGCCTCTAGGTTAGAACCTATAACCTCCAGATTTCGGGTCGGACAGTCAGACGGCCACTGAGGCATTAACAATGGAAAAAATACCTTGAAAAAAAATAATTGTAAAATAACTATACTGTTAAACCTAACCAAAGGTCAATACGGATAGAAATAAACATAGGCGCATAAACCTGTTACTTCACACCATGCTTCCATAGCTAAGCGAAAACCACCCCTGGCTTGACTAAGCCAATATACACATGCTATAACAAAGAGACTACTCATATTTGCTGAACGCTGGCTACAACACGTATCGGGTGTATTTCAGGTTGATGCTAAAGTCTAGACTAGACATAGACTACCCCCTGACGTGTAATGAAGTCAACAGTCTGGCCAGATTGCTTTGTCTCGATACAGGTAACATGACTACTCGACTGTGCATCATTTTATCATCATTTATTGATATATATGGCAGTTTTGCTTCCTTTTGACCATAGTCCATATATAAAATTCCGGGCCTTTCAAAACTGTTCATAAAGCCCCGTTGTTCTTTATTTTCATTTCGCCTCGATCGACATGGACAGTAGAGATTCATTGTACATGTATCATTAATTGTTGGACGGTTTTCCTATTTTTTAGAACAAGCCTCTCCAATTGCGTAGAGACATTGCCAGGCTAAGTGTTCTCTATCGCTTCTACAATGGGGAATGCTCTGACGAGTTATTCCAGCTTATTCCACCCTCACTTTACCACGCGTGCTGGACTACGGCGTCATCCAAACACAATTCAACATTTGTTGGCCCGTACTAAAAGGTTCGGTGACTCGTTTTTTTGTCGTACCATCCAGACGTGGAACGCTTTTCCAGCACATGTGTTTCCTTCCTCTTATAGTCCCGGGTTCTTCAAGCGGAGCGTGTAAAGGCATTTCTGCAGGATGGCCAGCCCAGTGATTCGTTTGAATGACTGGGCTTGTCAACCTCATATCTGGACCTCACGACCGCTTTCCATCAGGTGGAGTGAGGTCATCTTGACGAACAATATAAGAAAAAGAAAAAAGATGGGTGTTTGTTACATTTTTCATTGTAAGAGGGGAATTTAATAAGAACAGTAAGACTTATTAGGTTACATTTACGATCGGAAGGTCTACTTAAACGTAAATGCTTCAATTTCTAAGTTTGGAAAGTGCTTTATGTTAAAACTTTTAAGGGGTTCGTAGCCAAAGTTCGTAAGTGACTCGACGCCACTGGCCGTTACTGGCGGCTGTCGGCCAAGGTGAACGGCACCGCCGGTCTAGACGCGCCAGCAGTGGCGCCGGCCATGCGGCATTGTCAACTTATTTCACAGACTATAGAACATTATTCATTCAAACATTTGAGATTGAACTTAATGTGATTTCAATTGTCTCGACCGACTAGAACCTGAGCTTAATTTGCTTGTGCCTAACCTTGGTTGCTCTCGAGCAACGCGCACTAAGTTTTTACACGTAGAAAACTAAATGACTATGATCACCCACCAGGCCCCTTACTCCCGAACCAAATTTCGAAAGATTGGCATTACAAAAACATATTTGAATCCTAACGCTGTGGAATAAGGTACATAAATTTCTTGTTTGACATTTCTGCAATGAAATTCTGTCCAAGAGTCAGGCCCCTGATCGGCGATATTCATAATTACGTATCATATCCTTTGAATATTTTTTAAGAAGTTTTGTGAAACCCAACCCAGTTTAAAAGAGTAAGTACTGAGTTTCTCGCCGGGCCTTCTCAGTATAAGATCAACTTCCGATGCGGTGGTAGAGTCACAGTAGTTATGTTTGTATACAGTGTATTTATGTATTCATATTATTATTGTATTATACAGAAATTCATAAAGTACGATTTCCTTCCCTTTTGTTATATTTGGAGTCTGTCCAATTCTGTTTATTTTCTGATTCGATTCAATCGCATCGGACAAAATGCAATTGCACCTCTTCTTATGATTGTTAACAATCTACTTCCTACATGTCAGTTGCTTGATATCTTGGCTTCGAACGTTGTCACAGATTAAAAAACAAAAAGTCTATGGCAACACTCACGCCTATTTCCGCCATTTTATACGGTCATTTTACTCTCTGCTCAGGCGCATGCGCCTTATTTTTTAAACGAAGTTTATTTGTAGGAAATAGCTAAAAAAGTAATTGTTGTTTTCCGCAATCTATATTCATCGTTGTAGAATAATGTTCAAATTAATATCGGGGTTCTTTACGAGTATTTTCAGCTCGTTTTTAGATTCGTAACCACCCCGTGTTCCGATGGAAAGTTATGCTAAGTATCTACCCGTTCTAAGCCTCCGGAGTTGATTGGCTATCAAAGCATAAAGCGTTAGCTTTAACCTCCAATAGGTATGTACTTTTGCTTACTCCAATTAGGGATTTGTCGAGGCACGGCTAGGTTATACCGACACCACGCCGCTATTTAAGTGCATCCAGTTCCTAAACGGACCTAAAGGCTACACCTGCTTCACACTGTTACGGCGCACTCACTTTGCCTCGGCAGCTGCGGTTTCTATGAATATTTTCCGTCTGGAGACCCTTTCTCTTCGTCTCAGTCCCAGACACGTGTGACTTGTGTTTGAAGCTAGTGCCTGTACACGCTTACAGGAGGTTTCCAGTGAGGGCTTTTCAGTATGGGCCTTTTCTGTCCGGGTGTTAACTGCTGACCTAGACAAACGCTCAGTACCTCTCGTTACCCAAACCCAAAGACTGCTGAGTCTAGCCGGCTCCATTAGGATCTTTGTACTTAAAGTTAGTAGTGCTAATGTACTCGGATTAAAGTAATAAACTTTTATTTACTGTTCAACATCTCTTCTTTCCAAATCACCACCTCTTATTAGTGAAGCCCAAATCCGGTATTGTAACAATGGTATTTAAGTCTTAAATATCTTTTTTTTTCTTGTAATGACGATTTAAAAGTACTTACTTGCTACAGGTTTATTTCAACAAATATATTTTCTGTTTTGTTAAGTTTTCTACGTGTAAAGACCACTAAGGCGTCTTACTCTTTTTAGGATAACTTTGGTTTAAAATAAGCATACATTTTAAGTGTTGCGGAAACTGGTTACCGCAGCCTTTGAATGCTTGCAACACCAGAGGCGCGCGTCGCCTATCCTGTAAAACCTTTTCAAACACCTCCTGAAAAGCCTTTCTTCCAATAGGTTAGTTTAAGAATTTCTGAAACCCTGAAAAATCAATCGGGGTGTGGATTAGGAGCATTATCTACATTTACGTAAATTTTGTAATTGAAATAAATTTTAAATCGAATGATGACGTCATAATTAACTGTAAAACTAGGGAATTAACTCCGTGGGCCCGATTATGTTATTTAAATTGCAAAGGAATCTTAATTCAATTGCATGATTTTGACGTTCGGTCCAAACTAAAATGTCAAAATCACGCTATTCAATTATATAAATTGAATCCATTTGCATTTAAATGGCAGAATGTGGACCCTGCGCCCTGTTTATGTTGTGAAATTCTCTACTTCTCTTTTTACTCCGCGGGTAATGCCAAAGTTTATGAGTTTCGTTCCTGACATAAAGTATATGTAAGAACAAAGTTCAAGATTGTTATATAAACAGAAAAATACTTTTGGCTTGTCCCCTCAGATAAACAATGGCATTTTATTTTATTATGTAAATGTGGTGCTTCAACCGGCGACAAATTTCTAGCCTGTGAGTTATAGGTTGTTTTCAGACTGGAAAAATCTGCTCTCTGTCCAAGGTCGCAGGTCTTGCGGGAGCTGGGTTTGAGGGTAATGGAGAGTGGCCTTCTAGTGAAGTTAAATAAACACGTATTTTTGAATAGAAAATATTGCGGGAAGCTTTTAGTAACAGGTTCGTTTGAAATATTGTGTAAGTGTTAGCTAGTTTCTAGCAGAAGATTGAACTACTGTAACTGCATGCGGTGGTTGAATTTTTAAACCCGTGTTTTCCATTTATAAAATTAAACACTGAGAATAAAATCCTTAAAGTTTGTCTTATTTTATCGAGTATTGTTCGTGTGTAAAGTATGAAGCAGTTGAGTTTTTGGGTAAGCATATTTGTTCGATATTTGTTTCTGGAGCTGCTTTAAAAAGGGCTGTTGGTAAGAGTTAGCTGAAAAGGGTTGGATATTTGAGTATCATTTTGACTTCTTGTTCAGACACTGGGTACCCTACGCTACGCCGACCATATCATACTCGTATACAGTAATATATTATAATTGAATTCATTATTCCTATAATAATTCTCAAAAGTCGTGCTAAAAGCGAATAATATGTGAATGATAATCTTATTAATTAATATCCAGCAAACGCCCTAACAATAGTTTTTGGATAATTGGTACTTAATTGAGTTTAGTGCGGTACGCAAGCCACGTGTCGCTTCGCATGTGGTCGAGGACTTAGACAAACAAACGTACGTACCAAAACAAAGCGGGAATACCAAAGGGTTGCTAAAGTAGCAAACAAGTTCCATAACTTCAAACAGGAACAGATTCACTGAAATAAAATGTTTGCAGAAAAAATTATTAACAAAGACTAAAATGGTGAGACGCGGTGATTTAAACGTGACTTTTACAAATGAGCGAAATGTGAAAAGTTGTAATGTTGAAATTAGGCGGACCGGTGCCGTTATGACGAAAAAAGCTGGTTTTACTGCGCCCCAGGGCGGGCGGCCACATCGACCGGGAACAAAGAAAACTCTGCATCTTTTGTTAATTGATATTATAAAGAATCCGTTTCATTCGCCTCTTTACTTGAACAGAGGTCGTGAAAACAGATCATGTTTAAATCGTTAAGTAGAAGGAAACCTCTTCGTGAACATTATGACTTATCTGAATTACGGTGAATGAATATGAAAAAACAATTGTTTGCTGCACTAAAGCCTGCCGTTGTATTTGTTTATACGACGAGGAATTGCTACCAATAGGTACCTAGAGGCAGAACAAACGCAAATACACGTTCAATAAAAGTTTGTCCTGAGTGAAAGATCATCAAATGTTAATAATAATATGTTTTTATGTCAAAAAAAATTGTAGTTTTAAATTAGCTGCTATCAAATTCATAGTCTTCTATAACTATGTGATGTACAACGGCCTTGACTCCTTAAAAAAACCCTCGGTGGCAAAGAAACCATGCTGAGTACCTACTCCTTATAAACAGTTCTGGCAGTTTATGGACACTCAAGCATTGCCGACTGTTTAAGAACTTTCTTGAAGAACTTCACGTTCGAGCTCAATGAAAAACCTTGATACTCTCTTATGTTCTAAAATTTAAGTTCTGAAAAGGAAACATTAAGAAACCCAATTAGAAACCATGACGAATCTAAAGTGTGAGGTAGACCCTCTGATGATAGCGATGTTGGGGTCAGGGAAAAAGTTGTGGGCTGATGCTTGATATGATTATCCAACAGTCCTTCAGAATATTATTGAACCTAAAACGTCTACTTGCTCTATCGAGCTGTAAATAATGCGTATACTTACGTAACACAGTGCGGGAGTTAGGGATGATTTATGAACGGGGCCGGGGCTCGAACCCGCTGTCGGTCAAGGCGACGGCGGCGACTGTTGTCCTAATGCGGCATTGATCGAGGTGCGTAGTTGTGTTTGTAACATAGAACCTTTAGAGGTGTTCATAATAATGTAAATATCATAATTGTAAGGTAGTAGGACCATTGTGAAGTTTCTGCTAAATAAAATCAATATTTCATGTAAATCAGCAATCATATTTAGATTAGTGTTTTTTTTAAATCCATGAATTATAAAAAAACATAAGTTAACAACGTCCGCTCACGGTTAAGGCGGAGTTTTCGCCAGATTGCTCGGAAAACCCTTGACCCACATCAATAGGATGTGACGCAATCTTTAACTTTTCACTGAATGCAGAGACGACATACAGAGGGATATATTTTTTTTAAACATTATTGTGACTATTTTAATTTCATGTAAAAACGAATAAAAACACCTGGCAAAACATAAGCATAGGATAGTTCCATACAAAAGACTAAAAAATGATAATGTCGAAATCAACAGTTAAAATAACAGTATTTTATAGATGTTACGTATGTATATTGTTCATGTTTTTCTACCGCGTTTACCGCACAAATCGTCATTTTGTCCGAGCTCTTACTAACGATAACTTGACACTTAGCACTTATGGTACTTCAAGCATAGGTAGCCGGAAAGCCTTAATATTTATGGCATCACCGGATGGTCGGATTAGGTTTCTGTGTTAATAAAGTAAAGTAAAGTAAGTAAAGTAAAAAATCATTTATTCATTTAAGCTTGTACAAAGCACTTATGACATGTCAAAAAAGTATATAGAAATAATAATAATAAACGTAAATAAAATAGTACAATATTAACTAGTACACATCGTGAATATACATAATGTGAATCTACCACCGGTTCGGACGTTGCTTCTTATCGAGAAGACTCCGGCAAGAAACTCGATAGTTACTCTTTTCAACTTTGTTTGTTTTACAAAAAATAAATTCAGAGTACAGTCAATGCGAGTAGAAAAAAGAACACAATATTGAGCAGAGGAGCAGATTATTCCTACTATGACCACAAACTTTTGTCGTTCAAGTAATCCTCTACATTATAATAACCTTGTTTCATTAACTTTGCTTTAATTGCAGACTTAAACTTGTGAAGAGGTAGATCAACAAGACTTTGAGGTATTTTGTTAAAGTATTTTACAGATTGACCCACAAATGAGTTTCCCACCTTGTGTAGCCTAAGACTGGGAGTTTTCAATTTGTTTTTATTTCTGGTATTATGTTTATGAGTGTCACTGTTTTTTTTGAACAGATGCAAGTTTTTGCGCACATACATTATGTTATCTAAAATATACTGAGCATGCACAGTTAAAATATCGATCTTCTTAAATACTTCCCTGAGCGAGTCGCGTGGTCTAAGTATGTAAATGGAGCGGATGGCTCTTTTTTGAAGTACAAAAATGGTGTTCAAGTCTGCAGCTGAACCCCACAACAGTAGACCATACGACATAACACTATGAAAGTAGCTAAAATATACTAGTCTTGCAGTTTCAATATCAGTCAAGAGTCTTATTTTTCTAACAGCACAAGCAGCGGAACTGAGTCTCCCTGCCAGGGCCGTTATATGCGGACCCCATTGTAACTTAAAATCTAAAGTTATTCCTAAAAATACAGTAGAATTTGTTAATTCTAATGGCTCGTCATTCATAGTTACAATAGTATCAACCTGTCTCACATTGGGCATAGAGAATTTGATGCACTTTGTTTTTTTTGCATTAAGTAATAAATTATTACTAGTGAACCAACATAGTACTTTTAAGAGAGTATTATTTACATCGTCAAATGCTTGCTTACCTCTGTCGACTTTAAAAATCAACGAGGTATCGTCAGTAAATAATACTATCTCATAAATATCTTTGACATAGGTAGGAAGATCATTTATATAAATAAGAAAAAGCAAAGGTCCTAATATAGATCCCTGGGGCACTCCCATACGTATGGTGGCACCGGAAGATGCAGTTCCGTTGATACTAACTTTTTGAGTTCTATCTGTAAGATAGGATTGTATTAATTGAGATGAGATACCTGAAACACCGTAATGTCTTAGCTTAATCAGTAATATTTCATAATCCACGCAATCAAATGCTTTTGAAAGATCACAAAATATTCCTACTGCATCTTGCTTGTTTTCCCAAGCATCAAATATGTGTTTGATAAGTGCTACACCTGCATCAGTTGTGCTCTTGTGTTTAGTGAAACCAAATTGTTTCTCATGTAGTAAGTTATTTAAATCAAAGTGTGAAAGCAGCTGGTTCAATATAATTTTTTCAAAGATTTTACTGAGAGCTGGTAGTATAGAAATGGGTCTATAATTGGATGGGTCACTTTTGCTACCAGATTTAAAAAGCGGGATGACCTTACTAAATTTCATCAAGTTGGGAAACTGACCTTGGTCTATGCAATTATTAAAAAGTTTAGCTAAGTGGGGTGATATCGTATTAATGATTGATTTGAGTAGATTAATCGAAATACCCCACAAATCTTCGGTATTTTTCATATTAAGTTCCTTAAATACCTTGAGGATGTCATGAGAATCAACATGATCAAAGCAGAACTGATTTGTGCACCCATCAACACTAGATGTTAGCAGGGACTCAGCTATATGTGGACTAGAATTTAACGTGCTTGTAGTTACAATAGGTATATTAGAAAAAAAAGTTTCAAATGTATTTGCTATTTCAATCTCAGACTCAATAACATTATTTTGAATTTTGAGAGAGAATGAGTGATCGCGAGGTTTAGATTTACAGGTTTCTTTATTAATTATGTTCCAAGTGGCTTTGATTTTATTTTTAGCCTGTTTTATTTTGTCTCGCAAAAAAATGGACTTTGCAATATGACATGATTTCTTGAATGTTTTTGAATATAATTTAACATGCTCAACTAGTTTTTGACAGTTTGAGTTGGCTTTTAATCCATATAATTCGTATAATTTATTTCTACTTTTATGGATGCCTGGAGTGGCCCAATCACTAAATTTAAACTTAAAATTATCCACACTTACTTTCTTCTTAGGAAAAATATGGTTATGTTCATGCAATATTATCTCAAAGAGATGCCTAATAACTTATACAGCCATACAGCATTTAATTTTTTTTAATTGATACATCAATATTATTTAAAACTTGAACAGAAACTTCCGTCTGGCTCCAATGATTTTCCAGAAATGGATAGTGCACGTCATACAATATGCAATTTGCTAAATTTTTTTCATGATATCTTCATGCTCAGTATATTTTAGTCAGTCCTGCTCAGTTTAAGTCCTGTTGATTACCTCTTTACAAGTTTAAATCTACAATCAAAGCAACATTGATGAAACAAGGGTATTCATGAAGAGGATTACTTAAACAGCAAGAGTTTGTGGTGATAGTAGGAATAATCTGCTCCTCAGCTCCTCTGCTTAATAGGTTTAATTTGACTGTGCTCTGAATATATCAAAACTGTAAAACAAAACAAAGTTCAAAAGTGTAACTATCGAGTTTCTTGCCGGAGTCTTCCCGATAGAAGCAGCGTGCGAACCAATTGTAGATTTGCATTAGGTTTATGTATAATATGTACTATTCTAGTATTATTTCATTTAAGTCTATATTATTTATGTACTTTCACGTTGTTGACATATCATAATTGCTCTCTACAAGCTTAAATGAATAAATGATATTTGTTCGCTCTTTCTTTCCTTCGAAGTCCTTGTAATTCAAATGTCATTGTCTGGATCTGCCCTATTTCAATTAATTCAAACGCAATTAAATTTATAACCTCTAAATCACCGCCTTAAGAAGCAGTCATCAGCAAGTCGCGATGTTATCGTTTTAGTGAGAATAACGTTCGGAAGCCATTTCGTAAAACAAAGAAACTATATTTTAATTAAACTAGTGATCTAAATTGTTTAAGGCTCTTCACTTCCGTCGTCCTTTTACCCAGTTCTGTGTCCTAGTAAGTGTATCTGTTACCGGCAATGTGTATATTCCGGCATTGTATACCAAGCCTAAACCGTTCGGGCAATGTATGAAATATTCTTAATTTCATACTTTGCCTAGGCATTGTATGCAATGCCGGATGCGTAGCCGTCAATGTGTATAAGGGTTCCCTAAAAAGAAAGTTCAGTCAGAATCGTCTTTTGGCATACATTTTGGATCGGAAAGATAAACCGAATCGTTTGTTTTCATTTTCAAAATATCCTTAGTTATAATATCAAAGTATAAAACGGCAAAAAAGAAAATAAAGCCAGTTCATTTCTGGCACTCGCTGGCCGCTTCGCTCGCTCAGCTCGTGCGGCTGGTTCATGTCAACCTAACATGCTCGTCTCTTCGCTTCTCGCAACCTAATAAACCCACGTCTTACAGAGCAATACATTTTCGGGCTAAAAAGGTTTTCTGAATATAAAATTAAACAAAAAGAATAACCAAGCTATGCATTTTGCCAAGAGTTATTTATGCTTTACGTTATTTGACTTTGAGTATCTCAATAAAACTTGATAATTAAAAGCAAAATCTATTTATTTCACACATTACCAGATGACCACTGGGCATTCTATACAATGCCTAGGCATTGTATAAATTGCCTAGGCAAAGTATGCAATGGACAATCAAATTCGTAATATTTCATACATTGCCAAAACGCACCCGGCACTGTGTACATTGCCTAGGCATTGTATACAATGCCTGAATTATACACATTGCCGGTGACATATCTACTACTCTGCTTACATTATTACTAACAAGGCCCTTGAAATATCTCGGCCTATTTTATTTCGCGCCGGAGGAAATTACGTCACAGCTCTGACGTCAGAGAGCTGATGGGGCGATTCTTCATGCACAGCAGAGTGCCAAGAGGTCATGCCAATGTGAACCTTGCGGCGTTGTAATAAATTAGGCCTGGATGTACGCCTGTTCGCGAGCACGCGTGGATTATTGCCAAAATATATGACATTACTGCCGTTCTAGGGCGCCAATTGAACATTTCCAGGCGTATGAAAATTTAATGATGATACTAGTTGTATGCTAAAACAGTTTATTTTGTTGCTATTTTGTGGGTCTTAGATTGCTTCAGAGTCACGTGAAGATGGTTGGGAAACTAATAAAAAAGATAAGTAATAGGAAGGCCTAGACGAACGTAGCATAGACAAAATATTCAAGGCTCTCTTAAAAAGCTGAAGCCATAAGGAACTTTAACCGAAGAGTATGTATGAAATAAATTAATAAGAATGATACGCGCTTTTGCAAGTAGAAGACGTGATCTCTGCCTCCGTGTCAGTAAATTTCAGTTATAAATGACACAGACTAGCAAACCGAAGCAATTACAAGCCTGTAACTGTCCTACAGCTGGCAAAGACGAAGGTCCATGTTTTCACTATATGTACATACAAGCACAAATTAGACATGCGCGGCGCTTTGCCAGATAGCCCGCTTAGAACAACACTCCATTTTTGACGCACGCACACAGAGACATGAGTTTACAAGCGAAGTCAGCGAGCTTCGATGAGCCGGAAAGTCGCACTGTCGCGAGTGTTTTTGTTTTTGTCGAACTTGCAATTTTTCACATGATGAATTTTGTTTTTAGCCGGTTCTGTCAAGTAGGTATAACCTACTTCATTTTGGAAATTCAGAGCGAATATAGTAGTAACCTGGGTGGTTCACCCAAGTTTAGGAAAAAGGTGCGAGCAGTCCTTCTGTAAACTCTTTATTTTGTGCCCTTACTGCCAGAACTTTAGTCCCCAATGACATTCGACGAATTGACGTGTTAAATACCTTTGGTGTACTGGCTGTCATTTCATTAGTGAGAACAGTCACTGTTTTACTGATCGTCAAATGAACATTTTTCTCCCTAAACCTATTTATTTTTCCATCTCTGTACTGTTAGAAACGTCCCCAAAGCATAAAGTTGCCCCTAAACCAACTATGAGGTTTCAGAATAGCCGGAGGGTAACGCGCCCGTTCTAGGAAACCGCTGTTGTTTTAAAGGGTTCACAGAGGGCGCCGTCTGTATAATGTTGCATCTACATCGCAGTTGATTTTTGTGGAACTGTGTTATTTACTACATCAAATACGGACTAACGTGAGAAAAATACGGACTGCTAGGTTGAAAATGAAAACTAGTTTAACAAAAGTTTTTTTAGGCGTTTTTTCCAATGGAAGTTTTTATTTTGAATATTCTATCCAATGTCTTTATCATACCAGGCCCCTTTGGTCCGAATATTCTTGTACATGGTCTTCATCTGACCCCCAAAGAAAAACTCATGCCATGGTAAGGATGATTTTACCAATTTTGGACCCTGCCCTCAAGGAAAGGTACGTAAGACTTTTCAAACCCTATTCTTGCGTAAGATTCTATTTCGTTTTCAAAACAATAAAATGTTGTTAGAAAAGGATAAGCTATTTTAAAACTCCCAGGTTGACGTGAATCAAAGTATTCAAAGTTCTTATTTTTCCAATAGGAATGAATTGAAAAAATATTTACGTAGAGAAAAGGAACGAACACTAAATGTTATTTTTTACCAACCGACCATCACAGATGTCGCTATAAGCTGTTAGAAGTTGGTTGGCAGATGCAAAAGCTGCCTTTAGTTGCTATGTTTTCCCAGCAGTATGCCAGCTGCCGACTTGTCTCTACGTTTTTCTGCCAGATAACAAAAGGTGACATTAAAGGGAAACTATCTTGCGTCCAGGGGGCGCCTGGCAAAAACGTTTCTTAACCGGTGACGAGGGTCTGTCGTGTACAGAGAGGAGCAAATAAAAAGTTTAGGGGTGGTTTTGGACTTTTTACAGTAATAGTCTGAATGTCCGTCCACCGGGTGCTATATCCTTTGTGCTATTATAATTTATTTAATTTATAGTTATAACTTAAAACATTATTCAATTCAACAAAGAATACAAAATTCTTGAATAGTAAAAACATAGTAGAAAAGAACTTGAGAATAACTTCGGTACGGTAATAAAAACCAAAAAAATATTTCAGAATTATATTTAAATCATGTCAAAATTAATCAAAAACCATTCTTACGTCACGCATTGGCCTGCATGTACTCTGTCCTTGTTTTTGTATAGTGTTTTCTGTATTATTTTCTATTTGTGTTTGCATCTCCTAAATTGGTCGTCTTTGTGCTATTTCAGGAACCAAATGAACATTATCACAAGATCCATCCAAAACACGCCCAAGAAACTTTTTCACGAATCTCTGCGAGAATTTATTTCTTATTTTCTTGTTACGTGACTGAGCTAGTTATTTCAATTCAGTGCACACTAAAATGTCAGCAAGAGTTATTTCACTGACAAAATGAAACTATTATTATACTATTTGCTATTTTAATTCGTGTATGAGCGAATATATTTAAAAAAAATATTTACACCCACGGCTGGCACCTCTATCGCGATTTGAGTTAGATTCATCGATCTCTCATACTGGGTTAGCAATGTCTTGTTCAATAATGACGCTTCACTTAAAAGCTGGCCCCTTGTAAGTAAAAAGCGTCATTATTGAACAAGACATTATTATTACTTCTAATTATTTATTTTGACGCTAGAATATATTTATTTATAGCGAAATTTACTTGATTCTCTTTATAACTATTCGCTTGTAATTTCGACGTGTTAAAGAAAGTCCTTAAGAGGTATACATTTTATTCCTAGGTAGACTAGGTATTAAGGTAATGTTATAATTTCGGTGTAAAAATATTTAATTACACATTAATAAAGCCGGCGACAAACTTTTGCCACAAAGCGCCACAGTTCCAATTAAGGCGGGCGCAAAATTAACATTCACCGTCCTATTCGGGCGCTGCGTACACGACTACACGTCGCATAAATATTAACGGGCTGCCCGCACTAGCCGACGAGGCCGGCCGCACGACGACGTAACACATCTCTCCAATGTTTGTTCATATTACCACACATAGGAGCTTAGCTAAAATTAAAACATCATTATGTTTCACTGTGAGGAAAGCTTATAAAATTGAATAAAGAGTAATTCCCATGCACAGTTATTCCCATCCAAAGTTTTCTACATGAAAAACTTGTGATGTGTTGTGGCTGGGCCCTCCGCTCAAGAATAAGTTGGCTCAACGTTAGTTTACTTAAAAAAGGCTACTAAGTTGTATTAAACATCAGACACGGTTACTTCACACTCAATACTGCGGATGTGTTGTCGTAGGTAGTAGTATTTTATTCAATGTCAGACCTCAATCAAAGTGAATTGCTTTACAAACCAAAGCTAGAATAACCTTTTGTTTTGTTTATCTTCATGTCGGAAAGAGGATATAATAACGTTCAACTCTTAAGCATTCATCATATTTAGTCTCCCACTTCTGAGCTAAGACGAGTATATCACGTTAGTTACCTATTATAACAAGTATCTAACCTGAGGAGATTCTTCTCATCCCTCTGGGTGAAAAATAATTATTATTAATAGCCCTTGACGCCAGAGCCCGGATCAGCAGCTAATGGTTATTTGAGCCGGGAAACGTCCCAAACTTCTCCGTAAATAAAGCTTTTCCTGTCGTTAACCGACAGACGTTGTCTCCACTCTGTGATAAACAAGAGTTTAAGCTATGTACGTACTCATAGTCACAGATCAGTTTATTTAATCTGTGTAAGCCGGATAAGGGACCATTGTTATGATTCTAGATATATTATCTTTCCATTATGTTTGATCGTTGGTTAGAAGACGGTTTTGAACTAAGAGTCGTTGGAACGACGAAACACATACAATGGTCAGGTCTCCGAAAAAGAAAATAAACGGACAGGGCGGCGTAGTTTGCTAATAATATTTACCCCCAAATTCGACAATCAAATTTGAGAACAATTAAAAAGAAATTAAAGTGACAAGTATAGATGTAAGAGCTGCTCAACCTGACTGTATCTCGTGAGACATATATCGCTTTATTTTACATGAAATATTATCAATTATGCAAGTATCTATTAAATACCAGCTATATTTATGACAAAGCCTATTATAGTATACTGCACCTAAGTCGCACTTAGGTAGCACCGAAGTTAGTCGAATTCAATTACAAAATTCTCTATGAAATTGCCCATACAATGAATTTTTTTCTCGAAAAGTAGATAATATATTCGAAGAATAACATTATATTTTCGATGTTTTATACTTGAAAACGCGTAATTCACGTTATAAATCACTAAATATGTCTTTTAAAAGTCACCACTCTGTGACACTCTGAGTCAGCAATATTACAACGATAATAAAATACCATAGGAATCCATCGAGTAGACGTTCGAGCGTTTCGAGTGGCCTGGTTTATTTATGGCTGTGTCAGTAAGAGCTGTCACCCGCACGCCTGGACTGCATATAACCATGGACATAGGATCTAGGTTCCTTGAGTACTTACATATTTTTTTTAATTACCAATATAGATGTCGATGTTTGACAGTGTAATGTCAGGCTTATCATGATTATATAGTAGACAAATACCTGAGTCGTTATTAACATTATACAGACAGTAAAACGTCGCCACAAAAGTAGGTATGCGACGTTAAAAATTCAATTTGACACCATATTTTTATATACAATGTTGGCAGGAAATCCACGCCAAAGAGGTTTCACTTGCGCGTGGCTCACTCTGTAAAAACCTTTTAAAACTTTCAAGCAATCAATATTGATATTTATTTTTGAAGGACTGGTCCCATATAACCATTGGCAAATATAGAGCTTCAGCAGTGGCTACGACCACATCTTCTATTAGATGCAAAGAGCGCGGTTAACTTTATATGTGTATTTTAATGTTTTTAGCTTTTTCCTGTTTGCTCGTTAAAGTAAATTGAATTTTTTGAATTTTTGCCTGCTAGTCCTTTTTTAACTTCATGGTTGTTTGATATTTACGAGAACACTCCACATAAATAAAACTACTACGTCGTAGCAGTGGGCGTATAATTGCTACGAAAATAGACGTTACTTGTGTAACGTGACGCGCCCTTCACTTGTAAACGTGACGCGTGTGGACTGTGGCTTTAAACTGGTTGTATATTGGTTTTTACATGTATGTTTTTGTATTACTCGTTTGGATCAAGTGCTGTAAGCCAATACCTAAACGACTTGTTTGTTTGTGAACATCATGAAGACACGTTGTAAAAGATAATTGCTACAAATGCTACAATTAGTTCGAGGTGCCATAACGTGAAGGCGGATGGCCAGTTATATTTTATCTGAGGATCGTGTCCGCTAAATGAACACCTCTGCTAATGAATTTAGAAGAATATTTTTATCAAACGACATCGTAAAAACACTAGGTCAATTGAATTCTATTTTTGGATAAAATTTCTCCATGCCCATGTTTACGTAGTGTGGATAGTAGACCCGCTGCGCTAGGGTATTTTGAGGTCATAAGTTTCAAAAATTTTAAAGTTGCTAATTTTATGCCTGTAGATAGAATCGTACCTAAGAAGCTAATTATTACGTTTTGTGTCACATGTCTGACTGTCGCATAATAAGCAATTCGACTATTTGTATGCCATACTTTTAATTTAAAATAAAACTGTCAAAATTAATTTAAAGTTAAAAATCTTTATAGTATCATATCTAGTATAGCCTGCGGAGTGTGCAAACCTAATTGTGTCATCTTCGTCCAGCGCAAACTGTCATAAGGTCAGTATGAAAATGGCTCAAATAAATTATTTTGTGTTCTATTACAACGTAATAAATAAAAACACGTAAACTTTAATAACTTGCATTTTCTTTTGTGGCTTGTAACAAAAAATAAATATGTATATACTAATGTCGTGGATAAATTCGACACAAGATACCAACTGTAATATTCTTTTAGCGCGACATGTTAGGTATTTGTTAAATGCTAGGGTTCCTGTGGACAGAGCTGACACGAAATGCCTCTGTACTGTTCAGTTACTACTTCCTTATCATCATAAAAGTCAACATTTCATCTCTAATTTTTCCTTCGTCCAATACTGACCGAAAAGACAAATACCTAAATTTCTACCTATGCGACTACCTAAAATGACACATATTTTTGTATTAGATTGGACACAGGATTCCGAAACTACATGCCAAAAAGAAAGAACTTCACTATTTTCGAAACCTCAAAACATTTCATATTAGAAAAAGCAAATGGAGGAGGAGGGTCTTACGGCAGTTTTTGGGCACAATGTGTAACCAAAGAAAAAACTAGCGTATTGGCGGCGACCATGTGAAAGGCCAGAGCAAGTTTTTGTGAGCACAAAACAATATTTGCGTCAGAATGGAGAGAAAACCTGATTGAAGCCAGGTTTTCGGTCCATTTGAACGCAAGGTCTTCACACCCGTCAAGTGAGGGAGCTTGCGGGCGGGTGAAATTCAATGCTGCCAACCTAACGATTGTGACAACTCGAGGTGCACGGTTATAAAAATCGGGTTTTAACAGTCTTTTTAGAAAATAACTCTCATAGCATCTCTGTAGTAGCGCCGTAGCACGTTGCAACCGCGAGAATATTGCTACGAAAATAGTCTCGTTCGTTTGTAGCTACTCTGCCGTAGCAAGCGACGTGTTGTTGCTACGAAAATAGACTAGCACAATTTTATCTTTTGCTGACGTCATCGAAAGCGTACTGTGACGTAGATATTCATTTACTGGCGTCATTGACTTTATTATTGCGCTTAATACGCAAGAAGTTAATTTATAAACTGTTTAGGTAAAATTACTAACCTCGACTATCATGGACGGAATTGTAAGCTTGGTTGGTGAGTTGTGCTGCTTCAGAAGCCACTGGTCGTAGGATTGTCCACATCCCAGTACAAAAAAAATGTTTTATTTGTGTTTGTACTATTTCAAAAAATCTAATAACATACGAGTATATATCAATCTTCGACACACATAGAATAAGCTCTGCTGAATATTAAATAAGCAGACCGACTTCTAACTTCTAAAGCCGATATGATATAACCATTGACCTTGTTGAAAATTATGTGAAATCATTTTTTTCCTTGTTTCAGAACTACTGGCAATAGTTAAGGAGAATTTCGAATAGGTAAGTGACCTTAATCTTCAAACAGAATGAATAAATTAATATTAAATGAAAAACTAATAATACAGAGCCTCCGGAATGAATCCCCTAAATAGCTTTGGATCATAACGCCCCGCGGGCTCGTTAAGTATTTGGACAAGGTATAAAAGTTGTTAAAAATATATATACGTCTCCCTCTGTCCTAATGAATATTCTTTGTCCGCATCGCCGCTTTCTCTCTTTTGATGTGAGCGGTGATACAGACATAAATAAAACATTAAAAGCTTTCGGACTCGTTGCCTGCATAATTTTAATTTATACACTTTGCACTCGAGCGAACAGTTAACGCGTTATAATTCCGTATCGTATTTATTTGTTGATATTCAATTTACTTCAGTTAGTGAGCGGCTCGTGGCTGCTAATGATGATGCTTTTATGCAACAAACACAGCCTTATACCCACTGCTTGGCACAGGCCTTCTACCTCGACTTGAGGGTTTCTAGAGTCCTACATGTGGAATCTGCGGTTCGTTGGAGAGGTGGAAAGCTAGTGCTAACCTTATTGTCAGACTTAAGAAGCCGCCCTGAGGCATCCGACTTTGCTGAACGACTGTCATCCAGAGACATCAGCCTTGACTTCCTGTTTAGCGTGCATTCCGAATCACAGAGATGCCCGAATCACTATATTTTAGTTAGGTTTGTCTCCTACCCCATTACCCAAACACTCTTGCATACTTTACGCCGATCCGTTTTCGCCAACAAGCCACTCGCACTTTATGCTTAAACAATCACCAACAATGTCAAGAGCGATGCCAATACCTAAAATATGTCTTTGGTTTTACATCGGACCATAATTCAAATACTTGAATTTTCCCGGCTGCTTCACTTGTTTTCACAGTTTCGCTCTATAAGGGAGCCACCCGCTCAGGCACTTAGTAAGATAACGGGGTAAATGGGCCCGATTTTTCCCTAGAACCGCAGCACTCCGTCAGGCTTACGCGGGGAGATAGAGGTAAAGTGGTGGATCATTGTTGTTATGAATATTTTACCCTACGCTGCCCGCTCGCGCCCGGTGCGAGCGAGAAGAGCGACTGGTCGTAATCGTAAGGGTCAGCTGTCTCTGTCGGTCTAGCCAAGGTGTGGAAAAATGGCCTGGCTTGTCTCGTTAAGTTATTTGCAGGCCACGTTACTTTTTCTTTGATCTTGATGATAATTTCTTAGCTCGTTAATTTGTTTTTTTTTTGTGATACTATGTACTATTGTTGTCTATTCTGATAACCTCGTGACGTCATATTTATGTGCTGGATATTTATACTTGTTTTTTCTGGGTGGTAAAAGTAGTATGTATTTAAAACAGTATGTATGACCATTGCATATCTTATATCCCGAAGGAAATTACTAATATAGTTTTGTTGCGAAGCTTTAAACACAATATTCATTTTGCAATTGCTTATTCATGTTATCTATAAATCATCATTATATTTGTTACGTTTTACTTTCGTTTAAATTGATCTTTACCTTCGTTCAATATGGTTTCTAGGATTGATATTTACCGCATATTTCATTCCTATCCTATTTCTGGGATCTTGTATGAATGGGGATAGGTAAGTTTTCACTTTAATATTCTAAACGTTTCAGCAATAGTTTTCGCAATAAACGTATTTCTGCGAAATTCGTGAATAGAAGAACGGATGTAATATCATACATATGTTTACAGTTTCACAAATAAATTGGGCGCTATCCTATTTCCTCCCGTGTTTCTAAGGCAACTGTAATAGGTCCAATCAAATCAAATAGTTTATTTGTGATACACAGGTACTTAAAAGATATTATAAAAGAAAATGCACATGCTGTGATCAGCCTTATTGGCATACAAATGTCACATGAGGTAAATTAATTAATACAATTACAAATTGAATTTGATTAAAATAAATTAAAGAAGGAAATGTCCAGAGATAATAATATTTTATCATTTAATACATTCAGGCAGTCAAAGAGATATAAAGCATAAAATTAATATTTGAGTGAAAGAAATTCATTAATTGAATAAAATGAGTGACTTTATTCAATCAATAGGTAGGTTACTAAATCTAGGTCTTCGCATTATAGTCGAGTCGGAAACACTCTTGCAGTTACATGTATGTACTCGTACATATCGCACTAAATAAAATCCACTAAGAAAATAATTTGAAGGTATCGTTATCTTTCACGCAATCGGACTTCGGACTCTCGGCGATGATCGCCAGTGTACGCTCAAACCTAAAATGGTTTTTGTTGCACTGTAAGCAGCTTTAGAATCGTAAGTACTTTTTGTAAATTGTTAATGAATAAATAAATAAATACACCACGCTCGCCAAACGGAGATTTGCGAGCCTAACCAGTTCTGGGGCCCTAGCCAAGAGTTAGGGTGTGATTCCACACTTTTGTCAGCCTCAGCATAATTCCGCGCAGCCCAGCTTCTGTGGAAACGCACCCTAACACGCTACTTACGTTTCGACATGTCAAATGTGAAAAATGTAGGGGAATGACATTAGCACTCGTCTAATCGGAATGACATTTCATGTCAGATCCATACATTTTCAAGTTTGTCATGTCGAAACAAAGAAGCGTTTGGCTCTTGTCTAGCCCCTTATGATCTCTTATAATCTCTGATTCGCTAGAATTTCAAAGATATTTTGCCTTTAAGCTTAACCTAGAAAATAAAGCCAAACGCCTAAGTTTTTTGAGTGTAGGTTCTGCTAGGTCCTCGATCGTTGGGCGACAAACAAAAACCTATTATAGCCCGTGTCTCCTCTCTGCATTCCCAATGTATTGACTGTGTATCGCGCCGGAACATCTGCGTTTGTGACATGCGACACCCCATTACCAACTTTGATTGTGTGTATCTACAATGCGTCTGACTTGCAGATCACCTGTGAATATTCTGATTTCATCGTATACGTTTCAGATAGAGTCCTATTCGAGACTGTCGTCATCCGCAGCAGTGTTGAAAGTAGAATAGTATCTGTAGTTGGGTTTTGGCTGTGGCCTGTTTAATAAAAGCTCGGAGTTTTCACATGAATATGGTAAACGTTAACGTAGTGTTTGATATTTATGATTTCATCGATGACTTAGCTATGTAGCTTAGCTACCTAAAAATATTTTAGCACGCTGTGTTACGTTTCTTGGGCAAATGCTATCCTGGAGTGTAATTTTCGGTTCAAATAGAGTTGTAATTTTTTTTCTGGTTAACTAGTCTAATTTGATCAATTTCGAAGAAAAAATTAAGAAATACAAGTTAGTATCGATTATGTTAGTTGATTTTCATACTCTGAATGACAAAAATGGACTACATGACATGATATGCTACGGTCATGCTCTTTAATTTTACTTTTTCAATAAGCTTGCGACGACTTAAATACAATCATAAAATAGTTTGTTAAGCTCACAACACATGGTCAATGTGTAAAATATTTTAATACGATTCCGCAAACTCTTGTTCAGCTGCCTCTTCACAAGTTTAAGGCCCGTATTCTAGAATCGTACTCAAGCACTGATCTGTACTTGAGTAGAGATTTCAAAACGTCAGTTCATACAAAAACGTCACTCAGATCTATACTCAAGTACTGATTTTGTTTTTGAATTCGTGCCTTAGTCACAAATTAAAGCTAAGTTAATGAAGCGAGGTTATTACAGTGTAGAAGAATTCTTAAATGATAAGAAGTTGTGGTCATCTTAGGTATAATCTGCTCCTCTGCACATTTTTTGTTATGACTTTACTCTGTCAATTAAATTTTTGTGTATATAAACAAGATTGAAAAGAGTAACTATTGAGTTTCTTGCCGGAGTCTTCTCGAGCGGAAACAACCTCTGAACCGGGGGTAGAGTCACATTATGTTTAATATGATATTTACTATCATAGTATTATTTTATGTAAGTTTATTTTTATTTAGTATATTATTGCTATAGTATTTTTTTGTATTTGACTTGTCATAAGTACTTTTTATAAGTCTATATGAATAAAGATATTTTTTACTTACTTTACATGAGAGGTAAACATTTTATTTCGTTTCGCAAAGTCTGTAGGGTTCTATTCTATGTATAGATCTTACCGGTCATACCTATAGTTGCGAAAGGCAAATGGGTCGAGCCAATGTCAACGCGATCAATCATTCATTCCGCTAGGGGCGCCACCGTTGCAGAGGGTGGTGGGGCCTAGAATCACACTTAGAAATGATGAAAGAGAATAAGATAATTCGAAATTATTAGAGCATTTTATGTTACTTAGCAGCCATATTTAAAAGGTCAGCTTGGAAGGAATATCAGTTCAATAATTTAAAAATTACGACAATTATCCAATATGAATGTAATAAAGATCGTCACCTCTGGGACGAAATGTTTTGTGTACCTTCGTTATTTCCTTTTTATTACGGAAATTGCCTATTCTCACTTTAACTGGCAATGTACGCTTACGTGTTCTTGTCTCGTATTTCTTGATATTTAGCTGATATCTTCAACCGAATATGTATCTATCTTCAGTCTACCTCATCTATCTGCTAATTGGATTTGGGTCTAATTATAAAACGCGTGTCCAGTAGTGATTTGATAAGGGTAGGAACATAAATACGTCGTCACTGCACCCTTGTTTGCGTTGCCTCCGCGGACCGAGAATGAACATTAATTATTCATACCAAACGAAAAACATGAATTGGACGGACATACTAACTACCTGATTGAAAGCTAGTTGAGGATGCAAACAGGTTTCCTGAAGAGGATGTTAAGGGTCAAATGTGGCTACAGTACACTACTACAGATTTGACTTGTCTATTCATACTAACTATTGTCATCATCCGGTCACAATGTTTTTAAAGTTTAGTTGGCAATAAATATATACGCAGCATCATAAGGCACTTAATACAAAAGTATTTTATTATTTTATTAACACAAATTAAAATTAGCATAAACTCCCTCTAGTTTACAAAATAAATACAAATAGGACAAGAAATAAAAACTAACGAAGATGTAGTGGGCCAATCAGGACCCTGCCTCAGCATGTGCCACTGCAGTGCAAGCACGGCAGAGACGCTGGTATTCTGGCAGGGCCTGCTGATGTGGTCGTCCAGCCTTAAGGTAATATAAAACTAACTCATCATTTCAGCCGAACGACGCCCACTGCTGGGCATAGGCCTCCCCCAAGGATCTCCACAACGATCGGTCCTGCGCTGTCCGCATCCAGCGGCTTCCCGCGACCTTGACCAGATCGTCGGTCCACCTTGTAGAGGGCCTGCCCACGGAACGTCGTCCGGTACGCGGTCGCCATTCGAGAACCTTTCCGCCCCAACGGCCATCGGTTCTCCGCGCTATGTGTCCCGCCCACTGCCACTTCAGCGATGCAATCCTTCGAGCGATGTCGGTTGTTTTTGTTCTCCTGCGGATCTCATCATTTCTGATTCGATCGAGCAGGGAAATACCAAGCATCGCTCTCTCCATTGCTCGCTGGGTGATCTTGAGCCTTCTTATGAGACCCATAGTAAGGGACCACGTCTCACTTCCATAGGTCATTACTGGCAACACACACTGGTCAAAGACTTTTGTCTTGAGACACTGAGGTATTTCGGACGCAAATATATGCCGGAGCTTCCCGAACGCTGCCCATCCGAGCTGGATTCGACGAGAGATCTCTTTCTCGAAGTTGGACTTACCTAGCTGGGCTGTCTGTCCCAGGTAAACATAGTGGTCAACAACTTCGAGTGTAATGTTCCCAACGTTAACTGGAGCGGGTGCAATATGGGCATTCAACATGATTTTTGTTTTGTCCATGTTCATCTTAAGACCCACTCTTTGAGAAGCATTACCGAGATCTTCGAGCATTATGTTCAGGTCTTCCAAGGTCTCAGCCATAAGAACCACATCATCGGCAAATCGCAGGTGTGTTAGGTACTCGCCATTGATGTTGATGCCGCGTCCTTTCCAGTCCAGAAGCTTGAAAATATCCTCCAACGCAGCCGTGAACAGTTTCGGAGAAATAACGTCTCCTTGTCTCACGCCTCGGATTGGATTAGAGCTCTGGTTCTGTAATCGGACCGACATGGTGGCGTTCTGGTATAAGTACCTTAGCATCTCAATGTACCTGTAGTCTATTTGGCACCTTTGGAGAGACTGCAGTACTGCCCAGGTCTCAATCGAATCAAAGGCTTTCTCGTAGTCCACGAACGCTAAGCAAAGTGGCAAGTTATACTCTTCGGTCTTCTGTATAACTTGCCGCAGCGTATGAATGTGGTCTACGGTACTATAGCCTTTTCGGAACCCTGCTTGTTCGGGAGGTTGGAAGTCGTCAAACCTGCGAGCGAGACGATTCGTAATGACTCTCGAAAACAGCTTATAGATATGGCTCAGAAGCGAGATGGGTCTGTAGTTCTTCAAGAGAGTTTTGTCACCCTTCTTGAAGAACAGCATCACATCGCCTCTGCCCCATGCCTTTGGCGTTTTTCCCTCGAGGATGACAGAAACTAACTAAACTAGGTAAATAAATACATAGTTTGCACTGTACGAAACATTAATTAAATTCGAGTGTAGTGTAATGTAGTGAATTATGAAGACTACAGCCGGAGGATGCAAAAAAACCAAAAAGTATTTGAAAAGAATTTAATTAAAACTACAATTATGATTAAAAGGGGTTTGACGATGTTCAATGTTGGAACTAAAGTGAATTGGGTCCCACGATGGTCGCCGGTGGCGCGATGCCTCACGTTGTGCCGATTCAGCGCCTCGTGTCGTCGGTTGACGCAAATGCTTGTTTCTAGGTAAGAACGGGGACGCTGCACAGTCAGCGTATTTCCTTAGGTAGCTGAGCGTAACAAGTGTGTTATCTGTGGTAAGTCTGCAGCTTTCTGTCACACTGACAGAGTGACAGGACAGATACCAAATTAAGTACCAATGACTTTTGTTTGATTGCCACGTTGTATGTGAGTATTTATCCACTGAATTATGAAATTTAACACACCCTTGGGCAAACTAATCTGTCTCGTAAAAAGTCATAAGAAATGAAGGGACAGCCTATATATTATGTAATAAGGGCGGCTCAACTATAAGTGACGTTCCTCTTCCTTCTCTCGGAAGTCATTTTGCTCTTCGCTCCTTCATGTTTGCCACGTTTCTAAAAAAAGCTTTAAAAGCTTTTAGCAAACTTAGAGAAAAGGTGAAAACATTGAGTTTTTTCCATTTAATTTGTAAATAATTACAGAAACTGCATCATTTAGCGTGGGTGACGAGCGTCGTTTCACTTAAACAATCCTAGCTTTTGAGACAGATTCAACTGTGACGTTATTCCTCAAAGCAAGCCTCACGTCTGAGAGTGACACTGCGTGTTTGCGCTCAAACCGATATCTCTTACGACCTGTTGAATATTCATGTCACGTGTGGATTAAGGCGTGTGCCGCACCCTGTATCACGATTCAAGTGACGTGGCTATATAATATACCTACCTGCAGTTCGGACTGGCAGTATCTGTCTATTCTCTTATTATTTTTATCGAAAATAAAGCACGGACGAGCTGTTGC
Source organism: Udea olivalis (assembly GCA_947369235.1). Taxonomy (NCBI): domain Eukaryota; kingdom Metazoa; phylum Arthropoda; class Insecta; order Lepidoptera; family Crambidae; genus Udea; species Udea olivalis. The sequence goes on along the minus strand of OX376358.1, from coordinate 1,512,282 downwards.
AGAGATAGAACGTGTAATCTGGATCATTATTAATTTAAAAATGACTAAGTTAAATCTTCTCTTTGAATTAAATAATTAGCCTATATACTATCCCACTTTTGGGCAAAGTACCACTTCAAATCATCCCTACTTTATTTTTTATGGTTTATTGGTGGATCTCACTTTATCCATGGATACACAATTGCTTTGAAAAATCTCTTATCCCTCAAAGCAATTTGTGTATATCTGTGGATAAAGTGGAATCCACCCATTTATTGGGTCTCGCCTATAAATGTTATAAACAAGGTGGAAAACATTTAGCTTAAAATCTCTGAAACCGATGTGCTTGCAAAATCACCCTTTTGCAATTAGGAATTAAAACACTCACTGATCAAAATTAAAGTATATCTTGAATCAATTAACCCTTTGACGACAAATGTAGCAAAAGTATTCTGTTGGGTAGTACGCGTTTTTGATACAGAGACTAATGATACATTTTACCGAGAAACCTTCACAGACTTGTTCCATGTCATATCAAATGTCAAATGATAATATTGTCTTGGGGCATAAAAGCAAAACCGACAAGTAACGGCAAAGATATACTCGGGATTATTGCGCGTCAATTGGCCTTATCTCTAGGGGGAACTCGAGGAAAACGCTCTCAGAAACACCTCAGTATTCCTTCATTCTCGCTCTCCATAATTAAAGGTTGTCAGAGAATTCTTTTGGAACAAGTCATTATGAAACTATGCCATTTTTAATAGGTCTAGGGTCTTCAATATTTTGCCTTCTATCTCAAAAGTTTGGATACAAAACTTTGACTGATATTTTGAGGCAAACATATCGGTTATTTTCTTCCAGGTAGTAAAACATATTTTTTCAACCTCCCGCACTGACAACGGTTGAATCAATCATAATATATCAGATTTACCTATCAAAACTTCTAACAATCCCGTCACATCATCCATCTTTTTAGTCGCCATGTACCGATATTTGTACTCATATACGAGTATAGGAGGTTTCTATTTGATGTAGCACTTGAATTTTCCCTACGGGCTGGCAGTTGCGTTTGTTTTATGAAGGGGGATGATTTTACTGTGCCCGAAATAACAGCAGCGGGCGATGACATGTGTGTGCTCAAGTGTAGTATGTCATACGAAAATATTGCTGTTGAAGAATTTACTTTTTGAGGAATACGTTGTTCTGAAAGGATGTTGTTTTACAATGAACAAAGAGAATTATAATAAAAATTTACTATGATTATTTTTGTTCCTTGTAAAACAACCATCTTTTTTTGTAAAACAAGCAATATTTTCGAATGACATACTTATTACCCAGAATCCCCGAATGCACTTAAGATTTTGTAGATTTTTTCAAACAAGGTCCCAGTCACTAACTCGAATGTTAATCTTAGGGACCAAACCCAACCTAGCAAACAAGCTGTCCTCTAGGCGTGGGGTTAGTAAATGATAAGTTACACAACCGAGTTCAGGCCACAGCTAGTATAACAACGGCGAATTTTTGCTCGGCCTCAGCTGTTGGTCGCCATAAACAGCCAATGGCTTGCTGGCCCGTGGGACTGACCGACCGCCGCGCGCCCGGGCGGCAATCAATACTCGCACTCAGAGCTTTTTGTTGATGTGCTTAGGGCTGTATTCGATAAAAAGAACAGTAATTAATATCCGATGACCCTTTTCAGGCTTGTCAGATAAAAGCGGTCGGCAACTAGCTATAATTATCCACTCCGAACGTCTTATCAGGTTCAGGTTTGCCACACAAAGAAGACAATAGGTAATCGATTGTTAAACCGCACCGGTGTGTGGTGTGGCAGCGAACATGTTATCTCGTAATTAATGACAAAAGTCACTTTACTATGCTGCACTAAATTCCCAAATAATAATGATGATGATGATTAGCGTTTTGTGTAGTAGCCATAACTAAATAAAAAGCTAATTATAAATAACATGTACTCTTTTAACGACTCCAATGATTCGAATGACTCGAACTATAAGTGAATTAATTTTGTAAGTAACTCTCCGTTTCTGAAATGCCAACTACCATCCAAATCCTGGAACCAAAGAGGCAATGTCTTGAAACAAACTTCAGCAAGCAAAGTCCATCAACACAGATTAATTGATACAAAAGGGACAAGTGTGATGACGGGGCCGGACTTAAGGGGTCGCTAATGGATCGAAGCTGTCAGATCAAAACGTATAGATTTACTCAGTCGCTACATCGTCTTCGAATAAACCCTGCGCCTATTCTTTGGTCCAAATCATGGGAATACCTTCATTAACTCAAATACAAATGTCCCTAAGGAGTTAAGCCGCCATCTATATTGGCGTATCTATGCCGGTCCTGGTAAAATGCGAATGGCGTATTCCTAACTAATTAGTGTACAGCAGTGGTTTACAGTCGTAAATATACTCTTTTACTTTCTATCCTATCCACTGTGGTCATAATGTTCTTACTATTGAAAATACCCCTGACCGTAAATACCGGTCAGGCAGTGACTTGCTCAGATAAAATTATCGAAATATTAATCAACCCATTTGAACCCCAAGTCCGAACCTGCACTGCCCTAGCCGGACAAACTAATTGAATTGGACTACTTTACACGGATTACCCGTTTGTGAGTCGGTTGAAAAGATGAGGTTTGCTTTTGATAGTCGCTTCATTTACTAATTATACGTAAACTTAGACAGTCTCCAGTTTATAATCGCTTATGTAAGCGATAATAACTGTTGATAGGTTTGTGTTTAGTTCATAGCACTATGAAGACACCTGTAATATGAATTCAGTGTAAAAAGAACACGCTTCAAGAACATGCAACAATGAAATGAAAAAGTTCTATGTATATAAAAATTAAAGTATCGTAAGCTGCTTTCGGAAGTACATCACGATCGCCATATAACAATTATAGGAGTCCATAAATCTCAGTTCCACAATTTCATACAGAGCGAGATTTATGCGCCATGGCGTCGGGTCGCAAGTTTATTTCCGAGTCGAGACACCGTATTGCTTCGTTTTGTAAATCGGCCGCGGTTCAGAAGCAAGCGGTGAAAGACTTCCACATTGCTTGTACTTAGAGTGTAGAATTGTTTTCATGTGGTAAAATTAGTTTGAATTTAAAAACTATATTTACAAGCAATAAAACTAACACTAAACTCTCCGATGTACCTAAAAAATAAGTTTCAATTCCTAAACTCGTCTCATCAAAAAGATATCCGTTCAAACTTTAGCTCTATTTACACCCCTTTTCTTTTCCTCCGACATGTCAAGCTCCTTCAGACTGTCTGCCATACGACTCTGGAACTCTCTTCCAAGCAACATTCAGAAATCTACCTCCAAACTTGCTCTGAAGAGGTCGTTGCGTTAGCATTTTAAGTGAGCCGCTGATTCAGTCAACCATTTCATTGAGTTCAGATTCAGGCATAACTCTCTTAATGGCAATTTAATTTAATTTCATATGATATATTATTATTTAATATTAATTAGTATATTTATTTTAAATGTATATAAATATATATGTTTGTTGGCATGATAAGTATATATAATTTATATGTATTTATGTAGTATATTATGATCTATATATGATTTATTGAAGTTTACAAATTGTATTAGGTATTTGTTAGTTTGAGTATTAGTAGGTTTTAAAGTTTTAGTTAAGTAACAAATTTGTTGTTGGTATTTTCTTGCACCAAATTCCATACGTTGCACAGCCCAAAGTTCGTATGTTCTCTGTTAAACCTTGCGGTTGACTGGTAGAGAATGCCTCTAGGCATTCAGTCCGCCAATTGTACCTATTTTTATAAATGTGCAATAAAGAATAAATAAATGTTTTAAAAAGTTTTGTTTTCTTCACTTTTTTTGTTACGAGTATTCTTAGCGCTTCTAACTAGTGTGAAATGGTTCCAAACCAAAGAACTAACACCTAAGTGGTCTAATACCTGATCACACTTAAACACATCTAATACTGTATAAATAAAGGACGTAAAATTTGAAACCTATGTCGCCAGATTTAAGTCATTGCATATTATTGACAGAAAAGTCTTAGATATCTCTGTCTCTTCGTCTGGTCGCCGCTTGCATTGTAACCTCAGTTACAGTAAACTCAATAAAAAGTGTTGTTGAATGCTGGACCTTATCACTATAGACTTAGGGAACTTCCGATAGACTTCCCTAGCTGTTGGTACTTGGGTAAACTTTGTAATAAATAATGCAGCGACGTCGGAGGTGTGGTTATTGAGCGATTACGCTTTTAGCGCTCTTGGAAAGCGCACTAACACTGCTTAAGGCGTTTATTTACGGGTATTCAAGTCCTACTAGCGAAATAACTGTCGGCCACAGCTCGAGTGTTGCACCTTGTTATTTTTCACTAATTTTAGCATTGCAATTATGGATTTTTCAGTGTTTCGGTGTATGGTTTAATGTCTGCTCTATTTAGTGACCCACTTGTCAAATATATAAAAGTTAGTATCTTTGAGGTACCCTTTTAAGATAGGAGAGATACGCTGCCTTTAAAATAGCCCACTTCAAACCTAAAGGAAGAAGAATAACACTTTCTTAAACAGGTTAACACTGAAAATATTCCTCTAGGAATTAAATCCGCCAATTGTACTTTATTTCATGTGTAATAAAGAATAAAAAATAAATAAAAACAATATTTCCCTTTTTTTCACTTTGAAGAAATACTGATCATAAATGTGTGCTCATCCACAAATATATGTAATATGTAGAATAATAAAAAGGCCTATCAGAAGATCTACATTCATTATGTGCCTCGTTCCCGGGGGCAGAGAAATGGATGGGCAATTCTCCCGCCCACGGCAAGCCTAATAACGGGCTAGTGACCAAGGAGATGCTTTGGGGATGAAATACAGATTACATCTGCAAACCGCTTTTATTAACCGCAGGTTTTATTTGATGAAATAAAATACCTTCCACACAGCCTAAATATTGTTGTTTGTTACTTTAATTGCTCACAGAGTTATCGTCAGACGATGTTTATAAATAAAAAAAAACTCAGTTTTCTGGCTATCAATGAGGAAATGTTACAATGCCTTAACTGAAAACCATGATGAATGTACTCGTAGTAGCAATGATTGAGAGTCTCAATCATTTTGCGAGTGGCAGAATCAGAAGCGAAAGACGTGAGTCAGGATCGTAGCAAGTGATAGGGTGTATTCTCTGCTCATAAAAAGTATGATTAAATGTTTATTGCCTTACATCGACATACATCTATTTGCTCCTTTAGTTCCTCATACGCTATACAACTCTAGTTGTCTGACACAAAATCCAGCCGCCTCTCATGTTTTTACCGTGATGTGGAATCGATAAATAACTCCGAAAGCACCATTCACTAATAGCTCCTCGGTGACATGAGTAAATATCTAATATGGAAAATGGAACTGAATTAAAGGCAATGCTTTTAGTCAGCGACGACCAAATATTTTTCGCTCCTTGGTCTTATGTAAAGGAAAACGTTATTGATAAGTGATATTATATTAAAGAGACGGGAATCAAACTTTTTTGACATACAACAAGAGAGAGGCTGGGCAATGCCGACACTGTGTATCAGCTGTACAAAGTCTGCTTAGTTCGTAGGTTTTCTAATATTTATCGTGATGTTTATCCGGTCGTTCATCTCACCGGCTAACTAACTTAGTTAAGAGTGAAATTTCTTAAATAAATCATAACTTAATAACGAATGAATCCAGATACGGTAAACTGTGCTTTTATATTCGATTGATTGATTGATGATGTGATTTAATATCTGGATTACACTTGTTCCTCGTTAGTCCTGTAGCATCTATTCCAGAAACGTTAGCCAGCAAATGCAACTGCTCGTATCCCGACCGCACCAGTTGATCAATTCTTCAAATAAATCCGCTACACGATTTCTCGTTTATCCAACCTAAAATGTCCAGTCAATTTGCGGATTTCCCGGGCAGAGCTAAACTTTGCAGTTTGCAGGCGCGCCGTGACGTCTGTAATTGAATCTGCCGCAGCGGACGGCGGGCAGTCTGCGGAATGCATTATGCACCGCATGCACGGATGCACAGCGTTTGCTTCGACTTGTATTTATTATTGGAAACTTAGTGACACTGCCGACGATTGCGAAGACCATGAAGGTTTCGTGAAACCAGGGAAAACATAAATGCGTATACGCGTATCCATCAAAATACTCTTACCGAGGGCTCATTAATTCTAAGCATAATGTTTATTGTCATAATATCATGTTCCATATTTCTGATTTCCCTTATCTTCACGAGCCATAATATTGTGTGGCATATTTTCAGACATACAATAGACAATATAGTGTGGGCTAAAATTATTTGCCATAAGTATTAAAACGCATAAACTCGAAGGGCATAATAATTATAATGCATAATGTTTCAAAGTATGATAGTCAAAACCAATAATAACTAAACGCATATTTTTTTAATTGAAGGGAATAATAAGTTGATATCATATTATGACAGTGAACATTATGTTAAAAAACATATTTTAGTTCAATTACCACACTAACTATCCAAGTATAATAATTATAGTTTGGTTCTGGCCAATCTTTCGATGGGGTCGCAGTTCTAACCTAACCTAACCTAGCTATTTCGGTCGAATTGTCCTACCCTAATAAACTAAGTGAAATTAGTAGTAGGGATTTTACTAATTATGTCATCTTAAAATATTAGATTAACTATATTATATTTCATAAGTGCTTCTTTGTAAAAGCTTAAGTGAATAAATGATTTTTTACTTACTTTACTTTACTTATGGCAAAAATATTTAGGGCTTTCACTACTAATGCTTTGTAATAATATGCATTAGGACTAAAATGCTATGTAAAGATATGCATTTGGACTATTATGCTACATAAAAGTTAAGCCAAGCATAAATTATGAGAAGTTAGTGTTATGCTTTATGATGTAATGCCTAATGAGTTATGCCAAACGACTTTAGGATAATCGGCGTTATGTGAAAAGTTAGTCCCCCTTCCATACTTCAAGGGATAATAGATATTTTTTATTCATTTCAGGTCTATTAGAAAATAACAAAAAACAACATTTTGGACAAATTTCTGTACAGTTAAGCTAATAATTTTAGGGTTGTATGTGATCATTTAGTCACGACATATAATACGAGTATGATAATGCGATGAATATAGACGAATATTCTAGAATCACACCCTAAAAATATTCAGTCTATTCATATTTTCATTAATGCCATAAGCTTGTATCTCCGAGCGGGCGGAGTTCGTCGACCCCTAATACAATTTCCTCTCGGCAACGTCAGTACTATAATAATAAACATCCGGACTTAACCTCACTTCCTACCCGCCCGTGGCGTTCACCTTTATCACCCTTATTATCATCAGCGGAGGGTTGGGATTCGATTAGATAATGTGTGGAATTTGGTGTGTAAAACAAAAGTGTAATTGGAGTTTTCGCGCACGAGTGAAGCGGGGCCATGTGGCGTGGGGAGCGCGGGAAGTTTGGGAAACTTTCCTGGAACAATCTCGTGGAAGCAGGAGAGCACTAGCTTTTGAGGACTTGTTGTCTTCGAAGTACAGACTGCAGGATGATAAAGTTTAGGTACTCCGATTGAAGTCTACCGGATGATTATTTATACAGCAAGTTAAGTTAAATGGCATGGCAGTAGGTGAACTATCTGAAAATGAGAGTTTTGTTGAAGAAACTATAAATAAAAATGAATCACATCTGACCTGCAGGGTTTCTCATACTGGATCAGTATGAGAAACCTTGCACTTGCTTGGTCACTTGCTTTTTAATTATTCTAAATTCACGAATTCAATCAGGAATCTACCGCGGCTCTCAGTAGATTCTAAGTTTCACGGTCAATTAAACGCCAAGGAAATAGCATCTTTTTTGTTTCCACACCATCGAACTTATTCCCAGTCCCTTTGATACTCTCGCCAATGAATATTCAGAGTGCCACACCTTTGATGTGTAAAGTTTGTCTTCCCTTAATGCATTTTCTGACCGTGATTAACTATTTATTTGTTATAATTAGTAACATGAGGAATACCCAATTACATAACTAACAACATACAAACTTAATACAATTTAAAAACATTTTTGCAAACAAATATCAATTTTCAAACGTACAAAAAATAGAATTTCAAATAAAAAAAAGGGGAAAAAAACACAAGAAACAGTTTAACAACATACTTACATGGTAGCATTCAAAGTGGGCTTTTCCCCTCTGGCAAATAGTTAAACAATTAGCCTGAATAGGTCGTCAAATACGTCGCAGTCTGGCTGCTGACACAGGAGTGCATTGAGACCGGCCTGCATAATGTTTCACTCCTGGGAGAGCCTTGGTAAACATCAAGTAAACATAACAGTTGTAGAGTGTTGGCTCGACTGCCAAACGCGAATTGGTGATAAAAAAACAAAGCAATGGGCTGCGATCATCAACTGGTCATAAATCTCATATGGTTTTTAAATATTAACACAAGTGACAATAGTTTCATGTAAATGAACAGATTTATTTCAAACTGAATGAAAATGAATAATTTATATGTATGCTGTCGTGTAGCTACTGCGTGTAGCTACTGCGTGTTCGATTCGATAAGGACTAATTATACTCCTGTGATTAAACATCAGAGAAAAGGTCAGAAATATTCCCAGCATTTTATCAGGTTTTTTGCTAAACTTCGTACTTAGGACAAGTCCAAGACGTGCTCAGAAAAGGTCAGGTCAGGAGTATCCATAATCGACGAGCATGTATGAAAGGATTAATGAGAGTGGAAGAAGCGCAAGAGGTATGTCAGGACCGTAGCAAGTGGAAAGATGTGGTCTCTGCCTACCCCGTTGGGAAAAAGGCGTGATGGTATGTATGTATGTTCGATACAAGCGCCTCCCACTGAGGGCGGCGTGATAGCATCTAAAACAAGTTTACCTTCATCCGATATATCAAAGGGAGCTGGGGAAAACTACCGTGTATTTTGCATATTTTATCCAATTTGTCAAGAGAATAAATCGTGGCTGTGGTGAAATTTTCTCAAATTCGGTAGGAATCTGAAGCATTTCATTTTTGGGTCATTTACTGAAAACAGTGTAGACTATTCGATAGGTTAATATTTCTACTAATTAATACTTTCTACTCCTTGCCACTGTGCACAATGCCTTACTTATTTATTGCAGCCTATAACTAACGTTTATAAATAATAAAGGAATAAATAAAGAAATATGCGCCAGACAACACACCTCTTGGAATGGTCTCGAAGTAGGGATTAATATCCCTGTGATCCGAGGTGCCACTCAAGGAAATAAGCCAGGGGCGTCTCCCAGCACACCCAGACCCGAGTCAATTTAAAAAAGATCGTTTCCTGAATTGACCCGACCGGGAATCGAACCCGGGACACTACGGTTAGTGTGCCCAGCCTGGTTTCTGTTGCATTAGTTCTTAGTGTGCCCAGCCTGGTTTCTGTTGCACATTCTTCAATCCCTACGGTGGCTATTGATTTGGCTAGTAATATTTTGATTAAATCCACTGCTCCATAGGGTGTAGCAAAGTGCAGCAAATCAAATTTATTAGGAAAACTCAGAAACTGATAAAAAACCAGAAAATCTATTATATAAAAATAAGTCGGGTTTTCCTTCCTGACGCTATAACTCCAGAACGCACGAACCGATTTCCACGGTTTTGCATTCGTTGGAAAGGTCTCGGGCTCCGTGAGGTTTATAGCAAAGAAAATTCAGGAAAAATTTCAACAGAAAAGCGGGAAAGAAAAATGAAGTTCACGCGGGCGAAGCCGCGGGCGGAAAGCTAGTGATGTATAAAAATGCAAAATATATTCAGGAACGCCGACGATTAGGTGATGAACTGGATGTCTATTCTATAATGATAGACAATAATTTAAGTGAGTATGACAATGACGTGAAAGTATTACAAGCAAAAATATCTAGTCTTATAGAAAATCTGAAGTGTTTAACTGACAGATACACAATCACCAAAAATGAAAATGAGGAGCATATTTTTGGCCCTATTCGTTATTCGTTTAGCGTTAGGATGTCGGCAAAGCGATTGACCACTGCGACCAGGATTGATCTATTGTGGTCATCATCCCCTCAAAGATCACTCTCCAGGCCTACAGCCATCATGAACTGAATTATTTTCCTGGGAGTGATGTTAATGGCTTCCGAAGGGGCAAGCTTGTGCCCGCCGAGAACGCGGCTTCTGCTGTGTATTAAAGCATCACAGTCGCATAGGACATGGACCGGGGTCTCTTCCTCTTCACGACAGAATCTACAGGTCGGTGACTCAGCGATACCAATCCTGTGTCCGTGTTTGTTCAGCCTACAGTGCCCCGTAAGGGTTCTGGTAAGGATTCTTATCTGTCTCCTTCCCAATCCAAGGGCCTTTGTGGTGAACTTGTGTGAGTAGCCTTCGATGAGTGCCTTAGCATGTACCATACCATTGCTGCTGGTCCAGTGTTTCCTGCTAAGGTATTCCATTCGGGCTAATAGCGGCTGCCTCAGGGCGCATTTGGGTATACCCACCACAGGCTCAGGGGCATGTGTGATGGTTGCCGCACCCGCCCTGGCCAGTTCGTCCGCTGTTTCGTTACCCGGGATATCACAGTGTCCCGGTACCCAGCGTATCGTCACCCTATTGTTGACCCCGAGTTTGTTCAGGGCTTCGGCACAATCAAGGGTGAGTTTTGAGTTGATTTCAACTGCGTCAAGCGCTCTAAGGGCTGCCTGACTGTCTGATAGTATATATATACTCTTATTTTTAAAAGCGCGTTCCAGGTTCTCCTGTGCGCAGTGCAAAATGGCGGTCATTTCGGCCTGGAAGACGGTGGCGTGTAGGCCCAGACTGCTGTGAATCTGCGCTTTAGGTCTCTCGCCATAGACTCCATAGCCAGCCCGCCCATTTATCCTGGAGCCATCAGTGTACCACACGATGTCTCCGGTTTGGAAGTTTGCAGGAGTGCCATCCTCCCACTCCTTTCTACCTGGTATTCCAACTGAGTACCATTTTTTAAAAAGATACTGTACCGACATGCTGTCCTTAGGCATGAGCATGACTGGCATTTTGTGCAGCTCAGCTTTCAGGACATTCATGTTTTTTGACTGGTACCGGCTACTTTCACCGTCTAGTGCCCTCAGCATGGCCGCTCTGGCTTCCATCCCAAGATGCAAGTGGAGCGGGCACAGTGACAGCATGGCTTCTAGAGCCACGGTAGGTGTAGAACTCATAGCACCAGTTGTAATCAAGCAGGCCAATCTTTGGACCCTGCTGAGCAAGGTAATGCTCGTTATTTGGGTGGTCTTCTTGGACCATACGACGCATGCATAGGCAATCATGGCCCTAACCAAACTCTTGTGCAACCCGGACTCAGTTTCCAGCAGTAATGATGGCCATACCGTTATTAGTCAGAATGTGATTCCTCTCTTCTTAACACCCTTACTTCACAATCAGCCACCAACATTTCCATCTCTGATACCTGCCCTGTCAGTAACACTGATAAAAATCTAGATTGTAACATTGTAACGTTTAGTGATGACATTGGAAAAAGTATAGGCCACATTTTATATAAAAGTCTCGGCAAGTCAGTTATGAATCACTGTTCACCGGGTGCCTCATACTGTGATATCATTCAGAAAATAGCTGAATATAGTTTCAGCCCCAATTCAACCCTTATTATTTTAATTGGAAACAGAGGTACTGTGAATAAGAACCAAATGAAAATACATTGCAATACTTTATGTTCATTAGTTAATGTCAGTAAAATTGTGATGTTCACATTGCCTTACAGTAGGGGTCTGTCACAAGCAGAAAATGAAAAAAGACAGAATAAATTTGATATTTGATACTGTGACATTTTCAAATAATTGAATAAATCTCCTTGACATTAATACTATTATTAATAATAATATATACCTGACAAAAGGTAGATTTCATTTATCCAATTATCATGTCAGCCAATTATTTGGCTAAACACTCTGCTTTTATTAAGCAGAATGATACCATTGTACCACAGACTTTGGAACTTGCTCCAAATCATTTAAATTAGATTCAGAGACAATAGAGGTAAACTCTTGCACATTGTTGACAAAAGAGAAGCCCCAAAATAATTTTATAAACTTTGTGCATCAAAACATGCAAGGCTTCTCTGGCAAAGAATTAGAAGTAGGTTTATTTTTAGACTGTATGGATATACATGTCTTATGTTTAACTGAACACTGGCTGAAAAAAAAAAAATGATTAGCATTGATAATTATAGTATCATTAGTTCGTTCTTGAGAAGTTCCTCTATTTGCGGTGGGTCACTGATATTAATTCACAATAAGTTTATATCTAGAGAGCGTAAAGACGTAGTAGCACTCTCAATTGAACTTGCATGCGCAGAGTTAGAGCTGATTATTATTGTGTGTGTGTATAGACCCCCTTCTGCTGATTATTGTCAGTTCGAAGAGACCATGGAAGAAGTACTGAAAAAGTTTTGTAAATCGAACAAGTAGGTGGTTGTATGTGGGGATTTTAATGTTATAATTTTAGATTCTTCTCAGACCTCTCAAATCAATCATTAATACGATATCACCCCACTTTACCGCCCATTTTTACGCTTTACCGCAAAGTGGACGACAATGGGAATCGCTGATTGGTTCTGCTTGAGCAATTGTTATCGCAGTCTATTAAAATAGACGAATCGTATTTTTTCGGATAACTATTTATCGATTGCTAAGTTCTACTACCGTGGGTTGGGGAATGCTGTTCTTATTAGCAAAAAACGACCTAACTGAGAAATTAACTAGCGCTGAGAATGTTAGAAATACACATATGTTGTGTTTGACGAACTAGGCGTCAATCTCAAATTAAAATCTTAAACCACTACAGTTCGAGTAATAGATCGTGACTTCGGTGGCAATCACATTTAGTTTCTGCTGACCACGTACCTAAAACGTGTAACTCGAACATTTCTTTGTCATTTTCTTATAGAAACATCTACCGACCCCTAGCTAAAGGACGATGGACCAATATTTTTTTGTGCGAGTAGGCCATGGTCTTGAGATTTTAAAATTGAGGATTTCAGGGTCTTAGGTATTTGTATACATACCATCACTTACTTTACAAAAATCTCAAATTAAAATGGTATTCGATCCCAATGTGGCTGAGCCTTACGCCGTTTTTTAATCCATGTTTTCAAACACCGGAGAGTTGCGAGATTTAACAATGAACTCCAAAGATTTTTCTGGGCCAGATTTGAACTCGGCACTACTGGATTCACGGCCTGAGTTGGGAGGCTTTACCCCTAGGCCAAGACGCTCTGAGATGGTAGAAGCTTTCAAGCATGTTCTCCATAAGCAAATTTAACGTTAAAACAAAATCTGAATTCACGAAGTATGTGAAAGATTTTTCAATAAGTTAACGGTGTAGAAGCGAATTATGCCATAAATTGGATTGAAGGATCCATCACGGGGCGAGCGCGCGTCGAGATGCTCTCGCGTCCCGTAATTACCTTACAGGCAATTTTACAGGTTATATAGCGGCCATATATATTGGTTGTTGCAAATATGGGTAGCGTGGCAGGTTATGGTGGCTTTTAGTCTGACATTAAGGAAATTTGCATTTATAAAATTAAGTTATGTGCTATTTAGTTATGTATCATGTCATGTTCAGGTAACACAGACCAAACCACCTAATGGCTACCTATAAAAAGATCTAGTTACGAGTATGAAATAGTCTCAAGTTAAACCCTGCTTAAACCCCTTTTTTCCCGCAGACAGGGTATTTATCGCTAAAAATGTTTGCCACGAATTGGACTGATTTAATAAAACAGAAAATCGAATGTAGAAAATGTTGTAACATCATGTTTTTTGTTTCAGGTATGTTAATACTGCTAAAATTTGGAGATGGTGATATCTGAGTTTAGATGAATTTTAGTAACAATAAGCGGATGGATTTTTTCATTCTGCTTTAAAATGTCTTGCATTTTATGCTCGTTTTTTTAATACCCAGGTGCTTTTATTTGGCGGCATTTGAGATCAAGATGAATACGAGTACATTCTATTTCCATTCTGATTCCAACATCTAAATACTTACTTTTGAGTCAAATTTATGTAAGCTAATACATGTTTTTTCATTTTACTACGACTGCATTATCTCCTCTCACGGTGATGGATTCTTAAATCCAATTGGGTTCATATTTGCTGCGGCTGTGATAGAATAAGCTTGCCGGCAGAGGGCGGTTTTCGTCGAAGCCATTTCGTAGCACTCGTGCCCCTCGTAGCAAAAGTCGTAGCGTACAAGTGTTGAGCGGTGAGATGTTGCAAATACATGTACCTAACATAAGTAGCTTAGGGAGTATTATTGCGTTAATGTAGCATTATTCTACATAAGCCAAGTAATACAATTTTAGCTCATATTCTCTAAAGATATCGATAGATGGCGGTTTAGTATAGACGGATTAAAATAATTATGAGAGACTATATGGAAAAGTACTCAAAATATAGCGTCAACTCTACGTACCACATTTCTAATTCGCTAAGTTTACAACCAGATACAATTGTTATTAAACAATTTATTTATTCTTAGGCCGAGATCTATAGGCGTTACTCAGATAAGCAAAGACTTATCACATTAATTATTGTCCTACTTATTATTATTTAGAATAGGTACACAGACAGATTACCATCGTTACATGGCTTTATATAATATTTTGTACACAATAGGCTAGACAATAATCCATAAAGTGTGTATTGAGTGTTGTTATAATTATTACTAACGAATATCTAAGTTGATGTTAACTAAGACAAAAATAATTAAGGACGCCTATACGTTCTGTAAGAAAAACCACGGTCTTGCGGTTCATTTATTGGGTTATTTGGCACTAATAAAAGCAAGTTTTAAATTTTAAGGGGTTATTAGATCCTTTATCTACAGTTCATGGGAATAAAAAAATAAAAAAACGTTATGCCCTCTTCTCTGTGATTGATTTACCAAAAGCATTTTTGCGTAAATGGCTAAAATACTGTCAGTTTCGGTAAGTTAATCTGGTTAATTATATAACTTGAAGAATCAATAAAAATATTTATGGACGGCATACATAGTCTATTTTAATTTGTGTTTGCAAAATATTACAAAAAAGGCCTTAAAAGTCGTGAAAAAAATAAAATAATTATGGTAAAAAACTCAATTTATATTAGCCTTATTACAATGGAACGAGGGTCAAAATCGCTCGCTGTATTAGGTATGCGTTTTCGAACACCTATCTCAGTCTGCGCCGGAGCGCCTTCGAGGTCGGACGTGCGTCGCTCTGTCTGGACTTTGTTCACGATCGACTCGATCTATTCGGATACAAAATATTCCTCTAAGAGCATTTGATACTTGCGAAAAATAAGGTAGGTATAAGCAATACAAGTAACTAGTAAAGTACATTATAGTCAAGAGATATCTATTTCATATTTTGACTTGGCTGACCTGCTCATTTTGTTGGTTTTCGTGAGTCCTGGATGACTTGGCTGACCTGATGATGGACTCCGAAGACACCCCACGGAATTCGGAAACTGCCAGAGTTAGGTATCCCGAGTTTGGGCTCGTTTTATAGGCCTTTGTGGGTACTTACATGCTGGATGACTTGGCTGACCTGATGATGGACTCCGGAGACACCCCAAGGAACTCGGAAACTGTCAGAGTTAGGTATCCCGAGTTTGGGCTCGTTTTGTAGGCCTTTGTGGGTACTTACATGCTGGATGACTTGGCTGACCTGATGATGGACTCCGGAGACACCCCAAGGAACTCGGAAACTGTCAGAGTTAGGTATCCCGAGTTTGGGCTCGTTTTGTAGGTCTTTGTGAGTACTTACATGCTGGATGACTTGGCTGACCTGATGATGGACTCCGAAGACACCCCAAGGAACTCGGAAACTGTCAGAGTTAGGTATCCCGAGTTTGGGCTCGTTTTGTAGGTCTTTTTGATTACTTACATGCTGGATGACTTAGCTGACCTGATGATGGACTCCGGAGATACCCCACGGAACTCGGAAACTGTCAGATTTAGGTATCCCGAGTTTGGGCTCGTTTTATAGATCTTTGTGAGTACTTACATGCTGAATGATTTGGCTGACCTTATAATGGACTCCGGAGACGCCCCATTGAACTCCGAACCTGTCAGAGGTAGGTAAGAAAAGAAAGAAAGAAAAGAAAAAAATAATATTTATTAACCCTACAAATACAAGCAATGAAACGGTAAAGCTAAAAAATAGACAAGTAGGCGACACAAAAAAGGTTTTTACAAATTAGTAATAGGTTAATCAGGCCACTGCTTCAGCATGTGTCTCTGCAGCACAAAACCGATGCTGGTATTCTGGCAGGGCCTGTCGTCATTCGTGATTTATGTATGGGTAAGTGTATGCGATAAGTTGAGTGGAACAAGTATGAATTGCGAGTGTAATAGTGTCGTAATATAATGACAGCCGAATGACTTTGCTGTGGCTGTGACATGGATTTAGGAATACTTAACAGGATTGATAACTCTGAAAAAGTGTATTAACAAAAATGAACTGTATTGTTTGCTTTTAAAGTATATTTTTGATTACGCCTTTTACAGAGGCTAAACCGAGCCGACTTACACAGCATTATCAGATGCCGTGTGTCTCGCTCTTTCATCTTGTCAGACCTAAAAAAATATTGTTGATTGAAAATTTAGACTTGGTAATCTTTGTTGAAACACTTGTTTTTAAATGGCATTGCAATCAATTCAAGTCACTGTATGTATCACGTTATTTATTTTGATATTATACAAATAAAATATTATTTTTTATCAAATCTATATTTTGCTTATTTTCTACTGGTAACTCTTAAAAATTTCATAGTGAGTGATAGATTGGACAGTTTATATTCGATAATTATCAATTTTACGAGATTACTTTCTAACGTTTAAAATGGTTAAAAAAGTGTTGCGTTTATGCTTGCCCCAGTGAATCAAATGGTGGTAGCAAAATTTATTTTCACAAGCAAGCTAAAAATAACATAATCATAAATCTAACAACTATGTTGTCCATGAATTCTTGCATTGTGAGGACGAGGAAGGTCGTACTGGCTCACCTTCGGATTATGGGCCCACGATTTTCGAGTTGAGATGTTTACCATTAGAAAGATAATATTTTTTTACACATATTCACTAAATATTAGATTTCGGAAACTTGTACTTTTTTATAATCACTGATTGAAAATCGTAATAATTTGCTTCGATTTTTGTTGTTTTGCGAGTTTGCGACTGAAATTTAAGATTTCATGTGTTTGACGTTTTGATACGTGTTGGTGTCATCGCGTTGTGGTGTTTTTAAAGCAGTATTTAAATACTTTTACAGTTTAATTTAAGGCCAGCGTATTCGGATTGAGAAGGAACCTCCTCCTTTTATGAAGTCGGTTAAAAATTATTTGCACTGTATAAATTGCTGTCAGCCAATAATAAAAAATGTTTTTTTTGTGTATTGTTTGTATTATACATTTCGTAATCAACCCATACATCCCTTAGTAATCGTCTATTGCTAAAAATTTATAAAGTTCAATACCAATGTGTTTATATGGACTACCAAGCAGTAGATACCTACCTACATACATAGTATAAAAACTTGATTTTTGGCTTTAAATCTACCAAATAACTGAAACCAATAATAACTATACGTTTTCCTGTGAAATTAATCAAAAAAAAGATGATACGTGCGATGTCCCACATAGCAAAGATCTTTTAGTCACCCTATTTAAAAGAGACATACATACCTAACTCTGACAGTTTCCGAGTTCCATGGGGTGTCTCCGGGGTCCATCATCAGGTCAGCCAAGTCATCTAACATGTAAGTACTCACAAAGACCTACAAAACGAGCCCAAACTCGGGACACTTACCACTGACAGTTTCGGAGTTCCACGGGGTGTCTCCGGAGTCCATCATCAGGTCAGCCAAGTCATCCAGCATGTACTCATAAGTACTCACAAAGACTTACAAAACAAGCCCAAACTCGGGACACTTACCTCTGACAGTTTTGGAGTACCATGGGGTGTCTCCGGAGTCCATCATCCGGTCAGTCAAGTCATCCAGCATTTAAGAACTCACAAAGACCTAAACTAAGAGCCCCATCTTTGGAAACCTACCTCTAACAGTTTCAAAGTTCCATGGGGTGTCTCCGGAGTCCATCATCAGATCAGCCATGACACACAGAGATTTCCAATATTGTGTCTATTAACCAATGTACAAGTTGGTTGGTATGTACTTAATATTACAAATATTTCATTTTTTATTTTATAAACAAGCAAATAAAAATTAATTGTATGATTTGTCTGCTATAATTACAACAAGTATCAAGATTATAATTACGTCTGTTTTTTTGCTCTAACGACAGTTTCACGGTGTGTGTGAGCCGCGCGTGTGTGCGTTAGGCTTCTTTTTGACAGAAATCGAAACGTCTGAAACGTATAGGCGTCCTTAAACATCGTTAAGAAGTAACTGATATAGATAGATGCAGCTGTTCAAAGTGTAAGATAAGTCTAGGTGTAAGCCAACCACGCTCTGTAGATCGCGGCCTTAGACTTTCTATCAAAATAAAAATGACTTTACGAAACTAACTTTCCCTTAAGACGATCCTCCAGTAACGGGTCTCACATTTGAAGTGAAATGGCTGAAAGTATAATTAGATTATAGTAGATCGGGATGTATCTCGGGATTCTCTTACAAAGTTTGTGTTAATTGGATAACGTAGGACTTTGCTAAGGCACAGAAAGCCGTAACTTTGAAACATAATTGTCTCAGTTTGTGTAATTCTGTATGGCTTAAGGAAGTTTTTTTAATCCTACTTACAGTGTTTATAAATGTTTAATTCGTTCCTTATAATCCTCCCACGCAAGGTTGACCTTTATCAGCCAGTTTAAATAATTTATCTGTACTCAGCAGACAGCCCTCCTACAGTTTTGATGCCAAGATAATATTTTTTGTAGAATAACATTTTAAACTTTCTTGTATTTTAACTACTAATACTAATAGACGGCTTTTTGCAACCAAACAAATTACGGTAAATTTCTTCACCTATTTATCTCGACATTTGGACGACAATTGCATGTCATCGTGGTCACGAGCGGACTGGTGATGCACGGCGTCGAATAGGTGAAACAGTTTACCGTAATTTGTTTGTTGCAAAAACCCGTTTATTAGTATTACTATTTTTGTAAATATAAAAAGGTTTAATTTGAGCTACTCAAAATTGTCAGCCAATTAAGTTTAATTGCGACACAATGTATTGTGTATGATTTTCTCAGTCATTACCCTGATAATGATTAACTTACGGCGTTGATTTGTTCTAGTTACAAATAATTACTTAAAAAATATGAATAAGGTAAAATTACATTACCAATAATGAAAGAAATAACTTTTTGACGGTTTAAGCGTCTGATTAAATCAAGATTATATTTATAAAATGAATCCTTTCAACCTGAAATGCCATTCTATCACTCATTGCTTCCAAGATTATGACAATCTCTCATCATTTAAGTCGCTTTCTCAAGGGGAGGTGGTTCACAAAACACGTTTTTAGAATTTGTTGAGGATGGCCAAAATAAAACCCTGGGTTTCGTTATTTACCAGCTCATCGATTTGTTTATTTATCATGATTTGATAAAGTTGGCTCGACAGAATAAATTCACAAAGTTACCTCTTTGACTATTTTTGGTTTTATTCCTAAAATAATCCTTTACCAAAACAAAGTTTGTAGATAACTGGAGTGATTTCATCCGATGGTTTTTTTTATTCCATCTATTAATTTTTTAATCGATTATTTTAGTGATTTTCGGTCCGCGTGGCGCTCACCAGTTTCCTTCGGGAAATGTTGTGCAGAACCACCTGGCCTTAATTATTCCGTCATGTGTGTAAGGCAGTATCACGACAGTAGGTATACTTGCGACTGCTATTGCCTCGTATGGAACAGTTATTTAGGACTAATATGCTTTCATGAGCTGATGAATGCGTCTTGAAAAGATTTCATTCGCTAATTTCTGAATGAGACAGAAATTATAGTGTTGTAGCTAATTAAGCTATCATTTCACAAATCATTTCCTATTTGCAAGCAAGCCGTAATTTCACCATTTTGACTGTAACAATAACGTTAACGGTTGCTAATGGCAATCCTTAGCATAATTAAAGTAAGTTTTTATGAGTTAAGTTAAGTTATTAAGAAAACTCGATGGTGCAATTTACCCTGAAATATAATTTCTCCTCCAAGAATGCAACAAGCTCTCATCATATTAGTCGCAACAAAAGTAGTAATTCCTTAGCCATCCCGTCATGTGTGTAAGGCAGTATCACGGCAGTATCCCGAGCAGCGCGCTCGCCTTTTGTTCCCGCGCGCGTGACACTAGCTACTGCGCCGTTGTTGCACCTGCCTGCCTTCCACTGCCATTGTCTCCTACGAAACAGTTATTTAGGTCTATGTGAAGCCAATTACATCATAAGCGAGTGTTATGAGCAACGGTTGAAACACGGAAGGTCGATTCTTCGTTATTTGATCCTAAAACCATACCATTAAACCGACTACCAATTAAGGCGATAACGTCTCATGTAAAAAGTAAACCATGGTTGTAGACGTGGGAGGGGTGCGGTACATAAAGTTCTTAAAACGAATTCCTAATTAAGTTTGTACCGTATGCTCCCAATCTTTATTTTGTGAAATCTTGTTCGTACAGTTAACTACGGCTAAAGCACAACAATATTGCGTTCGAGCAGCGATTAAATTATGGTGAAGAAGTAACCAATTTTGAATTTTAATTTATAGTACCTACATAGTTATATCGCTTTAATTTTAAACTAAAAGCTTGGAGAAAATTAATTCTGATACTTTTATAAACTTTTGACTGAAATATTTTTCATTCGCAGTCATGATATTACAGAGCTGAAGCTACTCGTATTCAAAAGCATTTCTCTCAGTTATTTTGTGGGAATGCTCTCTTAAAAGAGGAAAACTGTTTCGAAATATAAAAGCTAATGAAACGATTGAAAACCAAAATAAACCAGATGATTTTTTTCCGTCGGGGTGATGAAATGACATAGATAGTCATACGTTTTATAAATAATGTGTTCAGTGGAAGAATAAAATGAATTAGATAGGAATAGAAACACAGAATAAGGAAACATCCATATCAGCAGCAGCCTTCGTGTTCGTGACATCGCAGACAAGCTGCAGAAGTGCCGCCTTCGTTGGTATGGTCATGTCTCACGGAGATCGGCTAACTACGTGGGCAACAAATGTCTGGCCATGCAGCCCCCTGCCAGGTTCTGGTAGAAGAGGTCGACCCAAGAAGCGCTGACTCGACGTTGTCAAGGGTGACATGCGTGCCAACAGACTCACCACTGAGGATGCACAAGAACGCGCGAAGTGGGCCAAGAAAATAAGAAAGGACCCTGGGACACAGTCAGTGAGAGTCACAACCGGGATAGACCGCATGGATGATGATGATGATGAGATAGGAATGCAATTAAAATTATATTTGCGCGTCGTTTCAAAACAGGCTTTTTCTACCATTTCTAGCTAGCCTACATATAGTAAGGCCAGTAAACGTTATTTCGGTTTAAAAATTAACCCTAACTTGGCTCTAACCACTTATAAAAAACCACAATGGACAATAATCGTTCCATTGGTTTTTTATTTAATACAATTCGTCTACAGAGAGAATATGCCCACAAAAAAGCTAACAAAAGTGCATTTTCAAACTGAAGCTTGCAGAACGTGAACATGCGATAGTGAACGTATGTTACGTTGTGTTGTAGCGTTCGGGACTCGGAGAGTCGGGAGCCGGCTTGACAGTTCACTTTTCAAGCTTGGCACAAATGGCGCATGTGAAACGGGCTTAATGGAAATGAGTGCGTGGGCGTATGATTACTACAGTAGTGCTACAGTAGGGCTTCTAGTAAAATGACTTGCTCCTTGCTATTTTGTGCATGGTGTACTAACGCATACTGAACCTGGTTAAATTCGCTATCTGCATTACGATCAAACCACAAGCGCCCTTACGACAAACCATTACTTGGAGAGACCAACAGCTGTCCCGTTCTTTCCAATAGAGCATCCTTGGTTCGGTAAATCTTAAATGGTTCCATTTAACGCCTTACTCTTTGAGCATTCTATAAAGACGCAACGGAGTGATCTCTAACGTCGAGTGAATGGAAGTATTAGCGAAAGTAGTAGTAGTAAAGTATATGTCCGTAAAAACTTGCATCTCTTCAAGATAAACAGTGATACACTCAGTACTAGAAATAAAAATAACCTCGTAACTCCCAGTCTAAGACTGCATAAGGTAGGGAAATCATTTGTTGGTCAATGTATAGAATGTTTTAATAAGATTCCGCAAACTCTTGTTGAACTGCCTCTTCACAAGTTTAAGTCACAAATTGAAGCTAAGTTAATGAAGCGAGGTTATTATAGTGTGAATGATAATAATTTGTAGTCATCTTAGGTAATATCTGCTCCTCTGCACATTTTTTTGTGATGACTTCACTCTGTCAATTCAATTTTTGTGTATAAAAACAAGATTGAAAAGAGTAACCATCGAGTTTCTTGCCGGAGTCTTCTCGATCGGAAACAACCTCCGAACCGGTGGTAGAGTCACATTATGTTTAATTATGATATTTACTATCATAGGATTATTTTATGTAAGATAATTTTTATTTAGTATATTTTTGCTATAAAAATAGCAAAAGTAAAGATATTTTTTACTTTACTTTTACAGTAGCGCAAGTAGCACTACTATATGCGGAAAATACTTAGTAGAAGCTGGCTGTTGGGCAGCTTTTATATTATTTCAATAAAATTTTAGTGTATTCAGGGAGCATTTCCACAAAATAGCCAAACAAGTGCATTTGCCAACAAAAGCTAACATGCATAACATGCAATAGTATTTCACGTTGTATCGCTGTGAGCCCAGCTTGTGCCAAGCTTGACACAAATGGAATGCTCTGTGAGGAAAGGGTTACGGTTCTAGCTTGATGGCAATAAGGGTGTGTGGTGAGCTTGTGATTCGTATTGTACAGTGTGTAGTGCTGGTATATGGCGTACTACTTGAGATTAGTTAGATGCATAGTGTAGTGCAGAAAACTAGACCTGTAGTTTCCACGAGATCCATTAAAAACCCGCACAGTTTTGATACGTCCACGGTCCTGGTCTGAATTCGTACTAGCATAAATCTTGAGATTTCAAAAATAAACCTTAGTTCAAATTGATGTTGTTTTTGGTATTTTGATCTTTATATTTTTAGTGTATTTACAAAACACAATAAACATGTTCAAATAGCATTTCTTTTTGTGTGTTTATTAGCCTTCCAAAGATTCACGAAGCTTTGTAAATTTTGCACCGTAGTAGGCCCCTAGTTACAATTGAATGGTTCCAGTTAAGACGATCACCCTCTTGTATTTCATAAAAACGCGGCCGACCGAGCGGTAACTGTAGAGGACGTCACTGGTATCGACAGTGGCTTTTATTGCGGTAAAATTGTAGTATATAACCGTCAAGCTGGAGCTGCCATTTGACATACAATTCTGATACTTCTGCTTAAAGACCAAGAGTACTTACTCTAACTCGATTTGAGTAACTTTTTAAAAACGACTTTTCACAATAGTGGACTTGTATGTGTCTGTTTTAAAGCAAAAGGGCAAATAGCAATCTTGCTTGGTGCATCCCTGAGGACCATGTCTCATAAGTTTCTAAAACTTTTATGGTAATTACACTAGCACTCGCCAAATCAAAATTCGTCATTTCCATACTGTTCACAGTTAAAGTTGTTTTAGCGAAAATTCAAAAGAAAAGTTGCTGCCAAAAGCGTTGTTTCACGCACATACCTGCACAGAAACAACCGTCACCTGCGACATGCGGTAATGGGTCGTCGAGACCGCTCGACGGCTGCGTCGAAAGGCACGCCATTACACTGCGTTGTTGCCGCTCCGTCCAGGCGCTTGCTTGTACCGGGTCATTACATGCGCTGTTGCCAACTCACGGTTAAGTGCTTTTTGTGAAGGAGAGGAAAGAGTACCTGCCCGACTGAAATCTTCATTCAAACCCATCCAAAGTGATGAATGATGATTTGAGTAATAAAATATGTGAAATGTGTGACAATTAATGTATATCAGGTACTTTTCTTTCAGGTACTGTTTTGGCTACTAGTGTTTTTTTAATATTAAAATCCGAAACATACCCTGCTGCAATATAAGTAATAATAATATTACTAACCTAATACCTAATATAACTGTAACTTTTGTTATAAATTTGTAAGACATTTATGATAGTAAATTGTTAAACTTTTTCTCTTTGACGTAGCCAAGCACTTCACCATGCGGCCATGGTACTGCTGTTTCGGTCTATTGTTACCGAAATCTTAAATGCCGCGATAACGTTGCAATTCTGCGAATCTAGTATTTGATTTTAGTCCCGTTCAATATACTACAGCAATGTTTCTTTTACTGATCTGCGAAAATAGCTGTCAGATTTTCATACCACATAGAAGTGCATTATCCCTGCTCTGGGAGTATATAAGATTACGGATATACCTCTACATTTATATGGCTAGTGGCGCACGGTAACCCGGGCGAAGTAGTCCGCGCTGGAAACCTCCCCGGTGCACTGTAAGTGCATAATGTGCACTGTATCTCGTACGTCACGCACGAGTACCTATTCGTATTTCCCTTGAGTGTCTAAGAAAATATGCACTGATGATCCTGAATGTTTACCGATTGACCCACGAACAAGCCAACCAAAGTTCTCCAGACAAGCCTCCATACTTGAAAAAAATATTTATGTCTAGGACAGCTTAAATAAAGTTGAACACATTATGAGTATCTTGTACGGTTGGTGTCAGGTACTACTGTACATATTTTTTTTTCAACTAGTGGAAAAATATACCACTACCACTGGCGTCGGAGAGTTGACCAAACTCATCGGTTGCCATTTTCAAAAAGGTGTATTCACATTGCAATTTTTTTAATTTGTTCACATGGTACTCGTACAAGGGTTAACAAGCCACAAATCGCTTAAGTTAACATGTGAGCTGCCCATCCTTCCACTTAGCCAAATTGCAGAGAAGCAAATGATAATATTAAATTTTGTCATAATAATAATATGCTTTTTCGCAAAAAATGTAGAATTTTGCATAGGTTCACAATGACCCTAAAAAGCATTCTAATACAAATGCCACCATCCCACGGTCACGTTACTTCACTAAATTCATTTCAACGTTACCTGACCGTTCCGTGAACCGATTCTTAACTGTGTTAACAAACACCCCAGAGCCAATCCCACAGGTAGGGTTAAAGTGGTTTCCCTTGTACAGTCGCCCGCAGCTAGAGCGGAACACTGACTAAGTTGAGCCGTCGTTGTTTGAACACACGTAATAGCGCGGTTGTGAAGCATAATCATAATCAATCATTTATTATTATCATTATTTGATTATTTTTCAAAAACATTTAAAATACATACCCATACGAAAACCTTGTAGGTTTATCTGTAGGGGTGAGACGTTTTGTTTGCAAAAATACAATTTTACAGTAAGATCTTAATAGTATGGTATGTCGTTAGTATTCTGCTTCCAAGCAGACGCGCAAATGTTTGTTAGTTTATATTGTAAGTAAATTTATCAAAATGTCAAATATGAGAATAATAATTTTATTCACAATCACATGAATAAGACAATATTTTTTTACAATTCTTACAAAAGTCAATAAATTCTTTAATATTAAGTATAAAAACAGCTTCAAATAAGCCAGTCTCATAATTTATTTTTAAACAGTGTATATTTATTTTTATATATTATATAATATTTTTAAAGCTTTGAGTAATTTAATGTCGTTTGGAAGAAAATTGTATACGAATATGCATATTGTAGACGTTTTACCTATACATTTGTTTGTGGCTAAGTGGTTGATACAATAAGTTTTTAAACTTAGCTCTTTTTTGCCTCGTATAAACTTCATTATGTTTGGCCAAAGTGTGTTGGATTATTTTTCACAAATAGGCACAGATCTCATAAATAGATACAAGGCAGAGGAAGAATTTTACATGCTTTAAATAGAGGTCTGCACGAATCAAAGAAAAAACTTTGTTGATGAAGCAACAGCTGTAACGCTTGAGTTGATGACTGTACCGAGCTATAGCTGGAGTCTTGGGAAATCTGTTGAATTGAGAAAATAAATGCTTTTACTAATATTATAAAGAGGTAAGCGTTTGTGAGTTTAAGGCATGTAATTTCCGAAACTACCGAACTGATTTCAACAAATATTTCACTGTTAAAAGCTACATTATTCCTGCCTATAGCAAGGCATATATTTGTTTTTAAATAATTAGGTTTCAGGTCATAAAAATAAAATACACGCGGGCGAATACGCTTGCGGTAAGCTAGTCTATAATAAGTTTCGAGTATTATAATGAGCATCGAGAAAAGACTTTTTGAGTAATAAAAGGTGCCATTTTTGCGTCAAGCTAAACTAAAAAGCATTAATCTTTCTAGATGTTTTCCACTATGAGAATCATCGTTTTTGAAAATATCTTTTCTAGTATTATTTTAAGTAAGTCAATTTCATTTCACACGTGGTTATTTAATTCTGCCGCCAACAGAGCGGGTGTATAAATTGTCAATTTTGCGCTCGCGGCGCGCGGCATAAATACGGTTTGCATTAATGGCCGAATAAGCCGAGTTATAGTGATGGGACATGAATTTTGACTACCTTGTTCAAACTTATAGTATTTGGAAAGAAAAGAGAAATAGTAATAGGGTGATTAATTGCAAGGCTGAGTTGAAAATAATTATAAATTAGCCTATATACTATCCCACTGCTGGGTAAAGGCCTCCATCATTGAAATCTAGTCATCGCTACAATAGATGGGTAAGAATTAACGAAGAAAATGATGCGTCAAATATCATCAGTCAATAAATATTACTTGGACAAATTATAGTAGTTCCTTTCTTATTTTTAGGGTTCCGCACCTCGAAAGGAAAAAACGTAACCCTTATAGGATCACTTTGTTGTCCGTCCGTCCGTCTGTCTGTCTGTCAAGACCCTTTTTCTCAGGAACTCGTATAGGTATCAAGCTGGAATTTATATCAAATCCTTAGGTCTACTGTCCCTTGGAGCTGTGAAAAAAATCAAACTTCTAAGCCAACGCAATCAAAAGATGCAGCCGTTTATACCCCAAATTTCCGCAAATTTTCTCGCAAGGGAATCAAAACTTACAGGGTACTTCCCGTGAACTCAGAATCTTGAAATTTGGTACAAAGCAACGTCTTATAGCACAGATAAAGGAAAATTGCGCAAACCGTAATTTTTTTAGTGACATCATCCAATAAAAACATTTTAAATAAATATACCTACAAGTTTGTACGGAATACGGAACCCTCGTTGCGCGAGCCCGACTCGCACTTGGCCGGTTTTTTTTAAACCTAACCTAACGTAGTTTGTAATTTAACATTGTACCTATATTTTTTCATAAAATATTTTATTACTTTTGAGTACGTCTCTAGAGTTGATGATGCGGCAAGCGGTAACGCACCGCAACGCAATTAGCCGGGGCCCGCGGCTGTTTCGGATACATTTCCACTTTGCAGTAATCCGGTTTGTTACGTCACGGTAACAACCTTAGCGGTGGGGCGCACTCGATTTAAATATTGGTTGAAAGTAGTGAGAACAACAAATTAAATACGAACAATGGTGTGTAGTTGACGATTTTTAGGGTTTCGTGTATGCGAATGAGGTGGCTTAAAGAGGCCCTGGGGGTCGAATATGCAATAGGCTGGGGAGGCTAAATGTATTTTCAACGGCCCCGAGGCCCCCAAAATAGAAGAGAGTGTGAGGTACAGGAAAGGTGGCGTAAGATCAAATAAACGGTGTGCGGCCCTCAACATCTTACTTTCAGGGAAAAATCTCGGGACTTATTAAATGCATGTAGATTGTCTCGAATCAGTTAAGCCGATTAGAGTCCATCCAGCCTAAGTTTCTCAGCTAAAGTCTAGCATTGGGTGCATGCAGTCTTAAATATATTATCGATCATCTATGATGGATTCCATTGCCCTATTTTATTTTTTCTCAGTGATGGCAGAAACTTAGTCAGGGTGTTTTAACAAGGTGGAGGACAGGCGGGGCGGTGAGGGGAATGGGAATCCTGTGCGCGTGATGAAACCCGTACGGTCCCGCACCGATCTCAAAGGATTCGGAAAATTCAGAAGGGCACGCGGGTCTTGAATGAAGCCGCTTGATTGTACTTTTTCCGTGTAATACTTTCTATTTATAGGCAAAACAACCTCAACCTGGTTATTTCATTCGGATGTATAAAATATATTTTTAGTAAATATAGGTCTAGCTGATTCTTCTGCAAAATATCTTACTTATTTCTTACTATCTTATCTTACTGATATTAAAAATGCAATTGTGAGGATGTATGTGTGTTTGTTACTCTTTCACGCCCGGGGAAATGGGTGAAATGGCCCACCACAAATGGACCGATCACCCGGCCCACTGCCAGCGTCCCCAGTTGAAAATAATAATAATAATACTCTTTCACGCAAAAACGACTGAACAGATTTAGATGAAACTTTACAGTAACACAGCTCATACATTAGAATAAATATAAATAAATAAATATCCCTGGACATTATTCCACACAGCGCCATCTAGCCCCAAAGTAAGCTAATTAAAGCTTGTGTTATGGGATACTAGACAACGGATAAACATACTTAAATACATTTTCTTTTGTAAATACATACTTATTATACATAGGAGACACCCAGACCAGTACAAACAGACATGTTCATGCACACAAATGTTTGTACTGTGCGGGGATCGAACCCGCGACCTCTGGTGTAGTAGCCAACTTCTTAACCATTACACCAAGTCGGTCGTCAAGAATAACATATTTATAAAGATTTTATGTTATTTTTATGAAGTTCCCGCGGTCGAAGCCGTGGGCGGAAAGCTAGTTGTTTCAATAAAGTGACATGAAGCTTTGCTTGGAACCACATTTAATTTTGTGGAAAGCCACGTGTATTTAGTCCTACAACCATTATTTGAGCATTTTACTGGGTCAGTTTCGACTCCTGGGTAATGACCGGTGGGCACGATGTTTTCAAACTTGTATAGTTCAGCCACGAAATACAGAGTTTACAGAAGGACCGCTCGCACCTTTTTCCTAAACTTACGTGAACCTATATTCGCTCTGATTTTTTAAAATGAAGTAAGTAAGTTATACCTACTGGACAGACCCGGCCAAAAACAAAATTCATTATGTGAAAAATTGCACCAAGTTCGACAAAAACAAAAACACTCGCGACAGTGCGTGCGCGCGACTGTCGAAAATGGTGCGAAAAATGGCGTGTTGTTCTAAGCAGGCTATCTGTCAGAGCGCCGCGCATGTCTCATTTGTGGTTCAGCTTATTGTTTAAAGTTTAAACCACGACTTACGACAATATCGTTAAATTTGTAACTGCACTTCTTATTTGAAATATAAGCGCCATCACCACCAGGTAGTGTGCTAAATCCCACTTTCCTGATTGCATAGGTTTAGGCCCTATTCAGAACTACACGCGATCGACGCGCGTTTTGTTATACACCTATCGCTGACAACTAAGCTAGTTTGTTGATTATGCAATATAAGCAGCGGTGTTACCAATATCGTTCATCAAAACGCGCGTAAAACACGTGATCTGAACAGGCTTTTAAGCCACCTTAACCTTAGCCGCCGTGGTCAGTACCCACGTACTGACCGGCGTTTCATGGCGTAATGTAACATGTTACAAAGCGAGCATTCGTCAAGTCAGTATGGGGAAACAAGGTAATAACCCGTTACTGATTTGATGAATGCTCGCTTTGTAACATGTTACATTACGCCATGAAACGCCGGTCAGTACGTACCCAGTCCCACCTTGAGGCTATCAGTCAAATCTTAGCATTAAATCAAAATTAAAGATAGGTCAGGCCCCCGATGTCTAATTTCACTCAATCACAATATACGATTGACAGGACTTTAATCTGACGCACGCTTGTCTCGCTTACGCTTTGGTCAAAATAAATAGGTTTGTCTCTGTCCTTCGACATCGCACAACGATAAATCGAATCACAGCGTCTTTAGTTGACAATTCTAAGGACATGCCGTATTTTCCGCTATTTGATTTGATCTAAGAGTCTAAATAGTCAATTTAACTTTTCATTTATTTAAATAACCTCACATGACTCTTGTTAATGTCAATATTGTCAGTGCATCTTGTTGATCTTAGTTCATAAGTACCCACATGCTCATTCGTCTCGTCATGGCTTCCTCACAATTCCATCCCCCGCCCCCCCGCCCTGGGCGAGCGCCGCGAGATGAGCCATTGAACCGGATATAGGCCAAGTGGCCGGGTTTAGGTATTTGCATACGCGAACCGCTTTATGGCCGCTAGCCTAAATACTAGAGCATTTTTTAGAACTTTCCGGATGATATTCAACGTCGGGTAACTCGGGGTACAGTGCTATGAAGCTTAGTTTAGGGTCACATTGCAGTGAATCTTGCTTTAAATTTGACGATTTGAAAGTACTTGCTGTGAAAGTATATTTGCATAAAGTTATTTGAGTTTTGAGTTGTGAGTTAGGATGTCTCAAATACATTTATTTATGCTTGTTAACTTCGAACATAACTTCTGGTCTTATATTAAAATGAGTTATCTTCATCGTAATTGGCAGCCATAAGCCGTTCACTGCTATACATGAACAGACAGGGTCTGCTTGCTACATTATCACTTACAGAAATAGTGTCTATTTCTGTAGCCAACGACTTTTTTCCTGTTAATATATAGCCTAATAATAAAAACATAGCATATGTTACCCGCTGATAATGTAGCTTTATATTAGAGTAAGAATTTTTCATATCGGTCCATTAGTTTTAAATGCACATTTTATACATATATTATTTTTATTCAGGTTTAGATTAAGCTCTACAAAAGTGTGTGTATAGTGTCTGCAAGGGTTGAGATCGTCGGAGTCGTCGAAGCGTGTGCCCAAATGCACTGCCAATCGCCCGGATAATGCCTTTGAAGCTTGCGTTCAGAGTATACATATTATGTTCTTAAAAAGGATGGATATATCTCTGCCTATTTGAGACTGAATGTGGAATTTAATGTAAACAAGTAATATCTTATTTTATTCTTTTAACGAATCAGAAAATATATTATAAGTTAAAGTAATAATAATAATTTATGTATGAACCATAATTTAATCTAAGTTTCACTATTTCTAGAAGGTATTAATGCAATTTTGTCCAGTGAACTATTTATAATGATTTCCTCTTACAAAACTTCTGCTTGGATAGTTTTCGCCTAATGACCTTGCTTGATAAGTCCCCACAGACGCACTAGTTTTTTTCAGCTTGCTGCAACTTTTAGCTAAATCACATGTATTACGAGAAGCCACGAAACGAACGATATGCGATTTTCCTAAGAAGGGAAATTGAGTAGTTCTATCTCTTCTAATAATAAAACACAAACTGTATTACACGAACAAAACAATACTGTCAAATTACATCACATATGTCATGTAAAAAAAAACCAAACCGTTGTGACCTTTAAAGAAAGTATCCTAAAATACATAGTCCTAAACTCTGTCCGTTGTATAACAACAAATTTACCCAGCGTGGTGTGTAGGCGTTAGCTTGTGTGACAAGTCGTCCTGTGTACTTTTAGCTTTGGCCTCGGCTCGGCAGTTTGTGTAGCTAAAACACTGTATCGGACACTGTTTGCTCCAATTTTAGTTATACATTTTCAAAGCTGTTTCAACTTTTATGGAACATAGTACATTACTCAAATCCTAAAGGAGTTATCTTAATATATTAGATAATTATTTTATTATTAGCTTAATTCTGATTTTTATTTACAACGCAATTGTAGTCTGTGACAAATAAATATCTTTGAAACAAGTACCAAAACTAAAAAGTCTGCTTGAAAAACATATACTACAATACGTTATGTATTTAAAGGCTGTAAACTAGTTTTCTAGCTATTTTAAATTTTAAGACTCATATTTTTTTGTCGTTGTTTGCAATTATTTACAGCCTTTAAGTTCGATACTATCACATAGGGGCCACATCATATTGTACCATCATTGTACGATTATTAACTAAATACATAAATATATATAGATCCTTAGACCAAAACACAGAATATGCCCAATTTTTTCCTATTACTTCAACTGGCCAGTATTCACAAACACCGTCTATGTAAAACAGTAAAATTCAGGTGAAAAAGTTTACATGTGTTTTTTTTTTAAATCGTATTATTTCTTATTTCCCTTTAATAGACATGACTTACAACATCATCTATATGATTTGTTACAGATAGTGGAAAGACACATCAGCAATACTGCAAATAAAAATGAATATACGGATCTTATGGTGAGTTGTTCTAATAGAAGTAAGATTGTGTGTGTGTTGTGTGATTGATAATGTGGTATTTTTAGCAGATTTCATACTATTAGCATTAAGGTATTTGGGACCGAGCTGCCGACTGCAACTGCCGACTGCACGTGCAGCGTTCCATTGTTATCTATGTCACTCATCAAGTGACCGATAGGTAAAGGTAAAAATCGCAAGATACAGCGTTTCCTTCAACACCGGTTTTACGAAACCAAGTTCAAACGCCAAAATGAAATGGAATACCTAAATAACACATCGTATTTATTTTAAATAATTAATATTTTACAAATTTAAACTATGATCAGTAGACATCTTACAATCTTGGTGTTTTCAAGGCCAGAGTTAACAGGCATTTTCTGGTTAAGCATGTACCACCACCTTCGGCCTCGTCTTCGCTTACCACCAGGCGAGACTGAGGCCAAACGCCTTGAGGCCATTCGGAATAAGACATGGTTTTAAAATGTAGAAACTGATTTTTTACCTTGAAGCGCAAAAAATAATCTTTTCTCATTGCATTTTTTAACCAAATGGGCGGCGTGAAAGGTTGTGAAAAGTATGCGAACCTCCATCCCGTGCGATGGGCCTATTTATAAAGGCTCGAAATCGCGTTCCACCCCCAGACGGGGGAATAAATCCTTTAGCGAGCTGCAGATTTATCAAATGACTTTTTTTATTAGAATTTCAGGCTTTTGTACTTGTTTATCTTATGGTTTCTCTTATTAGTCGCGCTTGTATTGGCATCAAAGTATACCCTTTGTCTTTGTCCCACAAATTATATCATTGTTTAGCAATGTTATTATGATCACATTTGGCGGACAGTAATTTCTCCTTATTGGTAGATACTGAACTTATGCAAATATGCAATTATTTATTTTAAAAAAGTGACAGGCTCAATAGGGAATTGAGCCCACTACTCCTTTTAAAAACGAAGCGTGAAAGGAGATGAACAGAATAAATAACTAAAATCTGCTGCTTTTTTAAATTATTATAATTCATTTATTATTAATTCGTGAGGCCACTTTTGCTCATTATTAAAATAACTAAATAATTTGCTTATCATTCCTCTCTTATTTCCCGGCTCAGTTATGTGAAGGAGATCTCCAGGCGTCCAATTCCTTTTACTCTATTTGTAATATCATTACTAAATGCAACTTTCCTCGCAGTCTGCGTTTCCTGCTTATTTCAGTTTCCTGCCATTTTCAGTTCGTACTTGCATTAGTATAAAAAGTAACTGCGCCTTCAAGGAAGTGAGATAGGGCACTTAAAATTAAATGAGAACTTTACGATTCAATTCAACTTGAAATGGAGTTTTCTAATAACATGCCCTGATTTCGAATGATAGATTTTGGTGAGGTTTCCTATTGTATGAAAAACGAATACGAGTAGAATACCACTCAAGGATAAGCCCAGAAAAGGTTTATCGTGGATAATTCTGGGGTACCTATTTGTGCCTGTAGGGGTGTAAGGTGAGATGTACTTAAGCTTCTGTTCCTTATCATTAACAAATTTTGCAATTTAACTGCAGCTGGTATTTTAATTATGAATTTAAACGTTAAGGGTGCGTTTTCACTAGAGATGTGCGAGGATGCGTTGCGAGAAATGTGTTTGTTAAGAACCAATAGAACCGCGAGGCTAGGTGAATGAAACAATTCTATTATAGTTCTTAACACACACATTCCTCGCAACGCATCTTCGCACATCTCTGGTGGAAGCGTTTCCACCCTTAGAACCCTAAATAAGGTTTTTAATCAAGCATTAGCCGAATATGTAAGTATTTAAGAAGATTGATATTTTAACGGTGCACGCTCAGTATATTTTCGATAACATAATGTATGTGCGCAAAAACTTGCATATGTTCAAAAAAAACAGTGCTTCTCATACACACAATACTTGAAATAAAAACAAACTTATTACTCCAAGTCTTAGGCTACATAAGGTAGGAAATTCCTTTGTGGGTCAATCTGTAAAATACTTTAACAAAATACCTCAAAGTCTTGTTCATCTACCTCTTCACAACTTCAAGTCTACAATTAAAGCAAAGTTGATAAAACAAGGTTATTATAATGTGGAGGAATCTGCTCCTCTGCTCAAATAATGTATTCTTATTGTTATTTTGACTGTACTCTGAATGTATTTGTTGTAAAACAAAACAAAGTTCAAAAAAGTAACTATCGAGTTTCTTGCCGGATTCTTCTCGATAAGAAGCAACGTCCGAACCGGTGGTAGATTCGCATTATGTTTATTTAGGATATGTACTATTATTTTATTTACGTCTATTAATGTTTATACATTTTTTTTGTGAATTTTGACGTTTCATAAGTGCTTCTTTGTAAAAGCTCAAGTGAATAAATGATTTTTTAGTTTACTTTATGGCACATATTTTTTATTTAATCATACCTAGATTCAACATTCAAACACATTCGTGCTTTCTTTGAACAAGTAGTTCCGTGTAAGCGTAGTGCTTGGTTCGTGAGCACCATGGTGACGGTGAGGGTCGAGGCTAGTGCGGCGTGGACTCGAAGGTCGCCACGAGGCTGGTTGGATGCACTAGTGGAATTAGACATAGCCTCGTGGGAAATTGTGGTATTGGTAGTAGGAAACTAGGTTTAGATTATCTCACCCGTTTACGTAGTTAGGTTTTTAATATCAAAGTTTAATAAAAAGTAATTATAAAATAAATTGTTAACCCTCTGGAAACACCATAATATATATTTTTTTATTTTGGTGTAACAAGATGCCTACGAACGTAAGCTATCCCCTATCCCCTCGGGGATCGGTTTATTTACTTGTAATCAACTCTAGCTGATAAGGCCTTGCGATTTGTTCCCTAAAGGAGAAAACTAAGGCTGCAGCCTGAAAATTAAAAACAAAAAGTTGCAAATATTGAATCCGATTTGCCAAACCTTAGCAAAAAATTGATCACCGATAAATTTTACTTACGCCACGATGCTCTTACAGGGCATTTGTATTAAGAGTGAATAAAATAATGTGATTTAGGCCATCCATTTCAAAAGCTCTGACAAATGCCAAAGAATCGGGCGTTAAATTGACAATGCTTGTTGATTTATCGGCTCAGATTTTCAGCTTTCAGTAAAGTACGTAGGCGTGACCAACAGTCCATTATTCATGGCAGACAAATCCTAAATTGTTTTCGGGCACTTCGAATCGATGAAACGGAATGTACCTTTTTTTAAAGGTTGTTTGAATAATAATAAATCAATAAAATAAATAAACCTAGTAAAAGTGGCGGGATTCCGGTGGATGCAGGTCGCCTGCAACCGGTCGCTTTGGAAATCAGTAGGGGAAATGATGATGATGATGAATATTGTAATGTTTAAAAGATTTTTCCTCGAATGGAAAATGTAATGTAACTAATTTTATCATAAGGTGTAAGAGAAAGTAAAACTAATAAAAGATATTGAAGCAAGCTTGGTGAAGTGAGTTATTCCTGAGGGAGAGTAACCAAAATTATGTAAGGTTTATTTTAAAAGAAACAAATGTTACAGTAGAACGGGAAATAAATGTATTAATAAAAAATCCTAATTACTGGCTTATCTGAATTTTAATCTAATTTACTTTTAACGCGAAACCATGTGGCCTGAATTGAAGCCTGGGGTTTGATACCCCGGCCGAGTACTGAACTTATTAAATCGCAATTCAGCTCACACGGCTTCAACAAAATATGCCATAAGGCTTAATAAAGGTACAGGTAAATACAATTTACTATTTACTATTATTATAAATTCAGGATAATGCCGGAAATTATACTCACTGAGCCCAATTTAACACCTTTAATACTATTATTTTACAACTGAATATCTTTTTAATACATCCACAAGCAGGCACCGACACGATGTTTTCCCGATGACCGCCGACGTCAGAATGGCGCCTGTTTTTATATAGGCTTGACTTCATTTTTCTCGTACGTTATTAAAAGTCACTTTTAGGTACAATAATGTTTTAATTAATGGTAATGTGATTCAATAGGCAAATTCTCAGCCTTATTGCTAACACTATGGACTTAGCTCTCCAAGGAGAAGTCCAGGGTTCGGGCTGGCTTGGTCGGTAATATAAACTATAAAATATATGGGGTAGATAAATACTGTGTGGCTCTGGATGAAAGTTACTTGGAAATATTTAAGTACTACAGCTAGTGATAATTAAAGTGGGTAGCACGTGGGAGGTCCACGCGGACCTGGGACGGCCTTCGACGGCTCTCCCTCGGGGTGTACAGCCGATGGGGACCTTTAAGTTCAGAATGTCCAATTCCCAAAATGTCCAACTGTTTCAGAATGTCCAATTCCCGGAATGTCCAATTCTCAAAATGTCAAATTCCCGAAATGTCCAATTCTCAGAATGTCCAATTCCTAAATTGTCCAATTCCCAAAATGTCCAATCTACTTATTATGATGGGTTTGTAGAATAAGTCCTAATAGCCTTTCTTAAAAAACAATAATACTAGCTTGTGCCCGCGGTTTCACCCGCGTGGACTTCTATTTTTAGGTAGGTATACAACTTTAAATAAATAACCACATTTAAATAATCATATTTATTTATTTACAAATAATTCTTAAATCTTGAAATGTCAAGAGAAAAAAAAATAAATGAAACAAAAATGTCTTAGTGTGATAATAAATCCAAAATGTATTTAAACAAGCGAAGTCGCAAGAAAATTAGTTTTTGCATAAATTGTGGCACCGTCAGAGCTTTGTTTTCTGATTGGGATAAATATTTTTTGTATGTTTTATCGAATTGAATGTCTCTTAGTCGTCTCTTGTTTCTCATTTTCTTGAACAGCGAATCTTTTAAGCCTTTGTCCCAATATTTAGTCTCTTTTTTTAGTTTGTAGAGAAAGAAGTATAAATTGGGATTCTTTTGGATGCGGCTATTTAAGCGTCTGTGCCATCCTTCCAATGCATTCGTGGTTCTATGACGCTGTCCAGCACAACTTAATAAAGCTGGCGACTTTTTTGGGTACCACGTCGACTCAAAATACCTACGAAAAATAGCCATTTCGGAGCTCTTTGGGGATTTTTCTAAAATGTAGTGCCATGCAGCTGGTATTTCATTTGCTTTCAGTTTACACACCCTTTGCTAGAAAGTATAATAAATAAAAATAAAGGAAAAAACACATCCACTGATGTGCGTGAAAATTACAACGTTACAATATAATGAAATATTGAAGTTAAACGAAGAGACATTGACATACCGCGAGAAAGGTATGTTATTTGCAAGATCTTCGCAGTAGGTAATCAGATAGATCTTTTAGATATACCTAAGTACCTATTTAGGTATATCTAAAAGATCTATCTGATTACCTACTGCGAACCACCTGGTTATATTGGTTAATGAAACGTAATAAAAGCTTTAAGCAAAACTTAAGGGAGGATCTCGCTAGACTGCGAAGAGTAGAGTGGCAGACTTAGGAGCATGTCCATTGAAATGGCTTTAAAAGGCCACCCCCACCGAAATCAACCAATTGCGACAGTTTAGTACAGAAAAAACCAAGGTGAAATTCTCAATTTAAACTATCCCAAAATATGGTATTTGTGTTCATAATCCCGCTGTTGTTGATATAATAACTCACGAGATTACACATAAAGGAAGGTTACAGTACAATTTTTACGACGATGGTAACTCAATTCCCCACCTCGGATTAGTGCTGGTCGGAACAAATCAGGGAAAAGAGAAAAACATCCGCGTCCCGGGAGCCCTCGGTAATGGCGGCGGAGTGCGGCTGACGCAGCATCAGTTATTCACCAGCAGGACGCGCGGTAACGACTGGAGTTAGCTCCTAAGTCGTGGCTGGAACTCCAATGAGAGGGTTTATATTTTATCACCGTCAGAATTTCACTCGACAGCACTGGAAGAGTAGTTTTAACAAGGAACGACAACTAAGAAACTGTCGAACTTTAAGCTAGACGCAGTTTTGAGTCACACTTGTAGAAAATGTTCAATAAAGAGATCGGTTTAATTATTATTCCTGTAGCTTCATGCAAACATTAATCTTTAAAGGATATGACATCGCATCACGACTGTATTCTAGACGGGGTAATCAAAGGCAAGTGACTGTTGCCGTCATGGTGAACGGAACACTTAGAAGCCCACTTTTCACCAATGATATTAGAAGTTTTTGAAAGGTAATACGCCTATGCAAATCAAAAATGATTCGGATTCTGTGTACAGGGACTCTGCACCATCATTTACCACAGTGAAATTTTGGACAGCTGAATTTAAACGAGGCCTTAGGAGCTTGGGAGACGATGTACTTTCGGGACGTCCAAAACTGCAACTACTGACGATAACATCGCTAGAGTTCATCAAATGGTACTGACGACCGCCGAATTAAAGTGAGGGAGATAGCAGAGGCTATGAAAATGTCGAAAAAGCGTGTTTGTCACATTTTAAATCAAGATTTAGTAGGCATGAGAAAGCTGTCCGCGCGTTGGGTGCCGCGTTTTGCTATCGTTAGACCAGAAACGTTTTTGATAAACATTTCTAACGCTCTGTTGGCACAGTTTAGGCGCAATAAATCCCAGTTTTGGAGAAGAGTATAGAGTTCCAAGGAGACGAAGCAGTAAAATAAATAAAAAATTTAAGACAAAATTGCTTGTATCTTTGTTAGGTCAGAAACTTTTCAGACCACCCACGTATAATGAATTAAAAAAAGCGCCTTCAAATTGCTGATCATGTCGCCTAAGCATTGACAGATTTTCTAAAAGAAGGAGCACTGGCATAAGCATTCCAGGTGCACGAATATTTTTATTCCTGTTGGCTAAATAACTCGAGAGATATTATTTTCAAACGTCTATCAGAAGCTATTCAAACGATTTTGATCTTTTCCTTGACTCGTTTATTTTCTGCCATCTAAATAAGGAGAGGAAAATGGATATCCTGATAAATTATTTTAGTCAGACCTCTAACAAATTTGCAGGCATCTTTTTTGCCTTCAATAAGACCAGAGAGATTAAGCTTGCCAAGTACCTCTTTTTTGTATGCTATCGGCATTGAACTATCCGCTCGTTTCTTCATCCGCCACAATACATAATATTCTTTCCTGGCCCTTTGCCAAGGCCGTACTACCAATATTTCTGTTCGCAGGCGTTGTCGAACCAGTATTACCACTACAATATCTTTGATTCCCGATGTTACGCAAACCATGGTCTACTGTTCCTATAGCAATAGCGGTAATTGTATTATATCTCCGTATTGTGTTGCTGCTGCTTCATATTGCTTTGTAGAATTGCATATTACTTTAAACTAGTGCACTTCGCTTTGTTTCTGTATATTTTTCATCTTTAAACAACTCTCGAGTAAGTTATTCTGCCATGAAACCGACTTTAATAATCATCTCTATGGTGGTAAACTTTGCCCATTTCTTGCGACTAGTCCCATAAAGTGGAGCAAACAAACTTGATTATTCTTTTTCTCTTTTCGTGTGATGAACCATGAGGTCTGCTCAATATCAGGATTTTGCAAAGCTATCTTTCTCAATTAAAGCTTCTACCTTAGTTAGTTTCTATGTCTTTTATTATCTAGGCCAGAGCCGCAGAAGATAAGATATGCCTTTCTAACAGGCCACTCAGAGCAATTGATGTATACAGCTCATTGACGAGATCAAAAGAAATCTGCAGTATTGAAGCAATGACTGAGAAGAATTCACCGCGAGCGGTTGTGAAGCTTGTTTCCTTATATAAATATTAGCTTTGGACATAATACTGCGCATGCATTGAAGATGTCGCAGACATGGCGTCTAGGGAAATGAATGCAGAATGCTGCGGACGCCCGCGTTAATTTGTTACGCCCTCATAAAATGCATTTTTAAACCTTGGGCTCAGCCATATTTGGTTCAGATGTGAATATCTTATGAGCTGTTCAATATTGTTGGAGGTTTTAGCTTAGTCGCCTAGCTTGAATCTTGATGAATGCTAACCTGGGATATGTTTCAAATCCGAAACACGCTTCGACGCTACCAGGCCCTCGAAACTTTGATGAGTTACGTGCTGTTATTTCTCGAGAAAAATGTAAACTGCGTTAATACATTCCAACCACGGGCTAGTTGCAAAAAAAACAGTACAGCATCTGTTGTTGACTGGCGGACTGTCGCTAGGCACTCACTCAAAATTCTATGGGTCCCATTGAAATGGCAAAAACATGAAGAACAGGACGAGCTATAATGATTCGATAGGTTGCGTTACATTCGCTTTCCCGGTATTGCTAAAAAATGCCTTGTCTTCCATCAAACTACAGTTCCCTTCAAAAGAACCACGCGTTCGAAGTAATTTTCTCAGTTTCATTCGCAGAAAGAGCCCAGAACGATGCAATAAAGTGCAAGATTTCTTTCCCGGAGTCCATTGAATGCATGCCAGCGACACAATAAGCGAACAAACAATGCTCTAGATGCATTTGCTAACTGGTATAGGCCAACTGAAAATTTATACGATTATAAACCTTATCCCGCCGGGTTAGGACGCCAGCTGTTCACTTATTATAAAAACTTGTGACGTTAGTGGCGTGTTTAACATAAATGGTCTCGAAGTAGGCCACTGGGATTGTTCGTAAATGCCATGCTACTCGCTACAGGTGTTCTTTTGCCAAATATGAATATGTACTCGGATATCACGTGAATATGACTGTAAAAGTCACGTAAATTATGTTGTTCAATTTTACTTATTAGTGCAAACCCTTATACGAGTAGCTGTCCATCCGGTTAGTACTTTGTGAAAAAAAAAAAAAGTGATTTGGTTTATAACGCTGTCAATTAACAAATTGCGAATTTGCGAGTGACAAAACATTACGTGCATTAGGTAATGTATTTTGTTGAAAATGGAAGGCAGAGGAGAGGACTGTGATGTAATGAGAGGCAACTAGGAGGAGAGCAAAGAGATGGACACAAGGAAACACTAGGATACAGGGAACAGAAAACTATAATATTGGAACACAAGATTAGATCACAACTCTCAGCACTAGATATTCACATAGAAGAAGAACTGCACAACTGACAAGATCAGCGTATAAAAACAAAACAAAACTGCGTCATAAAAATACTTAGATCTAAATTTAAAAGGTTGAAAAAGAAACAATCAAATTATAAAAAGAGTCTTCGACAGTATTCATTGAGTTGTTTTTTGTATAACAGTCGTATAAAAATAATACAAAAAAAATAGATTATTAGATGCACATTACACGAGTTTTATTGGTTGTTTAGATCTGCACGCCTCCGTGGCCGAGTGGTTATACTCGTAGCCCATCAAATGTAGTGATGCCTTGATTAAAATGATGGACGTCAGTGCCTAGCAGTGAGATAGTACATTGCCAATTACTTCTACTTCAGACCTGCAAAGTACCTAGCCACTGATCTACTCGAATTTTATCTAAAGTTTTGCATCGCAAAACATTTTTTGTATTAAATACTTGATTTTACTGGTCGGCAGAGTAGCTGTAAGATGTTTGCCTTTAGCAAAAGCCGCCGTGCCGTGACGCGGCGAGAGCGCTCGACGGCGCCACTGCCACTAGTGTGTAAATTAGAGCAAAACAAGCCTCTCTGTGGCGAGAAATACAAGTTTTATTCATAGCATTTTACTGAAATAGCTTCACAATCCTGCATATAAAGAAAGATGTTACTGGTAAAAGTAAAACCTTTTTTATTTAGTAGCGAGCTGCCCCAACAGACTTCGTTCTGTCAAATGTTTACATCTCGCCCGCTTTTCACTCGATTTACTTTTACTATTATTTTGTACTGATTTTTTGTTCAATCATAATAAAATTTAACCTATATCACTCCTGAATAGTTTAGCTTTCTGTTAGTGAAAGAATTTTCACGATCAGATCAGTTTCGGAGCCTATTCAATACAAACAAACAATCAAATCTTTCCTCTTTATAATGTTAGTATAGATTAAAAATAATCAAAATCGTGACAACTCGCTAGCAGAGCTTGATACAAGGAACAAACGCAAATATCTGTCACATTAATTCTAGGTTAGTTTTCAAACCCACAAGTTACCCAGCCAGTTTACGGTAATTGATGAGTGCTTCTGTCTCTCATTATCCGTCTTGGTGTTAATTGTGAATCGTCTGCATACAATGACCCTCACATATTAAATCTAAAGGCATCCCAAGTACAAATTATAATAGCGCAGGGGCTAAATAACCTCGTATCACGAGGCAATAATTCATAGCTACAGCTGACCCTTGTTGACCCATATTTGGTTGTAATGAAACATTCGACGACACGATTGGCGTAGTGCGTAGGGTTTCTCGCTTTAACTTGCGTGGTGTACCGGTCGGGCCAATTCGGGAAACTATATTTTCTGCATTGACTCGGGTCTGGGTGTTCTGGGAGAAACTCCTGTCTTAATTTCCTTGTCTGGTACCTCGTATCACAAGGACATTTATCCTTAGTTCGAAACCATGACAAGTGGTGTGTTGTCTGGAAATATTAAAAAAGAATTATATTTGAAAT
The DNA here is from genome assembly GCA_947369235.1 of Udea olivalis. Lineage (NCBI taxonomy): Eukaryota > Metazoa > Arthropoda > Insecta > Lepidoptera > Crambidae > Udea > Udea olivalis. The sequence continues at coordinate 1,469,408 of OX376358.1, read as the reverse complement.
GAAAAGCCAATGTTCTTAACCGGATTCATTTTTACTTTTTCTGTTCTCGTATAAAACACAATTAATTTGGCAAATTAGGCCAAATGAGGTTGATTCAAACAATATCAAAATTTATATATTTATTGCTGTGACGCAAAATTGTATTTAATTAGCAGTAAACTAGTGCTTCTAAATGTATAAAGAAGTGTTGCTAATTTGGCCAACCGCGCCGAGTGGCGAGCGTTGAGTGGCCACAAATGTCAAGTGGCGGGATCGCGTCGCGGGCAACATTACACGATGCATTGAATTTTAGGGTTAGAGCACAGAATATCTAACTGTAGTGAAGTACGGAAGTATACTTTGAATAAATAGGTAGGAGCTCTCACGAGTCTCGTCTCGCGGCAATACGATGTGCTTAATCTGTCAGGGTTTCATATCAGATTAATAGGAGTGAGACTTGACTATGTCTATCATGAGTTTAGCAAACGGCGATCGTTGCGTAAAAAAAATGCATGCTATATTTGGTTCCATTTTCCAATGTATCCATGTACCAAAATCCCTTGCAAAATGTCATGGTGTAAACTCATGGTAGACATACTGGTTAGATTCTGTATGGTATCGTGAGATTCAAAATGTCTATGGCCGAAATGTCTCAGCATCCAATCTCTTAAGCGGTAGCTACTACACTAGACCCGAGGTCTAGAAATAAAAATATAAAGGTATACTTAACTTATTCCATCTAAACTGTAGAATATAAGAAGGTATTAGACCTTGCATCAAGCCACGTACGTATTATCCCGGGCATATTTTCAATAGCTTTGAGAAAAGGTTTCCTATCTGCAGTGTGTGATTATATTGCGTTCATATATTCCTAATCACTGTCAGATTAAACAGGGCTTTGATCGTGATAATTTTTTAGAATGTAGGCTTAAAATACCCAAATCAAACCTTTGCTTTCAAATTTTAATTGTGCCTAATCTAACAAGCTTACTTGGCTCAGGGTTTTTCGGACCCTATAACCTTCAAAATGATAGCTGGCCCACATTTTGCGATAGCACTGGATAGTTTAGGGTTCATTTCCTTTACAGATGATTGAATTAAATGGTTCACATTCATTGAAAACTGTGTGATTCGAGTGCAAAGTAAACAGAAATTGTAACGGTTACAAAACTGAACACAGTTTAGTTAACTGGCAATTAGTTTCAATGTTTATAAAAATACATGGTCTATCTATATAGAAAAACAATTGATTTTTATTTCTGGCGGACTTAAATCATCATTTAATCATAAAAAGCATGCACATACCGACTTACAGTTTCCCAACGCGCCAGTATGGTTAAAACAGGTACAGTCATTAAAACCAGATTCGGTATAAACAATCGAATGCTCTTAATATGCGCGATGTCCCCCAGCGAATTTAAATTGCTGCCATGTATTGTTTGATTGGCATTAATGCAGGACGGGATTGCCGGATATCGCATCAGTTGGTTGTCCAATATTATTTGCAATCTGTGTGAGATTTGTTCGCTCATTCAATGAATATTAATGATAAATGGGGAATATCAAATACTGCGATGGGGAATATTGAAAAATGGTTCTAAAATTCGATACAAGCTCAGCATCGACATTGGCATAATTTTTAGTACATTATAAAGTAAGATCAAGTTCTGGGAATAAAATAAAATTATTCAAAGCCAAAAATTCCATAATTCAAGTTTTAGGCATACACTAATGTTTAAAATCTAGAAGTTGCATTGCAAATGAATTAATGGTTATTATGAAAAGAACCAGAAAATCTATAGGGAAGCCTATGTTGGTTAACTACTATAAGTCCACAGTACACTAGTTCACGTTCAGTTGTTTACTCTATCATAAGTTTGAGTATCATTATTGGCAAGAGAGTCTGCGCAAATAAACTGAACGAACGAACAGAGTGCTCTCGAGGCAGCCGGTCGGGAACTCCACGCCAATTTGCATTTATTTCGAATATCGCATCTGAACAGACATCCCCACTACCTCCTCGCTTGGGAAATTGTTGTAATAATTCCTCTAATCTTTGTGAACGTTTTCATTAGGCAGATTGTTGGTAGCAGACAGTCTGCCACAACAGAAGCGTTAGTGAGAACTGAATTAATCTACTTTTTCAGATTAATGCATGAGGTTGTTGCGGGTTGTTGAGGGCTTGCGAACGAAATACACAGCTTCAGATGATATTTATTACTCACTCTTATATTCTTTATACCTGATTGCACTATACGTAAGCTACTCCCAAACTAAAAGTGCTATATCACCTTGAGAATTCCTTACATAAAATGTCACACTGTTTCGTAGTTGGCATTGTCTAGGCTTGGCGCAATAAGCATGAGGCTTAGAAGACTAACTAGACTACTAGTGTTTTGGGTACGACAGTAGATATTTATACAGACAGACATAAAGGGTTTCAGTTTAATTGGCAGACAAAGTAAACAGAAATTAATATTGTTTTCAGAATGTTTTTCAGTACTTTTATGGTTTTCATAAATCATAGCCATTAAGGAACTGAATGTTTTTGATGTTGGCCGAATAGAATTGATTGATTGAATTTAATATAACCATGTGTCTTCGTTTGTCAACAGACGCAATAGAGGTCTTCCATTCGGCACAAGACTGAAGCACGCGCAGCTACCACTGACAATAACCTACGAAGGACATTTATGGGGAACACTGCAACGTTTGTAACGACACTCTTCTGAAGTGAGTATGAACCATTTTCTACTATTACGAGTACACGTAAAAATTAGAAAGAGATAGGATATCCTTAAAACCTCCTGGTTAACCTAGATTGCTTATTTATTATTATATATTTATAATGTATAAGGGTATCTAAATCTATACGAAAAATCTTCGTATGAATAAAAACTAGATAATACGACCTGACCCTAGGGATCTCTCACTGTCCGGGTGGCCGCTCTTCTAACTGAGCTATCAAGGCTGTTAACAGGCCCGATGAATTTGTCTAGTAAATTTTACGTTGTAGGCCAACGTTGTTACATCTTTTTTAGCAACTGAAAGAAATATTTTTGCAAATACTTGACTTTCGGTTAAGATGAAACTAGCTTTATAATAAGTGAATTTTTATTTTTAGCATTTACCAATGCTTTATTTTCGACACAAGGATAGAAACTAAAAAAAATCGACCTGATCCCGCTTGAACCCTAGGAAAATTCACTCATCATTGTATGAATGTCTGACAGTGACGATAGCGCGAGAAGTCAAGTTAGTTACGTATAGGTACGTACATATCATTTAGAATAATTTGTCCTTAAATGATCCTACATGATTCATCAAAGGCAAATGACTAATACTCTGTTTATCTCCGTAGGTAGGGGTGGTCGATGCCCCACGCGGCGCCCACCGCCATGTCGGCCCAGCCGCGCCACCCCCACTTCTACACCGTCGAGGTCGGCGACACCCGCTTCACTATCCTCAAGCGCTACCAGAACCTTAAACCTATTGGATCCGGGGCACAGGGCATCGTATGGTGAGTACTCAGTTGAGCTGGATGAAGTTAAACAAGCCATTCGCAGTTTAACCCGTGTTTTTTACGTTAGGTTCTACGCTGAGAACCATTAAGGCCACAAGAACCATCTGATTTAAGAAAATCCTTAAATTTTTCAATAATTGATTAAGGTTATTGATTTTAAGTATAAACTTATTACCGACCTTGCAAATAATCATCATCATCACCATCCGTGCGGTCTATCCCGATTGTGAACCCACACTGGTGTGTGGGGTCCCAGGGTCCGCCTTTCTTATTTTCTTGGCCCACTTCGCGCGGTCTTGTGCATCCTCAGTGGTGAGTTTGTTGGCACGCAATCAAAACTCCTAATAAATTCTTATAGTCTAACAAAGAGTTTGCCTTTAACATTTCGGAATTTCCGAAGCCCGTGAAAGACCAATAGCTTTTGTTAGCTATATTAATGTTTTCCTTATTATTTTTGTGTCTACGCTTCAATTGAGACAAACAACAGATGTTTACTTTATTTGCTTTTAAGAAAAAAGTTGTTTTGTTTACATTTTTACATTTGAATTATGTTATTCTTAGTAGATAGAAAGCCTTATATTTCTGCACAATTCTTTTGTTTAAGCTATGTTCATACACTTCTGTCCATATTGTCTACGACTGGCGGTACTGGCACGCAATCTTCTTGCATGCTGCACTCTGGTTCACTGTACACATATTTTATGCATTCCTCTCATTATTTCGTTAGTTTATAGTCTGAGCATTCATTGGTACGAGTAGAGTAGTAATACACTTCAAGCACGCGCTTAACTGGCTAGTTTAGAGAGCTACATATCGGTATTTTTTACTGAGCAGTGTGCTGCTACGAACACATGTTAATTTTATGTTCTAAAAAATTAAAAATACTTTTGTATTTGTACTGAATCATTCTCAGATCAATCAAAATCTTCAAAAACGCAAATGACATTGCGTTGAAATTTCGATTTAATTTGGAAGTTGAACCATGTTTTTGTAAAATTATCTATTGGTTCAACGGCTATAAATTGCAAAACTAGTGGTGAAAAACCATCGCACACAATACAACATACACAACCGCCACCACATTTGTTGCACTGGCGTTAAAAAGCCGCATGATTTAAATTTCAAGCGGCAGTTTTGATTGTCAAGCGATACAGACATGCACCGCCAGTGACCGTTAAAGAGGAGCTTCCCCGATCACGGAGCCCTTAGTTCACCATCAACCGCACACTGTAGTAATGTGTTTCTTTTGTAGCTGATCGCGTAGTAGCAATGGTTCAGTTTTACACAGTGGCGCTCGGCGACGTGGTGTTCACGGTGCCCACGCGATACACCGAGCTCGTGCCGCGCGGCACCGGCGCCCAGGGCGTCGTATGGTAAGGTCGACCACTTTCGCACAAGTGTACTTTTATTCCATTCGATGTGGCAGCAACATACATTAATAATCTGTATTTTCAAACTAAAGCCGGTACAGCTTAGTTTGAAAATAGCCTTGTTACATCTCTCTTCTAATCTCAACTAATTAATTTGTCAGAAACATGAGAAAAATAGTTCGTCTAAAAATTACTCAAAGCAGGCTTATTTTCAAGAATAGATGTCTCCTGTAAATAAAGGAGTAAATCTAAGATATTTTTCGACATTAAAATCAAATAATTTTATGAATGGAATAAGAATATGGAAACAAAAGCGGGTCGCAATGAGGCGACTAGACGGCTGGATTAGACGAGCGTTTTTTCTGCCGTCACATAGCCGCTTCGTTGTGAACCACCCAGTGCGAAAGGGCGCTTTGTGTTGACGCGTTTATTCGTTCAGAAGTGACTAATCAAGCTTTTCATTCATTTATCACTTACCCCAGCTATATATTTAATTAAAAAAATATTAATTCGTGGCTCAATATTCTTTAAAAACCATTTTCAAACCACAGACAATATGACGTTCTATGAAAGCTAACGAGAGAAGCTGTAGAAATAAAATTGAAAGAATAGATTCCTGAACGAAAAAACAAAGAAAACTTTGCGAAGCAACTTAGGAAAATAAACCTCTCTTATTCTTGAGATGGGATTCGGTTAAACTTGTCAAAATATTTGACAGCTAAGGGGTATCTCTTAACCTAGGGTTTGAGAAAGATTTCAAAAAGAATTAACCTTTTAAGAGCGCTGATCAGTCACTTTCAAGTGTTGAATTACTTTAACATTTAACTTAATAAAACGCAATACTAATAAACTTTAATTTCATGTTATTGTAAATGCTGTCATTGCTCTAGATTAGGTGAGGTATCTTTTCGGAATAGGAACCATTATGTCAAAATCGTAATTAAATCGGAGACCACACAACACCGCCAGTCCAGCTTAGCTTAGGAAACCATTTGACGCTTAACCCCGAAATCGTGAACATCACTCAAAATTGATTACTGAGGTTGTTCACTCTAGGTTAGCTTTGAGTGGTATTTTAGATTCAGGTCGTACGTGTGAAAAAAGCCCGTTTGGCCTATTTGAAATATGAGCGGCTACTTGCCGAAAATACGCCCCTCATTGCTTTATACTTATCGCTTATAGTTTCTTTGTTTTTAAAACACTTAAACTCAAAACTCAAACTTAAATAACTTTATTCAAATAGACTGTATCAGTACTTTCAAATTGTCAAAGTTACAGCAAAATATACTAAATAATAGACATAAATACCATAATAATATGGATATGTAAATAAACAGTATACAGACATAAAGCGACTCTACCACCGCGTCGGAGTTGTTTCTTGCTGAGAAGACCCGGCGAGAAACTCAGCAGTTACTCTTTCAAACTTGTTTTGGGTTAACAAAGTTTACTTAATGCACTAATGCTTCCAATACAAGCGCCAGTGTGCATGATCCTCGTATCGTATACTTAAGTGGTAGTGGACTTATGCATGATGCTTTAATTACGATTATTACTAACACGTGTCTAAAATGTGACGTTCTTAATACTTTCAGCCAAAGTTTGAGGAAATTATCTGTTCCGTGATAATATATTTTTGTGATTCAAATATTGCTGTTACATTATGGACATGGCTTTTACATTATGGTTATTTGCATTACAAAAACCATACCTTGGGCATAGCACCGCAGTCATAAGCTAAGCTCTCATCGGAATTAACTCACGTCCTCCCCACTGACGGCACGTAAGTCCACATGAGACAGCAGTAAATAAAACGAACAAAGCTAAAGCTTCAACAACAAGGCCGTGACAGTGACACACTAACAGTGTTTTAACGAGGAGCGGGACCTGCGCTTGTTTCATCACGCACGCGGGATTTCTACTCCCCCCACTGCCCCGCCGGCCACTCCAAGCGCGGGACCGCGGGGGGAGGGACAATCCCGCGTGCGTGATAAATCCGCGTTTCTTTCCATACTATTACCGGATCGCCCAGACGTTATGTTAAGGCTGTAGTTATACATAGGCAGTAGTTTACCTGTCACAATCACTTGTTTGTAGTTTTGTCTCTGTTCGGTTTATGTACTCGTCTGCTCTCTGTACGATGTCTACTGTGTTACGCTTGAGTGGTAGTTTACTGTACTCTCATGGTGTTGGTGCTTGAATATGCCAGCGCTTATTTCTTTATCTCTCTTCTTACAGCCTCCTACAGTTTTATGTGCCGTTGTTTACGAGCTATTTACCACCTATTCTTGCTAAAAATATTATTTTCACGTTTTCATTTTGTCGTTTTCCTCTTTTTTTATTTAACACTCTTAAATCTAAATGACATAAGACATAAACTTTGTAGTAATGTGAAAAGAAATAGCATAAAGGTATAAAAATATAGTGGGTAAGTAGCATACACAGGTAGATAATAGTGATATTTGTATTTAAGTAGGAACTGAAAACGAGAAGTCATAATTTATTGAGAAAAGATCTTCTCAAATGTTCATATTTTTGATGTTTCTAGGCCGATTGGTGACTTAGGCCCGTATTCTACAATCATACTCAAGCATTGATCTGTACTTGAGTAGAGATTTGAAAACGTTTGTTCATAGAAAAACGTCACTCAGATCTATACTCAAGTACAGATTTTGCCTACGGGCCTAAGACTTAAACTTACTTGCATCAGGCGTAACTTAATGTTTAAACTGGTATTGATGAGACATTGTCAGTTTAGGTGTTACCTAATCTCAATATTACTAACAGGCTTTAGCCGACTTACCCGTTTATAGTAATCTAGTATGTTGTTTTAATGTAAGAGCAATACGAATTCAGATTTAACATGATTGTACAAAATATGTGGGAAAATCATGACGCTCGCCTAATTCGCAATAATCAAAATTCCATTTTCGAGTACAATCCAAAGTTATAACCCTTTATTAATGCAATCAGTCTCAAAAGTCAGTTTTAAATTACTGTTTTCTCTCTGTCTTTCGGCACAGTACATCAGCGTGTTAAAGCAGTCTTTAGGTAGATAGATACTCATTACCTTGTTATGAGAAATTAAATGTACTACGTGTACAACAATAGGGTCATGTTGCTCTTGACCATTCTATTGGTTTCCTGTCGTTTTACCGGATATTGTTTGAAGATTTCGCCGAATGAATGTTTTAAAGTGATTGTTTGGAAAATGAAACAATCAGAACACAATTTGTTTTTGAAATAAAAACCTTTTGAAACGTTGGTTGTAAAGTAAACAATTGATTTTTATAGTAATCAAACATCAACAGTGAATCCCATTCTATCTTCAATCGTGTCTCGTCTTGCAACCTTTCGTTCGCTTCCAGTGCGGCGTACGACACCGTGACGCAGCAGAATGTGGCCATCAAGAAGCTCTCCCGGCCGTTCCAGAACGTGACGCACGCGAAGCGCGCCTACCGCGAGTTCAAGCTCATGAAGCTCGTCAACCACAAAAACGTAAGTACTCCCCAACGGATATTCTACTTGTTGAGTCCAGTTAGTTGTAACTTACACGTATAGAGAAGCTACGCCTAGCAAAAATGTGTCGCAATTTGATGAAAGAGGGCGACCGCGGGGAGAAAAAACTCGTTTGCTCCGTCCGTTCCATGCGCTAGTAATAGTACCTAGTTTAAAGGTTGAGTCTGTTTGATCCTGGGCCCAAATTCTGCTATTAAGATGCCAATGTTATTGTAATTAAATGGCGTGATTCTGGGAGTTTTAATAAAGACCAAACGTCAAAATCGTGCAATTCAATTACAATTCCATTGGCATTTAAGTAGCAGAATCGTGACCCTGCTTTGCTGCAGTCTCGTCCGGTGACCGAGAGTGGAGTGGTGATGAACCATAGTTGAAGTAAGAATTAAATTATAAAACGTATAAGTGTGACATTATATTAAACAATGTTTATTACATTTTTAAAGAAATATTTCAGCCAGGTTTTTTTTTAAATAAAGTGGTTGCTCCCTGCAGGATTTTGACTGTACTAGCTTCTTGATTGTAGACTTCAATTACAAAAGTAGTCAACTTTTTTGATTGTGATTATTATTGCTTCCTAGTTTGGGGTAGACTGGACATTAATGGACATTAATTACCATCGCGAACGACCATAAAAATGTTACAATCGAAAAAAAAAACTGGAAAGGCCCTTCAATTTAAGCTAGAATATCTTAGCTTATCTAACGTAATAGATTCACGGTCACGCCGGGTCCTGCTCGAGCATATAATCCTAAAATCCGTATTTTAATTACGAGCGGGGTAAAAACGGGCCGCGAAGGAGATAAGATGACGTAACTACGAATAATTAGCCCGCTTCGGAACTTCCATCATTTTCAGTACCAGCGCTCTTGGACGCGGATGCGATTAAAATTTTGTACTTGTTTTATTTTATACCTTATCGTCTTAAAGTGAAGTTTTTAAATTGATTTTCGTGCCACTTTAAGCAAGGAACTTTATTCCTCTCAAAGAAATTTGCAATGTTCTGGAATACGTAGCGAACTGGCGAGGAAGACACTACATGCACCGACGACCAATTTACTCCGGTGCAACAATTTCCGCAGAATTTTCTGAAGCCATGTAATCACGAGTGTAATGTTTATAGATTCACTGTATTTTGTACAATAAAATGTACGCTTAGATCACCAAATAATCGAATAAATGAAGAACTGAAGGTATGTTTTTTTAACATCCAACGTATTACGATCCAAACGGGAGTGGGCCAAACGTACGTAAGAATCGCTTTAAACCAACTTAGTGGTAAGACCTTGAGTCGAGAGACGAAGTTATATAGAAATAGAAGTGTCTTAATAAGCCTTTTTAACACAGTTGTTCTCAGCGGGACAACTCCAAAGTCAAACAAGATGTAAATTTAAGTTCTGATTTTCAAAAAGCCAGACAAGACTTATCAAAATCTACCCTCCAATCTCCTGAGTCAATGTCTATAAGATATTTTCAAATAAAGTCCACTTCAAAAGACATTTTAAGGCTGACCTAATCGGTATGTGTTTTTGTGTATTCCAGATAATCGGTCTACTGAACGCGTTCACGCCACAACGTAGCCTCGAAGAGTTCCAGGATGTTTACCTGGTGATGGAGCTGATGGACGCGAACCTGTGCCAGGTCATCCAGATGGACCTGGACCACGAGCGCATGAGCTACCTGCTGTACCAGATGCTGTGCGGCATCAAGCATCTCCATCTCGCGGGGATCATCCACAGGGTAAGTACTGCCACTGGCAAAGACTCAGGTCGACCTTTATTTATGCTAGGACAATCAGATTAACCTGTCCACAGATATGCGCCAGACAACACTCCTTTTGTCATGGTTTCTAAGTAGGGATAAATATCCCTGTGTTACGAGGTACCAGACAAGGAATTAAGACAGGGCCGTAGCACACCTTGAACCAAACCAATTTAGAAAATATCGTTTCCTGAATTGATCTGACCGGGGATCGAACCTGGGACACCACGGAATTCAAGGCGAGAAACCGTGCTACAGCGCACTACCACAATCGTGTCGTCAAAGCCACTTATTTACATGGTAAGTACGAGTGCTTATCATGACTGGCCTGTCTGTTGGTGCAATGGTAGCCTGCCTTAGATGCTAAAGGTCGAGGGTTCGATTCCCACCCAGTACAAACATTAGTGTGGTCAGCATTTATTCTGTGTCTTGGTGTTATTGCCTATTTAAGAATGTATTTAGCAATATTTAATTATGTGCAGTCTCAGACACCCAAATTACTAGCTCTGCTTAGTTTGGGGTCTGATAATCTTGGTGCAAGATGTCATCTCATGCATTTGTATCATGACCTGCGCTTGCTATACAGGTGACCCTGGACCAGTTTTGACTTTTTAAATTCCCGAGTCCTTATTTTTGGTTATCATTGTTTGCTGCCTCTTAATATGATAATGTCATTTTTATAGGACCTAAAGCCGTCCAACATAGTGGTGAAGAGCGACTGCACGCTGAAGATCCTGGACTTCGGGCTCGCGCGCACGGCCGGCACCACCTTCATGATGACGCCCTACGTCGTCACCAGATACTACCGCGCGCCGGAGGTACGCACTGCGTTGTATATCCGTGCTGGCTCTTCAGACCAGAACTAACGACACACACGAACTACCAGGCTCCGGCTCTTCACGGCCAAAGTGTAAAATTTTCTGGGTAAGCGTGTAACACCGTCGGTCTCGTCATCGTCATCGCTTTCCACCAGGCGAGACTGTATTCAAACGCAAAAGACCGCTGCCTCTTCGCTGACCGTTGGCCATTCGGTATAAGGAGAGTACTGCTTCGGTTTACGAAGATGTGAAACGAAAGGTTCTTAGTAAATACTACCACTTACTCTGCAGGACTTTGGCCTGAAATATCATGCTTGTAGCTGGCATTCTAGTAGCAGTCACGCGACAACAGAAGCCAGTCAAAGATGTAAAGTATTGTACCTGTAAGATACTGCAGATTTCATCACCAACTTGACAGCCTAAGTTTTAAAGTTACGGAAATAATCCTTTACCCTTTCGCAACTAATTCGCACGAATTTACAAAAAGTTTCGTGGACGACTGAAATATTCAGCAAGCACCACAATACTAATTGTTCCTGTGGTCATTTCTACTACCAGGTGATCCTGGGTATGGGCTACACGGAGAACGTGGACATCTGGTCGGTGGGCTGCATCATGGGCGAGATGATCCGCGGCGGCGTGCTGTTCCCCGGGACCGACCACATCGACCAGTGGAACAAGATCATTGGTAAGTCAAGTTGATACTTTGTCAACAGGTTCATTGGCGAACTCGGTGAGCGACGCAGTAAGGTTATCAACTAGAGAAACTAGTGGATCAGATGTAAAATTGTATGATGAATTTATATCAAAATTCACGTTACTATTGAAAAGAAGTCACAATGGAGCCATATAAAGGGGATAAGGAAGGGTTTGGTAACATAGTTTTTTTATTTTTTAAGTTCTTCAAACCTGATTGATGACTTAACGTCTTATTTAATGCATTGTTTACGAGCGCGGTTGGGACGTGATAGTTTGTAGGTGGCTCAATTCTGATACTGGACTCATCGGCCGACATGTAGCCTATACTGAACCTTGTTTTTGTGTTATCTTTATTGTTTCTAGGAAACCAGGAACTGACCATAACAAACCATAGTATTGAACAATAAAGTTAAATTTGCAATGTCCCCAGAGCAACTGGGCACGCCGTCGGCGGCGTTCATGGCGCGCCTGCAGCCCACGGTGCGCAACTACGTGGAGAACCGCCCGCGCTACGCCGGCTACAGCTTCGAGCGGCTCTTCCCCGACATCCTGTTCCCGAGCGACAGCAGCGAGCATAACCGGCTCAAGGTACAGTGGCCAGCTGGTGAGGGGATACGGGGAAACTATCTACCTCCTAAATAAAGGACAAAACGTGGATTATATCTATCGCACCTTTATCATTTAGCACTCACGTGTGAACTCTTAACTGTGATGGTAACGCTCGCATCACAATTAATTTGTGACACTGATTAAATCCAATGTTATCTCCTTACAACACGCGATAAACTAACACTATCAGTTCAAGCCTTTAAAAGTTTTCAAAAAAAATTGTAAATTTTTCTGTTGTAATAGTCTGGGCTATTTTTGTGCTTCCATATTCATTCGAGGGGCCTAAAAGCTTTTCTGGTTTGCTTAGAGTTCAACTATATCAATAGCACTGAAACGCATTTTCGCCGATTCTACCGTTTCACGTCGCGCAGCGTAAATGACAGTTCTGACTGATGGAGAAAGGTAAAGGCGTAGCAAAGAGCAATTCGGTGTTGCCAGATTGTATTGTGAACATCGTCTATTAAGCGAGAGCTAATATAACACTAAAACACCCGTCGTGTCCATCCTTCTCGATATGAGCAAGGCATTTGATTTTGTTAATCATTCAATGTTACTCAATAAATTAAGTGTTTATGGATTCAGGGGCAAAGCAGTGGATTGGGTGGAAAGTTTTCTTATAAAAGACGTCAATCACAAATGTTCCCATGAAATAGACTTCCCGTTCTGAACTCAAAATCAATACTAGTGGAGTCCCGCAAGGAAGTGTACTAGGACCTCTTCTCTTTTTATTTTATATTAACGACCTTCCTAAAGCTCTGTCATTAGTCGGTTCTGTTTGCAGATTATACTACATTAATTGTCAAATATGATATTAGACCTTTGCATCAGAAATTAACAAGGCGCTTGGAGATGCAATCTATTGGACGAACAATAATAAACTCAAGATTAATATTGATAAAACTAAAGAAATTCAATTCATTTCTTGCAATTCGGTGCCAATACAGCTTCAAGTAAAGTATGGCAGTGGTAGTGTTGAAGCGGTAGAAACTCACAAATTTCTTGGTCTCACTATACATAGGCATCTTAATTGGAAGGCGCACATCGATCAAGTCTGCAATTGGCTGAATAGATTTGTTTATGCTTTAAAAAAGCTGAGACACACCATTTCCGTTGAAGCAGCCTTGATAGTTTATCATGGTTATGTCTCATCAGTCCTAAGTTATGGGTTGATACTCTGGGGAAACTCTGTTGATATGGAGAGAGTATTAAAATTAAAAAAAAGTGTATCCGTACTATTTTCTATGCCATGTTTGACGATAGCTCTATCATCTAGATTATTGGAAAAAGCGAGCGGACGTCAATCCGAGGTCAACTCGAGCTAAGATTATGAATCAGTTGTATAATCCTTCTTGTCGCAAACAAATATATAAGAAAAACATCTATAATATGTGTATTGTGTTGTTTAATAACTTACCTAATGAAAAGAAAACTTGTTACCGATAAGATTATTTCTAAATATAAATTGGCTCTGAAAACAAAGCTTTTATAGTGTCAAAAAATTACAAGTACAAAAAGAATATGATGAAATGAAATTTTTAATGACATGCCAATTAATTTAACCGGTGAAATTATGTACGGATACTGTTTCCTAATAAAATTACTTCCTTTTTCTTTTTACGATTTGCATGCCTTTGTTTGGTTGAATGCACTGGACAATATGTACCAGTTAACACCTCAATGTACTGTATTCGTGCAAATTAACGTTTTATAAACGGCCAGTAACGTAAGGTGGAAGTTCAGCAGTGGACGCATACGGGTTGAAGATGATAATGATGATCGGTTGGACATTTTAAAGCTTCTATGCATAAAAACCTAATAACTTGTTGCTAAAGTCAAAGTCTTCTGCCCCCGATTCAGAATAAAGTTATCGACCGATTCGGTTATTTTCTTTTATTTTTAATTCATACTCAATACTCAATCACTTTATTGCATTACCATAATGTGTAGTAAAAGATGTTACAAAAGTTCTTAAATCATTATAGACCCTGTCGGGCACAGCAAATAGGACAGAGGATCATTGTTCAAGTATGGGTAGTTTTATATAATTTAGTTTTTGAGAACTAAAGGTCTTCGGCTTTAACATATAAGAATATTGATTGCTACCGTTACGCGGATAATTTACTATAATTAAAACCAATTTACCGAATCTGTCGATAACTTCGTTCTGAGTTAGAGTGCGAGTTTGTGTATAATGAGGCGTGTGGGCGCGCAGGCGTCGCAGGCGCGCGACCTGCTGTCGCGCATGCTGGTCATCGACCCCGAGCGCCGCATCTCGGTGGACGAGGCGCTGCTGCACCCCTACATCAACGTGTGGTACGACGAGGGGGAGGTCAACGCGGTGAGTAGCACCACATACTCGATTAGCAAAATACTAAAAAGCTTTCTTCACATAACAACAGAAGTAGCGGGTTGCTCTTGGTTTGCCCCCCAGAAGTGTGGATGTAAGCAGCCTACCAACCACCTCTTTCTCATTCTCGAGTAAAACTGGCTATCAGAACATTTATTTAGACCAGTCATGTAGAGTTGATAAAACACATTTTAAATGGAGCTGCAATGGAGTAAGACTAATAAACGAGTTACCTAAAGTATTAAAGATTCGTTAAGTAAAAGTAACATTAGGTATACACTGTCAACATCCAATAGTCCATTTTTCAATTCACAACTAAATAGCACAAAAAGAAGCAACCTATACGCATCTGGTTAACTTGTTTTTGTTGTCTATGCTCGATTGCTAAATTCCACTGTGGGTAGTACCTAGTAATACATGGTACGGACTACGGTCCAACTACCCGTAAATGTGTTTTTATTTTATGTTCTTGTATTGACACATTTTATATTGTGTTTGTGTACCTACATTGATAAGAGGAATTACAGTACCCAGACAAACTAGTAATGGTTTGTCTGGGTACTGTAACTGGGGTGAGAAGCAAACAATGTTTAAACTTTAATTTTGACGACACGGTTGGCGTAGTGCGCTGTAGCACGGTTTCACGCCTCGATTTCCGTAGTGTGCCGGGTTCGATTCCCGGTCGCGTCAATTCAGGAAACGATCTTTTCTGAATTGACTCGAAGCTGGGTGTGCTGGGAGACGCCCCTGGCTTATTTCCTTGTGTGGTGCCCCGTAACACAGGGATATTAATCCCTACTTCGAGACCATTACAAGAGGTGTGTTGTCTGGCGCATTTTTATTATTTATTTAATTGTAATAAGAAATAAAAAAATAAAATGGCAAATGTTCGTTTGACGCATAAAAAAAACAACAAAGACAAACATTCCTAATACTAAGTTTGAAAATTATGTGTCTAAAAGACAGCATTATATCGTGGTAAGTTCATATAGTACCAAAAAAAAGATACTGCAAAACTTGTCAGCCCATCATCCCGTAAATGTATCTCACCTTGTCGTGTCGCGCAGCCCGCGCCGGCCGCCTACGACCACTCGGTGGACGAGCGCGAGCACACCGTGGAGCAGTGGAAGCAACTCATCTACCAAGAGGTAGGTCCTCGTGCGCTGCACACCACCACGCCTAGGGGTCAGGGCCAGTGAACAAAAATAAATAGAAGCAATCCTTCATACAAACTTGATTAATAATAAATGACTTAATAGATTTTGAAAACATTGTTTATGAGTACAACTAGTAATGATGGCTGAGTACAACCTGTAAACCTTGGTTCGACTCCTAGGTTCCTTCTTTTCAGCATATACCCAAGATTATTCATCACTAAGCAAGCCTGTTGTATAATAATGATAATAAAACAGTTATATAGATAAAGATATCCTTCATTACTTATCATTTGGTCTTGTTTATAAAAATTAATCATGTTAATATCATTCTCTGTCTAATTAAGGTTTAAGTTTTTCCTAACACTAACGAAACTATATTTAATTTGTTGCATGTACACAAGATAATTCTTACTTGTCAAGTGGTAAAAGAAAATGGCCAATGCCAGGTGATTGATTAAGTCTTATTTGCCGCTCAAACAGGGTGTTGATTTTTGAATTTAATATAGGAAAACCGTGAAAACTGTTAGGGTTATATCCAGTTTCACTTTATATTTTAATTATCTACTGGTATAAAAAAATCTGGATAATCCATAATTTCATATCACTGGAATACAAATGTCGAAGGAATTTTGAGGTTCCTTCCTCTTAGACAGTGATTTATTTTCGGTGATGCAGTATGTAATATTTGACATATTCAGAGCATTTTTTAAATAAAAATTGTATGATATCGTTTTATTTTGACTCATTGGCAGCACAGTTCCGAAAATTTAAGAATGTACAGCTAATTTGAGAAAATCAATAAATTCAGAAATCGACGCCCTCCTGCATGTGACACAAAACGTCAAACATGTATCAATGGTCCCGCGCTGGGCCAGGTATTCGAGCATCAATTTAGCTTCTATATTTTTTGTTTGCTGGCCAGGGCTAAAAACTGTACAATGAAACAATATTTGATTTTAACGATTAAAAAAATATTAAACTGTTATAAAACAATGATAAATCTAAAGTAACTTAAAGTCTAGTAATTTTTTAGCTCTTTTTATGCTACTTATGTTGCTAGGATAGTAATGACGTATATTTTTACAATTGATTTATTTACATTCTACAAATGTTTGATTCCTTATTTTTTACCAATAGTACTGTATAGTAATTAATTCAACTCAAACTTTTTGTTGCATTCATGAATGTGTACAAAAAGATGGTATGTTAAAATTTACAGTACATCATACACAAATACACACATTACACACGTAACAATAGAACACATCAAAATAGTATCTTCTGAACATCTTAGGAAGTAATTATAAAGTCGTTATCTGAGATGAATACATACATAATCCGTCATCGCAATATTGTTGCGCTCCTTTTTGCCATTTTGTAAAGTCAGTTAATGTTTTAAAAAATTATAGAAAATATTTGTTTACCGTATGAAACACGTGAAAACATATACGCTGAAATGGCTTAACGGAGACAATACATATAAAAAGACGAAATCATACACATTATGATAATAAGTATATAATGTTTCACGGCACGCTCGGGGTACATCTAAGCGGCGGCACTCACACCTGTGTTAATTTTAATAAATCATCTTTGCTAATTGCTAACTAGGCCTGTATTATAGAACGTTACAAAGCTTGAGTAGAGATTAGAGTACGTTTTTGTATGAAGTTTCCTTTCCTTTAAAGTTCTTGAGTTTTACTCTTACCCCCATATTCATACAAACTATATGAAAACACACTGGCTTGTTTTGTCTCTTTCAAAGCTAACGTTGCCAATACTTTTATAGTGTGATAGAACAGCGCATTCGTTGATAAGTGTTTACGTATTTATTATGTTTCATGAATAAAGGGGGTTAGTCTTTTCTCATAAACATAGGTCCTAGTACAATGATGTAAAAAAACTCTACATTCGCGGTTTCCTACAAATATTACAGTTGAACCCTTTTTTAAAGTAAAGACACTCATAAAGTTGATTTTCACGTAGAAAAAATCGAGGGCGTGAAACAGTGGGCAGTATCACTAATATTCCATCGCTGAAGACATTTTGCAATTGCTGCCTGTAGAGTTCATTACATCTATGGCCTAGGCCCACTGTGATGGTGCTCGAGGCCTTGCGAGACCATCGTCCCTCTCGCTCACCTTCAAGAGGTAGCGAAAACGAACGATAGTCTCGCAGATTCTCGACATTCACAGACACCATAATAATCGCGCTCGCTGTTAAATAAAACTAACAGAGCCCGAGTAACGTTCTGAAATACGCGCCTAAATGTCGCAATTCCTTTTAC
Organism: Udea olivalis; assembly: GCA_947369235.1. Lineage (NCBI taxonomy): Eukaryota > Metazoa > Arthropoda > Insecta > Lepidoptera > Crambidae > Udea > Udea olivalis. The sequence continues at coordinate 1,451,342 of OX376358.1, read as the reverse complement.
AATCATCAGAATAAAAACACTGCTGATGAAACGGAATGAAAGTCAGCGGTGCCGGTGCCGCTCGCCGCCGGTGTGGCCCGCGCGTCGCCGGCTGCGCGCGCGCTCACTGCACAAGTAGGTAGAGGTGGACGCGTAACAGATGTTGACGCTCCCTGCATCACGCTCAAATTGTAGGCAGAACACTTAGATCAGCATGTTCGTCACATACCAGCCCCGAATTCTCAAATGTAATTTGAAGTTAACCCCTAAATGATTGTAGTGCCAACATAATCGTTTTTTCAGTGCCATTATAATAATAAATATAATCCATTTGATCAATTAAAACAAGTACGCTTGTTTCGTGAAAAGGGCCTAGGCTAAGTTAGCATGTGCCCCGCTGCACAGTCGATGACAACCTGTACAACACATTCTTTAAAAATAAAATGAATATAGGAGGCCTAACTTTAGTCGGCGTTTGGGAATTTGGTTGGTGGTTGGCCACATCAGTCAAGCAAATCTCAGCCGCACTTACTAGCCGTTAGAGTTTTTAAGTTACTGCTTTACATAAACCAAATTACTTACCGCTTTTTGAACGGTGTTTACACGTTAAACATTTTTACATACTCTTTAAATAATCGTTAATTTCTGCGCATTTCAAATTTTTAATAATGATATTTTTATGTGCACACTTTTCTCACTACAAAAATCTTGATTTCAGTCAGACTTGGTGTCACATAATGTACGTATGATCCAAAACGTGTATTATTTACCTATGATTTGTAAACTTTTTAACACGTTCACTGTCGAAAAAGGATATTTAGACAAATATAAATAATTGCCATCCTCAGACCTAAAAGCTCGATCATGGCTGGAAAACTGTCCGAACAAAGATCTACCTACTTGTTAAAAATATAAACAATCTTTATATTGTGCTTGAATAAAATGAAAATGTATATTGAGAGATTATTTCATTCTTTGCTCACACTAAACGAAGATTCTATTGTAAAGTATGCGGCACGGAGATTTGCAACATATATATTAAAAATACTGCAAATATATACAAAACTAGTACAATATCCATTGAATAAAAAAGTAGTCGCAATAACATGAAAGTGGACGTGTGAAAGAAGAATTTATATTTTGTTTGAGGAGGATGAAATGTCGAGTCAGGCTTGCTTCAGGGTCACGCCGAGTATGCAATTGAACCGTTCTCTTTACTGCAATGGAAACACCGAGCACTGCTCTTCTAAAATTACTACTTTAGACAAATAACAATAATTGTGCTCTATTGTTAAATTGGTAAATTTTTATACCGTAAAATATTGCATATTGCTGCATATTCATGCAGCAATGAGACCATTATGAAAATGTTTGCGACAGCTGGTTGGCATGGAGTATTAAATGTCTTTTTTATAATTTATAATTGATGCACATCCTCTAAAGTGGAACTTTTACTGAGGCAGATCCTTAACACAAAGTGTTTTTGACAGCCATGAAACTGAATGACAAGGACGTTTATGAACGTGATTCTTTCCTAATAAAGTAAATTGTGACTGATTCAGTAGAAAGAAACGTAATATATCAGAAATGAGAATGAAACTTAAATTCTCCACAAATACTCGGGCTAAAAGTGACGAGTGGTTGTTCTTGGTTGTATTTGTACTAAAACCCGTTTTTTAATCGTACTAGAATTGACGTATTTTAATGTTTTCGTTGACCAACCGCGCTACAACTAAACGTCAGAATCGTTCATAAACCGCCTTGTTAATCTGTACCGTCAATTCAGCGCTAGTCGGAAATTGTCTATGCTCGAAGTACAGATTGAAACGATTCTTTGAATAACTTGGTCTCACTATCGGCGTGACCCTGGAACAGGCCCAAGTCGTGCCGTGCCTAAGTTATTGTACCTGTAGGTGGTGGAGTACCTCGCCCCGCCGCCGCCGCCGCCGCACGCGCCGCCGCCCGACCACGCGCAGCCCGCGCTCACCACATAGGTAATGCATTGTCCGTGACGTTTAAATATCTTTTTCACTTCTCGTGCTCTAAAAGTACGCCAATATAGCCCTACGAAGCGGGCCTAAGGTGACCACTTTAGCCCCTAGGCAGTAAAAAGTAATTAGTTTTTTAATTTCCTTCATGTGAGAAAAGACAAACTGCCAGTAAAAATATACTATTATCTGTGGAGTGTGGACCGTCTTCATTGCGAAAATGTTGAGAGTTTTAGTTCCATGGTTTGTCCGCAAAGAAGGTGGCGCCATGTGTTTTAAATAGTTAATCTGTGGTTCAGTTCTGAAGAAAAAACTGACCACAAAAATGTCAGAACTTTTGTCAAGTGTAAAGTTCGGTTATAAATGTTTTTGTACAAAATTGACTATTTTTCTCGCACTTAATATACCCTCGGTTACCTCGGTACCCCCCAAACCACCTCTGGTATATTATGGCTTCGTTTAGTCCCTCGATATAAAATATACTATTACAGGGGCCTGAGGCAAAGACGTCAGTTGCAGGACGTTCTAACAGGGCCCCATGGGATCTTGAAGCTTGTTACTTGAGTCAAATCCACAAGCACATCTGTAAAATATATCCCATACGTCGTACCGTTATTTATAAAAAAGCAGCAAATATCGGAATATTAAAAGTGCCAACGCGTATTGTGTTTCAATCTATGAAATGAAATAATCGGGAACTGTTGCGTCGCAACCGTATACATATCTTAAATGAACGCTAATGCAGCTAGCTTCTGAATAAAACTTTTATTGACTACTTCACAGAAATACTCGTAGATATAAAAAGTGTTTTAGGTCATTCAGGTATTGGAAATTATTTTTAACTTTTGGCTTTTGCAGGTATCGACCGAGCTCACGGCCGAGATCTAATAGCGTCGCGCGCCCGCGCGTCGTGACGTCACGCCCGACGTCACTCGGCTGCGAGCGACACCGCACCCGGCGGATCCGCCGCAAACTGCTGTATATACTGTGAACATGTTATGTGCAATACCTACTCGACGGAAGTGCAAAGTTAAGCATTGACTTTTACACGTTATTTGATGTAAAGTGCCGGCCCAGACTTTTTGAGTGCGATAATAGCGAAAATGAACTCAATCGCAACTTGAGCGATCTATACTCCGAGCACGAATCTGAAATTAATCGAATTGTGACGCCCCTAGCGGATTTAAAATAAAGTAATTTTTCAATCGTCAGGTCAATATGAAATGTTCGTGCTTGGAGTATTTATGGACTGATTAGGTAATATCAGATCGTTTTATCACTCTTTGATTAGAGGTGGTTACAAAGAAGTGTGGACAGTTCCTGTATTTGTGGAATGTGTTGCACGCAAGGGCCGGCCGAGCGACCGCCGAGAGCGCGCGTAGGCAGCAAGATATCCTCTAGCGTAGCGAGTACGAGTATCGTAAGTACCAGTTTGTTTGTATCATTTATAAAAGGTTACATCTGTTCAGTAGTTCTCTTCCCTTTTATCTATTAGGCTAGCGTTACGATAGGGACTTAATTCAGTTCGACACGGCTTCTCAATTTGGGTCGGAATCCTAATCGCCCCGTTTTACAATTTTAATTTGCGTCATGGAGTGCCTTTGCGAATTACTAATGGTGATTTTCCGCTTTCGGACTGACTTTGATACATCTGGATATTTTTGTATCGAACGTTGATATGACGAGGGTCGATCCCTATGCAATATTTTTTACCATTGGACTTTTCGTTTTAATTTTTGTAACGTGTATTTGGATATGATAATGTAATTAAATAATCGTAATAAGTAATGAAGTTGAGCTTAACAATCTGTGTTGTTGACTTAATTGTAATATTATTTCAAATGTGCAATCTTTTTTTCTCTTTTATTCTAATAGTCAAATTGTTGGTCACTTTTGCAAATTTCTCTTTGTACAGTTTATCCATAAATTGCGTCATCTGAGGTAATATGAATTTTAACCTACTGTCTTTGAGTATCATGGAGAGACTAAGAGTGAAGATGACGCATAAAGCAATCATAAATCTCTTGAAGAAAACGTTAATTTTGGAAAGCATGACATAGTCAATGGATTCCCTGAAATTCCTCATGATTATAATCGATAAATTAGAAGCGCAGTGTCATTACACTGCGCGACTGCAAGCTAAACTTTGTTCAACAGAATTTGCAATAGTGAGTGGGACATCTTATTAATTGTATTATAAATAATTTCTTAGCCATACACATCGTCGGATTAGTTGGGATTTTGTGATTTTCATAGTTTTTCGTAGGTAGGTAGCCCCTAGTTACGTTGTTGATAATATTGTATTGACTGTATGAGAGTAGTGGTTAAGTATGTTTCTACATAATGCTATCTTATAGACGCCTCACACGTTGCCTGGGACTGGATACGTAACGTTGCCTTCGCACTGGTTACAATCTGGGCCTCGAATAATGTGATCAAATGTAATCATTCCATTTACGTGCTAGAAGCAGTTCACACTAAAAAAAGTTTGAAATGTTGGCTCACAAACTGTAAAGCCGTGTCCACATTGTGACAAATACATTAAAGTAGTGAAATCGGTGCTGCTTGTGTTTATCTTGTTTGAAATTGTAATTGAAGGTAAGCATCAGTGTCCGATTATGTAGAAAAACCATTAATTTATCAAAATTTATAACAATGCTATTTCGAATGTTATTTCGAAACAACATAACTAAATTATGTTGTTTCGAAATAACATCCTCATTTTGCGAAAACCCGAAGGCAATTTTATACGAGCGCCATGGAAATGTTTAGAGCATTACAAAGTTGTTGTGATTAATAAATTGATAATAACATTAGCAAGTAGCAACGTACGTTAGTATTGTAGAATTGTGTTGAACGACCGCGAATAACTGACGATTTGTGTGGTGAATACTCGCGGGAACCAGAACATGGTCTGCCTGCTTGATGCAGCCAGCAGTAACCGCATTGATGATCATGACACTTACGAATTCTAAATTATTAATAGGCCAATGTTCAGTCAAAGGGGAGAAAGTTCCTCTTGAATTTGACAGAATACATTATAAGGGTGGAATATATTCGTAACCGTCTGCACTCACCTTTATATTCAGTGTCATTTATTTTGAAACAGCGTTAGCTTATTTATTAAACTATTCCTACACAAAACAGTTATTCCCGCTCGCTATAATTATACATGAACACAATTTCCCACAAGTTAAAGCTTGACGTGTGAGGAATATCGTAGGTTATCGTTTGAAACCTCACTAGGTGATATATTATAAATACGGATAATAAAAATGGCGATAGTCTTATCGGATGATTTCAACAAATAGCACAATTTATTAGCTATAGAGTACAGGACGCGGCGCGCGCAGCGTCGTTCTGTATGAATATTGATATGGTTACGGAAGCAATAAAACTACATTGTTATTTTCTACATACTGCCACGCGAGCGGACATTGCAGTCTATTCAAAAGGGGCACATGTTCCTCGCTCCAGCATCAGTTATTATGACCATACTTCAATGTGTGTTACAGAGGATAATGAACAGGCCCTAATACTCTACATCTGAAACATATCACGTGACACAGTAGCTTTTTTTCGGTAGTTCCCATTTCTAGGAAAGTCCGCCCGCCCATTCTCTAGTGATGTTACTTTACTTTTGTTCCAGTTTCAGTACCTATTCGAGATACGAAATGAAATACTAATGTTATTTACATATTTAGAAGCGGCCGATTCACGGTATAACTTTTCGACCTTTAAAACTATAAGAAATTAATGTTTGTGTAAAATATAATAACTTGAAGAGAAAAATTAATAGCAAATCTTGAAAAGTATACAATAATAATGATAAATTAGGTAATAAGCGAGCGAAAATGTAAATATAAATAAAGCCATAGACAAAACGGAACGAAAGTGAAGATGACATGCGCTTGTATCCTTTTGTTTAACACTATAGTAAATAAATCACAACTGTACGTCCAAATTGTCCATTTATATGTTAATGTACCTATTACAAATTACAATAATGTATGTAATCGTTAGACGTATTTTAGGACACTTGGTAACGAGGGTTAGATGGCGCCACGGACGCGGCCCGCGGGCTTCAGCGATACGCATATTGAGTTTACGTCGATCTAAAAACAACTTATTTTTACTGTACACGTAAGTTATTTCATATTTTAACTGAATAAAATCGAAATGGTTATTATAAAATGGTGTTTTTATTTAGATTCATCAACCTCCACTAACTCAAATTAATATCAACTACATATATTTAATTTGGATCCACTCAAGTCTGGGTGTTCTTAGAGTCCACATAAACGAGTTTCATATACCGGCTGATTATTTTTTATTTTAAGGAGAATGGTATTAGGGTATACTCAGTAGTAGTGTAGTGATGGAGTAACAACCTACGTAAAGAAATCAATTTTTTATGACTGACTAAAGGACACCGTCGAAATCGGCCCTAGCATGCACAAACGAATGTCCTTCATTATAATTCTTCAATTTCTTTTTTATTTCATTAGCAATATATAGTAAACGGACATTCTGTGGTTAGAAACATAATTAAAAAGTTCTGTAACTTCTACATAATTTGATATGATTGGTGTACGGTTTGTCAAAAGTGATGACAAATTAGTTACAAGTAATACCAACAGATGGAGTAGTACTCCTTTAGATCGCGCTATTAACTCGCCTTTCACTCTCACCCATCGGGTAGCAAGGCTTTCTGGTCCTCAGCTAAACTTCACCACTGGTGAAGTCCAACGGATCTCTGGCCCACTCTTTTTGCTTCTCTATTTGCAAGCCATTCACGTCTCAATTCTGGAAATAAAACACCACCTATCTACCTAAAAGCAGTTCTGTAATGTCAGAATTCCGTATATGCTAAAAAGAGGTACTGAAAAGGCTTTGGTATCTTGACGTAAACGAAACCAGTGGTCCCGATTTGATCCTCAGTGGTTTCGCGGAATTGTGCGCCCTAGTTGTCTCCTGTACTGACACGCCACACAAGTTGCTAAGTCCTGGAAGCTTGCCAACGTGCAACCTGTGCCCAAAAAAGGTAGTCGAGCCGACCCTGCCAATTATAGACCTATCGCAATCACCTCCATACTTTGCAAAAGTATGGAACGTGTATTAAACAGCAAGCTCCTGGCGTACCTCGAGGACAACAGTCTGCTCAGTGATCGACACACGGTTTTCGCTGTGAACGATCAACTGGTGATCTTCTTGCGTTAGCCACTCACTTGTGGGGCGAAGCCATCGAGAAACACGGCGAAGCACTCGCTGTCTCTCTCGACATCTCGAAGGCATTCGACAGGGTTTAGCACGACAGTTTCAAAAGCAAGCTTCCTTCATGCGGAATTCCCACCGCACTGTGTGAGTGGATATCTGACTTCCTGAGCGAACGGTCAATATTTTTATTGGCTATAAACGCCGGAGTACCTCAGGGGTCTGTTCTTTGTGCGACACTTTTCCTGCTGCACATTAATGATCTGTTGTGCCCAGGTATATTTGGATACGCAGACGACAGCACTGTTACAGAGTGATTTAATATGTGCCCAGGGCCCGTGCCAGTGTCGCTGAGACTGAGTCCCTTAGAGAGGCCATGTGGTTGAGCGGATGAATTCAAATATACAAGCAGCGTCCGACTGAGGCGAAAGCTAACCTTGTCGAGTTCAACGCCAACAAAACCCAGGCTTGTCTGTTCTCACTTCTCCGCCAAAGTCCATTTAATCTGACTCCTACTTTCCTAAATGCACCGATACCGATAACCAACCAACATGAGCTCCTAGGTATGGAACTCTCGTCTAACCTCAACTTTGGTAGCTCTATTGAGTCGAAAGCAAAAACCGCTGCCAAAAAACTTGGTATCCTCTATAAGGTTCGGCGATACTTCCCACCGGAACAGCTGCTCCATTTGTATCAAGCACAAGTTCGATCGTGTATGGAGTACTTCTGCACCTGTGGTACCAGTTGGATGCAATGAACTCAGTGGACCGAAGAGCTAGGAGACTCATAGGCGACGATGCGCTCGTTAGAACCAAACTTCAAAGTTTGGAGCATCGACGTAAAGTCGCCTGTCTATCGGTTTTTTAAACGGTGTATTTTGGAGAGTGCGTGCAGGAACTACACAACCTGATACCACACTCTCTCTACTTTCTACCACCGGACCACTAGACGCCGGGAGGGCTTCCACCCCATGTGGTTGACTTTCCAACAATCCGTACCCAACTGTTTGCTGCGTTTTTTCCGGTACGCACCGCTAGGGAGTGGAACGCTCTCCCTGCGTCTGTGTTTCCGGATACTTAAAACCTTAGTATCTTCAAGGCCAGAGTGAATAGGCATTTTCTGGGTAAGCGTGAACCACCACGGCCTCGTCATCGCTTACTACTAGGCGAGACTCGAGGCCAAACGCAAACCTATTTTAAATAAAAAAAAATGTGTTTCGTCTCAGGCATTTAAGAACGTTACGCTCGCTTTTTGTTATTTCACTGGTAAATATATTATAAAGGTACCATCTGCCAATACTCTAATAACAAAATGAATATGAGCCTTAATTACGTGTTAAATATAACAATGCGTTCAGGGCGCTGATGGGGCTGCCGCGGTACTGTAGCGCCTCGGGAATGTTCGCAGAGGAGCACTGATGACTTTTAAGCACTGATGCGCAAAAGAGTCTCATCTCTGTGGCGGCGTGTTCGTAGTACCAGCCCCAGTGGCATTGTGCGCACTGTTGCGGACAGATTCGACGGGCCGTTTTTAAAGCACTGGACAACCATCCACGTAACGCCATCGAATATGACCGCAAAGTGAAAATTATAAGTGTTTTGTTTAGATTTAAATACCTACTAATATAAAAAAATTAAGTTATCAATGTTACTAACCCAATATGGATTATTGAAGTGTCATTGTAATTGTACTTAAATATAAGTAGTTTATGAAAATAAAACATACATAAAATCAACTTTATTTCTTAGCCAATGATAAAATTAGACAACCAGCAAACAATGATAATCTAGTAGTGTAGGTTACTAGTAAAATTTTAATGATGTAACTGTTAAAGAAGATCGCCTTAGGATAGTACTCCTTTTAGTTTAACTCTGTCAGTTCGAATTTTTTCGTTTTTTGGTTCCTTGTCATTCAATGTAATCTTTCTGAAGGATAATATATTATTTTCCCTTTTACGATCCTAGTATTTATTTAAAGTGGTAGCAGAGCGTGGTTCAAGTAGGCTCAGACCTGAAAAGGCAAGCCTAGCAATGGATTCGACGCAAAGATTTGTCGATTCAGCTAAGATGCAAATTGCAAAACTTGATGGGAAAAACTGGATTACTTGAAAGTGTCTAATGAAGATTGCTTTGAAGGGCTCAGGTCTTATTACGGTAGTAGAAGAAGACTACGTAAAGGAAGGCAAGTCATCAGACGATTTAATTAAGCATGAGAAAGATTCGTGTGCTGCATTGTTGATCATAATGACAAGTCTGTCAGAGGAGAACATCGAGAAGGTGATGAGATTCTTCACTGCTCGCGAGGTATGGGTAGAGCTACATCGGTTGTATGAAGGTTCCAAGGATGAGCGATCATACGATTTATGCATGACCTTTTTCCAATATAAAACGGATCCGAAAGACGACATAGCTACACATCTGTCTAAATTAAAGAATCTGTGGCAAGAGCTAGATCGTGAAATGCAAAAGAAAAACGTATCAAGCGGTAAGCTTCCAGAACTGTTTTTGCAATGTAAAATCTTGGAAACCTTACCTGAGGATTATTTTTCTTTTATTTCCAACTGGAAAATGATATCTGCTACGGAGCGAACAATTGATAAACTGACAAGTCTTCTATGTTCACATGAGAGAGCACTATTATCGAAAAGTTCTACAAGTAAGAACTCTGAAGAAGAGGTTCTGTTGTTAGACAGGACGAAGAAGTCCGGCGCAGGAAACAACAGAAAGCCTTTCAAATGCAATTATTGTGGAGGTGCTAATCACTTAGTTAGGAATTGCACTAAATGGATCAATGATGGACGTCCTCCAAAGGAAAAGCCGTCTTCCAGTGTGACAGAGAACAGTAAGGGTGTAAATATGAATGTTATGAGTATAATAAACAAGAACAATGTCGACACTGAGAGTTGGTACGTAGACAACGGCGCGACGAGTCACGTAACCAATAGACGTGATCTATTTGTGAATTTTCAATACTTTGACGGCACACACTCAGTCAGAACGGCTAATGACCAAGCCATAGAAGCAATTGGTAAAGGCAAGATAAAGATATTAGCTGAAGTAGAAGGTGACACGCAAGATATTGTTCTTAATGATGTCTGGTATGTACCAGCCATATCTAGAAATTTATTTTCGGTTCTATCAGCTCAAGATATGCTGGGCAATAGTATTTTTGAGTCAGAATGCTGCGTGTTTAAGATAAAAGTAGATGGCAAAGCTTTACTAATCGGAGACCGAGAAAGACAGGGGAGTCTTTACAAACTGAGGGTGAAAAATGTAACCCCTTCAAATTGTATTGAAATAAACGCTTTGAACGCCATAGATACACTGCAGCTATACCATGAAAGGTTGGCGCATCAAAACAAGGCCCACGTCAAGGAAGTAGTTGAACGAGAACTCGGAATAAAGCTTACAAGTCCAAGTGATAAGACTGTTTGTGAAGGATGTGTATACGGAAAAGCACACAGACTTAAATTTGGCACCAGAGAAGGATCTAAGAGTCCTGGTGAACGGTTTTACGCTGATGTATGCGGACCGTTTAAGTATTCAGTTGGAATGAAAAGATATTTTGCGTTGTTTAAAGATGACTATTCAAAATACAGATATGTGTATCTAATGAAAGAGAAATCAGAGGTCAAAGATAAGTTAAAATTGCTAATAGCCGAAGTGAAGACTACAGGACATGTCATTAAAGAGCTATTTACAGATAATGTAGGAGAATTTCTGAATGAAAATGTTAAAGCAATTTTAAACAAAGAGGGTATCATTCACAGACTTACTATGCCACATACACCGCAACAAAATGCAGTTGAACGAGATAACCGCACTGTTGTTGAAGCTGTACGAACTGTATTGCATGTACCTGGTAGAGAATTACCTGAAGGAATATGGGCCGAGATAGTCAACGCAGTGGTATACGTACTCTAATAGAACAGGACCCTCAGTAGAGAATAAGAGTCCTCATGAAGCATGGTTTAATGAGAAACCGAGAATAAGCCATTTGCATGTAATCGGAAGTACATGCTACGCTCACGTGCCAAAAGTTTCTAGAAAGAAATTTGATAAGAAAGCTATCAAGGGTATTTTGATTGGATACAACTATGATGAAGGATACAGAGTCTACGTCAAAGAAAAATGTCAACTTATTAATTCAAGAGATGTAATATTTGATGAGAAGATTTTAAACCCAGTGAATGAAATTGAGAATACAAACAATAAACCGAATACAACCATTGAAGTCGAGGTACCGGTAGAAACTGAGCACACAAATGATAATGAAACAGACTCGACAGACAGTTATAATACAGCTGAGTCTTGGAATAATTGTCATGAGCCAGATCATGATAATAGAAATGTTGATGAAAATGAGGTCATTTCACCTGAGTATGAGCATTAAGATGTAGAGATACAGAGTGGCAATGTTGAGGATGCTTCACCTGAATGTGACGAAACAGAACAGGAAGATGTAGAAAGTGGTAAAAATGAAAACATTTTACGTAAACAAGAGATTGCTCATGAAGGCAGAATGACATTGAGAGACCGCTCAACACTTCAAAAGCCGCAACGATTCGACGATTATGTAATGACTGCAGCTACAGAGCTTATTGAGAGAGAAGAACCTCAGTCGTACAAAGAAGCGATTCAATCCAAAGATGGTGAGAAATGGAAGACTGCCATGGATGAAGAAATAAAATCTTTGAATGAAAACAAAACATGGAAGTTAGTGAGCTTACCTGCAAACCGCAAAGCCATTCCTAATAAGTGGGTGTTCAAAGTAAAGCAAAACCCTGATGGTACTATTGAACGACACAAGGCACGTTTAGTCATAAAAGGCTACTCGCAGAAAAAGGGCGTTGATTATTTAGAAACGTTCAGTCCTGTTGCAAAGATGAGCACCATTAGAGTCTTGCTAAGCGTTACTGCTACAGATAATTTGAAACTAGCTCAGTTTGATGTATCGACTGCATTTCTTTATGGAAGTCTGGATGAAGAAATATATATGAAACAGCCTACTGGATATGATAATGGCTCTGGCAGAGTCTGTAAGTTAGAACGCAGTCTCTATGGTTTAAAACAAGCTCCGAGATGCTGGAACAATTGTATGACAGACTTTCTGTTAAAGTCTGGCTTCAAAACAGCTGAAGATCCATGTCTATTTGTAAAAAAGAGCAACGGGAAGAAGTTAATTCTAGCCCTATATGTTGACGACGGGTTAGTTGCAGGAGAAGATAACGATATAGAGAGTTTTCTTGATGATTTGAAAAAGCGTTTCAAAATAAAGACCAAACCCGTCGCAGATTATTTCCTGGGTATCGAAATTGAAAGAAATGAAAATTACATAAAGATCAGTCAGAAAGCATACACAAAGAAAGTTCTAGAACGTTTTGGTATGCAGAATGCACGACCTACGGGAACTCCTATTGTAAAAGATTCTCAATTAGGAGAAGATGATACCGATGACACAGAATACCCATATAGACAAGCTGTAGGAGCGCTTGCATATTTAATGGTTGGAACGAGACCAGATATTTGTTATGCCGTTGGTGTAGCTTCTAGACATTTGGAAAATCCAAAGAAGGATGATGTTATAAAAGTGAAGCGTATATTTCGCTATCTGAGTGGAACTATCTATAGATCTATAGATCATGGCATCAACTATTGCCGCGGAGGAGAAAAGAAGCTAGAATGCTACAGTGATGGAGACCACGGGGGGGATATTGAGAGCGGTCGCTCCACATCTGGCATGGTCTGTTTGCTGGCTGGAGGAGCAGTGTCCTGGCGCAGCCATAGACAAGTGTCAGTTGCAATTTCAAGCACTGAGGCGGAAATAGGCGCTGCCAGTGAGGTGGCAAGGGAGATAATTTGGATGAAGAGACTAATTGAGAATATTGATTGCCTGTCAGAAGTTCCAGTCCTATTCGTAGACAATGAGTCGGCCATAAAACTTGCTCAAAATCCGCCATACGAATTTTATAACAGAACTAAGCACATAAGGCTGCGACATTTCTTTATAAGAGAAGCTGTGCGAGATGAAACCTTAGTCGTTAAGAAGGTTCCCACAGAGACGCAGTTGGCAGATATTATGACAAAGCCAATGTTTAAGCCAAGACTGGTCAAGCTCATAAATCTGATGGGTTTGCAGTGACCGCTGGTCTAGTTAAGACCTGGAAAGGAGTCCTAGGAGAAGATGTTAAAGAAGATCGCCTTAGGATAGTACTCCTTTTAGTTTGACTCTGTCAGGTCGAAGTTTTTCGTTTTTTGGTTCCTTGTCATTCAATGTAATCTTTCTGAAGGATAATATATTATTTTCCCTTTTACGATCCTAGTATTCATTTAAAGGTAACGAGTGACGGGTTACGAGTAGCTCAGTCTTCCTAGATTTCACCTTCACAGAAAGATCTAAGTAGCCTTATAAAATAAGGATACTTAGATCTTTCTTAAGTAACTTCAAAAAATCGAATATGATTGAGATAAGATCACAATAATTATCAAAGTATTTTTTTTACTGTCGTTGTAAAAACAAGCACGCGGACCGCCTACGCGCCTGATGTTAAGCAGTTACCGCAGCTTACGGACGCGTGCAACACCAGAGGCACCACTCGCACGTTGTCGACCCTGCAAAAACCTTTTCAAACACTTCTTGAAGAACTTCATACCATAACTGATAGGAAAAATCCTCAACAGGGGGGAGCACATTCCACAATTAAAAGAGTCCTCGGAAGGAAACATCTCTGAAACCGAACTGTACGAGACTATTGCGGATCCAGAGTGTGAGGATGAACTGTCGGTGGCGAGCGGTGTGGTGATAAAAAGTAGCCGTGGGCATCATATCGAACAGTTCTTCAGAACAAAACCCATTGCACAAGCGGTAGAACACGCATAGGGAGGCAATGTCCTTTCCTCAGACTTAACGGCTCTAGGCCGCTTGTCAGCTTGGGATCGTCAACAATACCGGTCGGACGCTTCCGGACCTACTGAGTTGATATCCAGACGCTCCTGCCCAAAGGTGACAGCAGTACGCCACGTGTGGCCTGACTTGCGCTTTATACAGCAGCACTCTTTGCCTAGATGTGAAGTAGGTACTGCCTCGCCCTGTTTAGCACACCGAGCTTTTTGTATGCCAAATTCGAATTGAGAAGTCTATTTGAGAATGCTAACAAACAAGTCTTATATTTATGACAGACATCATCATGATTCGATAAATCTGTCTGATGAATGGCACAATTGCCGGATCCGCCGGATTATCGGATTCGGTTTTCCGGATTGCAATCCCTAGGTCATGGTTCCTAAACTTGTCCGTGTTTCAGCAAATGCCTAATGAGAATTTGTGAATGATTACTAACACAACTAGTATTTTCTCATTGCTGTGCGTTCAAGGGCATTCAATGTATAGGGAAAAAGCGATTTCCTTTGTTTGAGACCTTGTAATAAAAATGAAATAAATTTAATTTATACTTAGATAATTTCTACATTACCTACTGAGGAAACCATAGTATTTTCCTCAAGGTAAATATAATCTACGCCGCCGTGGCCGATTGGAGCTCGGCCCGAAACCCGGAGGTCCCGGGTTCAATTCCCAGGTCAGGCAAAGTGTGTGTCCATCATTAAAATCAAGTCATCGCTGCAATTGATGAGCATTGGCTTAATTACCACGCTTACCGAATGTGGGTTGGTAATCACAAACCCGGGCTATGTTCCGAAAAATTTTCGGATTTTTCGGAACATAGCCCGGGGTTGTCAATGATGGAGGCCTTTGCCCAGCCGTGGGACATTATATAGGCTATTAAATTAAAAGACTTTACTTTAGTACTAAATATAATCACCCGGTTTATGGTTGAAAATTTCATTTTTTCCATAGCGACTAGTCGTTTAGCCTGGGTAGACGCGGATTTTAGTAACGCCACTTGATTGCGACTAGCGCTCGCATTTTACTTGACTTCTTTTCTATGACGAATTCGACGATGCGCTATTCTAATTATGTACCTAAAATAGAGATTTGAAGCGCAATAAAATCGCTTTTATTTGGATTTTATAGTTTATTGCACTCCACTCCATAAAGGACACAGCACGGTCTAGAGAATTTGAGAAATAGGTATTTGTGAAATCTATTGCTGTCCTGTCGTTTGCAATTCTCGTGCTCCCCGCAGAGTGCGATAGAGACAGATGCAAATCGGACCGCAATTACCTATCAAAAGTACACAAAATCGACGTTGCGTAGGTAGTCCCCTCATCGAAAAGTTGACCGATTTAGCACTTTTTTCATTGAAAATTTAAAAAAGACCGTGGCCGTGTTCCTATGTTTTCTTTTTTTTGAAATAAACTCGTCAAATTAGTTTTCCTGGATGTTTGAATACAGCGTAAACATATTTTTTTTCGCATTTTGAATGCATAATTAATTTATTAAAAAAAGGAAAACATAGGGTCATGCCGATAGTGGCAATAGATTTTGTGGTAAAAAAATATTCCTCTACTAGCAAAATCCAGGGAGGAAACGGGACTACGTTTGTATGGGAGAACGGCGCTTCTGTATCCTCTTAGGCAGGATGCATAGTAAAATACACAGTAAGTGGTTTCAAGTCAGTCATTTGATGTGTAAAATAAAAAGCTGCTACCTGCTATGCTGTGTGAGCTCATGAGCTGTGTCATGCATGTCAGTGTGAGTGATCCCCAAATTTCCCCAATAATCACCGCAATGTTTCTGAACGCAGGTGTGACGTGTGCTGGTGGCCATTTTGGAAGCCATGCATTAATCAATCTGTGCTGTGCTGTCATTGTCAGCATTGTCAAAATTGTGACAGGAGGAGTGTGTGAAGTTAATCAGCAGAGCAAAGTTTATTTATTTTATTACATTTCATCAAAATACTGACGAATACAATCCATACAATTTTGTATATTGTAATATAACGAAATTCCATAAGTCACTTGTGTAACATTTTGATTAAGACTCTAAAATGGGCGACAAAAACAAATTAAACTCTAACGCTCAAGCAAAACACATTCCGAAAGATGCTCAAGTCATCATGTCCATCATGAAGGAGGTCGGAATCACAGAGTACGAGCCCCGCGTTGTGAACCAGCTCTTGGAGTTCACTTACCGATATGTAACATCGATTTTAGACGATGCGCGCGTGTTCGCAAATCATGCCAAGAAGAAGACGATAGACCTTGAAGATGTCAGGTTAGCAGTTCAGATGCAGCTGGACAAGTCGTTCACGAGTCCTCCACCACGGGAGGTGCTGCTGGAGATAGCCAGGGTGAAGAACGTTACCCCGCTTCCGCTAATAAAGCCACATTGTGGACTGCGGTTACCCCCAGACCGGTATGTAAACATTTAAAATGATTATGTTCTAGAATTTACTTAATAGCTCTTTTTATTGTTGAATTTGTAGAGCTTAGTTGAAATTGTATTATGCAGTGCTTCGACTGCCATCGTGATTTGACTCTTTTTCACATGCGTAAGTGATGTCTAGCTGTGCTATCTGCTCCATGCTGCTTGTTTGCCACACATATTGATAAAAAAACCTTTATTTACCTTTAGAAACAAGGACATCCAAATTAACATGAGATTTAGGAACAGGTAGAGACTGAGATTTATAGGTGGCAAGTAATATCACAAACGCAGACATAACAGAAATATAAAGAATAATAACTATAGGAGCGGAGAGAATACAATAGTAAATAAGTATTTACTAGAAGATTTTGTTTTCAGTTACTGTCTTTCGGCTTGCAACTACCGTCTCAAACAAGCTATCAAAAAGCCCCTCATCAAACCAGCACTGGCCTCAGCACCTGCTATCAAAACTGTCACAACGCCCAAACCCACTCCGGTACAGCAGAATGTTGTGGTGAAGAGGCCTCCCGGCATTGTCAATGTCGCCACTCCAAAAACAACAGTTGTGCCAAAGCCAGTGTTGAAATTCACATCTAGCAGCAAGGTATGTAAAAAAACATTATTTTAAAGTGTTATGAGCAATTCAAAAGACAAATAAGAATACTGTGTGAGTCTACTTGATTTTAACATCTGTTGCCATAGTGGTAGAGCGCGGACTAAACATTTAAACCAGATGCACTTACATCATCTATTTTGATTGAAGTATGAAGACACTACTTTCATCACTAACATAATCGCTGATTACATACTTTAATATCTGGATAGTAATTAAATTGCCCTACCTCCCTGCCCTCTAGCGCAAACTAAGTTTGGCTGCATTCGCAGTGAGAAAAATAAGGTTAACATAATAATATGTTGATACTGCTCGTTCGGTTTATTTTAGTTATTTCCACAGTTAAATGTCTTTGTAAAGGCATTGTACTTTGGGGTGAAGCCGCGGATATACAAACTATCTTTGTCCTCCAGAAGCGACCGATCAGATCCATCTTTAAGCTCCGTGCACGGGCTTCACTTAGAGAGCTTTTTAAGGAAATTGGTATCCTTACTGTAGCTTCACAATAAAGGGTGTAAAAAGACTTACCGAATCCGACACCTACGTATTCTGCACATCATCAGGACCATTTTCTCTTTCTAGACCAAACCTGGGAACTAAATACAATAGTTACCAAGTTAATTAAGGTCAAAGTCAAAACAAAAATCTCAAGATTTTGATGAAAACAAACTCTAATCATTATTACTTAATTTTTGTCCTAATCAAAATTTCAAGTATTTTCTAGCAAAAAATTGCTTCAAAACGATCAACTTGCAATGGTACATCGTGCAGCGTACCCCTTTACGTAACAAACAGCCACGCACAGAAGCGCAGGAGCGGTCTGTTGCACGCGTTACATTGCGTAGTCCGTTTTTAGGTTTAAAATTGACACCTTAAAAAAAATTTCGTTTACCATCAATAATTTATTTTTTCTGTGACTTGATTTAATGGTCTGAGTGCGTCGACGCCGGCTTCGTTGAGGGTCTTATTACACCCTGTATATTTACAACTGCATTGTTTTGTTAAGAAAAAATATTGGTCTCTATACTAAACACAGTGATATACACTCGCGAGCAAAAGTATGGAATCACTAAATTGGAATTGACTCGGCGCGATCTTGAATACTTAATTACTAGTTATATAAGAATAACAAAAATGCTACCATTTTAAAGGTTAAACTGTTAACTTTAAATTGATACCAAATTCATTTAAATCACACCAGTATTTATGGAGCTATCCCGGATTTAGTGGAGGGATAAGGAAAAAGTTATGTTTCAATCGTTTGATACGTCGCGAGTTGCGCCCTATAGAAGCACGTGTTATCGGATTTTATTTGTCAGTCGGATTTCATACGTTGACCGGTACACATCTCCGCTACTTTTGACCTTGAACTTGGACGACAATGAATACTACACCTACAGAAGCAGCACAAATCGTCGCCCTATTGCAAGAAGGGCTCAGCCAGCGGGCTGTCGCACGTCAGCTCCACATAAGCCAGTCCTGTGTTTCGAAAGTTTACAAACGCTTTCGGGAGACTGGTGGCTTTATCCCGAGACCAAGATCTGGACGGCGCCCGTGCACATCGGAGAGGGGTGACCGTTTTATCGAGTCAACCTCTCTCCGAAATCGGCATTTGATTGGTGTCGACGTCCAACAGGAGCTCCGAAATGTTCGTGGGGTAGCTGCCAGCGAGAGGACAGTTCGTCGAAGACTTAAGCAAGCTAATTTGACTCCAAAAAGGCCTGCCACAGGCCCGAAACTGCGGCAGGTCACCGACAAGCTCGCCTTCAATTTGCTCGCTCCCATCTTGATTAGGAGGTTGAGCAATGGAGGCGAGTCCTGTTCTCCGACGAGTGCAGAATGTGTTTGCACGGCAGCGACCGAAAGGGGTCGAGTCTACAGGCGGCCTGTGGAGCGATTTGCGCAGTTTCTTGTATGATGTGGGCCGGCATTTCCTTCGACGGTAAAACGGAGCTTGTTTTCGTGCCTGGCGGGGGACGAGGGGGCGGTCTAACTTCAGACCGCTACATTTCCAATAATCTGCTGGAACATGTCGTTCCCTATGCGGGATATATCGGTGATGACTTCCTTCCTATGCACAATAACGCTCGTTGTCACACTTCCCGTGCCACAACCGAATACCTTGAAGAAACTGGTATCTCCACATTGGACTGGCCAGCGCTCAGCCCGGACTTGAATCCCATTGAGCACGTGTGGGATGAACTGAAGAGGAGGTTTCGTTACAGCAATCCTGCTCCTTCAAGTGTGAATGTGCTGAAATCGGCTTTGATAGAGGAGTGGGAAGGCATCCCGCAAGAAACGATTCAGAGGCTGATTAGGTCAATGAAGCACCGTCCACGAGCAGTTATAAGGGCGAGAGGAGGGGGGAACACACAATATTGAAACTTGATTTTAAGGCCAAATATTTTTTTGTTGTTTTCTTCATTTATTATTTTTCCATATTCCTTATGTTTCCTAACTCCTTCACTTTATCCGAAATAGCTCCTTAAATACTGGTGTGATTTGAATGAATTTGGTATCAATTTAAAGTTAACAGTTTAACTTTTAAAATACCATTTTACCAGTACCATTTTTATTATTCTTAACTAGTTATTAAGTACTCAAGATCGCACGGAGTCAATTCCAAGTAAGGGATTTCATACCTTTGCTCGCGAGTGTTTGCAAAAATACTAAGAATAAGGAGCGCTTCCACTCTTTAGGCTACAAAAAGTTTTAGGATCCTTTATGGGGCAAGGTATGCATTATTACAATCCCAAAAGTCATTTGTGAGTTACCACTACATAGATTCAAAAATCACATCAAAGCAGCTGTATTGAAAAAGGGCTATTATACTACACTATTATCTATCTATGCTATTATCCTAGACTATGCCGATTGTTGTTATTTAGATATTTGCGAAAATTTCCTTAATAAACTCGAGCGCCTCCAAAATGTCTGCATACGCATGTTACGGTTTGCGTAAATTCGATCATGTCTCTCAATTCCGGGCACAGTTGAAATGGCTTCCAATACGTTTTCGCCGAGATCTTCATATTCTGTCTCTTCTCTACACTGTCTTGTTTAATCCCCTTTCACCTCCGTACCTCAAGGAACTATTTCACTTTCTGCAATGTGCCAAAAGTGAAGACATGCGGTCTTGTCGGAAACTGCATCTAACAGTCCCCTCACATTCCACTTCCTATTATTCCAAATCATTTGTTGTTCGCTCCATTCGTCTGTGGAATTCCTCACCTTTACCCATCCGCAAATCTCAGTCCTTACTTGTCTTTAACACATTCACTGCCCCCAAGATTTTCTTGAAGTTCATCGAGATGCCGCCATATAAAACTGCGGACACGCTATGCGTGTTCGCGGCATTGCGTTTGGGAAAAAAAGTGAACACGCCGCGCGTGTTCTTGGCACTGGTTAAAGGTAAAATTCTTTAAACGGCTATTTTTCGGTTTAAACTATGTTTACCGGTTAGTATTTCTTGTACTGTGCGAGAATAAAGGTGTCTAAAATAGTGTCGTGAGTTTTGCTACTTGGAATTATGGTGGAAAATAGATTTTATGGTAAGTAAATGTATTATAATGTAATAACTACTTGGTTCTCAAACTTGTTTCACCAAAACCCCCATACATCAATAAAAAGTTTGCGGTTACTGTGAATTGTAACATTGGAACTGTTTATTGTTCAAGTACATCCGTTTTAATATTATATTGAGTGACAATACTTTTTAAACGTTAGTCTATGAATGTATGAATTCATTTAAATTATTAAACCGATAAAAGCTTTCAACTGCGGAAAGTTTGTTTACATTATTAATCTCGTATTATCGTGTTGTTGGTTGGGTGGCCTTACCTAACCACATACGTATGAATTAAATTCAAAATATTTAAATGAAATAAATTGCCTTCTACCATTTTTTAAAACTAGAAAACAATAGCGATACATATTATGGGTGCAATAAAACTTAGTCAACATCGTAGTTATCTTAGCACAAAAAAGTGAACCAGCAGGTGTGCCATTAGACACATTTTAGACATCGTCAATTGCCAAATGTAAAACACCGAAAGGCGAAGCAGGATAAAACCCCACACTTCTCAGTTAGCCCGACAATAACAATAATTGGTATTCAGTCAGTAACGGCATGCATCTCTTATCGTGCGAAAACCCATATATCTATTTATCGTATCGTGTGTGTTATTGCAACAATGACCCATGTCGAGTATGGGCAAGCAAGGCCTTTACCGCAGCAGGTAGCGGGAGTAGTATTGGTACTGATATGCTCAAAGTTCTTGAAAGAAACTCGTGTGCCAGCACAAATGAGGCGACGATTCAACGTCAATCTTATTTTCCACCGACTTCAAAAAAAGGAGGAGGTTCTCGATTCGACTGTCTGTTTTTTTTATGTTTGTTACCTCATAACTTTCGACTGGGTGAACCGATTTTTATCATTCTTTTTTTATTTAAAAGCTGGTGCTTCTTGAATGGTCCCATTTTTTTGGTCTAGTTCTGAGTGGCATCCATGGGAAATCCATATAAGTCTTAAATCTAGATAGACAAAATGCGCGACATATGGACGAATAACACAATATTACGCCAACCGATTTTGATAATTCTTTATTTATTTGAAAGCTGATGGTGCCCGTGTGGTCCCACTTTAATTTGGTCCAGTTCTGACAGCGGCATCCATGGGAAATCCATATAAGTCTTAAATCTAGATAGACAAAATGCGCGACAAATGGACGGGTAACTCAATATTGCGCCAACCGATTTTGATAATTCTTTTTTTATTTGAAACCGTGTGGGTTTATTGGAAAGGATTACTTCAAGGGTAGTTTGATGAGTGTTAGGTTCTGATTATGGGATCCATGACAAAGTAACGGAACTCTTCAATTCTTAGGAGCAATTGGACGATACTTTTTCGATGTATAAAATAAATAAGAACTATTCACTGAAAATCAAGAAATAAACAAAAAGAAATAATTGCGTATTCTTCTAAAACTTATACGATAGTATAATGTAGGTACAATTATTGTTATTGTTGGAGTCGGTGTCGGTGTGATTACACAATTATTTCTTTACTTTTTAGTGCTTTGTTTTGGAATACTATTTTTGAAGTTGGTTTTTTTTTGTTATATTTTTATTAGGACAATATTATGACAGCACGATGGAGCCCCCTCCGTAAGATCAGTAATTAATTATTATAATATTAGGTTAAGCTCGCGTCAAACTTCTAGTCCACTGAGTAGATTCGCGTATTAGCAATACCTTTTTTTTATAGGAAAAAATAGGAATGTGGGACTCAAGACAACTTCAGAGCGGACTAAAAGTTCGACGAGAACTGTAGTGTGTGATACCTAAGTGGAATGTGAGCGGAGGCTTGATACCGTGTCTTGCTAGATCTCCTGACTTAATTTTTATTTCCTATGTGTGGGGAGGTGAAAAGACTCTTGTACGTTGAGGAGGCACAAAGCTATGATGACCTCAGATGATAATTTCTACTTTCGAGCAAATTAAAATATCTACCTTATAAGACACTTGTTTATTCAACGAATAGTTTAAAGAAGCGCACGCGTTTGTGTTTTGAGATAAGTGATTTTTCAGCTTATCACTACGAATACTACGATCGTTTCGATAAATGGCATCGCGTACACAGATAATGTGATGACGTGAGCGTTGCCAAGTATTTTAAATGGATATTTTAATTTACACGCCATATGAGACTTTAATAAAAATTAAAGAAATCGTTAAAGTTGCATCTCGAAATATTTATTTTGAGATTTGGTGCGTCCATTCCAGGTCACCCTGTATTTAAACGCGACAAATTGATAACTTTCTACTTTTTGAAGTCAGTTCAAAATCACACATCGCAAGCTTATAACTTCAAAATTAGCGAAGCGTTCAATCGAATAAAAAAGTTTGGGAACCTAAGGGCAGCTTTAGTAAGTGAACACGCCGAGCGTGTTCTCGGCACCACATAACACCTTTTTTCGTGAAAAATTATAACTAGTTTTTTTAGGTGGCCGATTCAATATGCCATAGCCTGTACCTTACAAATGATGTACAACAAATTTGAACAGAAAATATGGCCTAGTTTGAGAAAAAGTACCAAAACATTGTAAACACGCCAGGCGTGTTCTTGGCATAGAGACTTAGCTTAGCCTGAACACGCCAGGCGTGTCGGTGGCATTGAATGAGTTAAATCCCAAGTCAAATCATACTTCCTCTCTCTGTAACCTAGTATTTTATTATGTCTCATCCTTTATTTTTCAGTCCTTAAAAATGTAAACTGGTGATCCTATTGCAATACCGTATTTTATGTAACACAATTCATTTAGTTTATTATTTAAATATCTCTTACTTATCCTTTATTTTGCATAGCCTTACCCGTTATATTATACAAGTCTCTCTTCAGAAGGTAGTCTGGAAGAGATCGCTTTAAAGCGATAAGACCGCCTAAATTGTACATTTTATGTCTACTTACTGTTTAACTTGCTGTATTTGTTTGTTTGTGCAATAAAGATTATTTATCTTACACAAGACTACCTTATAGATAAAAATGCCTGGGTGTAAGCTCTCTGCTCGCTAACATAACTCTATTGTATCAGATATTTCATTGTAATACCTAGTTAATACTTAGTTTATACTGACTAACAATTTTAAATGGCCTTAAGTTTATATTCTTTAGATTAGACACTCAGTAGGTTTATTTGTATAAAAATGACACATTGTACTTTGCTAACGCCTGTTGTAAACCCAAAACAAGTTTAAAAGAGTAACTGCTGAGTTTCTCGCCGGGTCTTCTCAGCAAGAAACAACTCCGATGCGGTGGTAGAGTCGCATTATGTCTGTATACTGTGTATTTATATATCTATATTATTATAGTAATTATGTCTATTATTTAATATATCTTTCTTTAAATGATTTGAAAGTACTTACTTACTGTGAAAGTCTATTTGAATAAAGTTATTTGAGTTTGAGTTTTAATTATTCAAATAGCAATTAAGGAGAACCCTTAACAAAGGAGACCCTCACCAAATCAATCATCAACCAACATTGATTCATAAAAAATATCGAACTCCAATTTCATAATAACCTTTCTTTTTTGATTGTCCCTATTCAGGTGGTAGCAAAGCCCGCGGTGCGCGTGACTGCAGGGCCCTCGGCGCAGGGGCCTATCAAGATGGAGGTCGACGATGTGACGCCGCAGAAGCGCAAACGCGAAGACGATTACGACTTGTAGTCCGATCCTTTCTCATTAGTGTAAGATACGTTTTGTTAACTTTTATGAAATATAGTTTTTTTATAATAAAGGTTTTTTTGTGTTTGATAAAGTATGAACTGTTTTAGGCTGATTTCAGAGTCACGCGTTTGATCAGCGCCAGTCACACGCGCACGCTTACAATTACACTAGATAGTAGTTGCGTTTCCGACGACTCGACGTAGACTAGTCACGACGCCTTTCAAAAGGTACTATCTAGTGTAACTGTAAGCGCGCGTGTGGCCATATGGCGCTAATATACGTTTATGCAGCGTGACCCCATGTATTCATAGTTTAGGTCCTAAATAGGGTTTAACCCCTAATTAGGGGTTTATATCTAGGGTGTAGTGAAAAGTTATTTGAAAGGTAGAAATAAGAGGCTCCTTGAATACTAATTCATTTAGTCTGTAAACTTTCAATTAACAAAGGGCCCCGCTTGCAAAGGTAGAAATTTTAAAGTACATAAATCTATAGGTAGTAACATATACCAACTCGATTATTTAGGACCTAAACCATTAATACATGGGGTCCCGCTGCATATACCTACGTATATCCGGCGCTGATCAAACGCGTGACTCTGAAATCAGCCTTAAACAGATTGTCCTAGTTTGTTGTATTAAGTATCACTCATACATAATACATCAGTATTGCTTTTGGTTAAAGTTAGAGTTTTATTATCAAGTATGCTTACAGAATGGGTGGTGGTAATGATAATACAAAACTTTCTTTTGTGATCATCACTATTATGTAGATTTACTTTTTGTGTAATATTTAGTTGTTCCAGATACAATATTTGGCTAGGTTTCTATGGCACGCTATCATTCAGGTCTAGGTAATGTTAAATTTTTATGTTTGGTTGGCGAAACTCAGCACCCTTAAGGCCTGAGATTATGTTGTGCTGTAACTTACGTAACTTACCTACATGAAGTTTGAGCTAAAGAGAAGACATTTTATAAGAGGATTCTGGGCCCGCGCACTTTAATCCGCTACGCTCCGCGAGCGTCCGCGAGGTTTCGGCGGATTTTTGGTTCGGCGTACTTTTAGGCGCTTTGCAGACGGCGGGGCGGGGCGGTCTTTCTGACCGCGAAGGAATAAAGACCGGGTCTGCCCGTCTATGCCCGCGACTGCCCTCACGGCGAACACAAAGCAAAAAGACCCGCCGCCAGTCCCCCCGGGCACCTGCGGCGCGGTTCTTTTTGCCCTCTGTGTGCGTTTGTAGTATAGGATTCACTTTGTGCTATCGTTCGCGGCGAAATTGACCGGCCCGGCCCCGCCCCGCCGTCTGCAAAGCGCCTTAACCGCCGTGTGCGTTGCTCGATACAGTTTGTAAGGGATCTATTTTGGCAAAAAAAAATTACGCCGCGGATAAGACGTCGTCTGAGTAGGCCTTTACTTTGTGAGATATTTCGCAGCCATCTCACAAGATAATTTTACAATCATCATCTTTTGGTAAGTGAATAAAAACATATGTAAAAAATATTTGGTCTTTAATGCAATAAATAACATGTATAGAAAACTAGGGTACAAAATATATATTTCTTACACTTTATCCTTATATCATACAGATATAAATCTCGCATGCTAACATGATTTTAAAGGATTCAAAAATCAGCCACTTATTTTTTTTCATATTTGTAGAATCCTTCTCCAGTCTTAACTCCGAGCTTTCCTTCAGAAACGAGTTTGTTCAGGAGGGGAATAGGTTCAAACAGAGCCTGGTCAGGGAACTTCTTGTGCCAGCCATCGAGGATGAACTTGTTGGTGTCCAGGCCGACGTAGTCCGCCAGTTCGAGGGGGCCCATGGGGTAGCCGGCGCCTAGCTTCATGGCAATGTCGATGTCGCGAGCTGACGCGTCACCTATAGACAAGATGATCATGATCAGACTACTTACTTATCTTACTTATTTATACATTACATGTTCGATTTACTTTGACCTCCAACATTTAATCTAAAAAACAGCATGTCATGTTGCAATGAACCAAAAAATATGATAAAAAGACTAAATTATACAAAATATAGAAATAAATGTAGTAAAGCTATTTTTAAATGTAACGTTGAGCATGATAAGCAGAGTATATTAGACTGTAACAAAAATATCAAAAAAATATGGGAAAGAATTAATGACTTATTAGGAAACAATAAGCAATCTTTAGGTAGTGTGAAGGAGATATGTGATAGGTTTGCCGCAAATTTTACGAGTGAAATAAATCAAATAAAACATGTATGTTCTGATAAATGGTTAGGTAGAGATATTTATGTTAAGAGATCGGACACATGCATGAGATGGCAGCCAGTTAGTAGTGAAGATGTCAAACGCGTAATTGACCAAATGGATAAAAATAAGTCACCTGGAAGTGATCTCGTGCGAATGTCGGACCTAAAATTAGTTGTTGAGAAAGTCAGCCCTATTATAGCAAATTTAATTAATTTGTCAGTGAGTCAGCATAGTTATCCTTTGAAATTAAAAGAAACCATCATTCGTCCCATCCATAAAAAAGGTGATCGTAAAGTTTTTTCCAATTATAGACCCATAGCTATTTTGTCAAGTGTTGATAAAGTCATAGAAAAATGTATCGTAAACCAACTAGGTAATTACCTGCGGAAAAATAAAGTACTGAATGAATGTCAACATGGTTTCCAGAAGGGTAAAAGCACAAATACATTGTTATCAAAATTTACAAATGAAATTAATTCTTACCTAGAAGATAAAAAATTCGTAGTAACAGTGTTTTATGATTACAAAAAAGCTTTTGATACATTAGAAATGGAAACACTTTTAAATGGGATGGACGAGTGTGGTGTTGGGCAGCCGTTGAATCAATGGTTTCGCAACTATCTAACGGCGCGCTATTGTCGTGTTAAAGTGGGCGATACCCTCAGTGAGGAGACTGAGGTTAAATGCGGCGTCCCCCAAGGATCCGGGTGCGGGCCAATTTGCTACCTTCTTCATGTAAATAGTTTATGTGGAGTACTTTGCCACTGCTCGGCTTACATGTTTGCTGACGATTTATGCACTTTACGCGCCGGTACCGATCTCGCACAGACATGTCGCTTAGTACAGCACGATATAGATGCGGTCGTTCGCTGGTCGCATGACAATGGTATCACTTTAAATTCAGAAAAAACTAAATTCTTAATTTTACACTCACCGTACTTAAAGCCTTTAAATTCACCTCCATTTATGTATACCCATAGCTATTCCTGCCTCCATGACAATCTTGCTAATTGTAAATGTAACCCTATTGATAAAGTGGACTGTGTAACATACCTAGGTGTTAAAGTAGATGCTAACTTCTCATGGTCTTGTCATATTGATCATATCTGTGATAAATTAAGATTACTTCTGGGTAAATTCTACCACTTAAGTTTTAAAGTACCAACTACAACATTGAAAACTCTTTATTTTGCATTAGTGGATTCAATTTTGAGCTACGCCCTTGACAGTTATGGTCTTACGTTTAAAAGTTATATTGAAAAACTCGAAGCTATTCAGATTAGATTTTTAAAACTACTTGTCAATAAAAAAACCAGAGCTCTTTGTAAAGGTGACTATTCTAAATTATTTAAAATTTGCAAAGTTCTACCTGTTCGATTTAAACATAAATATCTACTGGCTGTAAATAATCATGGCAGTCTTGAGCTTGACTTGTCACTAGTGAATCATAACCACAGTACTCGCTTGAAGTCCGAGGGTAAATTCGTAGTACCGAGAGTTAACAATTACTTTGGAGATAGAACGTTAAAAAAACGAGTGCCGTACATATTAAATTGTCTGCCTAGGGTTATCCGTCAGGAGACGAATAAAAAGACGTTTAAAAGGATGCTAAAAAGTTACCTTTTATCGCTATGTTAGTCCATAAGTTTATGTAACTAATGTTACTAATGTTTTATGAAAATATTATGTAAGTGAGACTCCTGATCCCACAGACAAACTGTGTAAACAGTTTTGTGGGACAGTGTGTATTTTTATGTAAGCTTGATTTCTTTAATAAATAAATAAATAATAAATAATAATAACTGGTCGCCGTATACAAAGCGACGTGATGACGTGGACACTTTTGTATTCATTGTCGTCAATACGACATGGTCCTTGACTTTTGTTTTTTTCCTAATCAACTCAGCTCTTGTATTCCTAGATAGTTTGATCATGATGTTTTTCTGTAATTAGATATCTGCCCTAGATACAATAAAATAGAAAAGTGATACATAAGGTGTATTTAGCAAGATGCGGGATTTTATCACGCACGCACGCGGGATTGCGGGAAAGTGGAAATTAGGGTGTGTCTGAAATTATACTTTTTATAGCATGTAATAATGTGTTTTTGTTAGAAATATATTAAAAAGCTTGTTAGACTGTTCTTACAAGATAAATCTAACAAGATTTTTAGCAGGTTCAGGGGTATATGTAAAAACGTAACTTTATATTAAGTTCAAAATCCCGGTACATTTGTTCAAAAGTGTGACTTAACCAAGATTGGGTAATCAATGCTTTGTAATAACAGGAATTGCTGCAGCTTTGCACTGCATAAGTAGTTAATGATAGTCACAGATAAGGTAAGGAGTAACAACCAACCTCTTTCATACAGCCTGATGGCTTCACAGATGTAGGGCACCAATAGTCTGTTGACAACAAATCCAGGAGTGTCTTTGCAAGTGATGCAGGTCTTGCCGACTGCCTTGCCCCACTCCATCATGGCCTTGTATGTGGCTTCAGATGTCTCAGAACCCTTCACTACCTCCAACAGTCGCATTACAGGCACTGGGTTGAAGAAATGGAGGCCGCCAAATCTGATAACAATTCAATTTAACAAATTAGAGAAATCTTCTAAAATCTTGCCAGATCATCATGTACCACTCACTCACCATAAACCTATTCGCACCTTAGGGCCTTGATGAAGCAACAAGCCACTAAATATTAAGTAATGCAATAGTAATTTAATAATGTTATTCAGTGCCTTCTCTGCTTCTTAGCTGCTTATTATAACATTGATATCAAAATGTAATCTTACTTGTCTTTCCTCTTCACAACTGAGGATATCTCATTGATGGACAGTGAGGAAGTGTTTGAAGCCAGGATGGTGTGAGCAGGTGCAGCCTGAAAATTACATCATAATTATTCATTTCATTTCAAGTTTTGACGACACGATTGGCGTAGTGTGCTGTAGCACGGTTTCTCGCCTCGATTTTCGTAGTGTCCTGGGTTCGATTCCCGGTCGGGTCAATTTAGGTTTTCTGAATTGACTCGGGTCTGGGTGTGCTGGGAGACGCCCCTAGCTTATTTCCTTGTGTGGTACCTCGTAACACAGGGATTTAATAATCCCTACTTCGAGACCATTACAAGAGGTGTGTTATCTGGCGCATATTTATTTTTATTTATTTTATAAGTATTTACAAAGGTATTGGCACATCAGGTTACCACAACTGTCGATTTTATTATCCTCCATAGATTTTGATTACACCAAAAAGTCACCAGCGTTATTATGACACACGGTCACTTTCACTGTAACAAATTCAATTTCAATAAAGATTGGCCGCAACTAATGGGTGTTTTTGTGTTAAACCCTATTCTACAATGCCACGTAAGAAAATATGGTGTGGTTGGTTGGTAGGCAGGAGTCCGATTGGAAGACTGGAATTACCATTTCTGCTGCCTAGTAATTATAAACACATACTTTGCCAATCATAACTTGATCTATACTGAATCATGTCTTGATCATACTGACCTAATTTAGTTAGTTAGAATCTACAATTAAATTTTTGTAAGTTTTTTGTAAAAAATAACTAACCTCATCAAGCTGCTTGAAAAGTTTGTGTTTGACACTCATGTTCTCCACAATAGCTTCCACTACCAGGTCAGCAGTCTTCGCACCCTCCACCGGGTCTGTGACGACCTTGATCCTGCCAAGAGCTTCAGCCACAAACTTCTCGCCTTCTTTAGGGTTATCCTTGTACACTTTCTTGGCAACACGGCCAAGGTTAGCCCCGATCGACTTCTGTGCCTTGGCCAGCACTTCTGGACTAACATCAACAAGGGTCACATTTTGACCAGCCTGTGCAGCAACCTGTAAGTAAGTTCAGACAAGTGCACATTAGTACTTTCTGTGAGAAAATCATACTTTCTCAGTAATTAGAGGTCACTTGTAATTCAATTCTTACCTGAGCTATACCTGAACCCATCAAGCCGCCACCGATCACGGTCACATTTTTGATTGCACTTTGTACGCTGGCCGAGCTGGAAAACTTTCTAGCAATACCTCCGAACTGAATCATTTTGAATAATAATAACTATAATATATAAATAATTATATTATAAATAATTAGGAAACTACGTTGCTACAGTGAGCGATTGAGATACCTAGTAAAAATAGTTAATTCCAAAGTTCACTTTATCGCGGAGCGGCTTTCAACAAGTGTCTTTTTTTCTTTAATCTATGAATGAACAAGTGAATAAACTTTGAAGTGGTACTATCTATCTGAAATTCTAGTCGTGTCGAACTCGCACAAACCTTTTACCACTGTTTGAGACAATTTTGTTTTTTCTCGCTCTAACAAAAACTATTAAAATGAGAACCAGAGTGAGAAATCAATAATCTTACTAATTTTTATAAAATAAAGACGAAAGTTTGTGATGATGTATGTCCTATGTATGTATGATTGTTACTCTTACACCCAAAAACTAGTAAACGGATTTGGATAAAATACAGCTTATACTTCAGAATAACACATAGGCTACAATTCGTAAAGATTTTATTTAATTCGGCCACAATAACGGAAAGTATATATGATATATACAATTAGCAGTGATAAAAGATCGAGAAGTTGTGAAGGTACCACCTATAACCGATGACAGCATTGACAGCCGATGTCAGTAAACTGACATAAGATGACATTTCATTCAAGCCAAAGGCCGTTCCAATAGTTGTTTTAGTTTTCAAGTTAAATCAAATTCTGTTTACTTTTAGCAGTTTTCGGGGGTCCTGCTCAAACCACATAGAGTTAATAAAACTATATTTTCAAATTATGGATTCAACGTTTGTTCAGTTATTTTGGTGAGAAAAATTATTAAAAAAAATAATAATTTAATTTTGTGTTACTTTGGGAAAGGTAAATTATAATTAAGCTACATAGATTCAGAACGATTATTTTGTTTTGTGATCTTAAAGATTTCAATAAAATATTTATTTAATTGTTCTTAGTTTTAATGTTAATTTGATTTAAGCTTGTGTAATTATCTTGTCCTTTCCTTCATCGCCCTGTGCCAACATCTAAAATGGGTAAGTAATCTTCCTAGTCGCTTAAATTTTTATCACGGCGGTATCAACACAAATAGATAATTTTAACCGTAGCGCCATAAGATAAAACCGGATTCACGTCAGGTTCGCAACGGCAAGTGATTGTTCCGGTCGTGGTTTACGTCGTTCCCTGCTTTCACATTATTCTACTGTACATTTTTAATAAGTAAAATGAATAAGCTGGCCGGTCTTTCAAGGAACTTTAGTAGTTCCTCTGCTTCTTGTAATGCTATTAAAAACGTGACAGTGATTGGAGGAGGACTGATGGGCTCCGGCATCGCTCAGGTAAGCTTGTTTTGGATTGTGTACAGCATGCCTTATCATAATGGACTTTAGAGTGTAAGAGATACACCTTAGCCTAATATAGTTTCTGAAGTAAGCACAATGGTCGTAAAATTATTGTAAAAAAATGCTATGTCCATTTCCAACATTTTAACATTTTATTTTTAAGGATCAAACCATCAAAGCAAGATATTTCCTTCAAAACAAGCCTCTAAAGAACCTTCATGTGTAAAAATTCTTGATGAATTGTGAAATCATAGAGAAATGTTGCTTCTCTAATATTTCTAAATAATTTAGGTTGCAGCTCAAGCAGGCCAAAATGTAACAATCATAGATATTAAACCTGAATTGCTAGAGAAAGCTCAGAAGTCAATTCAGAATAACCTGATCAGAGTTGCCAAGAAGATTTACAAAGATGACAAAACTAAGTTGGATGCTTTTGTCAGTGAAGCGGCTACCAGGATTAAGGTCTCAACCAAGCTGGAAGATGGAGCTAATGCTGACCTGATTGTAGAAGCTATTGTGGAGAAGCTGGAAACCAAACAGGAACTCTTCAATAAACTTGACCAGGTATGGTATTCTAGAAAGAATATATTTTTTTAATTTTTTTTTTTGTGAAGAAAATTATTAAATGATAGCGACACTTTTATTTCATTCACAAACATTTTAATAAGTTATGTTTCCGAATTTCAGTTGGCACCTCCACACACAATCTTGGCTTCTAATACATCTTCCATCTCAATCAACGAAATTGGAGCTGGTATTCAGAGGAAAGATAAGTATGTCAAACCATACATGCTATCAATTCTCTAGATTTATGCTTCTATCTAAAAGATTTTTTGTTGTATCCATCATTTCGTTGGTTAGTTTCTTTGAATAAAAAAAAAATAAGGCAAAACTTCCATAAAAAAAACACCTCTCTCAATTAAGCAGAGCTTGTACTGTTATGGAACTTATGAACCCTCATTCCAATTGCCAGAGACTGATTGAATATACAGATGTATGTACATAATTTGTATTCCTACAAACTTTAGATATTGCTTTATTTCAAACCTAGAAAATCTGGTGCCCCTGGTTTGATATCTATACTGATATTGTAGCACAGAAAGATTTGATCGTTTGTTTGTTTGTATTGAATAGGCTTCGGAACGACTGGATTGATTTAAAAAAATATTTCATTAATATGAAGCTACATTATCAGGGAATAACATAGGCTATATTTCATTATGATTGTTAATTTAAATCAAGTCCGAGAAAAGCGGGCGAGATGTGCTTTACCGACGCCGCGATGACATGCAATTACTTTTGACAGAACGAAGTCAGTTAAGGCAGCTAGTACATTCATATGGGTAGTAATGTAATAATCTATTGGCCTGATGGTATGATCTCCAACTTTTGCACCAATGGGCTTGTCAAATTTTTGCTTATATTAATTAGGATCAGCTATTGAAATTTTTAATCCATTAATGCTTCTTAATTTTAGGTTTGGTGGTCTCCACTTCTTCAACCCTGTTCCTGTGATGCGTTTGCTGGAGGTCATCAAGGGTGACCACATCTCTGAGGAGACTTATCAGGCTATGATGGAGTGGGGCAAGTCGGTGGGCAAGACTTGTATCACTTGCAAGGACACACCTGGATTTGTGGTGAACAGGCTTTTGGGTCCGTACAGTGCCGAAGCTTTGAGGTTATATGAGAGAGGTCAGTATTTCTTGGTAATTTTTGGGTTGATGTGCGTCAACTACTAAAGACACATATCATTTTCAGGCTAGTTTTTTTTTTTTCCGCGCGTTTGCGGTCGCTTTGGCATACGCGCTTACGCGCGCGCTACATTTCGCGCTTCAGAAATCCAAACTTGCGTACACGGGCTTCGCGGCGTGTTCGCTCGAACCGGTAGTGGTTAGTCAGCTTCAGGACTGTATGAGCTTATAATCGCGTCAACGCTCGTACGAGTTACGCCTGTAGGCGCCTACTTGTGCCCCAAAAACGAGCTTATACGCGCGTATAAAACGCTACCTGCCTGAAACCGCTTCTAGCATGGGGAGATTGCATGTTGCAAGGGTAGCATTTCAAAAAGTTTTGTTTGGCTAAAATACTAGCATGTTCCTATTCTATTGCTCTTTACATTTAAAGAAAATTAACCTTGAGGTGAATCTATCAAAAATGTTAATTTAAATATTGTTTAAAGTAAAGTAAACTAAAAAATCATTTATTCATTCAAGCTTGTACAAAGCACTACACTATAAGGCATGTCAAAAAAAAAATTAAAGAAATAATAATGATAAACGTAAATAAAATAATACAACAATAGAACATATCGTAAAAAAACATAATGCGAATCTATGGTGTATGGTGAAAGGAGCCTGTTCGCGAAACATGTAAGCATGATTAAAACCAAAATCTCCTGTCAGAGCGAATATTGCGTAACATAGCAATTGAGATAATTTCACCTCTTTATTTTCATAGGAGAGGTAGTCATTCCGAAAAGTGTAGCACACCTGGTGGTTAGATGATGCAATTAATGAGGCTACACATTTTTAACTTTTTAGATTAATACGACGACCGACTTGGTGTAATGGTTAAGAAGTTGGCTACTACACCAGAGGTCGCGGGTTCGATCCCCGCACAGTACAAACATTTGTGTGCATGAACATGTCTGTTTGTACTGGGCTGGGTGTCTCCTATGTATAATAAGTATGTATTTACAAAAGAAAATGTATTTAAGTATGTTTATCCGTTGTCTAGTATCCCCCCCAGGTTGTATTGTCTGTGAGTATCCCATAACACAAGCTTTAATTAGCTTACTTTGGGGCTAGATGGCGCTGTGTGGAATAATGTCCAGGGATATTTATTTATTTATTTATTTATAATAAATTAGCAGTGTCTTATTATTCTTTAAAATTAGTCCTCTGAATTACGTCTTAATGTGTGTATTTATAAAATTTGTTAGAATGTAATGTCGAAATATTGTGCTTCAATTGTACTTATCTGTAATTAGACTTAAAATCTGAAAATCCCTGTGGTTACGGGATGCCTTGTTGCGTGGTGGATCGGTTTTGGGGTTACAAATTATGAAACTAAGATGTCTCTATAACTATTTGTCAAAACACTTTACATAGTGGGTGTAGTTCAATGTTAAACAATACTGATTATGATTCATGTAAGTACTATTTTATTATTTATATAAACAAAATGTCAAAAAAAAAAACATACATAATATATCTATAAACTGGACGACTGCCGAGTGAGAAGAAAAGATAAGATAAGATAATCTTAATAACACTGTTCAAGCTAAATTGTGTTACTACTGGTGGGAACTGAGATATACAATAGTACTCTGAGTGCCTAGTGGATGTTGCACAAAGAAATCTTAGTCGAGACAGAGTCAGCGCCATCTAGCGGGAAATCAGGCAGAATGAGACGCTGACTCGATGCTTTAATTCTGCCCGATTTTGTCGCTAGATGGCGGTGACTGGATGCCATATAAATTCGCGTTTAGGTGCTAGCAAAACGCGATGGTGAAGTCATTTGAATTTCTTTGTGCAACTCGCACTACACACTGATGTGACGAATCACCTGAGGTCCTGTCCCTGTTCTTCTTTCTCTGACTACACATAAGTTTCCCCTACTCTTACGATACCTGGGGGGCTAGCCAAGAGCAACACGCCACGACGATTTCGGGGGAATGTATAGGGATGACATAAGCGCCAGCGAACGCTTATTTTACATTTGAACGATTTTAAATGTCGAAATCGTCGTGGCGTGTTGCTCTTGGCTAGCCTTGTTGTGTTTCTCTGCTTACCTACCATTTGACCATCTGCATGCTACCTACGTAAAAATCATCTCTAGTAGTCTGTAAAAAAATGGAAAACCCTATGCTTCCCTGCATAAAGACCCCTCATGTTCCATTCTCTAAACTTAAGTTTGTTATTTGTTTGTATTTAAATGCATTATTTTATAGAGCCATTATTTTATAAGTGTATTTATTCAATCTAAATCGTTTCAATCCAGGTGACGCCTCCAAAGAAGACATCGACATTGGCATGAAGTTAGGCGCGGGCTACCCCATGGGCCCCGTGGAGCTGGCGGACTACACCGGCCTCGACACCAACAAGTTCGTGCTCCAGGTGCTCTTCGAAAAGACCGGGAACCCCGTGTTCCAGCCCATCCCACTGCTGGACAAGATGGTGGCTGAGGGCAAGCTCGGCATTAAAACTGGGGAAGGCTTCTACAAATATGATAAGACGAGCAAAATCTAAACACATGGTTGAAGATACAAGTGTTGGCAATGACTTTATACTCATATTTCTATGTGCAAGTAATTACTTTTATGCTATAGCGTTTTTACGCGTTTTTACCCCCGAATAATGAAATTCGTATCAAAGTTAGGCAGTCTTTACAAAATTACGGTATTTGACACCTAGCGCCGATCAAAGTTGACCTTCCATTAAGTCCCTGGCGTTCCCTCCCACTGACATGTGACAGGACAGCATCAATTTCAAGGGTGCTCAACTTGAGTAAAGAATTCTTGAAGTAAATTGAGACACAATTTATCAATTACCAAGTTAGTTCGAAACATCCATTTCTATATTAACTTGCATGTTTAGAAATCCTAAACTTCTCTTTGGGTGCTTTGTAAAGCTCTAATAAGATAGATATCAATCGCCTTTAGGTATAAGGTTATAAGGCTGTATGTTTTATAAATGTCTATTTTTCTTAACTATTAAACTATTTCTTGTTATCTTTTGTTTTACTGTGTGTAAATTTTTTGGTAAATGACTGTTTGAATAAATCTTGTCGTGCCAGTAGGCAACAATAATTCTTCATGTTACACGTGACACCTTTCTTGGTGATTGTTTACATGCAATATGCAAAATCGATCTATGTACCTTTTTAAACTGAGATCGGAGATTGCGAGACTAAGCTATGAAGCTCTCGGCTTGTGTGTACACATTTCTAAAATGTATTTTGAGTTCAAAAATAATTTGATGGTCCTATGTTTCTATTAGTGTTTTATAGGCTAATTAGGGAATCGCTTTCATATAATAAATATAGGATCACTTACTCGTATATATGGTATTCACGCCCATACAAACATTTTTTTTTTAACAATTTTCAAACTGGACCTCCAGGATGGAAACCAAACCCACGACCCTCAGCGGTGATCTGCATTTCACTTAAAAGCCTGTAAGATATTACAATCTCCATACCTTCTTATTCGGTGTAATTTAAAAGGTTAAAAAACTTAAGGTAATGAATCGACCACGATTATTTGGTTCGATAGAGCTGATATAGCTAAAGCGATTAGATTCTGTAATTACGTAATAAGCTTGTTCTTGAAATACTATCAAGTGTAAATGTACGATTAGATTGGGGTTTGTTTTGGGCATAGTCTTCAATTTCCTGATTATAATAAATAAATATCTGGGACAATTCACACCAAGATCATCTGACCCCAAACTAAGCAGAGCTTGTAATATGGGCGTCAGAGCCTGATAAACATACTTAAATATTTCTAAATACATACTTAAATAGATAATAACACCCAGGCACACAACAAATACAAATGTTCGTCACACAAATATTTGTCATGGGTGGGGATCGAACCCACGACCTCCGGCGCTAAAGGCAGGATCGCTGCCATTGCGCCAACAGGCCAGTCAAGAGACAGATTATCGCGCATCTTTGCGCACTTTAACGTAAGATAATTAAAATCAGATATCGGGCCGGCGCCGCGGGTTTGGTGTGTAGAGGCCTTTACTGAGTAGAGGCATTTACTGACTATCACAACCTTCTCATGCCCCTGTGACACCTCAAGGGCTGTGGAAACAAGCGGGTGGTTTTTCACAAAATTGTAAAATACGTTTAACTTTGAGGAGCATCAGCATGAGAACGATTAGTCTTAATAATATACATCTGGTCTCATTCTATGCAAACTTCAACGGTCTACAATTTTTAGAAAGAACACTGGTCGATAATTTAAGTCCTTTACGAGATATAATCGTAAAGGTGGTCCCTCACCTGGAGCATTTTCCTGCAACATTTCAGATTCGATTTTGAGCATTAAAATACAGTAGGTACTGCCATGACGAACATTTGCCTGTAATGTGCATTTAAGATTCGATTTTGAGAGATTTTTCAAATTTCGAATTGCAACATTACAGTTTGCGCACTGTAATGCGCGGTTCTCCTCCCTCACCGATGTAATGATCGTCTCTGTAACGTTGCATTACAGGAAAATGCTCTAGGTGAGGGAGCACTTTCAAACCGCAAAATACCGATTTTGAGTTTCACTTTTTCCCCCCCTATCTTATGCAAAACTCCCACACAGTGGGAAAAAACCTGGAATAGTCATATTGGACAACAAATGAAGCCCTTAAAACACGAAAATCTTTTGTAGGATTAAAATACGATCTGAATGACTTTGCTTAATTCTACTGGCCTAGTTACAGCATTGTGGT
This sequence comes from Udea olivalis, assembly GCA_947369235.1. NCBI lineage: Eukaryota > Metazoa > Arthropoda > Insecta > Lepidoptera > Crambidae > Udea > Udea olivalis. The sequence goes on along the minus strand of OX376358.1, from coordinate 1,412,942 downwards.
ATCTAAATATCGGTAAAGTATAATGAAAAATCTATAAACTTCTGGAAACAACGACATGGGGGAAGTTTATTAAATATAAAAATATGTAAAGGTCCCGTAAAGAGGTCCTGTTATTCAACCTTCATATTTCTTGCAGGAGATGCTTCTGCGGCAGACATTGATACAGCCATGCGCTTGGGCGCCGGCTACCCCATGGGGCCGCTAGAGCTGGCCGACTACACTGGCCTAGATACAAAAATATTTGTACTAGCCACTCTCTTTCGGAAAACTAAGAACCCTGTCTTTGAACCCATACCTCTGTTGGATAAGTTGGTAAAAGAGGGCAAGCATGGAAGAAAGACTGGGGAAGGAATATATAAGTACTAAATAGGTCGAACAATTTTCAAAATATATGGCTATGCTAACTTTAAGTCTTTTCATTTACTTACATATGTACATCTTTTATTAAAAAAGCAGCGTTTTACAAACACACATCGAAGCTAAAACATCCCGACAATCCCGATTCCAACAAAATCTTTTTTCTTTTCCTTATTTAATGCTTAGTCTATCCCTCTTGTTAACAAACGTAGTGTTCTCGTAATGTATGTAACGTAATGTACATAATCCCTTCATACATTGTGGCGGAAGGGGTTTTCAATTTTGCCAGGTTATACTCAGGTATGTCATCGTTATGGCAACGTCAAATGCAAATTGTCATCCATTTCAGCACCCCTGCTTCTTATTTCTAATGTTATATAATGAATGAAGTATAGTCCCCTCTGAAGTTGTTTCGCGCATGCGAAATAGCCGTTTTTCGTAGAAAAAAATGGGAATGCGGGACTCGAGATGTTCAGAGCGGACTCGAAGCTTAGCGCAAACTTCACCTAACTTACTGTTTTAGCTATGTCCATAATGTAGTAAGGGTTATTTTTTATCGATGAAATAGTGTTGTGGACGAACTTATTTCTTACTCTCTTACTCTTTGTTACTTTTGGACTCACCGGTGTATCAACTTTAACTTCGATTCTAATTTTAAAATGTCCTCAGTATACAATTACGTTAAGAATTATTAGTAATAAAATATACTAAAAACTACTTTTCTGATTTTAAAGTTTTTTTTGACGACACGGTTGGCGTAGTGCGCTGTAGCACGGTTTCTCGCCTCGATTTCCGTAGTGTCCCGGGTTCGATTCCCGGTCGGGTCAATTCAGGAAACGATCTTTTCTGAATTGACTCGGGTCTGGGTGTGCTGGGAGACGCCCCTGGCTTATTTCCTTGTGTGATACCTCGTAACACAGGGATATTAATCCCTACTTCGAGACCATTACAAGAGGTGTGTTGTCTGGCGCTAAAAAAAAAAAGTGTTTTTACAATATTCTTTATAAGATTTTAGCATCTCAAAAAAAACCAATCAACAACTATAAAGTCAGCACTCACGGCCACATGGATTTCAAGGAAATAGTTAATGCCTAGGTATAAGTACCTAAGTGAAGCAAAATAAACAGATAACTATTTGATAATAAGCATTACCTTTATTATACTTACCTAGAAGTATAAACAAGCCGTGTCTTTGCAAATTTACCTAAGATACTTTATAATATTTTTTTATCAAGTTTTATTGGCCATTGTATTTAGATGAAATCACCTTTTATTTTTCCATTATTGAAAAAAAAAAAATTTCGCCTATGAACGATCTGCGCTATATTGCGCAAAAATAAAAATAAAAACGTTATCAAACTGCACCTATTTTTATATGTACTTGCGACAGCACATCAAGCTTTACAAGTGGGTACCTTTCCTAAGTCCAGCACTGTTTGCAAATGTGATGCTAATTTTAAAACAGGTATTTAGAATATTCCTTATTCATCTGATACTTGTAGCAGTTACAGACCCAGTATGACTATTTGGCGATGGTTTTCTAATAGTTGACCTGCCGTCCCTTTTACCACATCTCCATCAGTTCTTGCCCACTCATACACTGGGCCTATAACTGCTACAAGTATCAGATAAGAATAACGAATATTCAAAATACCTGTTTTAAAATTAGCATCACATTGGCAAACAGTGCTGGATTTGGGATTTTTTTTCTGCGATGACCCTACAATCGCATTCGAGCCTGTACTTACGGTAATTAAAAACTTAATTATTACATCAACCGAACGTGTAAATTTTTCGAAACATGAAAAACTAACGAAGTAATTTTCTTGAACTTTTTTGGTATGCAAAAATATATGTATCGTCATGATAAAACAGTTTGATTCAATAATATTCATAACTCATATTTCAATGGAAGATTGATTACTGAATACAGTTGAACTTACTCCAAATTGTTTTTTTTAATACCTGCCATAAATCCCTAATCCGTCTGTGTATGAACATTTTAAATTTATCTAAAGTGACTATAGTGAATATATTGTGGCTGGTGACGGAAGGTATATTGTATTGATAGATAAAGACCACCAATCTTGATTTATGTTTCGATTAGATAAACGAACGCTTTTCTAATAAGAATCACGTTTTCAGAACATTGTGTATTTCAGTATCGCTCGCGAATTAAGTCGCGAAGATATACATTTCTTTGCCAATTGCAAGTACGTTCCATCGTTTAATTTATTTTCTAGCTACCTTCATTTTATGTTTTTTTGTAGTTAATACGAAACAGCTGTAGTTAGTCAAAGTGTTAGAAAAAATCGTACCTGTTCTGTGATAGTATTTATGCTAAAGTGTTGATAAGCTAGATAAATACGTCAATTCTTACAATATATTGTATGTGAGAGGGAAAGAACCGAAGAGTGTTGATCAATACAGTGATACAGTGGATGTATTCACTTTTGCAAATTACGAGCGTTATAGCAGTAGGTCGTATGATGTTTATTAGAATATTAATACCTAATTTACATACTAACTATCTAGGCATTAAAAGTATGGTGTATTTTATTTTGACATAACAATCAAGCAACTGGTTGCATTACCTAGGTACTGAAAAATAATATGATAGTAATAGTTATTCACTGAATCACAAACTGCCTAGAATCCTAGATGACCTGGGGTCTTATTCAATCGCTTACAGCGATAGGCTCCAAATAATTATCCAGTCAAGATGATTTCTTAAACTAAGTGTAGCGAACAAATTCGCTTCAGTTAATATCCAGCCTAGAAGATGCGATGATGTGTCAGGTTTGGGGCACGCTCAGCTTAGGGAATGAACTTGACAAGTTATTAAAGGATTGTAATGCCCTGCTTTTGGTAAGGGTAAACTTAGTCGTAGTAATAAGTTTACTGCATTTATGGTGGCATATGCTTCGCTGTATATTATACTTACTGATACAGTAGACCTGAATGTTACTTAGTTCGAAAGTTCATTAAAAAACTTATTTAAGGTTGGATGTTTTGTAACATGATCTACCGAGTATGGTATGCCATAACATTTTCATTAGATACGTGTATACAATCGCCCTACTTATGTAAAAAATGTTTTACTGTTGTTAAAATGCAAATTATTCGATAATGGCTCAGAGGCCGGAAAATGTTCACAAAAATGCGCGTCATACAAAAGGCAATCCACGCACGCCGGTTTTTGACCTCGTTGGCAGAGTCGCAAAAGTTTGCCCTGGTTTCGATTCCCGGGCCGGTTCCCTAAATTCGGGCAATTTTTATTATTTAAAACCTATAGAGAGCTTAAGAAATTTCTGGAAGAACTGCTTAGGACGGTCCGTGTGGCCTGAGCATAGTGAGTTTGGAGTGTGATTATCTATTAACTCTTTTGCCTAAGGCTTTTGTGTTTGACTGTACGTGTATCTTTATCACGTCTCATAAAATAATTATTTCGCAATACATTATTTGAATGAGCTATCATCATCGTAATTGTAGCAGGTCGTGAAAAGATCATGAAGGCCTGTAAGATGAGGTTGACCAACGCGGTAGTTACTGCTATTACTTTTAACCTCTTGTCCGGCCCTCACGGCCGCTCTCCATCCAGTGAAGTGCGGTGAACTTGGAGAGCACGATACAAAATGCAATCCTGCATTTTACGTTACGTATTATGCGTTATAACGGTTGCGAGGACGTCACCACAACGCGTATAACATGTTTCTTCAATTTGTATGTAGGTACCCGATAGCAGTGCCAGGTGTACCTGTTAAATGTATTTAAATCAAAGCGATCGTGTTGTTTCTTCCTCAATGTCTATTATTATCAACAGGTCCCCAACTAAATGACAGATGAGTCGCCCAAGCCCAAGTCAGCAGCCGGCGTGCGGCGCCAGCGCTCGGTGCGCTCCATCTACCAGGTGCACTACGGGCTGCAGAGGAGCCGCGCCGAAGATATGGCCAAGCCGTTCCTGATGCCGGACCACCAGCTGCAGGCCTTCGGGCTGCAGGTGGCTGGCCACAGGAGCTGTGCTGATAACAAGTTTACAGGTAATTTATTACAACTGTTCGTTTACGATTGTTCACACTCTGCCAAACATCGAGCTAAATGGCGGAGCATCGCGAAAATGGGTGGTGAAAAAACCGACCTATTGGTTACCACGATCGCCGACTCCCAGTGTTATACTTCGTAGCCACGCCACTAAAGCAATCGCTATGAAATTTGGCAGAATAATTTTCCATAAAATGTCGTTTTTAGTCTACAGTTGCAAAAAAATAGTCTTATTAAAGTTTAGTTTACATTATGGTTTGCAATAAAGAATTGAATTGAATTAAGAGAAATTAAAGTGGTATAGTGGCGCGGCCGTGACGTATACTTAGTCGCCACGCCACATACTTAGTCGCCACGCCACATACTTAGTCGCCACGCCACATACTTAGTCGCCACGCCACCTCGCAAATTGTTTTAAAAGCGGATTAGTTTATGCAAATTTATTATTAAACAAATGTCTAGTAATTGTCTACGCTACTGATATTAGAAGAACTGCTAAAATCATAACGTACTTGATATAAAACTCATCAAATCTTTCACTCTATCATAATCTTTAAAATGGTATGGAATAAGGAATTTTTAATTTTGAGTAAATTGCACTAAATAGCTGTGGACACATTCAAAAGCTTAATAAAATTAATAATTTTTGAATAATAATAATCACAGAGATTGTGCTATGGGTACTAGACAGCTGATTAACATACTTAAATATAGTATTATTTTTTGTAATTAGATAGGTACTTAATATACATACAACACCCAGACTAAGACAAATAGACATGTGCATGCACACAAATATTTGTCTTGTGTGGTTTTATTTCTTCGAGAACGATAAATAAATGTGATTCATGATGAGCACAATATCCTATCTACGATATTTAAGGCACTTTCCCTTGATATCCTATAGTCTTGGGACGCCCTGTATATCATTCAAACATACGCGATACCGGACCATGGTTATGAGTAATATACTTGTATATATCTATACTTAGCTTGTACCTACTATACCTAAAACAATATAACCTAATGAGACATAATTACTTCAAAGATTTTTTTTTTTTAAAATATTAAGTACGTTATGATTTAAGCAGTTCTTCTATTATCAGTAGCGTAGACAATTACTAGATATTTGTTTATTAATAAGTTTGCATAAATTAATCCGCTTTAAAAACCATTTGCGAGGTGGCGTGGCGACAAAGTATAAGTCACGGCCGCGCCACTATACCACTTTAATTTCCCTTAAACTATCATAAGACAATTTTTTTTGCGACTGTGGACTAAAAACGACATTTTATGGACAATTATTCTGCCTAATTTCATAGCGATTGCTTTAGTGGCCTGGCTACGAAGCATAACATCCTCAGAACAAACATTCATGCGGTTTACATCTTTGTGTGTTTGGTCCGGTGTGAGTCACAGGTCACGGGTGTAGGCATAAAGGTGATCGCACATTATCACGGCGCGGCAACGGCCGCGGCACCGCTCCAACCTGGCAATCAACTTGCCATTCAAATTGGAGCATTATGAATTGTGTGTAGGTACTCTAATAATATATATTTTTCAATGTAAATATCAAAAAGCCAACGGCGGGCGGTCAGCGCGCTTGTCGCTACCATGAAACTCGACTCGCAGCCCGCGCGCTGTAAGCGTGCTTACCGCACGCCGGTTCCGAGTCGCCAGCGAACCTAAACCACCTGTGCTCGGAACGCTAGCGGAAACCTCGCGGCCGCGACGCGCCGGAGCCTAAAAACAGGGCGATTCCGTGCAGCAGCTGTGCTGTTGTGGTGCCGGGATTTGTGCTATGACCTAAAGTATCCCTTCGAGAAGTTGAATGTATACAGAAACGACTGACTTTGATATTCCACGCATTTTTTAACAGGGGGTTTTAGTGGTGGTCATTTGCAACCCCTATGAACTTGAGAGCTGAATTTGAACTTTAGCTTTCCGACTGAACACTGAAGAATTTATGTTGTAACCAACACTGACCGAAATAAGCTTTATTCTAGGATTACTCCAATGCAACGGCACAGTCCTCAAGCCGATTCTCAAAGAGTCCCAAAGACGAGAAGTAGACTTCTACGAGCGCTTGAAGACCACGCGCGACCCGGACCTGCTGCAGCTGCGTTCCTTCGTCTCCAAGTACTACGGCTGCAAGAAGTTCTCCTACCGCGGACACGAGCAAGATTATATTATATTAGAAGACCTTACGCAAAGGATGCTGGAGCAGTGCGTCATGGACGTTAAGATTGGTATGTGAAAATCTAGGTGTATCGCTGCTATTGCATCAGAGATGTGTCAAGCTGCGTAGCTGAGGATGTGAATGATATCCAAAATGAGAATCGCTTGTTTCATAGCTTGGCTATAAACTAAAAAGGACCGATCTATTAAATATGTATTTTGCTTTTAGCTACATAGCTAAGCACAACTCTGATGTTCCCGCTACCACTAACTTCGTGACCGCGGCTTCAGGATGCGTCCCTATCAGAGCGTATAATAAAGCTTAACGTTGCGCGAGGATGTGTGGTGAAGTTAAAGGACGGTCCTTTCAACTAAATATGAAGCAGCTAGCTGAGGTATAAAAAAATTAGGCGGCCTTGCAGGCTAAGACGCGATGGCAGCTTAGAATAATGACGCATAGAAGGCGAGTCGGGGCACCCGTTTTGATGCCACAAATATCAGGACGTCACGTCTGGATCTGAACTTACCTATGTTAATTTCTCGAGGTAAGAGCTTCTTCAAAATGTTTATTTGTGCAGTAAATGGTTGCAACCACATAACAGAGAAGCTCAAGTAGTATTCATAAATGTTAAATACGGAAAATTGTGATTACATGTGTAACGAATTGTTATTTTGACAGTTGATTTTGGCATCACAAAGGGCGCGCCCTTTTTGTATGGGACTATCCTTCTAGGTGTAATTATTCTAAGGATGGCAGTAAGCAGCTTGTAACACGATTGGATACCATCTGATGGTGAACGCAACGAGAGACACCTCCAGGTGCAGAAAACGCTAATAAAGTCCGAGGATATCCACCGGGATGCTGGTCTAAAACTGGCCAATTACCAAAATTGTAACATTAGCTGCATCTGAATGCCCATAGGCGTGAACCTCTCCCGTTTCTCCATGCTTCTTTGGTCACAATAGGGTAGTGTCATTTTTTTGTTGAGGTGTTATCGGAAGACCTCTCAATAATAGAATCATTGGTAAAATAAATATCCCAAAAACACGAAAACTCCCTGAGTTATGACAAATTTAAAAATCACATTTCTGGACTTGCCGAAAACGTTCCCTACACACTTTCACAAGATGGTGACGTCCCAGAACGCCTAAGTATTTCTATGCGCACTGCAAGACACTTGTTCGGCAGCAATATTAAATTTGGCGTTTATAAATATGGTTTCATAACAAAACTATCCATTGTGTGGATTATCGAATGGTATATATAAATATGGTTTCATAACAAAACTATCCATTGTGTGGATTATCGAATGGTATACTCATTTTTTTATTTTATACTTTTAAAAATAGACTTGCCGAAACACCCAACCAAGTTTGAAGAGCCTTAAAATGAATAAAGATACCTAAGTAAACCAACTTTTTATTTGTATTTTTTGATTTTTGAAATAATATTCAGAATTCGATGTTGTCAACAACCCAATTGATTACTATTACCACAGGCAAGAGAACCTGGGACCCCCTAGCCTCGGAAGACAAAATGAAGCGCGAGCAGAGCAAGTACGCGGCCTGCAAGCAGCAGTTCTCCTTCTGCATCCCCGGCTACCAGCTGTACAAGCTGAGCTCGGGCAAGCTGCTGAAGTATGGGAAGGACTACGGGAAGAAGCTGCGCGGCCACATGGTGAGAGAGGGTGAGCTGATACTATGTTCTATGGGCGCAGCACTCCGAGTTGAATTCCTGCCCTATCCCGGAATTTCGCAATCTTCGAAAATCTTGAAATTCCATGATAGCGCCTTTGAATTCCGTATTGCCTATAGGAACACTACGGAGAGTTTATAAAAATTGGCATGTTGTTTTTTCTGTCTCATCCATCATGTCAGAAATGGCATCAACTGAACTCTTTTGGAAATAATTTCTCAATTACCATTCATGTTTACATTTACATCAACCTGTTTCACCTAAGGCATCGAAAATTTCATAAACTTTTCGAGCTATTCGAGTATCTGAAAATATCTAGCTAGCTACAAAGTACCCCAGGGTCGCCAAAACCTCAAAAAGTTCAACTACAAACTCCTACTAACTGGGGCATGGTGTGGTTGACCTTACTCTCCAAGTCGGCGCTGGACTATTGGAAATTGAAAAAAAAATATTTAATTGAAATAATTTTTATTTGATTGATTCAAATTTTGCTACTGGTCCGCGGTCCGAGGGACCACTTCAAGTTCGTACGAATAGCCTCGTTTAACGAATGAGGCAACTCTGCTGAGAATCAGTCTTAGCCGGGACGAATCGGGGCCCATAAGCCTTTTTTTTGCTAAAATGTAGGGTTCAAAATATAAATCATTACTTTGAACCAACTTAATTTTGCCAACCAAATGCTAATTGCTAACCTCTGTCGATTATAAAAATCAACAAGGTACCATCATTTACTATGTCACCCAAATCCTGACAACCTAGACAAGGTAAGGAAGATCATTTATATTATTATGATTAGCATAAGCAGTGGTCCTAATATTGATCCCTGGGGCACTCCCATGCGTACGGTGGCGCTAGAACAAGTAGCTTCGTTGATACTCACATTTTGTGTTCTATTCGTGAAATAAGATTTTATGCCTTATGCTGGAATATCTGAAACACCATAATGTTTTAACTTAATTAGTAAGATTTCATGTTTCATCCAATCAAACACTTTCTTAAGCTCCTAAAATATTTCTATGCATCTTGCTTGTTTTCTCATGCATCAAATATGAGTTTTATGTGTTTGATAAATGCTACACCTACATCGGTTGTGATCTTGTGTTTAGTATAACTAAATTGTTTCTCAGGTAGTAATTAATTGAAAGCAAAGTGGTTAGGAACGCTTAGTAGTTAGCTGTAAAAGGTCCTGTACAACATCTCTGAGCTTTTCTGTTTGAATCGTCACTCTACGGCGAAAAACCAGCAAAGGAAAGTTCAGAAGTAGTCTTTTACTTGTTTTATATTGTCTCCCAGCGATCAGAAACTACCTAAACGGCATCGGCGCTCCGCTCTGCCGGTCGCTCATCCTCCAGTTCTTATCCGAACTGTGGAAGATCCAGAAGTGGTCGCGAAGCCAAACCTCCGCGCGCCTCTACTGCGCGTCGCTGCTGCTGGTGTACGACGCGGCGCGCCTGCGCGACTGCTGCGGGCAAGCCGAGCCCGGCCAGCCGCGGGGCGAGACCAAGTGAGCGGACTATGCATTTTTAGGGCCTGCGCAGACGAGGGATTATCCGCGGCGTACTTTTCTTCCCTTACAAACTTTATCGAGCAACGCACACGGACGACTAAAAGTACGCCGAACAAAATGTCCGCCGAATAACCGCGGACGCCCGCAGATTAAAGTACGGGGGTGTCCGCGAAAAAACTAGAGCGAATGGACTATGAGCAGTCAACGCGTTAATAATCGATTCGAAATAAAGGGATGGACCCAGTATTCTCTTTTAAATCGTCTTGTCTTCTTTTTAAACTTCATGTAAATTACAGCACAACGGAATCTCAGAATTTTTAAATACTCTCGGACAACAAATGGTCGCACTCCGTGTGCGTTGAGTCCGCGGCGTACTTTTTATTCGCGGAACGTACATTTTTCTCCGCCGCGGAGAAAATCCGTCGTCTGCGCAGTCCTTTAGGTTTATTTCGACCGACTGAGACCATATTGTTTTGTTAGTACTACTGAGTGCCTAGTGCGAGTTGCTTAAAGATGTGGATGATTTCACCATCGCGTTTTGCGAGCACGTAAATGTTAATTTGCATGGCATCGAGTCAATGCCACCTAGCGGCAAAATCGGGCAACATTAGCGCCTCTAGGTGGCGCTGACTACGTGCTCGCAAAACGCGATGATGACGTCATTTGAATCGATAGGTATGGGAACAAATATTTTGTTTCCCAAAATGAACCTAATATGTTTATTGTTTACCCTAAAAATTATAAGTTACATCAAAAAAAAGAAAAGTCCACCAAATATTAAATAACTGAAATAGTAAATTCGCATAACAAATAAGATGTAACTTGTATCTGAAAAAGTGATGCGTCAACTGTAAAATGTAACCGTATGCCAAAATTAGTGAATGTTCACCAAATTTAACAAATACCCAATGCGGCAACGCTACCCAAATAAAGTACAGCGTCTGCATTAAAATGTTTGTTTTTTGGATGCTGATATTTTATAAGACTAACAAAATGGTCATATTTAGATATAAGATTTGAAAAAATGGAGTTAACATTTTGATAAACATTAACTAAATGTGTGTTTTAGATACATATTAGGTAGGTGTCAGTTGCTTTATTTGGCCAACGTTAACTTAAATAAATGAGTACGTTTATTAAATAGGGTAACAAAATTTGGTGTACATTTACCATTTTTGGGTGACAAATCACATGACGGGAGCACATCAGACCTATTTGCTTAGTTGTTAAGGTTGGCGGTGCGTGCCTGAATCTGGCGAAGGTTGGGCTATTGAAGTAGTTGCAACTACACAATAACTTATTTTAATGTTAGTAAGAATCAAATTACTTAATTGAAAATTGCCTATTTCATTAAAAAAGTAATCAAATTGCAACGCACCAATTAGATAAAATTTTCATAAACGACTAAGACGAAATCTTGTTAAATAAATATCCCTGGACATTATTCCACACAGCGCCATCTAGCCCCAAAGTAAGCTAATTAAAGCTTGTGTTATGGAATACTAGACAACGGATAAACATACTTAAATACATTTTTTTTTTGTAAATACATACTTATTATACATAGGAGACACCCAGACCAGTACAAACAGACATGTTTAAATAACAATAGTCTATAATTTTCTGGATAATGACGTGAAGCAATCCGATAAATTTGCCAAGCAGTGGAATAATGGACTTACAAAAGCAAACCCGTCCGCAGGTCGCGTACAAAATGCCGCCCCTCGCAGCCCGTGACGCGCCGCCGCTCCATCCACTCCCTCCACAGCGGCTCCGGCGCCAGCTTCAGCGGACAGATCTCCTCCAACGGCCCCGTCTACAAGAAACTCTCCCCCGTACCCCTCAGCTCCATGAAAACCGCCCAAAAGTCCTTCACGCCCCCGCCCCCCGTGAGCTCCCCCTGGACCGAAGCCCTAGACAAACTCAACACCAACCACTCCTTCGAACATAACTACGAAGATAAACTCTCCAAAATCAAAATGAACTACAGAGCACTACTGGACCAGCTCTCTTGTGACACCCCTAACCCGAACCCTTGGGGCACCGTCAAGATTATAGACTTTGCTCACGTGTTCTTCAACGAGGAGGAAGAAAGATGTGTCGATGAGAATTTTAGAGAAGGCGTCGACAGTTTGGTCGCCATTTTTGAAGGTTTCCTGAAGGAGACCGACAGTCAGGTCGCCTGAAGCGCGAACTCGAATTCATTCAGAGTTGTGTTGATTTTATTTTATACGAAATTGCTCAAAGGAAAACTATTCATGTTGAAATTAGGTTATCTTAATGGCGACCCATGTCAAATATAGACCTAGGTCAACCTAACGGACGGCTGTAAACATGTTCAAAATAATGTATAGAGATTTTGAAATTGATACTAATTTTATGAATAAATATGAAATAGCTTATTATTGTAATTTTTATCTGATTTATATTTTTATATTTTATATTGATGGGAATGCTCCTTTCAATAAAAAAAGAAGCACCTTTCTCCTCACTTGGAGCATTCGCCTGTAATGTACCAGTACAGAGTCGAGCATTACATCAGTGAGGGAGGAGAACCGAGCATTACAGTGCGCAAACTGTAATGGTACAGATTCGAATATTACGTTGGTAAGGTACCGAGCATTACAGTAAAAAAGTTGATGATACAATGTGTAATATTTTGATACAACTTCCCTGAAGTTTTGTAAGGCAGTATTGTAATGTAATGCTCAAAATCGTATCTAAAATGTACATTACAGGCAAATGTTCGTCATCTCTGGGAGGCAGTACTGTTATATTGTAGTGCTCAAAATCGAATCTGAAACGTTACATTACAGGAAAATGCTCCAGGTGAAGGACCACCTTAAAACATGAGATTTTTAAGATGGGGGGGGGGGGGATCTTGCCCAGAAACAGCCTATGAATTCGTATGTTTGGTTTTATGTGAGATATTATATTTTGCCTTTTTCTTATAGCTTGCGTTTAACAACGAAGGCTGACTTTGTTCCATTAAAAGAAAAAACTCATGGTTTTGTCGATAGTGAGACCAAATTAGCCGTAAATTTAAATACTATTTCTAGAGTTATGGAATCAAATCGAAAAAATTAAGTTAGTTCTAGTGCCAAATATAGTTCCAAACTATCTTAAACACGTCTGAAATTCAGCCAAATATGAATTATATGTATTTTTTTGTCTTCCTGTAACACCCTTATTATTATTAAGTTAACCCTTGCAGCTGTTACTAGTCTCTACCGCAATAATCAATCATGCAGCAAAATCAAACTTTTAACGGTATAGATCACAGTTGAATTTGCAAGGGTCTTCATACCCCTAAATATTAGTACTATTTTTCGCCGCTGACGAGTCATACAGGCGTATCTCACCTAAAATGATTTTTCAGTGAAACCAAAAATGAGATACGCCTGTAAGTATTGTCGGAAATGTTTTATACCCTGTACAAAGTATACTCTAGTGTTAGGTACTATATTGTTATAAGAAGTTTTAAATAATAACAAAGTTTCGCTTTCGCATTATAAATATTTTATTTTCGAAATCAGCCAAAATTACTTCCCAAATAAAAGTTATCTATAAACTTATCCATCATCTATTATGAAAATGAAATATAACATCCGGATGAGCATTCTGACAATAGACTTAAGGATCACCTGAAGAGTCCCTGAAACCATTAACATTATTTATTAGGCGTGAGTCAATGGTTTTAATTGATCTTTCACTGCAAATGCTATACTTTTTCCCTAAATTAAAATTTGCTATCCACAATTGATATTATTAAACAATAGCTCCAAATAATTATAATACAGCCACCGTAAATTATACACCAAGCTCAAACTATTACAAAATAATAATAGACTAGCAACGACCGTATATCTTAACTAATTTTAGTAGATGCACTATTTTAGTTAATATTCGCAAATTATTTCAACTTTCCTTCTGTATAATAATAATGGGTTTAATTTATTAACAAGTAAACACATTGATTAGTATTATTGAGTGAATATTTTTTCGCACCTATTAGATATTTATAATGGGTATATCTAATGGGTATTCTAAGTTAACAAAATGTGTTTCTTATGGTGAGAAAATAAAGTTATTATATTTGTTACCCAATAGCGAAGTAGCGATGCAAATAAATGAGGCCGCAGGCCGTGCATAAGTTCGGCACAATAATAAACCAATATCTCCTCGGTGCTTGTGATTAGTATGTGAGAAACATGCACTATCCATAGTCAGCAGCTTACTGCTTGGATGTTAGGACAATTTTATAACAAACATAGTGACCAAAGATGGCAAATTTTGCCAAAAACGTGAAAATAATTCACAAAAATAGGAAAATCAAAATAGTTTTAGGACTATGATACATTACGATTTACAATAAAGGTACTTATGTCAATATTGAATAGCATAAAAACTTTCTATAATGAGTATTCGACTCATAATAAAATAAAAATAAATTGTTATATTTAAAAGTATAGCAAGTGCATGACACTCTATCGTACACATTCACTTCGAGTTAGGATATACAGACATTTATGTTATATAAATGCTTAGAACAAATAAAAATAAGCTTTATTGCAATAGATTTGTCTTAAAAATATTGGAACTTGGAAATGATTTAATAAAAGTTAATAAGGTTATATTATGGCAATAAAGCTTATCAAAGCGATGGGACATTACCTCATAACAAACTAAAGTCAAATAAAAATATTCCTCGTAAATGATCTCTCTGTCACAAACTTAAATGCTAAACGAAGGCACACACAATCACCTAAAAACACTAAGTGAAAGCCTAATTTGGTAACTGTTATTGATTAAATAACAGGACATAGATTTTTATAAAAACCTTAAAGGAGTGCTTTTAGACAGGAGGTCCAAACCAGTTTATACTTTAATTCATTTTAGTTCGTGAGGTGAGTTTGTCGTCAATGTAGAATATGTATCCGATATTGTCAGTGATCCCGGTCAATAAACTCGATGTCACGATGGCGCTCAGGCACAGAACAACACTAAATTTATATTGATTACATCTATCAAAAAACTTACGACTTCTATTCGTTCAAACCGTGCAATAGGATAATGGGTTTTACAACAATATCATTCTCAACAAATTCCTAAACCTATACATACAAAAAATTACAAATTTACAAGCATTAACAATATCTTGAATCGGTATATATTTTATAATACATGTTATTGCACAGTTTAATTATAAACGTAAATAAATCCTGTATTACAATGCGAGTGGATTATTTAAACGAATAAAAGTGGTGAGTTTGCAATTCTTCACATTTCTTTTAGGCCTGTGAGCCAGAGCGCATCTCTTGGGCTCTGATAACAGCTGCAGAGTCACGCTGATGGCCGTTATTACAACGTTAAAGTTAGTTATGAGCGTTATTTTAATCAAAACACAGTGCTAAAACTTTAAATAATATGCGAATAGCAAGTTGCGGATTTCCCGCGCCGGCTCTCAGCGGCTCTCAGCGGGACTCTGCTGGGGCAGCAAGCAATGAACATGTTCTAATATTACACATGTTTAGGCCGATATGAGCCAGGCAATATTTATTTATAACATATTTTGTACATAGCTAAAGCCGTCCACGAGACTGTGATTTACACTACATTGATTGTTACCTAACAAACATTCAAACAGTGGTCAATACAACATGAAGCAAGTGGATGCCTAGCTCTGTCAACATTTTTATTGTTTTTTTTTTTCATTTTTTTTTTAAAAAGGTTAAATATGATAGTTAACAAAAATATTATCTGAAAATATAATTTTCAGTTACAGCTACATGTCAATTTTGTATTAATTCAAAAACACAGTGTTAAATGAATTAAACATATTTTTATTTTTAGGAAAGTTTCAACTTTATTCAAATAAGTAAATATTTTTATTACAACATAATCTTGCAATATTATTAGAACACGTGTCATCGACGTTCGACACAACACACCCGATGTAGATATACAACAAAAATTAATATGTGTAAGCATTAATAATTAAACTAGTGTTATACAATGTAATATACAACAACAAATTACAGAAACCATACAAATACGAGTCCTAGCACAAAATGAAGCACCTCAATGTCAACTAAGGGCGATACTCATATTATGTAATATAATTATTTATTTCATTTTTTTGCAAGTTTTTATAGATTATTTCATTACAAAAACAAAACACACACATGGCAGAAGTTTTTTAACATTTTTATCTTAATTTAGGTCAAATATTATATCACAATTCGTCCGGCCGGCTCGGCCTCGCGCCCTGTCGGCGTCCTCGCAACGCAACAACACGTAAAATAATTCACGAAAATACTTGGTCTACTTTATATTATAATTTGTTATGTGTTAATCATATGAAATATCCAGCGGTTCTATTGGCTACGTCGGCATTCCTATGCGCAGTCCACACGCTGTCCTACACTATTCATTTACTAATGAAAATAAATATACAACTAGGTACTAAAAAACTAACGCACAGAAAAAAACTACTAACATTGGACTTTAAAAAAAGAAACAGTAATTTTCATACGAGAAAGTTTAGCGAGAAAATCACCTAAAATTGAACAAAATGTAATAACATTGGATAAAAGACTACAGAAACAAAGGATTATTAGTTCAGTATTACGCTTACACCGTGGTTGACTAAAAAAGGAGAACCGAGAAATGTAAAATAAGGCCAATATCAATTCCAATATGATCTACGCGAGGTTGCGCGTTGTGACGGTTACGAACAACGAATCCTTCAACAGTTTACACGCCTAAAGCAGTCTATACATTACGATGAAAGCGAATTTTCGTGAACTATCTATACACCAACCTTCCAATATGCAACAGTCTCTATTTAAGGCAGGTTTAATTCCGGAAAAGTTAAGAGTTTGAAGATAATAAACTAAACCCGATTTAGGCTGCCTGTCCACCGAAGCGGAGCGAGGCAGCGGAGCGGAGTTCTGGCAATTTTTAGATTGAAGGCAGGCGTGCCTTCAAGCAATCCCACTGGTTGAAAGTTGCCAAGACTTCACTCGGCTTCGGTGGACAGGCAGCCTTAGACTACGACTTTAGAGCCAGTAGCCACCAGGCGACGTTACTAGCAGTAGTGTTTGTGTAAATCGAGCCTACAATTTAATGTCATAGTTTATATTTAGGAATAGGCAGTCATTTGATTCCAACAATTCCATTCATTTGTGGAAGTGACAAGTGGTCAATGATGGTACATGTCTGCCCAGTTACTATTTCACGCTTGTCTTTTGGATCTACAGATTGTAGAATTTTGTAAACACTTTATTATTCTCGAACAACGTTAAATTTAGTTCTAAACGTGCTTGGCCCATTGCCTTAATTTGAATTACAAATGTAAGGAAATCATTGTAAATTTGATGCTTGATTAAATTTCTAAGTCTATCACTAAATTATTCTGTGATTTTGAAAATACGTGTTTTTCTTAGGATCTATCTATGTCCGTTTCTTAGGCTATACAATAGTGATGACGTTACAATTGCACAGATTTATGAATCACAATAACCAAACAGATGACTATAGTTCGACCAATACGTGCGCGGTCATCTTGGCGGGTGAAAGACATTGAAGGAACAAGGAATTCTGAATTTTGGAGGGAAGTGTATAAGTGACGCGTCTGCTTAGACAAAGCGGCCATTCAAAGGTGAAACATACGATTTAAGAATGTTGTTTAAAAGTTAGAGGTATTATGATTAATGTTTCACCTACTTAAATTAGTGCAGCAAGTTGGAATTAGCAACAGGTAGATATTTTTTGGAATATACACATATTTTTATTTTGTGTGTGAACATTGATTTTTTAATTGTTTATGTTATGTCTATGTATCTCGCGCTAACCTAGAATCCACCAACGTCTATCACCCCAAGCCCGAGTCCAAACATTGCGGCCTAAATTGCGTAATTTTACTAGTAACTAAATGACATCATAATTCTGTGCAATTACAAGTTTAACGGCGACATGAGGATCTTTGATAGAATAAGGGCCCAATGTCCTCGTTATACCAGAAAAAAAGCACAAAATGTAACATTTCGAAACTGTGATTTTGTCAATTTTTTACCGAAGGTGCGATTATGGTATCATCTAAAAACGTCCCTATAAAAACATTTGTATGCTTAGAGCGAAATCGTAAAAAATGTCGTATTTCGTGAATAATTTTACCTGCCTGCGGCCTATATCTTGGGCAGCTTGGGCGCGCTCACGAGCGGGTGCGCGCGCTGCAGCGCCGCGCGCGCCGCCGCCTTGTAGTCGTACGCGCAGCCGTGCACCTCCGCGTACCTGCGCGGGGACCAACATCCTACAGTACTATGCGAGACTACAATATGAAGAAAGACATGCATATAGAACTTTAATTAAAGATGACATTTTATAAATTCAACTCACAAAGATGATCAAGATGAAAAAAATATTGGTAGCTACCGGCTGATTATTTATACAGTAAGGGAAATCATATGGCCTACTCAGGCATCCATCACTTTATCGCAATTCATTACAACCAATTTCATTTCCCACAAAACTGTTCGCAGATGTTTTTTTTCAATAAGCAACAACTCAACAAATTATTATACATCGCAAATTCATTTTCTCCAATATTCTTTACCATAAAACTCAACTCATTTCATCGAATTTTATTTCCACATTTTTTTAATTTAATCGATGTTTTGTTATATGCTTTGGTTCCCATATGACAAAATATTTTTTTTACTAAAGAAAAAACGAAATAACCAGCAATTTGACCCCGATTTGAGTTTAAAATCTATTCTTGAGTACATTACTTATTGTGAAAAGAATATCAAACGGCTCTCAGTTGAATAGAGTTTCAAACAAGACTTGGGTAGAGTTTGCTTTTTGTCTATGAATCAGGCTTGTTTTCGTTTACAATAATTTATTTTTACCTCTTTTACGTTCCATTACAAGCAGATACAATGTATTTATTGTAAAAATTAAACCGATACACAACAGATATGCACCAAGAGAAGGTTTAATTAGCCTTTAATGGAAGGAATGAAATGAAATGGAATTATTACACTGAAACTATTTCAATTTAAGTTTTATCTTGTTATTTGTTAATTTATGCTATTAACTGTAACTAAACGTAATTGTAACCTGACAAGGGAGGCACTCGATATAATCTGTGCTTGGTGTGTATGCGTGTGTGTTTTACTATACCTACCCCTACATATAGATTTGCATACCACCCACTTTGTTTTTTTATAGGTACTGAATTTCTTTCTAATTATGGTTAATTACAAATTGTAGTTAATCCAGTAATGAGAAAATGAAATTATCTTTATTTATTGAGGTCGTCAAAAATATCGAAAGATTCCTTGCAGGAATCCAGCGTTTTTGACAAGCAAATCTCTACTCAAGCGTAGTCAGGAGGTCACTTACGTGATCAAATATCTACTTGAGCGCCGATTCGCACCTGAGTGACGTTTCGGAATAAGTCTAAACTGTGATCAATGAATCTGTACTCAGGGCGGTTCTAGAATAAGATTTCTGCTTAAATCGAGTTTAAAGTCAAGATTCACGCTTGAGCGTACTTTCAGAATACGGGCCCTAGAGTGTAATTCAGAGCCGCGAAGGCACGGGGGGCCGCGGGCGGAGGAGCAGCTGCTGCGAGCGAGCCGCCAGAGGCTGCCGCGGGCAAGCCGAAGCTGCGGAGCTGAGCGGAAGCTGTCTGCGACGATGAGCTCGCGTGTGGCCGCCGGAGCCGCGCAGCGCCGAGCCGTGACATAAGTTAAATATGCTACATTGGTATATGCACGCAATTCTATTATTTATTAGAGACATTGACATTGTCATCAATGAAACAGTACTTGAGTAGGCCAATATGCGTTATATCAATATATTTCGATATGGGTAATTGATAATATAAAATTCATGCGATATAATTCGATGAATTGGGGGTGGTGTAAGGGGGTTCTCCAACATCTTCGGGCCCCAAGCCAACCTCGCCTGCAAGCTGGTGCACCCTGCTGACCAACGAAGGAGGCTCTGGCGACGGCTTCCCTTTATGGGTTGGGAGGTCAAATGGCAATCGCTCCCGTAAAGCCAACTCAAGCCACACACTAAATGGAAAGACAGCAGAGAGTACCCGACTTGGATAGGGCGTCGCCGGGAAACGACGCGCAGGGGGATCGCCCTACTCCTGTGTTAAGTGGGTTAGGGCTACCGGGCCATGGGCGGGCCCGGTTAAAGACATTAGTCCAGAGGAAGGTCCGCTTCGCATCGTGTAACGTTGGCACGCTGACGGGACGCGCTCGCGAGCTGGCCGATGTGCTCGCCAGGCGGAGGGTGGCCGTGGCGTTCCTGCAGGAGACTCGCTGTCTCCAGCGAGACAACAACAACAACAGGTCCCGGAACATCGGGCATGGCTACAAGCTGATCTACGCGGGTTCTCCTGGTGGGGCCAATGGAGTGGGGGTGGTGCTGTCCGAGGAATTCCAGAATAGTGTCTTGCAAGTAAATCGTGTTAGCGACCGCCTTGTGGTCGTGCGGGTGCTTATCGAAGGGGTCACGACCAATTTGATAAGTGCCTACGCACCGCAGGTCGGTTGTAGCGATTCGAATAAGGCACTGTTTTGGGAGCAAATCACCCAGCTCCTATGCACTATTCCATTGTCCCAAGGCGTCGTTCTGGGTGGGGATCTGAACGGTTATGTGGGTGAACAGTGTGAGGAATACGGGCGTAACGCTGAAGGCGAAGAGATTCTCTGGACGTGTATGGCTGCCGACTTGGCCGTCGTGAACACATTCTTCAAACAGAGTCCCCAGCATCTGATCACCCACAAGTGCGGTAGGAGCACAACCCAGATCGACTACTTTCACACCAGGAGAGTCCAGATCGGCAAGGTAGCTAACTGTAAGGTCATACCCGGAGAGAGTCTCACTGCCCAACACCGTCTACTTGTGATGGACCTGCTAGTGAAGCCTCAAGGCAAATGCCGGGAGCGCTGCCCGCCCCGAACCAGGTGGTGGCGACTGCTTGAAGGAGCCAGATCCCAAGACTTTGCTGCTGCTGTCGGTGACCTGTGCATCGCAGCGAATAGTGAGTCCGGGCAACAACTCTGGGATAGGTGTCAGGCAGCTATCACCGGGGCAGCGAGGGTGGCGTTGGGTGTGTCTGATGGTGGAACGAAGCAGTCCAGAAGGAGATCAGGGTAAAGAAAGCCCTCTTTAAGCGTGGCAAGCGTCCAAATCTCCTGAAGATCGCGCCGCGTACAGGGATGCCAAACGTGCCTCTAAACGAGCTGTAGCCAGAGCCAGACGTGACCGTGATAGTTATGTACCACGCCTATGGGCACGCTTGGCTCACCTACAGAGTGGTGTTGTGGGGTAACAGTACGGACGCGCCGTTGCTGTTTACTCTACAAAAGAAGTTAATCTGTATCACAGCCAATATTAAACAGACGGAGAGCTGTAAACCCTATTTCCAAAAATATCAAATACTTCCGCTGCCGTGCTTGTATATCTTAGAGGTTTGTAAATTTGTACGAAAACATATGGAATTCTACACAAAACGTAAAGACATACCCTCTAGATATACAACATGACACAAAAACAAATTAATAGTTCCAAGTTCCAGGCTTAAATTAACATCTAATAGTACATTCCATTATTCGATTAAAGTTTATAACAAATTACCAGAATCCTTATTAAGTGAAAACAAATTAAAGAAATATCTACTTACTAAATGTTATCATGGTATAAATGAATATTTAATTGATAGAGTTAGCAAAAAATAAATCCAATGATTATTAAAACGTCGTGCATTGTGATCTACATCTTATAATTTTTGTTTTTTTTAGTTAATCTTTAATTTTCAAATTTGTAGACTTATCTTATATCTTATTTTTTTAATTGAAGCGTTTCCTCTCTTTTATTACCTTTTTGCGTACCCGACAGGGTCATGTATCATACTATAATAATTTACCATCTTCTGTACATATGGCTTGCAAATAAAAGATTGAGTATTGACCACATACGTCCTTTGTACGATAAGTTGGAGTCGTCTGAGTGGCAGAAGCTCGTTTACAAGTTGGCACGTTCGAGAGTCAAAGCGGCCGAGGATATTTCCATGTGCCGTGTGTACACAGGTAAATGACACTCTCGGTAACCTGCTATGCGAGGACCGCGCGGTGAAGGAGAGATGGCGCTCTTATTTCCACGAGCTGCACAAAGCAAGCAGCACAAAGAGGTGCAGCCACCTGAACTCCCTCCAAATCAGTGACTAGTGCCCCCGGTAACGCCTGATGAAGTCCAGTCGGCTCTTCGCCGCATGAAAAACCGGAAAGCTGTCGGACCTGATGGAGTCCCTATCGAAGCGTGGCAATCGATAGGCTCTCGTGGTGTGGGCATACTTACCCACCTTTTCAACCGCATTCTCCTCACCGGATAGATACCTGACTAATGGAGACTGAGCATTATCACGCCAGTCTTCAAGGGCAAGGGTTCGGTGCAGGAGTGCAGCAATTATCGCGGCATAAAGGTGATGTCCCACACCATGAAACTCTTCGAGCGCATTGTGGACTCTCGGATTCGACAAAAGTGTACAATCTATCTACTTTTATCGGCTGGGCGCTGCGGCCCAGGGCTGTTCCCGAAGTCTTTATTGATATTATCCGGGACATGTACCACGATTCCAGTTCCATAGTTAGGACTGCGGTTGGTGACACACTTCCCTTCCCTATCACCGTTGGAGTACACCAAGGCTCCGTGCTTAGCCCGTTTCTGTTCAGCGTAATATTAGACGTTCTGTCAAACAGCACCCTAGACCACCACGAGCAACCACCCTGGTTGCTCATGTATGCTGATGATATTGCACTAGCAGACTCGGACAGAGGACGGCTGGTACAACGGGTGAATAAGTAAAAAAAACACTTGAAAACGGCGGTCTGAAACTTAATGTGGCGAAGACGGAGTACATGGCCCGCAACACCACAGATCCCCAGCCCGTCCGCATAGGCGATGACGTGGCCGAGCGCACGGACCGTGGCAAATACCTGGGATCTATGTTGAGCGCGTCCGGGGCCATCGACCGCGACGCCAGAGCCCGGATTTCCGCTGCTTGGGCCAAATAGCGTGAGGTGACATGGTGTAATTTGTGACCCCAAAATGCCGATCAAGCTGAAGGGGCAGGTCTATAAAACCATCATTAGGCCTGTCCTTTTATATGGCAGTAAAACATGGCCGTTACTAGAGCGACACAAGCAGGAGCTGCGCGTCACGGAAATGAAGATGCTGCGGTGGATGTGTGGAGTCTCACGCAAAGCTCGCGTGCGTAACACCCACATCCGCGGCAGCCTTCGTGTTCGTGACATCGTAGACAAGCTGCAGTAGTGCCGTCTTCGTTGGTATGGTCATGTCTCACGGAGATCAACAAACTACGTGGGCAACAAATGTCTGGCCATGCCGCCCCCGCCAGGTACCGGTAGAAGAGGTCGACCCAAGAAGCGGTGGCTCGACGTCTTCAAGGGTGACATGCGTGCCAACAGACTCAGCACTAAGGATGCACAAGACCGCGCGAAGTGGGCCAAGAAAATAAGAAAGGCGGACCCTGGGACCCCACACACTAGTGTGGGTTCACAACCGGGATAGACCGCACGGATGATGATGATGATGATGATATAATTCGATGAAAGGTTGTTCGGGTAACAAAAGCTAAATGGAAAAGTCTTTTCGATGTAACTTTTTTTGTTCATATGAAACAGCGTTGATTAGTTACTATGGGATTTGAAAATTAAAGTTTTCGAAATTCATGGATTCGCTTTCTGAGCAATGAAATTTAATATTGAAAAAATAGAGACCCTGTACAAATTATCATCCAGTGTATGTTTAGTATTCACTAGACAGAAATTTTACTTAGTTGTTTACTACATCTTTTCTTGCAGTTATTAACTGTAATTTAACTAAAATCATAGTAGGATTCTTTCTCACTGGTTTTCAAAACGTTAATTTAGCAACATTACATTTTACTCCTCTATTAGAGGCTTATAAATGTTGACAAACGCTTGATATCACACAGCTTAGTACGTATCTCTTATGGGGGATTATAATTGTTGTCATAATTGAATCTGTAATATTTTGTTTATGGAATAAAGTTTCTCATTATTACCTGTGCGGCGCGCAGAAGGCGGCCCCGCAGCGGCACGAGTGCTGCGTGGCGATGCTGAGCCGCTTGCTGCACAGCGCGCAGCGCGTGCGCACGCGCC
Source organism: Udea olivalis (assembly GCA_947369235.1). Taxonomy (NCBI): domain Eukaryota; kingdom Metazoa; phylum Arthropoda; class Insecta; order Lepidoptera; family Crambidae; genus Udea; species Udea olivalis. The sequence continues at coordinate 1,388,932 of OX376358.1, read as the reverse complement.
GCTCCTTGCTGCCCGCGGGGGCGCCGGGGGCCGCGGGGGCGCCGGGGGCCGCGGGGGCGCCGGGGGCCGCGGGGGCGCCGGGGGCCGCGGGCGCGGGCGGCGGCGAGCGCGGAGGGGGAGGCGGCGGCTCTCTGGGGAAAATATCATATCATATATTGTTTTATGCAGTAATGACTTTCGCTTACGTCCAGATAACCTCGGTTATTGCAGAGATACACTGAAAGTTAGTACTTGTAGCTTAATAGATGAAAACATTCGAATAGCGTAAGATTGGAGCCCCTTCTCATGCAAGATATCGGTAGGCGTAGTCACTACGTGCGTGCAGTCAGCAGTGACACTAGAATTGTCACTGTTGTTTTCCTAGATATGTTGTGTGTGATACTTGTGATGGACCTGTGAGTGAAGCCTCGAGGCAAATGCCAAAAGCGCTGTCCGCCCTGAACCTGTCTGTGGTGGCTGCTTAAAGAAACCAGATCCCATGACTTTACTGCCGCTGTCGGTGACCTGTGCATGGCAGCAGATAGCGAGTCCGGGCAACAGCTCTGGGATAGGTGTCAGGCAGCTATCACCGGGGCGGCGAGGGTGGCGTTGGGTGTGTCTCCGGGTGGACGCAAGCTTGACAAGGAGACCTGGTGGTGGAACGAAGCAGTCCAGAAGGAGATCAGCGTAAAAAAGCCCTATTCAAAGCGTGGCAAGCATCCAAATCACCTGAAGATCGCGCTGCGTACAGGGATGCCAAACGTGCCTCCAAACGAGCTGTAGCCACTTACGTCCTTTGTACGATAATTGAAGTCTTCTAAGAGGCAGAAGCTCGTTTACAAGTTGGCACGTTCGAGAGTCAAAGCGGCCCGGGATATTTCCATGTGCCGTTGTGTAAATGACACTCTCGGTAACCTGCTATGTGAAGACCGCGCGGTGAAGGAGAGATGGCGCTCTTACTTCCACGAGCTGCTCAACAAGCAGCACAAAGAAGTCCTCAAGACCGTGCAAAGTGGGCCAAAAAAATAAGAAAGGCGGACCCGGTTGTGAACCCACACACTAGTGTGGGTTCACAACCGGGATAGACCGCACGGATGATGATGATGTTAGTTTTCCCTAGATATAAAAGCAGAGGATTTTAGCGTATTGTAAATACCAACCTAGACAGATTTTTCCACCCACAGACTTATTATACTGGTAAGCTAGAGAATAAAGAAGTCAAAAAAATATCAACACAAAAGAGGAGTTTCCTACCCATATCGTGCAAGCGGTGCAGCTGCGGCGCACTCACTCATCAAAGCGCGCGATGCTGTGACGTCATCTCGATCGTTTTTTGTTTTTACGCGTGATCGCGACGCCGCAGCCCATGCTGTGACGTCATTGCGCTCGCGGACCGTGCGAGGGGTGCGGCGCTCTCACTCATCAATGTGTCCGGTGCTATAACGTCACCCACATCGCGAGGGGTGCGGCGCGGGGCCGCGGCCGCCCGCTGCAGACACCGTTTGGAGTGACGTCACCTCGATCGTTTTTTGTTTATAAGTGTTAACTCGATGCGAGTTAGTGCAGTGCAGTTGCGGGCAGGACTCAAAAGATGATATCGCGTACTTCTCACCCTTAGAATAATCACGCATAGAAGGCAAGTCGGGGCACCTGTTTTGATGCCACAAATATCAGGACGTCACGTCTGGATCTGAACTTACCGATGTTAATTTCTCGAGGTAAGAGCTTCTTCAAAATGTTTAACTGTGCAGTAAATGGTTGCAACAACATAACAGAGAAGCTCAAGTAGTATTCATACGTGTCAAATACTGAAAATTGTGATTACATGTGTAACGAATTGATAATTTGACAGTTGATTTTGGCATTACAAATGGCGCGCCTTTCCTTCTGGGTGTAATAATTCTAAGTTCTCACCATTGAAAATTTCAAAAGCGCGCTGATTCGCCGCGATAAAGACACTTAGCTACCCCAAGCAGTGACGTAACCTGTAGAAGCCTCACCGGGTGTACGCGTGGTCCCTGTGCTGCCGCGGCTCGCACTCGGCGATGCGCTCGATGCGCCGCGCACGCCGCTCGCTGCCCACCTCGAGGTGGCGCGCGCGCGGGCGCTCGGCCACGTGCGGGCGCTCCACCACGTGCGGGCGCTCCGCTAGGTGCGGGCGCTCCGCCAAGTGCAGCCCCTCGTCGCTCAGGTGCAGGTGCTCGCGGTTGCGGTGGCGCGAGAGCGCTGGCAGGATCCTGGAATGACATTAACGCAAACTTAATTTGACGACAAGCTGTTGAAAGGGGAAGGCCTAGCTAGACGGACGTACTTAGGACAAGTCCAAGACGTGCTCAGAAAAGGTAAGGTCAGGAGTACCCATAATCGACGAGCATGTATGAAAGGATTAATGAGAGTGGAAGAAGCGCAAGAGGTGTGTCAGGACCGTAGCAAGTGGAAAGATGTGGTCTCAGCCTACCCCGTTGGGAAAAAGGCGTGATGGTATGTATGTATGTATGTATGTAATTTGACGACACGATTGGCGTAGTGCGCTGTAGCACGGTTTGTATGCGTCACGCATCACGAATAGATTGTCTCCGACTTAAGTTGGTGTTATAAATAGTAAAAGTTATTAATTCTCTCCAGTGTACACATCATTCGAAGCGGAAAGAAAATACCTTTCTTAATATATAAAATATGTCGTAAACAAACAAAGAGTGTAAACGTAAATTCGCAAAACATTAGTGGTTTTAAGCAGTTCAAATTTATTTTTAAAAGATCGAGGTGAATGAGTGAACGGTCCAGTCATTAACCTTTCGTCGGCACACCGAACAGGCTCGTTGGATAGTCTTAATAATAATTCATCGTCATCGTCATTGTTTGACACTACAATGATGAGTGTGCCAGACGCTTCCTATAATAATAGTGGATTAATAACAGATCTAAATGAAAAAATTCAAGCACTGACCTGTGACCTCGTAAGTGCTCAACAAGAAATAGAAAGTTTAAACAGCGAAAATATAAGACTAAAATCAGATTTGCAAAAATGTTTATCACTGATTGATACTTCCAAAAATATAAGTGTTCCCACAGAAATGAAAGACAAGACTGATACCGGTGTGGTAGCCAGTTTAGAAACGAACAATTCAGGATTAAAATCTGTTCAGATAACGGAAAACGATGATGGAAATAAGCGAATCAAATGATACAAGTAATCGCAGAAATAGTGTTGATTTGAAACTAAATCAATCAAGCACACTAAAGATCGAATCAAGTGAATCTGAAACTTCAACTGTAAGTTCATCTCAGCTTACAAGTACTGCATCAAACAAAAAAGTTTCTGAGATCGCAAAAAAGAAAATTGTAGTTATTGCAGATCAACAAGGCAGAAATATAAGAAGATTACTTCAGGCATTGGTGGGAACTGACTATATAGTCAGTTGCTTCTGGAAATCTGGTGCTAAAATGAAAAAAGTCTTAAAGTCGTATAAGGAAGGTTTATGTAATTTGACTCAAGATGATTTTGTGGTAATATTAGGGGGTATTAATGATTCGGACCCTCGTGAATTTCAATTTTGCATGAGAGATTTTATTAGATCTGTTTCGAACACCAATGTGTTAATATTTGAGATTCCTTTAAATAGGATTTTAAGAGAAGAAAAGCTAAATTATGATTTAAGATTTATCTCCACTGATCTCAACAATGTATCTTTTATTGATATGAACTAAAGGAGATTCTTACCAAGGCGCAATGCTTTTGCTATTAACACATGCTGATCAATTTTAAGATAAATATTACACCTTGAATACAAAACTAGAATTAATAACTTTAATAATAGGTCACAAATAACCAAACAAATAATGAAATTTGTAGCTAGTAAGTACACAAACTGACTCTGTAAATAATGTACAAAATCTTGACCCCATACCTTGTAATAACGACAACCAAAATGACGTATCTGTAAAGAATGATAATAATTGTAATGATAGTAATGGTTTATTTCGTATATAAGTATATTCATGTAATGCATCAAAACCTTAATGGGCTTGTAAACAAATCGGATTTGTTGACAGTGTGTTTGGATGGACTGGCGTCAGACGGGAAATCAATTGATGTTTTATGTATTACAGAGCACAATATGATAGATGATGATATACAGGGTGGTCCAAAAGGTGACGTCCAAAAATTTTTTTTGGGTAGCTGACATCTGGGGGTAGTCGAAAATACCCCATGTATGTTCCGCGATTTTTGTAGTTTAGGGGATATGAATTTTTTTTTCATAATTCTATAATTTTCGACTGAATTACTTAATACATTTTTTTTTGACTTACTTTTTTAAATTAATTTTTATTTTCTGATAGGCCCCATAAATTGTGCTTTCTCAGGTAAAATAACTAGGCTCCCTACTCTTTAAAAACATTATGACAATTTAGATCAAAAATAAATAATTTGGGTTAGAGTGAGTCAGGATTAAATTTTAAACTTAAAATTTAAAAAAATAGAAAAGTACCATGACTTCTAAGTAACTTTAAAAACTTTCTGGGACCCTAAGCTATAATTGTAATACAAAAAAAGTGGTGCTTAATAGGCCAACTTTAGCTGTAATCTGTCTTTAAATGAAAAAGGGTGAAAATGTCCTAAATTACTCAATTATTTTAACGACACCTTTTCTTCATTTCTAAGGTTTAATTAGGTTTGCTATGTACTTTTAAAATAATTACCATTCAATGAAATGAATACACACATGACAAAATGTAATGTTCAATGTAGGTATTTTTTAGCAACAGCACAAAACTAACAAGTTTTTTAGCCTTTTACAGGTACTAAATAATAATAATAGTTCTCGGTTTCTCAGGTAGACGCTCGGTTCATACCGAAGACCCGTTGATGGGTCACACAAAATACCACGGGCCGAACAAAGGGATAGGGAAGGAGGTAGCTAAACCGCGTCGTCTATAGCGCGGCCTCTCGCTCTCTCCTCGGTCGTCTTGCTCCATCCGCGCCCGTCCGACGCGTCACACATACGTCCCCTCAGTTGTTCACAGCTTTCGCTCGTGTTACCACTATTTTTCCCACGTTTGTTTTTGATATTCACTACAACCAACTCTCACTTGCTACCTGGACTCCGATTCGCCCTGTGACTGACCTTTGCTTGTGTTTCGGACTTTGATTATCTAGTTATTTGAAGATCTTCCAACTTCCAGATACGATTTAGTGTCAATTTGTTTGACGACCGACTTAGTGTAATGGTTAAGAAGTTGGCTACTACACCAGAGGTCGCGGGTTCGATCCCCGCACAGTACAAACATTTGTGTGCATGAACATGTCTGTTTGTACTGGTCTGGGTGTCTCCTATGTATAATAAGTATGTATTTACAAAAGAAAATGTATTTAAGTATGTTTATCCGTTGTCTAGTATCCCATAACACAAGCTTTAATTAGCTTACTTTGGGGCTAGATGGCGCTGTGTAGAATAATGTCCAGGGATATTTATTTATTTATTTAATTTGTGGTCGGGGATTGTGAACGGGATGCTAATAGGCCCTTTTGACTTGCCATCAAGGCTAAACGGAGCCCAATATTTAGAATTCTTAGAAAATAATTTGGACGATTTGTTGGATGATGTGGACCTACTAACTAAAAGAAGACTGATTTTTCACAATGATGGTGCTTCTTGCCACTACGCAAGAACGGTAAGGGAGCACCTCAATCAACATTTCCCCAGAAGGTGGATTGGTCGAGGCGGGCCAATTTCTTGGCATGCGCGTTCGCCAGACCTAAACCTAATAGATTTTTTTCTCTAGGGATATTACGAAGAAATTGTTAACACCCTGTATATAATTTAACGTCGCCAAATTACAAGCTGGGTTCTTTGTATAGTAGGAACTCTAGACATGGAGGGTCATGCATTTCAGTTAAAAACCATTTTCAGTCTTTAGAATTAAGGGAAGTAAAAGCACTGTCTATCCCAAAAGTACTGGAATGCTCCGCATTGGAATTACCGCAACACAACATAGTGGGTGCTTTGCATTTATAGGTCTCCGACCAGTAACTTATCAGCTTTTTATTCATTTCTGTCTCGCCTGGAAGATTTATTGAATTTTTTAAGCCGGAAGAGGAAAATGATTGTTTTATGTGGAGATTTTCAAAAGCTCTACTTACTCTGAGGAATTCACAAGCTTCAGTTCAAAGTTCCAACCCGGTTGGCTAGCGGAACATGCATCGATAACATTGCTTATAACATACTCGTACATAGGTCTAAAGGTGAAATAGTTGAATTAGCGCTTTCGGATCATACTGCTCAGATACTTAAGTGCCTAGTGAAAAAATCTTGCCTACTAAAATACGGGTACGTAAGAAGGCGCGATCTTTCCCTAGTTAATCGTATTAAATTCATTAATTGCCTTAGTAATCTCAGCTTCTTTGAGGTATTTGAATCGGGGGATCCGAATGTGGCTTTTAACAACTTTTACGACCAATTCAAATTGTTCTACGATCTGTGTTTACCTGTCTAGAAAATAATCGTAAAAAATTAAAATGGGTCTCTAATGACATAAGATTGTGTAGCAAACGAAGGCGTTGCCTTCTTTGGTAATATTGGAAGAATCCTTGCATACAAAATAAACAATTATTTAAACAGTATTCGAAACGTTATAAGAATATCATAAATTTAACTAAAAAGGCGCAAAATAACTTTTATATTCAGAATGCGGTGAATAAATATAAAGCAGCTTGGAAAGTGGTCAATGAATATAGAAATAGCTATCCAAAAGGAACCATAGGTTTATTAACTATAGACGATAGAAAATTGACTAATCCATTTGACATTGCCAAAGCATTTAATAACTATTTTATTGACGACATCGAACTAAACATAAATAATAATAAAATGAATAGAACTAATTTAGACAATAATGTTAAATCAATTCGCATGATATTGACAAGGTTATAGTTTCCCTAAAAAATTCAAACAGCGCAGGTTATGATGATATAGTTACATTTATAGTTAAAGATGTGTCCAAGATAATTGCACCTGCTATGAGTCACATTGTAAACCTGTGCATTGAGTGGCGTTTTTCCAGACAAACTCAAAATATCAGTTATTAAGCCCTTGTTTAAGAAAGACGATAAAACTATCATAAGTAACAATAGACCAGTTGCTTTAATACCAATATTTGCTAAAATTTTAGAGAAGATTATATCCAAAAGTCTTAACAATTTTTTTGAAAGCAGCAATCTTTTTGTTTGTCAGTAATACGGATTCCGACAGAATAAGTCTATAAATATGGCAATTTATGACTTTCTAGCAAAGGTCTACACGAATGTGGATGAAAGAGTACCAACAATTTCATTATATATGGATATGACTAAAGCATTCGATCACGTGGATCATAATATACTATTGGATAAGTTGCATGCACATGGAATAAGGGGTAATATAAACAAATTGATAGCATCATACCTCTCAGGGAGACAGCAAGCAACACAAGTCGATATGATTGATTCAAAGACTAATATCGAGACTTGTTATCAATCTAGATTTAGGACAATGAAATGGGGTGTGCCTCAGGGTTTTAGGACCTCTTTTGTTTTTAGTATATATTAATGACTTGCTATCTGAATCTGATCTACATAGTAATATGACATTATTTGAGTACCATTCTATTTACAAATAAAAATAAATCCATTCTTGAAAATGACATAAATCAATCTTTAAAATCAGTTATAACATGACTTGAATCTAATAACCTTAAAGTGAATCTAAGCAAAACAAAAATGATGTCATTTTCTCAAAAGGGTGATGATTTTAAATTGGGACATAAATTATGACCGAATAAACATTGACAAAACTTGTGTAACAAAGTTTTTGGGATTAAATATTGATAATAAACTCAAATGGACGTCTCATATTGTAATTGTATAAAACTTTAATTCATTCAATTCATTCATTCATTCAGAATTGTTTGCAAAAAATTAAGTCAGTTTTCATTTGCTCTATACAAATTACAGAAAACTGTTACCGAGGCTGCTGTTCTTACAGCCTATCATGGTTACGTAGGATCTACTCTCAGATACAGAGTTATTTTCTGGGGTAATTGTTATGACAAAGAAATAATACGAGTGTTTAGAGCCCAAAAACTATGCATCCGATCAATGTTTCGATTAAAATCAGACGACACGTGTAAACCATATTTTAAAAGACATAAATCCCATAATATAGACATAATCATATAGACATAATCCCTACTTCGAGACCATTACAAGACGTGTGTTGCCTGGCGCATATTTATTTATTTATAATCAATAAATTTTCCCCGCTTCAAAAATTATCTTCGCACATACTATATGAATATGGAGGTGGAAATATCTCCAAATCGGACCGCAGGTCTAGTTTAATAGACGCAAATGCCTCACTAAAGGTGATGAATCTGCCCTGCTACACTCTGGACGAAATCTGCCGCTAAGATTTTTCTTGGCATCTTTCAAATCTGCCACTACAATAAATCGTCAGCACAAACTGCCACAACACAGCTAAGAAACAACAACACAATTAAGAAGCCATATCTGCCAAAAGTTGCCGATATCTGCCACAAATGATCATACTGAGGGGCTCCGCTCGGCTGCTTGGCACGCACGGTCAGCGACGACGTAGAGGCAAATTGTGGTGACGTCATTTAGACGGTCGCGCCGATTCAAAAGCGCGCGAAATGTAGCAGCAGGCCATGCTATGACGTCATCGCCCCCCAAATCGTGTGAGCGGTGCTAGCAAGACGCTCTCACACATCGATGCGCTCAATGATGTGTCGTCATCGCATTCGCAACGTGTGCATTCGGTGCGGCGAAGTCACGCTGCTCGCTGCTGTCTGTTTGTAGTGACGTCATCTCGATCGTCTTCTGTTCGCTCACGTGTGATCTCGATGAGAGTTGAAGCTATGCGGTCGTGCGCGGACCGATGCCGCTCGCTGACGACCTATAAAATGACGTCATCTCGTCCGTGACCGCAAATTCACTTGTTTACATAGTTTTCGTGTGCTGTGGTTATGCTGATCTTGAAGCCGAAGTCAAAGTATATTATTATGTCATAAAAGAGGCCTGACCTGGCGCGCTGGAGATGATACAGATGCTGGCTAGACGAGTAGAACTTGCGGCGACGCAGAGTCAAATTTGTCGCAACCTGTGTGGTGGCGTCATTTAGAACGTCGCGCCGATTCAAAAGCGCGCGAAAACTTACCGCAGCCCATGCTGTGACGTCATCGCGACAGCGAATCGTCCGAGCAGTGTGCCCGCAGCGCTCCCACTTATTGATTCGCTCGATGCAGTGACGTCATTAGAACGTCGCGCCCATTCAAAAGCGCGCAAAAAGTCGCAGCAGCCCATGCTGTGACGTCATCCCATCCGCGACGTGGGACGACAACTATGCGGCCGCGCGCGGGAATAACCTATATTATGACGTTATCTCGTCCGTGACCATATTATATTCACTTGTTTACTTAGAATACGGGTGCTGTGGTGTGGTATATTATTACGTCACGTTAGAGGCCTCACCTGGCGCGCTGCAGATGGTCCAGGTGCTCCGAGGAGGAGGAGAGCTTGGCGCGCGGCGGCGCGGCGCGCACGTGCAGCGACGAGGCGGAGTGCGCCAGCGCGGCGCGGGGCGGGGCCGCGGGGGCCGCGGGGGCCACGGCGCCCACCGAGCCGGCCGAGCCGAAGCCCGCGCGCCAGCCGCCGCCCGAGCCGCCCACTAGCGGCCCTGACACACACACAGATGAAGATTATTCACTGTTCAAAGATAAAAACCGGCCAAGTGCGAGTCGGACTCGCGCACCGAGGGTTCCGTACAAACCTGTAGGTATATTCATTTAAAATATTTATTATATGATGTAACTAAAAATTTACGGTTTTCGCAATTTTTCCTTTATCTATGCTATAAGACATTGCTTCGTACCAAATTTCAAGATTCTGAGTTCACGGGAAGTAGGTACCCTGTAGGTTTTGAGTCCCTTGCCGAGTGTCGAAAATTTGCGGCATAAACGGCTTTATCTTTTGATTGCGTTGGCTTAGAAGTTTGATTTTTTCACAACTTCAAGGGAGATTGGACCTGAGTATCTGATATAAATTCCAGCTTGATACCTCCACACGTTCCTGAGAAAAAAGGTCTTGACAGACAGACAGACAACAAATTGCCCCATAAGGGTTCCGTTTTTTCTTTTCGAGGTATGGAACCCTAGAAATTGGACCACATGCTAGGGCGATTCGGGTGTTGCTCTTCCAACTGAGCTATCGAAGCCAATAGACCTGCCGAATTATCTAATATATATATTTTCCGTTGTAAGCCAACATTGTTTTCTAGTTTAGGAACTAGTGCATTGTTAAATAGTAAAAATAAAAAAAATCTCATTATTAACTATTTTACACCACAAAAACGACAGGTCCAAAGTCCTTTTTTGCACCACGTTGTTACAAAGATATTATTAATATTACTGGACCCTTATGTTTTTAAAAAAAACGTTAACTATCTAAAAGAAAAACATCTCAAATCAAACCTGTATATATTATTGCAAGATTTGCCTAAATAGGTATAACCTGCACTAAATCCGCTGCCGGAAAGCTTTCCAGCAGCGGATTCCAGGCGTTTCTGTTGAATATATTGCTATATTCAACAGAAACGCTTTAATTTTAATTAAAGCGTTTCTGTAATTTAATTTTAATTTTAATTAAAGATGGACATGATTGCTGAGCATCATTCTAAGAAGGAATTTTCAAAATTTTGGAACAAAACTAATAGCTTGAATTATAAACCGGTACAGCCAGTCTGTGTAGCGGGTTTGCATAATCCCTCAGAAATAGCTAATGCTTTTCAAAGCCATTTCAGTGTGAAATCTCCCTTAGGATCCGCCTCCAAGTCTTTGCCTAGCGCATGTCTGACGTCTGAGGAGCGCAGTGTGCATTTTACGGCCAAGAATATTGCACAAGCAGACTGTACTGTACTACACTTCTAGGAATACTCCGGTTTACGCGTGCTTTCTCGACCTTTCTAAAGCATTCGATCTTGTTCCTTACGATATGCTTTGGAAGAAGATACAGAACGAGACAAAATTGCCTAATGAAATAACATCTTTGCTGGGTTTCTGGTACAATAATCAGGAAAATCGCGTAAGGTGGGGTAACGAAGTGTCTAATGGGTACAGGTTGGAGTGCGGGGTGAGGCAGGGGGGTCGGACTTCTCCCTTGCTCTTTAACCTGTACATAAATAAACTAATTGATGAGCTTTGCAGCACGAATATCGGGTGCCATGTTGGTGGCGTTTGTATTAATAATATAAGTTACGCGGACGACATGGTGCTGTTGAGCCCATCGGTTGGTGCCTTGCGAAGGCTCTTATCTGTTTGTGAAACTTATGCAGAAATCCATGGCCTGAAGTACAATGCAAAGAAGAGCGAGTTGATGGTGTTTAAAGCGGTGAACAAAGTACCAAAGAGTGTACCCAAGATAACGCTTTCTGGAACTCCTCTTTGCAGGGTCAAGCAATTTAAATATTTAGGTCACTGGATAACTGAGGATCTAAAGGATAATTTAGATATTCAGAGAGAGCGAAGGTCGCTGGCTGTCCGGTGCAACATGTTGGCTCGTAGGTTTGCACGTTGTACTTTACCAGTAAAGATAACGCTTTTTAAAGCCTTCTGTCAGTCTTTCTACACGTGCAGCCTATGGGTTAGCTTTACGCGGCGGACGTACAGTGACCTACGCGTGCAATACAACAATGCGTTCAGGATTCTGGTGGGGCTGCCGCGATATTGCACCGCATCTGGGATGTTTGCAGATGCGCAGGTTGATGGCTTTGCAGCCATCATACGCAAGCGGTGCGCCTCCCTGCTTGCGCGGAGTCGCGGCAGCCCTAACAGGCTTCTGAGCGTATTTGCAGGCCGGTGGGACTCTCCTCTCCTAGCAAGGTGGATGCGGGTTCACACAGATGTGAATTAATAAGGTTATGGAACTGTATTTTTTGTGTAATGTACTAACAAATAGGTATAAGAATCATTATTTTAATACTAACACTATATGATTCATTGTTGTAACTCGAAATAATTTTTTTGATTTGATTTGATTTGATTTAATTCCTAGAGGATTCATGTGTGGAATGATCTACTCACCGTACTCAATGGCGGGTATAGGCTCTCCCTGCGCCACGCGGCACTCGGCGGCCCGCAGCGCGCCCGCCGCGCGCCCCGCCAGGCACGAGCCGCCGCGCGCGCCCAGGCGCTCGCTGCAACAGAAGCACGAGCTCAACAACGCACCAGGCGATGCAGGCCACCCGCCACACGGAGACTTCCAGCGATGCAATAGCAATAAAGGCCCGTATTCACTTTGATTAGTAGTAAGTGCAGGAGATTAGTGCAGGTGTTTAGTGATTATGAGAAAACACGTGTGGACAGCGATTGAATAGAACAAGCTTCCAATCACTTAACGACGCAGGTTACTAATCACTCGCCATAATCCATCGCTGTCTACACGCGTTTTCTCCTAATCACTAAGCACCTGCACTAATCAAAGTGAATACGGGCCATAATGGCAAAGAAGGCCGCTATGCTGTTGCTGGATATCTTCCCGCAATCAAAATTCTAAGTGCGTACTTTGCTGATAAAGTTGCGGTGAGCCACGAGCACTCGTACTTGGCCACACGAGTCCGTATCGTACAGCGCAAATGAGGTTTGTAATGCTATTAAGTCACTCGTAGTGTGTTCAAATTGAGACTAATCGGCTAGATTGCTGAAAAAATTAAACTGCAACTTTTTAAATGCCGTCTAACAGTAATTTCAGCGCGTTCAAACTCCTATACTCTTTAAGAACGACTGAATTTCTAATCGCTTGCTTTTAAAAAGTTGCAAGCCAATGATAATAAGTATTTTCTGTCAAATAACAATCATTACTGCCAAAATGTAAAAATTGTGATCTATGGTCTGATAGCACTTTTTTGTATCTTTTTTCAAATTATAGCCAATAAACGCACTTTTTTCTTCTTTTTTGAATTAAGACGATAAAACATGAAAATTTAAGAACTTCTACCTCTCGCTGTCAGCAACAGCGTCCTGCACGGAGCGCGCCGAGTCGCTGCGCGGCCCGATGCCCGGCAGCAGCGAGTAGCGGTTGCTAATGACAACGACAATGCCGCCTACCTCTCGCTGTCAGCAACAGCGTCCTGCACGGAGCGCGCCGAGTCGCTGCGCGGCCCGATGCCCGGCAGCAGCGAGTAGCGGTTGCTAATGACAACGACAATGCCGCCTACCTCTCGCTGTCAGCAACAGCGTCCTGCACGGAGCGCGCCGAGTCGCTGCGCGGCCCGATGCCCGGCAGCAGCGAGTAGCGGTTGCTAATGACAACGACAATGCCGCCTACCTCTCGCTGTCAGCAACAGCGTCCTGCACGGAGCGCGCCGAGTCGCTGCGCGGCCCGATGCCCGGCAGCAGCGAGTAGCGGTTGCTAATGACAACGACAATGCCGCCTACCTCTCGCTGTCAGCAACAGCGTCCTGCACGGAGCGCGCCGAGTCGCTGCGCGGCCCGATGCCCGGCAGCAGCGAGTAGCGGTTGCTAATGACAACGACAATGCCGCCTACCTCTCGCTGTCAGCAACAGCGTCCTGCACGGAGCGCGCCGAGTCGCTGCGCGGCCCGATGCCCGGCAGCAGCGAGTAGCGGTTGCTAATGACAACGACAATGCCGCCTACCTCTCGCTGTCAGCAACAGCGTCCTGCACGGAGCGCGCCGAGTCGCTGCGCGGCCCGATGCCCGGCAGCAGCGAGTAGCGGTTGCTAATGACAACGACAATGCCGCCTACCTCTCGCTGTCAGCAACAGCGTCCTGCACGGAGCGCGCCGAGTCGCTGCGCGGCCCGATGCCCGGCAGCAGCGAGTAGCGCTCGCCGAACGCGCACTCGTACTCGAGGCGGCGCGAGTGCGCGTCGTACAGCGCGAAGGGCGAGTACACGTAGGGGGAGTCTAGTAAGCTCGGGACGGATAGGGTTTCTTCGCTTCTAGTCTTTTGGATCTCTGGTTTGTCTGGAAAGGAAAGTATATCATTCAAACTCATTTCTTTATCCTAAAGTTCAAAAAATTGTCAGACATGAAGATACACTTGTCTTACACTGCCATTCTTAAGAATAAGGCATTTGCTTTCAGATTCCTTGTGAACATTGCTCTTATGAAAAAATAAGTCGGATAGAAGCGCCAGTTATTAGTTACATAAATGTACTTCCATGCGAAGGCACAAAATAAAGTGGTATAAATACCAATGCGTGCTGGTATTTTTTTCTTTATGCTATGAGACTTTCAACATTAACAAAGTTGTTTTTTAAATCAACAGAAAATTGTGGACCCTATAGGTGTTGATCAAAACAAATATTCATATTTATGATTGCCAATGCAACTGTACATAAATCAAACTTCTAAGTATCAATCTTACGACGCTACCTCAAACCCCACCCTGTACCTCAAAAGAAACAGCTAGTCCACTACTCTCGACGCGTTTTCCTGCAGCGTCCCGAAGACAGCAACAGGTTCAGCAGTTACGGGCTGGTCTGATCTGCCACTCACCAGGTCTCTTCGGGCGGCGGCGCGCCAAAGACAGCAACAGGTTCTGGAGTTACGGGCTCGTCTGATTTGCCACTCACAAGATCTCTTCGGACGGCGGCGCGCCCCAGACAGCAACAGGTTCAGGACTCACGGGCTGGTCTGATCTGCCACTCACCAGGTCTCTTCGGGCGGCGGCGCTACAGACAGCCACAGGTTCAGGAGTCACGGGCTGGTCTGATCTGCCACTCACTAGGTCTCTTCGGGCGGCGGCGCCCCACAGACAGCAACAGGTGCAGGAGTCACGGGCTGGTCTGATCTGCCACTCACCAGGTCTCTGCGGGCGGCGGCGCGCCACAGACAGCAACAGGTTCAGGAGTCACTGGCTGATCTGATCTGCAACTCACCAGGTCTCTTCGGGCGGCGGTGCGCCACAGACAGCAACAGGTTCAGGAGTCATGGGCTGGTCTGAGCTGCCACTCACCAGGTCTCCTCGGGCGGCGGCGCCCCACAGACAGCAACAGGTGCAGGAGTCAAGGGCTGGTCTGATCTGCCACTCACCAGGTCTCCGCGGACAGCGGCGCGCCACAGACAGCAACAGGTTCAGGAGTCACGGGCTGGTCTGATCTGCCACTCGCCACTTCTCTTCGGGCAGCGGCGCGCCACAGACAGCAACAGGTGCAGGAGTCACGGGCTGGTCTGATCTGCCACTCACCAGGTCTCTGCGGGCGGCGGCGCGCCACAGACAGCAACAGGTTCAGGAGTCACTGGCTGATCTGATCTGCAACTCACCAGGTCTCTTCGGGCGGCGGTGCGCCACAGACAGCAACAGGTTCAGGAGTCATGGGCTGGTCTGAGCTGCCACTCACCAGGTCTCCTCGGGCGGCGGCGCCCTACAGACAGCAACAGGTGCAGGAGTCACGGGCTGGTCTGATCTGCCACTCACCAGGTCTCCGCGGACAGCGGCGCGCCACAGACAGCAACAGGTTCAGGAGTCACGGGCTGGTCTGATCTGCCACTCGCCACTTCTCTTCGGGCAGCGCCGCGCCACAGACAGCAACAGGTGCAGGAGTCACGGGCTGGTCTGATCTGCCACTCACCAGTTCTCTTCGGGCGGCGGCGCGCCACAGACAGGCTCTCCATGCGGCGGCGCAGCTCGAGCATCTTGCCCATCGTCACCGCGTTCTCCTGCAGCGAGCCGGAGAGACCGTCGTCTGGCTCTTGTTCCAGCAAATGGGTGAGGGACGACGAGTCTGGGAAGAAAGCTGTTTTTTCCATTAATGAGATGTTATTCTTGGTAAACGCAAAAATAACAAAAAAATATTATGGCGTAACCCGAATGAAGACTGTGGGTTCCACCACCAACCACGTTGGTTTTTGATAAGTTGGTTAAGTGTGGGTTGATTGTAAATTAAAGAATAAATATTAATATTTACTCAACGCAATGACTGAATGTCAAATAGCGTATTCAGAAATATCCACATAAGAAGTTTCTGAAACTGGAATGCTTTTTTAATATACAATTTTTCAAAAAATGATAATAAAATGTGTAACGCATCGCCTAAGAAACCTAACAAGTTGACAAAGCTAACAAGTTCATGAATAAATGCTTCTACACAATGATTTTTGCAAATTATGTTTAGTTTAAATTGTACTCTCGATAAAAATACTTGCTGCCTTGAAGACCAATAATATTCTCACATTTGTTGTGGTCGAGCGGCGAGTAGGTGCCGTCCCTGTTCTCGCGCACGCGCAGCATGTTGACGCGCTCGCCCTCGCGGAACACCAGCACTGTCACCTTGCAGCCGTTGCTACCCCATTCGCTCTCCTCTCTGTATGTAAAAGGTAATATGTCAGGCATTATAACATGATTTGAAGCCCGAGAAAAAAACTTCTGCTGTAAATCTTAAATTAACATACTCTTTTAGCACCAATTTATTTTCATAAAATAGAAAGAAATTATCATAATGATATTTTGTCTTTGTTGCTATTTTTTTTCCTGAGTAGGTATGGGTGTTGACAAGTGCAAGTTGAATGCAGTAAAAACTTTTCCAATTCTCGTTTATAGCATATTTATTGTGTTGGTCGTTCTTACTTCGCGTACACTGCACCCCATCTGTCTACTATAGTAGCAACATCCAAATGAAACGAACCTATTAGTATCGAGCAGCCGCTCAATATCGCGCCAGGGCTCCGCGTTGGGCGGCGGCGGCAGGCGGCGCGTCGTGATGGGCCCCCCGCACATGCCGAGCACGAGCCGCAGGCGGGCCCCGTCCGATATGGAGTGCTCTCGCAGCGACGACGCATTGTCAAGCTCTTTCAGGTTGTACAGCAGATGCTGTTGGGACACGGGTATACCTAGAAACAACATGTTTATTTAAAAGTGGCTATTTTAAGCAACCACGCGAAAGTATGGATGAATCAGGAGAAAAGAAACTAAAACTTAGTTATAACTACAAGTAGGTACTCTTTTCATAGTAAGGTCCGGATTTTTGTACCGTAACTTAAACTTAAGCCTAATTTTTGGAGGCGACAACTTTTCCAAAACACGATATAGCATTTTTCACCGATAAAAAAAACACGTAGATGAGTTTTTTGTTTTACTCTCAAATATTCATTATTAACATTTTGCATTTAAAAAATATTTATAGATAGGTCTTTGTATATTCTAGGTCAACAATTTTTATAACTTTTTAATTTGTCTTATGTTATTTCATAATAAATTCATTACACGAAAATAGAAGGAAGCCGCGGCGTTATTCCGTTCGCGCAGAACTAATCAGTGGCCCACTAAATGCTCTATCGGACGGCGCGCTAAATCCCAGCCTTAAGCAGCTTTCCCAAGTACTTCCACTTCCACACTAAGTTCAGACCGCATCAGATCGCAAGGTGCTTAAAATTGAGTTGTGCTACGAAGGCAGGTATGTTTTGTGTAGTAGGAGAGCGAACCTAACCAAAAACAGTTGCGCAAGGTGAATTAGACGAAATTTAAATAATATTCAATGTTGTGTAATAATAATAGAGATGGAAATAGATTAAACTGAACGTCAGGGAGCTTGATTGACTGTTGATTGATAGTCTTCTTTCGGTATTGATTGTTTTCTTTAGTCATTATTATAACGTACCCATATGTACCCTTTCTTTTAATAGGGTCATCATAATTAAAAGTCCTTATTTTGACGAGAATTACTACGTTTCCATCATAGGTAAAATGTAACACTCCCGGTACAAAGTCCAGTATCACTTGAGCAGTGTGGTCTACCTTACCAGGTGCGCAAATGTGGCCAAACTAGTGAGTGGTACAAGAGCTTGGCTACAATTACTGCAGAACATGTCAGTAAAATGAAGTCCCTAAATCGTGGACATTTTAAAAATCGATTTATGAGCGCGATATCGCGGCGATCTCTAATCGTACGCGGTCACATCGCTATTGTAAAAAGGCTCTAAATAATTATTCAATCTTCGAAACATATTTTATAATTCAGGGGTTGGTTTTATTTCACAGACCAATTTTATTGTTAATGGTGCCCAAATCGAGCCCATAAATGATCTACCGACCTCGGACTGTGAGTAATTACCGAGTAATACTATAAAGTGCTTTCTTTCCTTCCTTCGCAATTAAGTATTATCAGTAATAAACTCCTCAATGATTCGAGTGAAATCGTAAACATACACATTCCTGCCTTATCAATTATGATTTCCAAGAACTCTTACTAGAATGATGTTGTTTAGAACTATGACCGAGCTGGAGGTCATTTCAATTTCGAAGTGACCTAGGTTTTAGGTTCCAATAAAAAAAATCAGTTAGTGCTGGACTATACTTCGGTTGAACTGATAAAACTATTTTAGACTGGCCTGTTGGCGTAATAAGTAAATATAGGGTCGTGGGTAGGTACCATTCCCATGTAAGGAAGTAGACATTCAAAAATTAAAAATCGGAACAATTTTTTATTTATTTAATGACCACACAATAATCACACTTATTATTATTTGTTTGTGTTTCAGGAGTAAAGACATTAATTTGTATTATAATATTATAAACTAGCTGCCCTGACAAAATTAGTCCTGTCATAATAAGTTATTGGTCAGTTTGTATGGGAAAAAAAAAGTGTAGTTTTTATTATTTTCTTCAACATTTTACACCTAAAAAATTTAAAAAAAAAGACAATTGATAGAGCGGTTTTCAAGTTTTGCGGTTATCAACACATTTGGCGATACATTTTTACATAGATTACCAAGGCGATCTGATCAATGTAGCAAGATTTCGGTGGCTATAGCCCATTATGGTATGAGGAGGCCTATGTTTAGCCATAAACCTACTATTGCCGTGAATGAAAGTGATGATAATGCTGAACTAACGCCGTCACCGCGACGCTGATTTCACAGTCAAAAATGCACACCTAGCGATTTTAAAGTTCAAGAAAAACTAGTTGTGTTTAGGCCCGATTTTTCAATTCTTAGTTTATTCCCTAGATAGCTAACTGAAGTATAAAATTAACTGGCTGTTTATCAAGCGAATAGACATTTTCAATTTTTCAATCGTCTTTTAGCCAAAGAATAACTATCTATCGTTTGTAAGGACAAACGATAGATAGTTATTCTTTCGCTGACTTCACACTGATTATCCACAAGCGAGATGCACTTAGACAATCATTGCAATGTTAGAATGAAAGAAGACAAAAGTTGATGTGCGACAAATTGACACTGACGTAGAAGAAAAACAACCTCAGCTTTTTTTAACCGACTTCGTTGTTGTCTAAAGTTGTGGTAAAAAGTTTGTGATTATAATAACACTCCAAAACTCCATACCAAAATGAAAATAATCTCAAATGACACACCACATAACCTCAAAATGTCAAAGAAAACGCATAGATAAATCTTATCCAGCCCCTCAAGAAGCAGATAACTTTATTCCTCAGTTAGCGGCTTTATTCAACAGATAACATCTATCTGACCATTGAAAAATTTAAAATCTTGTTGTCCTTAGAATAAACTTTATTCTACAGATAAATTTCATTATATGAGGATGGAAAAATCGGTCCTTAGATCAATTAATTTTACATATTGAGTGAATTAGTTAATCTATACGTCTGGTCGAATGGGCTCAGAGAACGAATTTCATTTCTATCTTAAGACTATATGTAACATTCTTACGATAGTTTTACAAAACCAAATAGATTAATTTATGTCTCAAGGTAAAAAATATATTGTATTGTTAATTTCCTATTATGCGTCAGTAAATAAAGCAGATTTTGCACACAAATACCTGAGACGTCGTAAATCAATTAGGCAGGCATCGTAACCGCTGACATCACATAAAGCTCAACATAGAGACACTTTACTATGCTGACTTAAGACCCATTTTGCAATAGTTTTGTAAAGATTGACCTGTCGTCCTACGTACAGCTGACATCACGCGGCAAACGCGCTAAATTGCGATAAGTCTCGAATTTTTGAAATACCGTATATTTGTGAACGAGCGAGGATAGACGCGGACCCGTGAACACTGACCAAGTGATGATAGGGCTTCTCGTCGCGAATGTTAAACGAATAGTATAAATAGAAGATGAATTAAAGACAGCTACTCATTAAACTACATAGAATAAGACTGTAAGTCATATAAGTTAAGCCCATCCTATGGGCGATCGATCTAAGGAAAGCCAAATAAGAAAATATGTATTTTATCTGCCAACAGGGTCACGTATATTTCGCTTAAGGTTCCTTACCGAGGCGATTGAATGGTAGAATGAGCGTTTTTTTATATAAGACTAGACAGTCATTTGATCGCAATCGCACCTGATGGTAAGTGACGACTGACGATGCGATCTATGACGGAACTTGTCTGTCTAGTAAATGCCCATTCACTCTTGTCTTGAAGAGACCCAGATAGTATTGGTTCGGAAACACATGCGCAAGCAGTGAGTTCCACTCCTTTGCTGTTCGCATTATGAAGGAGTCCGCAAACGTTTTGTCCGAATGGCTCGAATATCCACAACGTGCGGGTGTAAGGCTAATGTGCGTTTTGTGCTCCGATGGTGAAATGGAGCCGGTGGAACCAACTCATGCAGTTCGCTCGCACACTCCCAAGCGTTCTGCCGACATGAGCCCTATAGCTAAAGTATGGAGTTATTCAAGTGGGGTTCTAAGATCCTTGCAAGGCGCGAGTGTTACCACTGGTGTAGTAAATGTACGATTACATAGTCTGATACTTCACTTCCGATCAGGTGGAATGATAAGTGGTTGCCACAACATTGTATACAAAAAGCTAATCAATACAACATGAAATCTAGCCTACAATGAGTAGAATACCTGAAAAAACGCAAATTAAGGTCAAGTTTACTTCCTAAAAGATTCTAACTAGGAATTGATTGACAACCAAGGTCAATATTTGGTTACATGAAGATAAGATATCTAAAAGAAAAAGCGAAGTATTTGCAGACAAATTATTTACATGTATGATGTTTTTCTATAATGAATGAAAAAATAAACTGGGCTACTATATAATATTTTTTTCTACTGATCATTAGTCTGACAATTGTTCAACAGATCCAAAGAAAGGTGGTAAAGCAATTATCACATAAGATAATATATTGTTATCAGAGTTCCCCCGTCAAGATACAGAATAAATAAAAAAATATATAGAGCTTATTATTGGTGAAAGAATATTTGAAATCAGTTGAGTACTTTCGGAGCCTATTAAAATAAAAAGTAACAAAGTTAATCAAAGTAAAGTATCTAAATAAATAACAATATTTATTCATGTAGGCTTTCACAAGCATGTAAAACAGGTCAGTTGTACAGAGGTAGCTTCCATTGAGAAGAATCTGTAAAGAAACTCAAAACTTCCTCTTTCTCAACTCAACTCTCTTTTCAACATACCATTACCGAGTCTATACTAGAGGAGCAGATTATACCTAAGATAACCACAAACTCTTGTCATTTAAGGAGTATTTAGAGATCAGGTGGACTATAACAGATCCATAGTGAGGAGTACCAGCATCAAGTGCTTTAATTTAAAACTACACAAGCAATTGACAATTGCTACTACAACAGCTGGGTGGTGAATCACAAGGTTGGAGCAAGGCCAAGCAGATGCTATCTCTTGACTGTTGCTAGGTGTGATATGAGTTTCACAAGAAAATGCTGTCTACTCATGATTACATGAGATTAATTAATTTTATTTATTTTTCCCCCAAATTCACTAGTGCATAGGCAATAGGCTACTCATTTATTTGATTCTACATTGTTACCTCACATCTAGCTATGTTTAATTTTATGATTGGTACTAGCTGTGATTAACCAATATAAAAAATATGATTATTATCAAAATAAAAAAAAGAATTTATAAAAAACCAGACATTCACATTCTCTTTTGCAAAATTAACCAGAAATGTATTCATGATAATATCATGGATAAATTTCTAGTTCATTTTCTACATTATATGATATTTACGTGAATCCTATAGAACAAGACATATTTTTTTGGTGAAAGAAACACCCTATTCTAATTTAATTACACAAAACAATTTATTTCTTCATTTAAATAAAATTTAAATGAAGAAATAAATTGTCTTGTGTAATGGAACCTAATATTTGGACCAACAAATGCCTGACTTAGATATATATATTCAGTAGGAGAGCTGGCTTGCCATACATTGTTAGAATATTTAGTTTTTTAAAGTCAGCTTATTTGGGTCACTAACTCAAGTTGGGTCAGGAAAGCTCCTGATGACTGACAAGAAACATATAAAAGCAACTACATTGATTACATCATACGAACTAGTTGTAAAGAGCCGTCTGTATCAATACAAAATAAATTCTTTTCAATTCCCGTAAGTAAAACAGATCTTGATTATTTTGGCACAATTTCAACTCCCCCGTGTCTCATTGACCTGCGCTATGAATGTAATGTATGTAGATCAGATAGTTTCAGCATAAAAACATAAACACTGAATAGACCAAAATAAAACAAAATTAAGGTCAATAAATGGTTTCATTTTTATTACTGATCAATAGTGAATTCCTTCATCTGACAGTTGTTCAATGTTTAGGACAGCAAAGGTAGCAGAATTTTTATTTAAACCTAGACAATATATTTAATATGAAAGAAAATGTTCTCCAATAAACAACTTTTATACAATTGTAGATTAGCACACAAGTAAAATATCTGTACCTTTGATGTGAACAAATGAATCAAATTTGATACACAAAACTCTTAAATAACCAAATTAGACAACATATATCTAAAAAAACATAATTACCTACTTATTTTCACTGCCACTGAACTGTAAATCATTTTACAATGTTTTCTAGAACATGAATCGGATGTATTGATTGGAATAAATCATTGTTTACATAAGAGAAGGTTATGTTTGTTTCCAAGCTGCAAATTGGATTAAATCTAAGCAGATAACCATGTTTTTCGTTAGAGCTCTGTTTTTAATTGATTTACACCGAATAAGGAATGGATTACAAAAAGGTGCATCTTAAAAATTAAGTTTCTATGGTTTAACAATAATGTTTACCAACTCAAATGCAAGAAATGTGCGTAGAAAAGCCACGACATCCTTTGTTGGATGTAGATGACGCACAGCGAATTGTAAACCTGTCAAACGAAATAGTTGTGTAATATTCAGCATCTGGACTCACCTTCAACCCTGAATATCTTCGACTTGATCGCGAATATAGTGTCCGAAGGGGACACCGTCATTTCGAACGCGGTGCCAGTGAGGGTCTCCACGAGAACCTCCATCGTGGGCTGGCTTTGACCATCTTCCTGGAAACCTTTTGATCTATTCGACAGTCTCTCAGGGCATCCATGTTGTGACATTTCACACGCGATATTCGAATTTTAAACTATTTGCACCACATCGCAGTTCACAAAGTCGTAAATCGAAATAAGATAATACGGGCACCGAGGACGATTACACGGTGAGGTAGGTAAATAAACTAAAACCGACCACTGGCAACGACTCTGAACATAATATAATTATAAGGAACCAAATAAAGCGAAATAAATGTAAAATTTCTAATGAACTACTATTTTTGCAACAAAAATAATTCTAACACAGAAAGGAAATTATCGTGACAGAACAGCGAATATTTTTTTTTGTTGATTGATGTGTGAATGAACAATGAATGATGTAACGAATGAATCAACTCGGTAGACTAAGAAATTGTTTATGGCCATTGGAATTTCTAGAAAAAGCTGGTTAAAAAAATTATTTAAATTGAAGAGGAAAGTTGTACACATGTATTATAAAATAATGAATTAACAAAGTACTCGCAAGAAAATATTTTCCAGCAATGTAAACAAGAATTAAACAGAAACATTCCTTGAGGAATGGGAAGGGAACTGTCTAATGAATTAAATGGCAACATTGGCATGTTAAATCCGGTAATGGCTCAAAATATGTTGGTCTAAGGCAATAATAGAGAAATAAAAACTTTCAAACCGGAAACCCACCACTTCTGTCAGTGGATTGTCTATTCCCAATCTCACAGACATTCTTTTCCGTCTCTTCGTTTACCGATTGGGAGGTTAGAAACATGGTGCGTAAAATATTCGTTGAAAATGACTATAAAACTGTGAAATTTAGTTGAATACATGCCTTAAGTTAAAAAATGTGGTTGAATTCGATAATTTCAAATGACGTTCAACGAATTTTTCGAGTTTCGTATGCACGTCAATGATGTCAACTCGTGTGAGCATGTGGCTTCAGGATTCAGCATTTATATTTTCAGACTCGCAAGCGCCGTAATGGAGGACGCGCCAAACACGGCCGTGGCCACGTGAAGGCTGTAAGATGCACCAACTGCGCTCGTTGTGTGCCGAAGGACAAGGCTATCAAGAAATTCGTGATCAGGAATATTGTTGAAGCCGCCGCCGTTAGAGATATCAACGAAGCCTCCGTCTATGCCTGTAAGTAACAGTACCATCAAGTTTATATATTGTTATAATTGAATACAATCAATGGAGCTAGCCTTGTACAGATTGCAACTAGACGCCAAACATTTTAGTAGTACCTAGTTGCAAATTCGATAGTCCCTTGTTTTCCGGAGCAGCTATGTATTCCATGGCCCAATATTTGTTACCATACTTTCTGCCTTTATCTGAGTGGTACTAAATGTCTGAATTATTCAGAAGATACATCCTATCTCCTAGTTTCTGTGTTTTGTATGACTGACTGGATTCATCCTTGTCTTTTTTAGTATGGAGGTTTCTAATTATCTTTTATCTCTTCTTTTCCACAGCATTCCAGCTGCCTAAGTTGTATGCAAAGCTTCACTACTGCGTGTCATGCGCAATCCACAGCAAAGTGGTGCGTAACAGGTCGAAGAAGGACAGACGCATTAGGACTCCTCCTAAGAGCAACTTCTCTCGTGATATGAACAGGGGAGGCCCGCAGAATGTACAGAGGAAGTGAACTACTTTAATAAAAAAGTAAAAAAACCCATCATCTGTTTTATTATGCTTATTCTTAACTCAAATCAATTTTACTATCATTTATAGACCTATTTTTTCAAAAATATATCATTTTCAATTCCATTGGTGTGATGGCAGAGATCCTGCCTTATCACCGGAGGTTGTGGGTTCGATCCCCACCCATGGCATACATTTATGTGATGAACATTTGTCTGGGTGTTGTTATCTATATACCTAAGTATGTGCTATAAATATTCAGGTCTGCGCCGCCTCGCTGACGCTCAAAGAATCCTAGTATCATGGCACACTCAGTGTGAAATTCCACTCTGTTTTGGAACACAGTCGTAGAGAGACCCCACACTAGTGTGCTTTGAGCGTCAGCGTCGTGCTGGCGACCCCCCCACTATCGTTTTTCGGCGCCGTTAAGTAATAAGTAGGTAATTAAATTAAAAATACTTATATTCAAAAGTATGTTAATCAGGCTGACACCCATAGTACAAGGTCTGCTTAGTTTGGGGTCAGATGATCTTTGGTGTATTTGTCCTACGAGGCTAAGATGCTCGCCTCACGGGAAGAGTAGACAAAAAATACTTCGCCATTTCTCTTATTTTGACAAAATCTAGATGAGGCGAAATTTGATCAGATATTTTTTTGTCTACTCTTCTCGTGAGGCTCTCATCTTAGCCCCTCTGGTTATTTTTTATTTATAAACATAGACCTCTTAAGAACTACCTACTTATATCAACAGCTAATTTGGCCGCTCATATCTGTCCATATAGTTATTGCACAGTGCTCAATGGGAGAGGTGGAATGAATTCTTGTAAACTGACTAGAGATGGGCCGAGTACTCTGTTAATACTCTGTTGTACTTGGCGTACTCGGCGGATTTTTAATAATCTTACTCTGTCCAATTATTCGGTTTCAATGCCGAGTATACTCTGTCTAAGTAAAGCAGGTGACTGGTGTTATTTGTGACCCTAAAATGCCGATCAAGCTGAAGGGGCAGGTCTATAAAACCATCATTAGGCCTCTCCTTTTATATGGCAGTGAAACATGGCCGTTACTAGAACGACAGAAGCAGGAGCTGCGCGTCACGAAAATGAAGATGCTGCGGTGGATGTGTGGAGTCTCACGCAAAGTTCTCGTGCGGAATACCCACATCCGCGGCAGCCTTTGTGTTCGTGACATAGACAAAATGCAGGAGTGCCGCCTTCGTTGGTATGGTCATGTCTCACGAAGATCGGCAAACTTCGTGGGCAACAAATGTCTGGCCATGCCGCCCCCGCCAGGTACCGGTAGAAGAGGTCGACCCAAGAAGCGGTGGCTCGACGTCGTCAAGGGTGACATGCGTGCCAACAGACTCACGTCTGAGGATGAACAAGACCGTGCGAAGTGGTCCAATAACATAAGATAGGCGGACCGTGGGACCCAACACACCAGTGTGAGTTCACAACCGGGATAAACGCACGGAGGATGAGGATGATGTTAATCAAAAAGTATTTAATTATTAATTTGGGAAATCTTTGACAATAAAATATATATAATAACATAATTGATGTTGTATTGTATGGGTGAGGGGTGTATCAACGCAAGCCGGCCGCTCGCGCCGCGCGTACCTGTTTGTACTTGCTTACGCGCCCGAAACAGGAATTTGATTGAACCGAGTTACTCGCCCAGTACTCGGTTGGAAAAAAATTTAACCGAGTAAAACTCTGTACTCGTTATTCGGCAAAAGTGCTACTTGGCGCATCTTTAAAACTGACAATTACCAAAAAATTTGGTTTTTCAAGTAATGGGACAGCGCAACTAGTTATAAATGGAACTAATGATGGCATGAAGTAGGTAGGTACAAGATACAAAAAAACAATTGTGATACAAAAAAAAAAACAAAATATACTAATAAAATCCGCCTTTATGCGGCTAAGACCCCTAAAAGGCAAGTCGCTGCGTAGCGTACCTATGCGCGCATAACATTAATTGATGCGGTATATAAGATGATGATGATGATGTCCTCTCAGACGTATCCGTCAACGGCGACACCCTTCTTAGGTCACCTGGGCTCAAAGACTACTATAGCGTGGGCTCTTGTACGGGCGCGAGCGCGACTGGCAAAACCCAACATGGTAGGTAAGTCCTGTTGGCAAGAAGATACCCACCAGAGTTGTATGTGTAGTCGTAGCTTAGGCCGGGTTTTTCGGATCTGGCGTTTGGCGTTAAGATCATGAAGACGGGCACACTCATAGTAATCTAAGCCTGATTTAACAGCAGATCGCCCCCCTGCAAGGGGGGGGGGGGCGGGGAAATGGGTGAAATGGCCCTTAACAAACGGACCGATCACCCGGCCCACTGCCAGCGTCCCCAGTTGAAATAATAATAAATAACAGCAGATCGCCAATATTTCCTCTGATTAGGAAGCCCCCCGCACGAATCACTAGATATGTGTTGCTGCTTCTCGACTAGAGATTATCTAGATGTGCTGTGCTGCCAGAATCTGCAAGCTAAGCTACGAAACTACTAGACCGTTTCCAGTAATGCTATGCTTAGTAACGGAACGGAGCGAGTAAGATGAGTAACTAGAGCTTTGCGATGATGTATCGACAGTACTCGTATCTAGGGAAAGAAGCACGCATCCATTCATATATTCATTTACCACAAAACAGTAAAACCCGTTTGACCCGTTTCCACCAGTGCTATGTGCATCAATGAATGATTGGTAGATAACAAACGCATCTACAGCAACATAGCATACCACATCTCTGGAAGAAAAGCACCCTTACGACTCTAGAAACGACTACTAAGTCGAGCAACCCTTAAGCCGGGTACTCATTAGCGAACCGTAACCGTTGCATGTACTGCCCCCCGATTCAGAACGAAGTTATCGATCGGTTAGGGAAATTTGTTTAAATCATAGTAAATGATCCACTCGGCGTTAGCAATCAATATTTTGATATGTTAAAACCAAGAAAGCCCTAAGTTTTCATAAACCAAATTAGATAAAACCTACCCTACTTAAAAAAATAATGAACAATAAAAGAAAATAATCGAATCGGTCGATAACTTTGTTCTGAATCGGGGGGCCGGTCTATTCTCTTTGCGGTCTACTAAAAAACATAGTGTGTACCTACGTGGTTTGCAAACCTGCTGCGAGCGGTGCATGTATCATAGCTGTCCCTTTCGTTCGACATGTGAGAAAACAGCATCAATAGGTGGGTAGTTTTAATGCGTGGGTATAGACTACCTACTGTCACAGATTACCTAATAAAGAATCTGTGCTACTGTGACTTCTTTGAGCAGCGTTAAAGCTTTGATCTCCGCGACAACGCTGCGGTATGCGGCATGAAGGCATGCGGTGCCGGACATTTAAGTAACGGATTGACCCCAACGGAAGATCGGCGACGGAATTTCCGTCAAGTGTGTCCCTAGCCGTAATCGTAAGAAAAATGCCAAAGAATTTCATCTTGTACCGTCGCAGCAGAGTATTACTTTTCTCTATGCGTCGCACTATGCGTTAGTAGTGTGATTATATTTTCTTTGCGAAACCCATGCAGCATACTGCAGCGTGCGTTACGATGGGACCAAAGTTTGACTAAGGTGGCGTGGAGGCACTTGGAATAATTAAAACAAACGAGAGCCTTTAACAAAATGTATTGCTAAGTTGAACTACTTAGGTACATCAAATCATGAATGTTCATAAAAACTTTAGGTAGTACATAACTGCGCTTTACAAACTTTTACACTAAGGTTTAGAATTTCTTTATACATAGAGAAATGAATCTAAGAAGGATATAGCAGTCAATCAAAGATATTGGGAGCCCCACTTGCAGTAGTAATTCAAATCATAAATTAATATAATCTCACTAACCATATGTAAATGTGTTTGCATATCAACATAGGTATAGCCTTCTTGAGCAAGTGGGCTCTACAAACAAAGTGCCTACTTTATCAGATGTCACAATACGAAATTAAATAAAGAAACAGCATTTTCTGATTGAGCAAAAATGGCATTATCTGCAAACATTGATCAATACAAAGATTTATAATCATATAAAGTAAAAATAAAAAATATATAATAATTATTATGGTTCAGCTTAAGCACACAGAAATGATAATTATTTTAATACATACATGGTTGAAGTAAGTCTCTCAAAGTAATGAAGAAGAATAAAGAATTTAATAATGCATTAATTATGTTTGTTTTCACTAAAAATGGTGACTAAACTGTAAGCTAGTGCAGAATCAGATGAGTGATCAGCAAACTTCTAAAATTTAACTTGACGTGACTTGTATTTTGGTTGAAGATCCACCAGAGTTAAATTGAGGTAGTTTTTCTGACGATTCAAAGCAGGAACACTATCTAAGGTCATGAAATTACCACCCAAGCTCCGATGTTAGTTAAGTCTTTAATCATGTGCATTATTTCAGCACAGAATAGGTAATAGTACTCAATTTTAGTCTGAAATCTATTTTGCCAACTCTTTTAACATTAAATCAATCAATCATTACATTACAATATCTTTCTACCTTCCGCATGCAGACTAATTCACACAAAGCTAAGTTGGCAAGCATAATAAATATGTCCGAAACAAACTGTTTATGTTTTAATGGCTTAAAAGAGACCTTTTAGCAACTTGACAAAAAGTTTAGTGTTACCAGAAGTCTGCACAAACCTTAACCACAAACACTATACTATTTAAACTAAACTGGCTAATAAACTGAAAGTTATCAAGGTCCCTTGATCTTGTAAATTGTTTGAGGGAACTTGGGCATCCCTTTATCTGTGGTTGTCTCTAATGCTTCTTTCAGGTTCTTCTCAAACACTTTTTTAGCATCGCAGAAACCTTGTTTGGTTTTACCAAAAGAATTGGGACCGGCTGAAGTAGGTGTTTCCCTGTAAAATAAAGAAAACGAGTTATATTCAATCAAACCACTGCATGGTTTAGTAGCCTACTAAAGTAGGCAGTTTTAGACATCATTATTGAGTTTAATTTTACTAGTCCTTCTGATTAAAATATTATTTTAATGCTGACTAATAAGACACAACCCTTACCTTCCAATATTCCGCATTCTCATACGAGCTTCTGCTGGCATTTCCTCTGGCTCATCGTCATCATCATCATCATTGAACACTGATGCCACAGTTGGTTTCTTTACACTCACGCTGGGTTTAGCAGATCCACCAATATTCATCTTGATGGGTTCCTTAGGCTTTGAGAAGCCAATGGATATTTTAGTGATACGTGGAGGGGGTGGCGGTGCAGGTACTTCCTCATCCGACTCCCAATCATTGGACATCTGACTCTGAGGTTTTCTCTCTGAAATTATGTTTTAAAGTTGGCATAAGTTTAAAATAAAACTCGAGTCCAAAGTCGAGTATCTTAACAAGGGATATAATAAAATCTAGGTTTATATTATCATTCCATTTTTAGGCCTCATTTAGAAAGATAGAAGGAATCATGTCCTTACAATAAAAAAATAATCAAGAGTATGGCTTGAGATTGATAGTGTTAAACTTTCCTGTAATGGTATACTGGAAAAACTATGTCCTTTTGTACTATTTATTTTCAAAATTTTGGCCATTGTAATTGCCTCTTTAGCCCTAATTAGATTGTATAATAAGCACCTGAAAAATCTATTAAAATGTTGAAAGATCCAGGTAACTAAATCATAGAAAACTGAGTTAAGCGCAGCTAGAGTTATCTGTCTTCATTTACTAAGATAGATAAATTTACCTTCATATCTTGTATCTTTTTCCCGACTTTTAGATGAACTTTCGGGAGCATATCTATCATCACGAGCGGGCGGGGACGGTCTCCTTCGCGGCGAACGCGATCTGGACTTCGACCGTCTTTTCTCGCGAACATCCCGCTGCTTATATGCCCTAGAATCATCACGCGTGGATCGAGACGACCCTGCCAATGCGAAAACACTGGCAAAGATAAATAAAAATACGTATTTGGAAAAATAATTATCGGTAGGTAGCAAGTGTCAGGGTAAGGTTTGCAATGAATTCCATTATATTCGAATACCTTTACTATAAATGCCGTAGCGATCACTCATCGTTTATTTTATTTAAAAATGATAGTTATTATATTATCTCACGTAGACCTTCAAAAAAGATAATCTTCAAAATAATTCCTCGTTCGTTTCTGCCTCGTATTTTTGACAGGTCATCGGCCATTTTCTTTCTAAATCTCTTTTTTATTTCGATTACGGCCTGGGCGTAAACCATACATCCGAATATTCTTTCATGTTCCCTCATTTTGCCACTAAGGAAAATTGGGGTAAACCAACTTAATTTCTTTCTTAATTCGTTTTGTTTGTTTCTTCAAAGGTGTGTGTATTTTCTAGGAGAAATGACAAGAGGTGGGAATGGGGAATATCCCAAAGGTAAGTAACTTTTAAGGTAAGTTGAAAAGGTTTAACACACACAAACGAACAAATTGTGACTTGGACATGGGAGATTTCCCGCTCTCTTCACTCGTGTGGCTTATTTCAACGAATGTCAAAAATGCCGGATTAAAGGGCACGGGCTGGCAAGGCAAGTGCCTAAATGAACTGATCCCATTGTATTGGTTGCTGTGTTAAACTATGAACATTATATTATTCCAACCCAAAATGTATCCTAAGGAACTGATATGGATACTTTTAAAATATCGGTATTTTTATTAAAATATCGGTAATGGTATCGATAACTCAGATAAATACCGATCTAAGTATCAGTATATTGATAAACTGATATAAAAGTATCGGTATTTATATCGATACCAAGTACTGGTACATAACCAGTAGCGAGGCGCCGACTAACGCGACGTTGCCGCTCCGCGCACACATGTCGTGGTGCAATTCCAATTTCTTTCCCAACAAGTAGCATTGTTAACTAATTTGATAACGCAAAGTAAGACAAAATAAATGAACCGAATTGTAGTTTTGCTACACACGCGCTAGAAGCGGTGGCAGGTCCGTCATCTGATTCGGACGGTTTTTTATAGCGACCGACTTCACTAACTGAAAAAGACGTTCAACAGATTCAGTTGTCCGAAATTTCAACTTGCGTAAAAGAACCCCTATGGAAGATCAAACGACGTACATTTTACTTTTAACAACTTCCCAAATCCCACTGTTATCGAGAGGTGAATTTACCAGAACCAGTGCCCTGCGATATGAGATGGTTTCTCAATGCTGCCGCGGGCTGCCTTCCGATACACGTGGGCCCGCCATCCATCCCATTACCTTACGACCGACGCGTAACTGGGCGAGACCAGGATATCCGGCCATTGGACCACAACACAACAGTCGTGGCATGTAAACCAAAAAAATATGCCCTGTCGAGGAGAAAACTTTGTCCAGAATGGCACTTGACGTCACAAGCAAGCAACGAAACCAATATTTGCCATGTTGGGCACACCAAAAATAGACTTATTCGCATCGCGCCTAACGCATGTAGTTTGCAATTATCAAACATTGGTGACAGTAGACCATCAAGCAGCTCATCCTAATGCATTTGGCCAAATATGGAACTACGAATACTGGGTGTTCCCACCACCAAATCTCATACCACGACTACTCGCTCAAATGAACTCGGCCAAAGGCAAGTACATTCTGATCGCTCCGAAGTGGAACAAAAGTCTTCTGGAAAAAGATCCATAGTCCCTAAAAGATCCATACTTGATCCCACACCTTTCACAAGTTCTCATAGACGCGGTGACAGGAACTCACCCACCCGAGATTCAGAATATTCAGCTGGAAGCTTGGCTGATTTTGGGTGGTCGGACGTGATTGATGGTTGGTCGAATGAAGAACGATCTTTATTTTTGTCTAGTTGGCGCAGTTCCACCATGAATACCTATCGATTGGCTTGGCAGAAATGGAAGAGATGGTGTGAAAAAGCAGCTGTTCATTTTAAAAGTCCTACTGCAACTGACGTGGCCCGCTATTTAGCACTCCTCCACAACAAAGAAGGTTTAGCTTATAAAACGATTCTGGATCATAAATCTGTCATTGCTACTTTCACTGATATCACGACGAAAAATGACTTGACATCCAACTTTTTTGTCAAGCATAAAATATGATAAGGGCGATCTCTGTTGCTAAGGAAAAACGCGAAGCGTATCCAATATGGGTCCCCCAGTTAGTAATGAATCGCCTAGAATCCATTATTCCAGATGAAAATAACTTGATTTGACGACACGAATGGCGTAGTGCGCTGTGGCACGGTTTCTCGCCTTTGATTCCGTAGTGCCCCGGGTTCGATTTTAAAGAGGAAAAGAGAAAACTTATGACATATTTTACAGCCTCACAAAAGCAAGAGCTCGCAGACCTCAATGCGACTCTGAGAGACGTCAGAGAAACAAACCAGAACATTGAGAGTTCGATTGCCTTTTTGACAGCACAAACTGAAGAATCTAAGAAAAAGATAACCGAATTAGAAAGTAATGTTAGAGAAGACACACAATACATTTTATTTCTCGAGCAAAAATTAGAGGATTTTCAGACTGGAAACCGGAAAACAAATTTTGAATTAAAAAATGTCCAAAAAAAGGCCGACGAAACGAAACTGGGTTTGAAATGGTTGAGTGCCTCTCGGAAACAATAGGCTACAAAATAACCAAAATTGAAATTAAGGACATAGGTTTATCGCTTGCGTGAAAAGAAACCAGACCAGAAAAATACACCTATTATCGTCGAAACCACATCGGCCATTTTAAAAACCGATTTTTTAAAGATGGCAAAGAATTATAATATCCGAAATAAGACAAAAATATGTGCCAAGCATCTCGGCTTTAAAAATCATGAAGATACCCCAGTTTTTCTGGCGGAGCATTTAACTGCTAAGGGATCCCGCCTTTATTTCTTGGCCCGTAGTCTAGCAAATTCAAAAGGATATAAGTTCTGCTGGACCGCGTATGGCAAGGTTTATGTGCGAATGAGTTAACAGTCACCAATTATTTTAATAAAGAGTGAAGAACAGGTACATAATATGCTTTTACGAGATTGACTATTTGGCTCCCATGCATCTCATGCCTCTAGACCACTGTTTTTGTTTCGATTTTACTTGGCCAAACGCCACTTATCTTGCTCATTCTCTGTGTATTTTTTTGTATCAAAATGCTACAAACACACTCGCACACAGTGTTACACACATATTTACATTTATTTAATTTATGAACCTACTTATTACAAACACAAACACACATCTATATTATCTGCTAACAGCCAATATATTTCTAACTTACCTATATCTTTAAGTATATGGCCTAAATTAAATTGCTAGAAAATGTATGCTTTTATTACGACATGCTTAAATTTTATTTTTTTAAATGGGTGACACAATACATAAAGTGTATTTATTTAAGGATGTCCTAAGACCAAAACAAACCTGACCTTGAACACTTATCTTGAGTTTCCAAAGAAATCACTCAAATTTTATCACACTACAAGTGATTCATTCATTAATCATATTACACTGCATCCTTTTTCAAAGTAAATATCACATAATTGCCGTTGAAAACTGCAAAACAATCAAGTTAACCTTATCTTAACCAAAATTTGTGTTCCGATTTTGACAGCTCTCAATTGATTTACTAGTGATGGGGTATTACAATGAACCAATTGAAGTTAACAATTTTTCAATCGATAATTATCGATAAAGTATTTACTGAGTATTATTACTCGTGAAAGTATTGTTATCGGGAAACGGAAAACAGGCAACGGGCAGCCACACTGCTAGTCCGTAAAAATCGCAGATTGTTTATTATTTCATTCTAATTAAACAGTACTGTACGCAGGATCAATTCTATTGTTGCGTCAAATGTATCGCCTTTGTTTTTCTTTTTGATATATTAACAAAAAGTATTAGTCATTATTAAAAATTAATCACAAAATAAAATAAAAAGAACTAAAATGACAGTTCAAAAACAAATGAGGAAAAAGGCGACCATTTCTTTTTCCTGCCAAATTGTAGAATTTTTCATAAGATTCATAGAGATAAAATTATGTTCATAAAATAAGGTTTTAGTCATAGTTAATAATTAACTTACTAAAAAATCAGCAATCCAGTAGGCTGATTATGTAAAGCTGTTTAAAACAACAACCGTTACATTACTGCTTTAGTAAGAAAGCTGTCATATTGATTCTCACTAAAGTAACAATGTAACGATGATTTCAATCAAATTTCAACAGTTGTTGTTTCAAGCAGGCATACTATTTTCCGATTTAAAAACGATTCAGTATTTGTAGTAAGTAAGTAATACTTACTTACTACAAATACTGAAGTAAGTAAGTAATACTACAAATAGTAAGTAAGTAATACTTACTTACTACAAATACTGAACTACTTATTTTGAAATACTTATTTGTAGTAAGTAATACTTACTTACTACAAATACTGAATACTTTATCAAAATTGATATTTTTTTAATAAATATATTTTTTGTATGTATATGTATCTTTTTTTTAACTATACCAGTATTCAATGTACGATAATAACAGTCAGTAAAAAAGAAAACTACAAATAAGCGTTAAACTAATGAACTGATCTGAAAAATCGAGAATATCGAACAGAAAACGAATTGAATTCAATTGATAATTTTGTGCCCAACTCTATAGGTGATTCCAAGGTCAGGTTTGTTTTGGTCTTAGGACATCCTTAAATAAATACACTTTACAACTAATGAATTGGACACATTAGAGTTGGCGCAATCTTTTGGATGTGACGTCTCGGAACTAAAATAATGTATTACCGTTGATAAAAAAGATTTTACCATGAATTCCCAAAACATAAGGAGCATACCTATATAAAAACCTAGATGACTTTGTGTTAACCTTATCAAGTCTGGCTTTCGAAACTGATGTAATTGTTTTGACTAAATGCAGAATAGATTCTAACAAACCCATACCACAACTACCTAATTAGCAATCATATTTTACTATGTCACAATTGGTTATGGGAACAAAAATCAAACATGTCCTAAATCGAAAACCATTTCGAAGTATTTGTATTTTATACCTTATTTAAATATTTAACATTTTTAAAAGCAAAGCATCGAGGATATTTTTATTAAATACGTTGGCAAACTGGGGTCATTCATTTGACCCCAGTTTGCCAACGTATTTAATAAAAAGAGTATATTCGTATGTCGTCTGAGTCTGCAAAGAGTATATTAAGGTTCTTATTGGACTCTTGATGGTAATCAAATTGACATCTCACAATTGAAACCTATTGGGTAGTATAAACGTCTTTTCACGTGATTGGTTTATAATCTATCCTTCAACCAATCAAATGACGCGATCTGTATCATACGTAAGACTTTTATCTAGGTGATTCTACTGCATGGTATTAATGGGGTTTCCAGATAGCAGATTTAAAATTCCCCCAGGTGAAATATATCTTTCCACAAAGTTATTGGCTATTTTAAGTCCTACCTACCCATCTGGGCCCATTGCCCAGATGGGTAGGTAGGACTTAAAATAGCCATTCGCTATAATCCCAATCCTTTCATGTAGGGCTTGGTTTCAGAACTTCAAAATGAATTGTATCTAAAGTCTACTTCTCACATTCTCCTGAGATTGTACATGATGAACGGCGAGTTTTGTTTCAGTCGTAAGTGCAGTAAATCAGTAATTTTCTCCTCATAATTTATTTACCACGAATCGGGAAAACACAATGTGTGAACACTAAGTGAATTTGTGACGTCATAAGTAAAAATAACTACCGGATAGATCAACGAAATATGAAAATTAGTTACTTATAATAGTAAAAGGTATTTTAAAAAAATATTAAAAAAAAAAAAAATGTTCCCATACCTAATTGAACCAGAATGACAGAGTGGTTGTTAAAATAAAAAGTAATCTGAAGCACAAGGTTGAAGAAATACTAATCGATCAAGCATCTTGTCTTCAGCTTAATATCTTGAATAACGTTATCCTGGGTATCTGACTATTGACTATTATTGACTGGCCTGTTGGCGCAATGGCAGCGATCCTGCCTTTGACGCCGGAGGTCGTGGGTTCGATCCCCACCCATGACAAACATATGTGATGAACATTTGTGTTTGTTGTGTGTCTGGGTGTTATTATCTATTTAAGTATGTATCCAGAAATATTTAAGTATGTTTATCAGTCTCTGACACCCATAATACAAGCTCTGATTAGTTTGGGGCCAGATGATCTTGGTGTGAATTGTCCCAGATACTTATTTATTTATTTTTCGATCCCCTTTTAATATAAATGCGGAAAAGTTTATTAACTCTTTCAATATTTTTTCAAAAATATCATAATTGCAGGTGATATAAATACAAATATTAAACTTAAAATTATAGAGCCACCCCATGAACTGAAAAACCGCACTTACTATTTAAATATGTTGTCCACCCACGGTATATTAGCTGGCCATATTATACCAACCAGAGATAAATACTGCTTGGACCACTTCATGCGTAAAATAAATAAGGTCAAATTTCGTGTAGCAGTAGCCGTAATGCGTACAAGTATCACAGACCATTTTACTACGTTTCTATCAATCGCAAAATTGAAAAACCAACAGGTTCCACGTAAAACAAAAACTAGATTCAATTTGCTCAACTGTGATGATCCTAACTCAGTTATTGACAGTTTGATACTTAAGGTGACAGAGTCCATAAACGAAAACACTAAGATCATGAAAATACCAAAGATAAATCGTAACATAAAACCTTGGATTTCACCAGGAATATTACGCTGCATTCGAAATCGAAATAATCTGCAAAGAAAATTAAAACAGGAACCTTACAATGAACTAAACAAGATAACGTATATCAGGTACAGAAACTTCTGTAACAATCTCAAAGAAAACTCAAAGAGCAATACGAAAGGGAATTATTGCGAAATCAATCAAAAAAATTAGGCTCCTGAGGAAGAATATAAAGTCTATAACTTATACATCTGAAATAAATAATGCTAATTCAGAACTACCAACTGTAAAATCCTCTGCCTCCGCTGATTATACTAACGAGTATTTTGCAAATATTGGAAAAAAACTTGCAGAAAAAATTCAACAACCTACTGAGCAACGGAGTGCCTACCTTAACAACTTACCTAAAGTGAATAACTCTTTTGTGTTATAGGACACAGATCATGACGAGGTGAGCAATATAATAATGTCCCTGAAATCAAGTAGTGCCCCTGGTCGTAATAATATCCCCACCGTATTCCTCAAACACGTAAGAGCAGTTATTGTAACAATTATAGTTCACTTCGCAAACCTCTGCTTCAGCAAAGGAACTTTTCCATCTGCCCTAAAACAATCGATTATAACTCCAGTATACAAGAGTGGGGATAGGGATAGTGTCAGTAGCTACAGATCCATTTCTGTTTTACCTGTATTCTCCAAAATAATGGAAAAACTAATTAACTCGAGGCTGCTCAGCTATCTAAAAAACTATAACATCTTATCTCCCTGTCAGTATGGCTTTAGACAGGGAATATCAACCGAGGATGCGATTTCAGCATCGAGTTAAACAGTAGTTGAGCAACTTGACAAAAACATGACATGCTTATCGGTATTTTTTAATTTGCAAAAAGCATTTGACACACTCTCAATCCCCATCCTAGTTCGTAAACTGAAAGCTGTTGGTCTGAGGGGAATTCCTCTTGAGTTGTTCAAGGACTACTTGTCAAACAGAAAACCAAAAGTCAAACTAGATTCCTTCATCAGTGGAGATGCGGAAGTCTCATATGGCATGCCGCAGGGAAGCGTGTTGGGGCTCACGCTATTCCTAATTTTCATAAACCTTTGCGCCATGAAACTCGATCATGCAGATATTTTTTTCTACGCGGATGATACTGCTGTGGTTTTCAAAGCTAATTCTTTGGAAACTGTCAAGGAGAGGGCAGAAAGTGGTCTAAAGCAAATTAATATGTGGCTAAAAACCACCTTCTTACCATTAATACAGCTAAAACCAACTATATCTGTTACAGTATTTGCAATAGTAAACAGCCTTCTGATGATCTTAGCATTAAAATACATTCCTGTATCACGGCAGCTATAGCTGTAAATTGTACCTGTCCCATTATCAAAAACACACAAAATACCTAGGCGTCTGCGTAAATCAGCGATTGTCTTGGTATCCGCATCTTGAATACGTTATTGCAAGACTCAGAAAGCTGACTTGGATATTCAAGACACTAAGATACGTGGTGCCGGGAATAAATGCTGAGACCCCAAAAAGGGACCTTCTGAAAGATATTTATATATCTTTGGCTCAGTCTGTACTTATATATTGTTTACCTGTTTGGGGTGGATCACCCAAACCCGCTTTATTGATGTTAAACGAGCCCAATGTAATTTGATTAAGGTTATGTATTTTAAAAACAAACGCTTCTGAACTGATCTTCTTAATCAAACATATGGCCTCTACTAGTAAAGTAAGTAAGTAAAGTAAAAAATCATTTATTCATTTAAGCTTGTACAAAGCACTTATGACATGTCAAAAAAAGTATACAGAAATAATAATAATAAACGTAAATAAAATAGTACAATATTAGTACACATCGTGAATATACATAATGTGAATCTACCACCGGTTCGGACGTTGCTTCTTATCGAGAAGACTCCGGCAAGAAACTCGATAGTTACTCTTTTCAACTTTGTTTGTTTTACAAAAAATAAATTCAGAGTACAGTCAATGCGAGTAGAAAAAAGAACACAATATTGAGCAGAGGAGCAGATTATTCCTACTATGACCACAAACATTTGTCGTTCAAGTAATCCTCTACATTATAATAACCTTGTTTCATTAACTTTGCTTTAATTGCAGACTTAAACTTGTGAAGAGGTAGATCAACAAGACTTTGAGGTATTTTGTTAAAGTATTTTACAGATTGACCCACAAATGAGTTTCCCACTTTGTGTAGCCTAAGACTGGGAGTTTTCAATTTGTTTCTATTTCTGGTATTATGTTTATGAGTGTCACTGTTTTTTTTGAACAGATGCAAGTTTTTGCGCACATACATTATGTTTTCTAAAGTATACTGAGCATGCACAGTTAAAATATCGATCTTCTTAAATACTTCCCTAAGCGAGTCGCGTGGTCTAAGTTTGTAAATGGAGCGGATGGCTCTTTTTTGAAGTACAAAAATGGTGTTCAAGTCTGCAGCTGAACCCCACAACAGTAGACCATACGACATAACACTATGAAAGTAGCTAAAATATACTAGTCTTGCTGTTTCAATATCAGTCAAGAGTCGTATTTTTCTAACAGCACAAGCAGCGGAACTGAGTCTCCCTGCCAGGGCCGTTATATGCGGACCCCATTGCAACTTAGAATCTAAAGTTATTCCTAAAAATACAGTAGAATTTGTTAATTCTAATGGCTCGTCATTCATAGTTACAATAGTATCAACCTGTCTCACATTGGGCATAGAGAATTTGATGCACTTTGTTTTTTTTGCATTAAGTAATAAATTATTACTAGTGAACCAACATAGTACTTTTGAGAGAGTATTATTTACATCGTCAAATGCTTGCTTACCTCTGTCGACTTTAAAAATCAACGAGGTATCGTCAGCAAATAATACTATCTCACAAATATCTTTGACATAGGTAGGAAGATCATTTATATAAATAAGAAAAAGCAAAGGTCCTAATATAGATCCCTGGGGCACTCCCATACGTATGGTGGCACCGGAAGATGCAGTTCCGTTGATACTAACTTTTTGAGTTCTATCTGTAAGATAGGATTGTATTAATTGAGATGAGATACCTGAAACACCGTAATGTCTTAGCTTAATCAGTAATATTTCATGATCCACGCAATCAAATGCTTTTGAAAGATCACAAAATATTCCTACTGCATCTTGCTTGTTTTCCCAAGCATCAAATATGTGTTTGATAAGTGCTACACCTGCATCAGTTGTGCTCTTGTGTTTAGTAAAACCAAATTGTTTCTCATGTAGTAAGTTATTTAAATCAAAGTG
Organism: Udea olivalis; assembly: GCA_947369235.1. Taxonomy (NCBI): domain Eukaryota; kingdom Metazoa; phylum Arthropoda; class Insecta; order Lepidoptera; family Crambidae; genus Udea; species Udea olivalis. The sequence goes on along the minus strand of OX376358.1, from coordinate 1,348,031 downwards.
TGAAAGCAGCTGGTACTCTGTTAGGAAGTTATATGTCGCATAAATCGTCTTGAAGACACATAAATCTCGCCTTATGACCCTAATATAGAGAAGAGAAGGAGGAAAAATATTGTCGCACCAGTACCTGGAACTAGGACCACTTTTTCAAATCGGCAATATAAAAAACAACGTGCCCAACTGTACAACTTAATAAATAAGAAGTTACAATTAAATAGCAAAAAATACTAGGAGTGTAAAAGATTATGGGAGACATGGCTAAAACCAAAATCGTATGATGAGTCTATGCTGGACGTGAATTAAACGCAATATACTGTTATTACACTTAAAGTCACAGGCAAACACACGCGCACACACACGCACACACACACACACACGCACAACCACAGTCACACATTCACACAATTTGTTAGCAGCGCTCTACTTAAATTAAATTGTTAATTTCTATTATTTTTATAATTTCTAAAAGTAAGATCATAAAGGTATAAAGTTAAAGTATTAAAGATTTAATAACACAATAAATAGCGTCTTTTTTTAAGTGCATATGCCCTCACCAGGAGATATCAAACGCACCACTCAAGATGAATTCCGGATATTGCAACGGAACAAATAATAGAGAGTTTTAACTAACAATAAAACTTACCTATTATTTTTCCTAAACATATCGGCATTTAGAGTTATAATTTAAGGTAAAAACTGGCGTTAGCTAACTTCCCAACTATAGCGGAACTAGAGAGCAGCACTAGCGCCGGTTGTATGGAGGTGGAAATGTTAGACCTGAAATCCGCAAAAAAGACAGGTACCTAATTGACTCTAGCTAGATGGATTCCGGATTTATCTTTAGGAAATATATTAGGTAAGTTTTATTGTTAGTTAAAACTCTCTATCATTAAAGCGCTTAAATAAATTGTTGTACTTTTGTACATTTCCAGGAGGCAGCGTTACAAAAACGTCATGGGCGTAGTCAAGTCAACTACTTACAAAGCAAAACAAGTAACATCACTAGTCTGTAAAATCTGTGGTGTCCCTACATAAAATGTCAGAAAATTATGCTTATCCCAATTTTAATTGGTCTCCTACATCAGTGACTACCTCTCTAGCTAATGCTATAGCCTACTTACATTTTGAATTTCAGGATATTGTTTATTGGTCTAGTTTATTACCATGCTTCCATTTTGATTACTCTTGTACTGTTGATGATATATCTGTAAATATGAGTCATTTTAAAAATAACTTTGAATTTCTAGAATTTCTTAGCCTTAAGTCTGATTTCGTAAAAAAATCTAAAACTGATAGTAGAACAAGTTTTGCTTTTTATGACTCATCTCATAAGATAGGTAGGGTGTATGGATGCAGTAATTTATTTTCCATTATCTCAGCTGAAACTTTAGGAATTTTATACGCCCTGAAATACGCACAAAATAATTTGCCAACGTCTCCTAAAATTTTGATTCTTTGTGATTCAATGAGTGTGCTTCAGGCTATAAGCAATAAAACTTTTAATGCCTCCTCAAATTATTTAATTTATACATACATACATACATACATACCATCACGCCTCTTTCCCAACGGGGTAGGCAGAGACCACTTCTTTCCACTTGCTACGATCCTGACATACATCTTGCGCTTCTTCTACTCTCATGAGTCCTTTCATACATGCTCGTCGGTTAAAGGTACTCTTGACCCGACCCTTTTTGAGAACATCTTGAACTTGCCCAAGAAACGTTCTTCTGGGTCTTCCCCTTCCAACAGTCCCATTTACCCTTGCCTCATAAATCCGTTTCGTTAATCGCCTTTCATCCATTCTTTCCATATGACCAAACCACCTCAGCATTCCCATCTCAATTTTAGTAACCACGTCTTCTTTCACACCACATCGTTCTCTTATTACACAGTTTCTAATTCTATCACTCAGTTTTACCCCAGCCATGCTTCTTAATGCTCTCATTTGCACTGCATTTATTTTACTTTCATCCTTCTTCTGCCATACCCAACTTTCACTACCATACATTAATGTCGGTACCAGCACGCCCCCGTGAACTGCCAGTCGGGCTTTCTCCGACACTCTGTGACTGCTCATAAAGGCATGCAGCGCCCCGTTCACTCTATTACCTGCATTCACTCTCCTCTCAATGTCACCCTCATATCTTCCATTTCTCGTAAACATAGTACCCAGATACACAAATTCTATCACTTGCTCTACCTTTTCACCCCCAATAAAAATCTTACATTCTGTCACACTATCATCTCTTTCAAACACCATTGTCTTGGTTTTACTCACATTCACTTTCATACCTCTCTCTTCCAGTGACGCATTCATTGCCGTTACCATATCCTGTAACTCGTCGGCCGACGATGCAAGTATTACCTGATCATCGGCGTAGAGAAGACATTTCACGAGTAACCCATCCATTCTCAAACCATAATTCCTATCATTCAAACCTGTCAAACAATTATCCATGAATAGGTTGAACAGCCACGGTGACGCTACACAGCCCTGTCTAACACCCTTATGGATATCAAACCAGTCAGTGTACATCCCGTCTACTCTGACACAAGCACTGGAACCCTCGTAGAGAGATTTCAGCGCTCGTATCAGGCAACTGCTCACTCCATACGCAGATAATGTCGACCACAGTTCATTCCTCCTCACACGATCATAGGCTTTTTCCAGATCCACGAATATGTAGTAGACTTTTTGACTTTTGGCCAAAAACTTTTCAGCTATGCACCGTAAGGAAAAAACCTGATCGGTACATCCCATTCCCCTTCTGAATCCCGCTTGTGCATCCCATATCTTGTGCTCAGTTTCATTCACTACCCTATTAATCAGCACTTTTGCATACAATTTGCCGACAACGCTGAGCAGGCTAATTCCGCGGTAATTTTTGCAGTCCTGTTGTGACCCTTTCCCTTTGAACAACGGCACGATCACGGCTTTGCACCAGTCTCCCGGGACTCGGCCAGTCCTCCAACACATATTGAAAAGGTGGTACAACTGACTAGCCGCTTAATTTATGAAATCACAAATGTATTGACTATTTTATGAATGAGTACAAACAAATAGAATTTACCTGGGTACCTGGACATTCAGGCATACTAGGTAACGAACTTGTTGCCACTCTTGCAAAATCCTCAGATATTTTGAATATTAAATTTGTAACCTTAAAGTTACCTTTTCTGATTTTAATAGCTTTATTAAAAATAATATGTTTAAGCGTTGGGATGTCTGTCTCACTAACTCCAGGGTTATTAAAGGTAAATGATTGGAACAAATTGTTGCTAAGCCTTCCACAACTGCATGGTTTGAAAAAGGCCCGAAATTTGTAGGTAAATCGTTCTCTACTACGACCAGCCGTTTTATTTTAATTCCATCACATCTTCATCGTCTTAACCTTTAAGAAAGTCCTTCCTGTCCACATTGCACCTCCGATTTCTGTGATCTTGAACATTCAATATTTGTATGCCCTCAATTTGCCCTTCAACGTTTACTTTTAATAGCTCAAGTCCTAAATATTTTTAAGGGAGATTTCCCTAAAATTACACAATAATTACTTTGTAACACTAAACTGTATCATATTGTATATACTTGTATAGTCACACAATTGGAAAAATTTGACCTATGTATTATAACTTTCTAATAATTACTTTCTACTAAAATTTTTGTAAATAGTTAATAGGGTATCCTATTTGGCTGATGGCCTAGTTGCCAATGCTAAATAAATAAAAAAAAACATAAAATGTCATCATGACATGAGTGACATTGATTGATTTGATTGATTGATTGACAATGATCATACGGACGGATAGGTTATGTTATTTTATCGATGTAGATTAAAAAAAACAGCGTCTTTAGAATTACAATATATACTGTTCTTTAAGGAAGGGACATGTTTTCTTTACATCGTAGTCGACGTTTAATTACAAGTATAAATTTCATATTATACAGAAATTGCCGAAATCCACCCGACTCTGCGAGACTGACTTCTGTTCGAAATAACTTAAAGCAAGGGCCAAGTTTGAAGGACTTTATAGCTGGTACATCAGAACCAGTTCTTGTGGACCGTCCTCACATTCCCTACTTGCCAGAATATGAGCCTGAGGTCTATAAACAGAAGGTTTTCTTCGATGTGTATGGGTGTCAGATGAACTTAAATGATACGGAAATAGTTTGGTCTATATTGAAGAATGAAGGTTTTGAGAAGACGGAAGTAGAGGAAGAGGCTGATATATTTCTCGTCATGACGTGTGCTATAAGAGAAGGGGCCGAGACGAAGATTTGGCACCGCTTAGACCACTTACGAGGCTTTAAAAGACGGCGAGAAATTTCAAAAAATAGGCACAAAGCAGTAAAGATTGGCTTGTTAGGTTGTATGGCAGAGCGGTTGAAGGAGAAACTTATTGAGAAAGAAAAGGCAGTGGATGTAGGTATGAGAATATTGTTATAAAAACTCAATCACCTTGAAAATCAAGGAGAAATTGAATAGTAAGACATGGTTATCATAAAGGAGCTCCCTCACCTAGAGCATTTTCCTGTTATGCAACATTACAGAGTCGAGCATTACATCTGTGAGTGAGGAGAACCGTGCATTACAGTGCGTAATTTGTTGTTACAATGTGTAATATTATGATGCAATTTTCCTGAAGTTTTGTAAGGCAGAATTGTAATGTAATGCTCAAAATTGAGTCTGAAATGCAAATGTTCGGCATGTCAGGGAGGCAGTACTGTATTATAGTGCTCAAAATCGAATCTGAAATGTTACATTACAGGAAAATGCTCCAGGTGAGGGACCACCTTTATATGAGCTTTTACAAAGTTTTAATTGTTGATAACACCCTTAATTTTCGTTAACTCAATTTATTTTGTAAGTTTGCTTTTTTAATTGCAATAAGTATTTCATTGTTTACTTACCTGCCTGCATTGTGGTTTTAGTACAAGGTATTGACAATTACTTTTAACCTGATTATTGTTTCTTTTTATAGTGGCAGGTCCAGACAGCTACAGAGATTTGCCCCGGTTACTAGCCCTCACAAGTAGTGGCCAAACAGCTGTAAATGTGTTGTTGTCATTGGACGAGACCTACGCTGATGTCGTGCCGGTACGACTGAACCAGGACAGTGTCTCTGCTTTCATGTAAGCAGTTAGCATAAGGTCCATAACTCTTTATTCATAGTTTTTTTTTATAATTTCCGTATCTTCAAATTTTGAGTGATATTTCAGAATTTGGGTGTTTGTGCACTGTTTGTGTAAAAAATGTGCTATAGCTCTAAATCTTCTTGTAAAGAAAAATCATAGAATGTCAACATTTGCTGATATTATTACATTATGATTCTCACCTGATCCTGTCAGCTTGTCTGGCCTATGACAGTTGACTGGTTTTTACATTCGATCACATACTTTATTAGTAAATATTCTCTGTTGTAGCTCCATAATGCGCGGCTGTGACAACATGTGCACCTACTGCATAGTTCCCTTCACGCGCGGCAGGGAACGCTCGCGCCCGGTCACCTCCATAGCGGATGAAGTGCGACACTTGGCTGACCTGGGAGTTAGGGAAGTAACACTCTTGGGGCAGAATGTCAACAGCTATAGGGATGTGTCGCAGCAGACGGAGAGAGTTGACACGCAGATGGCTAAAGGTAAAAGCTAGAAGAAATTATCTTTAGATGACTGCTCCTTGCCCCTATAAAACCTAAATGGAGTCCTTTTTGAAAGTCATATTTTTTTTTTGTTTTTTTTTGCGCCAAACAAACACACCTCTTGTCATGGTCTCGAAGTAAGGATAAATATCCCTGTGTTACGAGGTACCAGACAAGGAATTAAGCCAGGGGCGTTTCCCAGCACACCCAGACCCAGGCCAATTTAGAAAAGATCATAATCATAATCATAATCATTTATTCATTCATAAACATAGGTACATAATATAAAAAGATGTTATTACAAGATTTTGAGCTCTATGCTTCACCTACAGGTAGGTACATGAGTATAAGGCAATTTAGTGATGATAAATTTGAGGAGTTTACCCACATACAAAATAAGAATTGGTGAACTAATAAATTTTATAAAATAAACCATTCAATGAAATTAATTAAAATATACAATTTTAAAATTTAAAAACACAATGTCAAGTCATCATCAAAGTAATCATTAATATTATAAAAGCATTTTTCGATAAGAAATTTAAATAGCACCTTTTTAAATTTTTCATTACTTAAACTTCTTATTTCAACAGGTAGTTTATTATACAAACGGGGAGCCATAACTACAACACTTTTCTGTAACATTGCTGTTTTACATATTTGAGTACGGATAAAAGGTTTCCTGGGGCGAAGGCGAAAGTCCCTAGCGGATTCCACTACTTCAAATAGATGTGCATGGCATTTAACAAACTTGCAGCATTCATAGATGTATAGGCATGGAAAGGTTAAAAGTCTTAAAGATTTGAAATAGGGCTGGCAGCTTTCTATGGGTTTTAGTCCACAAATGGCTCTTAAACACTTTTTTTGTGCCCTAAATATGATATCCCTGTAAGAAGAATTTCCCCAAAAAATAATACCATAACGTAGAGTTGCTACTACATGTCCGTGATACGCCATTAATCGTGCATTTTGATCCACTATTTTCGATAACTTATATAATGCAAACGAAAAGGTGTGTAGTTTCTTGCAAACATTTACGGAATGAGATTCCCAAGACATGTTGCTGTCCACGTTAACTCCTAAGAACTTAGCAGTGTTTGCATTATTGATATTTGCCCCTTGAATAGCGATATTGAAATTTTGAACAGGTTTTCTTTGAGAAAAATGCATTATGTTTGTCTTTCCTAAATTTATTTTAAGGTTATTGTCATTTAACCAATTAATTATATTTTGAATAGTGAGAGTAATGTCATGATTATAGTCAATGTTATTGTTAGATTCAATGAAAATAGTACTGTCGTCAGCAAATAAAATTAATGGATGAGTGGTACAAGTATTGATGTCATTTATATAAACTAAAAATAACAAAGGCCCAAGGACACTGCCTTGAGGCACTCCATATTGAACTTCGCGAAATTCAGACCTGTACTTAATTTCTTCTTGAGTAGTAATACATATTTGCGATAATTCAGTACATTGAATTCTATTTTCTAAGTAGGATTCTATTAAATTAAGACAGTTTCCACGGATTCCATATTTGTTAAGTTTATTTATTAATGTTTTATGATCTACATGGTCAAATGCCTTTGTCATGTCCATATAAATGGCACATGAGGGCCTCCTGGCGTCCATACTCGTTGCAGCTCTTTTGACCAAGTCATAAATCGCAGTATTTACCGAGTTACTCTTACGAAAACCGTTTTGTTCTTGTATCAGTATCGAATGTTTTTCAAAAAATGTGTAAAGCCTATTGTGTAGAATTTTTTCAAATATTTTTGATAGAACGGGTAACAACGCAATAGGGCGATAATTTGAGATGTCATCTCGATCACCTTTTTTATACAAGGGTCTCACTATCGTTAATTTTAATTTACTTGGAAATACGCCTTTTTCGAAACAAAGATTAATTATATGACTAAGGGGCTCAGATATCAAATGATTAACACGTTTTATGACTTGAGTGCATATTTCGTCGAACCCAACGCTCTTAGTATTCTTTAAGGTCTTGATAGTTTCATACACATCATGTGACGTAGTTGGTGCCAAGAAAATAGAGTTTAAATTGCTTTGTATTTCCGAAAATTTTATGAGGTGGGGTGGTTTTTTCCCTTTTTTATCATGCGGCTTATTCACAAAGTAATCATTAAATTCATTTGCAATACTTATCGGATGGGTTATATTTTGATTGTTGATGCTTAAGTTATTTATGGGTTCTCTCGGATGGTTACTTTTAGCCCTGTTTATTATCTGCCATGTTGCTTTTGACTTGTTTTGAGAATTAGTAATGTGTTGAGTATTTTGCGCACGCTGAGTTAGATTAATATTTTTTCTCAGTCTGCTAGTATATCCTTTTAGGGCTGTTTTGGCGTTGTGTGATTTATTTAGCCTGTATTGCCATAATAGTTCCCTCTTTCTTTTGCAGCATAGTTTTATTCCGCGGGTAAGCCATTTATGTCCTACCTTATTTGTTATTTTTATCATTCTAAAAGGAAAACAAAGATCATATAAGAATTTAAAAATGTCAATAAAATTATTATAGGCTGTGTCTACATTAACAGATGCATAGACATCACCAAAAGTTAAACTCGCTATGAAATTACTAAATTTAACAATATTTTCTTCGCTATAATCCCTGCGTTTAATGCGCCACCACTTTAAATTGTACGTTTTCTTAACGGGACACTGTAAAAATTGAGCTGAGTGATCCGATAGAGCCATCTCAATCACTTCACCTCTGGAACCTCTAATGTTATGAGCAAAATTATCTATACAACTACCACTACAAATTCTTGTTGGTTCTTTAATTAAACTAAAACTAAAAGATCATCTAGTATCAAAATGCTATTATACGTTAGAAGAATACTTTAAAGATTGTAAATAAAATGTGATTATTTTTACAATTACATACTGAATGAATGAAAACTGCCCATAAATAAATATTATATCATACTGCAGCCTCTCCTCATGTTTGTAGATGATTGCTCATTTATAATATTTGTAAGTCCTTCTCTCACCTACTTTTGCTGTGCCCGACAGGGTCCGTATTGTTACTATTATTACTTTTAAGACCTTTGTATTACATACGAGAAAGCAATAAATAAATAAATAAATAAATAAATAATTGCAAGTTTCAAATTGTGACCCAACAGTTGGCATTCAAAATCACGTGACATTCGAGTATTCTTCAAAATGTCAATGTTAAAGTCACCACACAAAATAACCTTTTTATTTTTAAAAATGCATGTTCTATCCAGAATCTTTTCGAGTTGACTATGGAACATTCCTAGATCAGAATTTGGAACTCTATATAAACAAATAATAACAATACTATGTGCAATCAGTTCAAGAGCACAACATTCGATTAAACACTTAATTGAGAGGTTTTTTATACAATCCAACACTTTAAATTCAAGGCCATTTCTTACTATATACATGAACCGCCCCTTTTTTTATCTCGTGTGAAACTTGTAGCCAATTTAAAGTTAGGTAGATACAACTGCTTCTGATTTTCAGGTATCATATTATGTTCTGTTATACAAACCACATCGATGGGTTTGCCTTGTCGGTGTAGCTCGTCGAGATGTATAAGTAATTCGTCACTTTTATTCAAGAGGCCAGATATGTTTTGATGAATTATGTTTACATTATGATAGGAGAAAAAACTGATTTTGGAGTAGGGGCTCCATTTCTGGTTCCTTATCTAGAAGTGACCGAGAATTCTGATCAACCACAAAATTGGCAGTTGTTTTCTTTATAAGCATTGCTACCTCCACCAAAATGCTTTTCATTCCAAAGTTTTTCAGTTTTCCTGTCACAGAACTGAACATATCGAAAGTAGTATTCCGGTTTGAGTCCACAAGTAATCCGTAATTATGTTTCTTCATGTCATTGTAGAGACTTTCGTTAAATATCTCCACCCTGTAGTTATGAATGGGTGCACCGCAGATGTAATTAGGTGATACTACTATAATATTTGTGAACGTAATTTTGTCCAATTCTTTTTTAATGTAATTTATCAGCGCTGAATAATCCTGTGATTTTTGAAAGTCAAGACTCTCCAATTAGAACCACACAATAATCTTTTTTTGTGTAGCCTTTTAACTTACATTCTATATTTGTTAATAATGTCTTTATTCCTGCGTTTGGTGTGAGAAAGTGGCATAACTGGAAATCGTTGAAACAATTACTGTTATTCACACTCGGTAGGATCCTGTATCGTTTACAACTAGATATAATGCATAATTTATTTTTGGTGAAATTTGATTTTCTATTGCAGTCGCACTCTGAATCAATTATGTTGTTAAAACTCTCATTTTTAGAATGTGTTCTGTTTATGTTAATATTCGGTTTTTCAACTGATATTTTGTTATATATGAGTTTTTGTTCCGAGTTCCGGATTGTTTCGTTCAACTGTAGTATTTCATCTTGAGCTTGTTTTAGATCGTTTTCCAGCTGCCGGATTTTCAATTCTATGGTTGCCATAATGACCGATCTATCTGGTGTACAAGACCTAGGCGTATTTATGAGGCGTTTTTGGTCTTTTTGCGTCTTCATTGGAGTTTTATACACTATACTCTTGAGCGCACATATTTCTCTAGTAGCTTTTTCAAGTTTACGCGCCAGATCATTTTTTTCTATAATTGTATTTTCAAGCTCCTGGTCAGCACTTTGAAGTTTTATCTGGAGTTGATTTATTTGTAATTTTAACTCTGTTACTATATCAAGGTCATTGGTTAATTCGAAGCTTTGTGATAATTGGTTTTCTATAGACTGAAAAATGTCATTAATATCCTCCTCAGTGTGGGTTAAATTTTCACTTGACTTCGACCTGGTAAAAGTATCTTCCTCATGATAACATGACGGTGTTGACGGTGTTGAAGTTGTGCTTGAAGTTGTAGTTATCGGCTGTTGGCATTCTATTTTACTTGCTTTCGTATTATTTTGCTTCAATAAAGAGTGTAATTGTTTCTTTCGGTATGTTACATTGTTAAGGTCATCAGATTTAGCAGGCTTTTTTTTAATTTGTTTTTGTGTGCAAACAGGGCAAGTCCAACTTTGTTTCTTTTTGGTCTCCACTAAATTATTAAGTTTCTCAGAGAATCCCACACAGTCGAAATGAAAGTGATTTTTACATTTTGAGCATAAGATAATTTCATTTTTCTTAATCACTTCTTTACATTTAAAACAGATGACTGTTGGCGACATCTTGTAGTGATAAGATGCAAACTTAACTTCAAAGCCCAAAATGTTGCGTGGATTTTTCAAGAATCAATTTAGGTAGCAGGTAGTTCTAATCACGACCGTTAGATGTCAGTGTAAGAGGAACAATTAGCAACCATTGCAGAGAGATGGGTGAAAATGTCCATAGTCAATAGATGGCGTTGACAGAAAGTTCAAGCAAAAACCATCCAAATAACAAATCACTTAATGGTTAAAGTTCTATTGGCACTGGCACAAATTTAAATAAAATTAACTGTCACAACATATTTATTTTTAGAGTTTTCTTTAAATAACAGTTAGTTCACTAGATTGCATCCACAGTTTAATTATACGTTTTAAGAATCTTGAAGCTTCAATTGTTTTTGTGTTGTTCTACTATAAAGTGTCACTTTTCACTAATAAATGCACAAATAGTTATGTCTTCATTTTCTTGAATATGTCTGGCGATTCTGACCAGATAACGCTGTCACACGCTATTTGGGTAGTACTGCACTTATTTTTCACGAATTTATTTATATAAGACGGAAAATACTATTTTTAAAACAAAATTTTAACACGGAGCCAATGTTTACATGACTTGTGGCGCCATCTCTTCTGCGATCATTTCCTGAATTGACCTGACCGGGGATCGAACCCGGGACACTACGGAATTAAAGGCGAGAAACCGTGCTACAGCACACTGCGCCAATCGTGTCGTCGTATTTTTCTGCTCAGTGCGTAGGGCCATTGCGGTGAGAAGGTACTTAAAGCTATAGTCAGTTGATATCATTGTTAGACGACCAGACGAGCAACATGTGGATATCCTTTTATTCACCAAGTGGGCTAAGAAGCGCACTGTGATAAAAATATTTCGTTCTTTTTATTGCGCCAAAACCGTCAACAGCAACTGTCAAAGAAGTCTGGAAAAGGTTGGCAAGACCTTTTCCAATCTTAAACAAAGCTCCTAACTGAAAACTTCTTTGTTTAGGTTTCAAAACAGTGTACAAAAACAAGAAAGGTGGTCTTAGATTCGCTGATCTGTTGGACAAAGTGTCCTCTATAGAGCCCGAGATGCGGATTCGATTCACCGCTGCACATCCCAAAGATTTTCCTGATGAGGTAAGAATCCAAAATTTTGAAATAAAATTTTGAAATATTTTGGTTCCTAGCTTATTTCACCAAGTATGACTTCTCACTCACATTACAAAATACATACATAATTGACAAGCTACCCAGACAGACTTCGTTTTGTCAAATGTTTGACAGCTGGTGTCCATTTTGCCCGCTTTTCTTAGACTTTATTCACATTTACTATTATTTTTCACTGAAGTTCTTGTTCAATCATAATAAAATATGGGAACTAATTTTTTGAACTGTTAGCCTATATCACTCCTGAATAATTTAGCTTTCTATAGGTGCCACCAGAATTTTGACGATTGGATCAGTAGTTTTAGAGCCTATTCAATACAAACAAAAAAACAATAAAATCCTCCTCCACTTCGAATTTCCTCTTTGTAATATTATTATTATAGTATAGATTATATTTTTGAGAACTGTGATTAAGAAAACGTACGGTACCTATATATTTTTTATTCTTTGTTCATTATAATAATTAATAACCGTGTTTAATTTATCTGTTTAATCGTGTGGTTGACTGGTAGAGAATGCCCTTTGGCATTAAGTCCGCCAATTGTATCATTAATTTTGTGCAATGAAGAATAAATAAATAAATAAATAAATATAATTTGCTGTCCATTCGAAAGTGCAAATTTCTCCGCCCCGCCGTGGCGCGCCGGTCCCTGTACATCCCCGAAGCATAATTATAAGAATTTGCGCTAAGGCAGCTTCACACTTTCCCCATCACATATCGTCTCGTCCTTAATTCATTAGTTTGATCGTTGGTTAACTGGTGGAGAATGCCTTTTGACATTAAGTGTGCCTTATTACTTTGGATTTTATGCAATGAAGAATAAATAAATAAACAAATATCCAGGTGCTCCAAGTGATATCCTCGCGGCCCAACATCTGCAAGATGCTGCACCTGCCCGCGCAGTCCGGCGCCAGCAGCGTGCTGCAGCGCATGCGCCGCGGGTACTCGCGCCGCGCGTACTTGCAGCTCGTGGCACATGTCAAGACCACTATACCTGGAGGTGAGCTTAGTAATCATAGCCACAGTACTCGCTTGAAGTCCAAGGGTAAATTCGTAGTACCGAGAGTTAACAATTACTTTGGGGATAGAACATTAAAAAAACGAGTGCCGTACATTTTGAATTGTCTGCCTAGGTTTATCCGTCAGGAGACGAATAAAAAGACGTTAAAAAGGATGCCACAAAGTTACCTTTTTGTCACAATGTTAGTGCATAAGTTTATGTAACATTCGTTTTAAGAAAATATTATGTTAGTGAGACTCCTGATCCCACAGACAATCTGTAAACAGTTTTGTGGGACAATGTGTATTTTTATGTAAGCTTGATTTCTTTAGTAAATAAATAAATAAATAATAAATAATGGACATCTGGCTGCTTCGAGCTATTTTTAAAAACTTATACCAATGAAAAAAAAGTTTGTCACTCTTATCCGGTTGGGTGAGAATCAAACTACAAATATAACATGTACAGCGACATTCACGCGCCCAATATAGAAAATCAAATAAAACAGGCGGCCTACTAATGTTCATCGAACACGCAATTTTCAGCAGTTAAAAAAATATGCTCATCGTTCGAAATTGATGTTGATTTTTTGGATTCTAATAACCATATTTGATTGTACAAAATACCCAAAACATATTTATAAGATCCTACGTTTTGTGTCCTTAGCACCCAAAATAACCAAATTTGTACCGACGTGGGCCCCTGGCACTAGGCCCTCTACATCAGAAGGGGTATTCTGAGATAAAAACACTAGTGACCGAAACCACTTCTACTATACAAAGTACAGTGCATTGCACCGTACTGACCTAAATTATAACTTCGTAATTGTTAATAATAATTTATATCATCAGTTCACGTTCAAAAACCTTTGGCTCCGATACAATTTCGCCATCTTATCATTTTTACCATAACTTCAACCATTTTTACTAGTTTCTTAATAACGAAATTTTAGAATTTTATTTTGTGGAATTTACACCCTACAAACTTGGTCCTACGAGCCGGGTAGGGATTACACCCTACATCTACCTTTAACTTTGTTCCTTTCTCTGTGTCACGTTCGTTAGGATAGACTTCCTTTCAGAGTTATACGGAATAAGAAAGTTGAATCTCACAGCGGATTACTGTGCGGGATTCCAAGTGAGTTTACAGAATGGCATTCAAACCTTCATTTCAGTTGGCCTATCGACGGACATGATCTGCGGCTTTTGTGGCGAGACCGAGGAGGAGTTTCAAGAGACGCTATCGCTCATGGAGACCGTCGACTACAACGTGGCCTTCCTTTTCCCCTACAGCATGAGAGAGGTTGGTACAAATGGTTCTTGTTATAAACACATTGTTATAAGGCTACATCGTAAATAATTTAAAAATATGAATAAGAATGCGCCAGACACACACTACTGCACCCCGATTGAGAAGGAAGTTTTCGACCGATTCGGTAAATTTGTTTTTATTATAGTTAATGATCTGCTAAGCGGTAGCAATCAATATTTTGATATGTTATAGCCCTAAGTTTTCATAAACCAAATTAGATAAAAAGGGTAAGTAGGGTACTACTTAAAAAAATAATAAAAAATAAAAGAAAATAACCGAATCGGTCGATAACTTTGTTCTGAATCGGGGGGCTGGTCATGGTCTTGAAGTAAGGAAAGATAGATAGATATCCTTGTGGTCACAGACAAGGAGTTAAGCCAGGGTCATCTCCCAGAACCCCCAGGCCGAGCCAATTTTGAAAATATCGTTTTACTGAATTGACCCGACCGGAAATCGCACCCGGGACGTAAGTCTATGCGAGAAACCGCGCTACAGCGCACTAGCCAATCGTGTCGACAAATGTTCATTACTCATTTCGATAATATTGACATTCCATCCTTATGTATTTACCATCGCACATTGTTCCATAGAAAACGACCGCTTACCGCAGATATAAAGACGACGTGCCCGATTCAGTTAAAAAGGACAGACATAACCGGATGCTCGAGTTATATCGGCGGAAATGCCAACTGCTAAACGAAGCAGAGATTGGCAACACACATTTGGTACTAGTTGAAGGCACTGCCAAGAAGACTGGCCAGATTATGGGAAGGAACGAGTTGTACATCAAAGTCGTATTCGACCAGGGAGAAATCGCCGCAGAAGATGGAGGGAAAAGACAAGCGAAGCCGGGTGATTATGTAGCTGTCAGGATTGATGGCGCGAAAGCTTCGGTGCTGAGTGGAAAACCGCTGTATCATACAAGTTTGACAGATTTCTATAGAAATGTAAGCTGGAGTGAGCGGAGTCAGATGATATTGTAAGTAGTGTTATTAGATAATAAACCGTTGCTATGACGTGTCGTTTGTTTTTCTCAATGATATATATTATTCTTACCTTTATTAAAGCACCATTGGTAATAATAATAATAATAATATTTATTTTCAGATAACATGAAATCCAACATTACAGAATTTTAAGAAAAACACATTAAAAAGACACAGGAAGAAACACAATAACAACTCAATATTTGCATGAATTAGCCGCACAGTAATTTTACGAGATGCCTTATAATAGGGCAATCGTATTTTTCGGCTATGACCCCCAGAATACTGTTGGTACTGCTCCGCACTCTGCTTAATAGTGAGGCAGCCTTTTTACGCATTATCGCGTCAAACCCGTCCGTGCGAGCCTCGCAGAACATGCCGGACGCGCTGCAGAAACGAGGCAGCCCCAACAGCACTCTGAAAGCATTGTTGTATTGCACTTTCAGTGCCTTCAGCGCCCTTTGCGTATAGTTGACCCAGAGGGAACTCGTGTAAAAGGATTGGCAGTATGCCTTAAATAGTGTTATTTTTACTTGACTACTACAACGAGAAAACCTCCGAGCCAACATATTGCTCCGGGCCGCCAAAGCTCTTCGCTCTCTTTCCATGTCCATCTCATCCTTCAAATCTTCGGTAACATAGTGGCCTAGGTACTTGAAATGAGAGACCCTGGCCAGCGCTATGTTGTTGAGCTTAATAGGTGGTATGAAGCTAGGACCTTTGTTGGCGGCTTTGAATAAAACAAACTCACTTTTTTTTACATTATAAATGAGTCCATTTTCGATGGCGTAGGTCTCACAAATACAAATCAGTTTCCTGAGCGCACTGACCGAGGGACTCAGCAGCACCATGTCATCCGCATAACTGAAATTATTGACACACTTCCCATCTACGACCACCGCTAAAAATATATGTACTATCGAGGTCTCTTGCGCCTCACCATTTTGTAGAAATGTTCCTGTGAGCGCATCGCACTGGGCATTAGCTCATTTAGCTCCACCTGCCCCTGATTGGTTACGTATTTTTACTACGTTTTACTATAACCAATTTAAATTCCTGCGAATTGACGGTGTCACGGGGAATTATTTTTTCATGGATGCATAATTTATGTAAACTATGTACCGTATTACCATTGATTATGAGTTCATTTTACCGTGACGCAGACAACTGACACAGTGATCATCTTATTGAAATGTTTTTAGAGACAATGGTTGTTTACAAACATGTTTTTTGTAACCGTCCTTGGGTCAGTCTGTCATTTTATTCCTACTGACTCGTATGCGACGTTGCCAAACCGTGATCGATGCACCGCTTGACCTGAAACATTAATGGATGGAGGGCGTGGCCTAAAGTGACGAGCAACACGGTATGTGCAAACAATTTCAGCCCTTAGACTTAAAGTTGCGAGAGACCTCGATAGTACCTACACATGATGCGGTATGATGAAACTAATGGCGGGGAGATCTTTTCTAACAAACAGTCTAGCGCAGCAATTTACCATTTGTAGGCACTGTTTGTACGTGACTAATATGCGATTTTATAGATGTGAGCTTAGCGTATGCTGCAGTTATATGCCTTAAGCATATCACTGCTACGTCAAAGCTAAAAGGAGGGTCACGTCACGATTTTGTGATAACAAAATCAAAAATGTTTTAGTTTGTGTCACTTTGAAAAGTGCAATTTTATTAGAATCGCTGGATCATTACAAAACATTTATAAAAACGAACACAATAAATATAAAATATTTTACATTAAAGTACAAAACGTGCTTATTAACTATCTTAAAAATTACAATATTATTACACACTTAAAAATCAAGTGATATCAATCGGAGTAACAGTATTCAATTATTTACTGAGAGAGAAATAAAGGAGATTCCTAATACGTCACCCACGGTGAAAACAAAAGTAACTATGTTCTTGTAAGTAGATGTTAACTTCTTTGTAGTTAAAGTAAAATTTTAATTGTATACAACTACATCAGGCAAGCGATCCTGATGGCAAGCGGCAACCGCAGCAAATGAGTCCGGTACACCCTTCCATACCGGGCTTCGGGACGAATGCTGCCCTACCTCAGAGGTTGCCAAAAGCGACATGCTTAAAGAAATATCGAAAATATCTAGTAAATTTTGTTTGATTTACATCATTTATTACAGCATGTAATATAATTACATAGTTACAAAACGCCCTTAATCAAATGAATGTATAAAACTCGATTCAGTGAAGGTAGGCATTCAACAAAAACGAAAGATTCTGCTATTTGTGCAGGACTTAAAAAAAACTTATAATAGTTGTGATACATGGCATCAATAAATTTTATATTAAAAATAAATTTGTACTTCATTTTATGATTTTGAGACTAAACTATAGTGATTTCTCGTGTAGTTAATTTTACAAATAAGTGAGTATTTTGTTGTACTTTACTATTCTACTCGTGAAGTTACATATTGTCATTAAAAAGATAAATTACATCATTGTAGTTGTGAATGACTTAGATTTATGTTAATTGACTTTGCGTTACTTAAGTGACTTCGAAATTTTACTACTTTATTTAAAAGGCACAATTTTATTTTGTTTTTCTTATTTAAATATAAAATTAAAGCAAAATTTAGGCAGTTTCAAAAAATTTTTTTAAAAGTTTTATCAAAGTTTAAGATTAAATAGAAATATAGAAATATAAAGGGCACTTATTTGTTAATAGTTTCAACTTTCAAGAAAGCTTAAACCAGGCTTGACGCGCCCACTTGTGCTCCAATCTTGCCTGGCCCCACATGAACTCTTTGCCCAGAAAGATTATCAGAACACTCGACGTGACCGGACAAACTTGGTGAGGGGCCCTGAGAGCTTCCGTACACTTTAGTGCTATAACCAGAGTCATTATGGGATTCCCTATCCGTTTGACTCTGCGTCTCAGTCAGATGGGTATTGATAGCCAAAGATTGAAGACGACTGTGAAGCAGGTTGTGGTCCGGGGCCGGCTTTCTCAATCCATGTGGATTCCCTTTAAAATTTGGGTACACTGGTGAACCATTATCGTAGTAACCGCCGCGAAAGTGATCGTTTTGATTTGCAATTTCTATCTCCGTGTTCTGGTCCAGATGGTCGCTGTAGCACTGCGGTATTCGTTCCATTTCCCTCAGTATGTGGTCCTGCATCATCGCGTCAAACACGCCGGTTTGGTGGTGGTACAGCGGCTTTCTGTTCCTACCCTGCACTTGTGTATTTGGCAAGCCTGTTTCGTTATAATCGTATTGAGGCTGACAAGGGTTATATTGGGGCGCCGGAAGACCATTGTCAACCATCTCTCTGTAAGGCATTTGATGATGGCCTTGCCTATTAGAAATGTCGTGGAAGTATGCATCTTTAGGTATCATGGATCTCAGATCATGTGGATATGCATTGTTTTGGTTGGGATGGACTTGAGGAGCAGGCGACTGAGATTTGTTCGACATAATTTCGTAATTAGGCATTGGCAATGTTTGTAGTAAGTTTGAGTTCCTCATCGGCCCTGGCTGGTTAGTAGTTCTGATCGGATTATCTTCCTCATCGCTACTTTCAGAGTTATTCCCGTTGTCTTTCGGTGGGGTTTGAAAGGTTTTTCTCGTTGGGAATGGTATGAGGTTATGTAGGCTAAAGCGTTTGCTCTTCGGTGGCTTTTCCTTCAGAACTGGTGCTGGTCTTTGAGGTTGCTGCGGCATTTTCAGTATTCCTGGACACGGCTGGACGTTGACTGGTGTGATTGGTTCATTTATTTCGGTGGTAGAAACTTTTCTTGGCAAAGGAGCAACTTCTGGAGATTGGCTTCTCTGCTGCTGGTTTTCTACTTGTGCTACAAGTTCCTGTACGGATTTTCTCGGTTCTCTTGCGATGTTTGTATCTTCCCTCGAGTAGTTACCTTTCCGTAGCTTTACGTAACCGTCTTGGGATATGTCTAAAGATTTTGCGTTCGTTCTGGCAATAACCTCTGACATTTCCTTTTCAAGCATCACCCTCTTCCTTATATCGTCCGCGGTTCTCTGCAGTACTTGACTTTTCCAAACTGGTGGGGTATGCGAGCTATCCTTAGAGCCTCTATGGATGTTGTCTCCGTCAGAATCACTTGCTCTGTAATCTGAATGTCTGTTGCTACTGCTAGGAGACTTAGCATTAGCTTGTCGACTAGGAGATGCATACCTGGACCTGTCATTGTAGTCTTGAACTTCCATTGACACTGGTGAGTGTGAAACTGAAATCTTGTTCGCTTTCACATGGATTTCTGCTGTCACGTTATGTAAATGGCTTTCACGAATAGGACTTCCATGGGACGTGTGAGGTGATCTGGAACTCGTACTCGGTCCTGCGTCCAACTGATCACTACTTCTGGAGTTTTTCAAAAAATACTTACGCCTAGGAGTAGGTGGTGATCTTCTAGTGTCTAAAACTTCAGTACTTTTAGATGTACTTTTAGTTTCATTTAGGTCTTTGGCATTACTCTCGTATTGTTCAGTGTTTTTGTTGAAATTCTTAATCAACTTGTTGACTTTGTTCCAATCCTCTGTATGCCCATCTAGCAGCTCTAAACTTCTCGTCCTTTTAAGTGGGGGAATATCTAAGGATCCCTTTGGGCTGTAATCTAACTTCCTTACACGTTCCGAAGCCCTGAACATCATACCTCGCGTTAGCCACTGCTCCAAATGCTTATGCCTCTCCTTACACATTGCCCTTTCTGCAGCAACAAACCTTGTCAATTCTGAAATTTGTCCTTGTGTTTTCATTTCCAAATCAGTAACTTTCTGATCCAATTTATCATGCGCTCTGTCTATATGGCGCTTCATGTCCTTTTTATCAACATTCAATTTGTCCTCCATATGTTTGAAGAATGGAGCACAATAGCATGTGTAGCCTGCTCCTACTGGACCCTTTTTTATGTTACCAGCCAGATCTAGGAAATACTGCTCGCCTTTCTTCAAAGGTTCGGTGGGAAGCGAGCTGAGTTTTGGCTTGGGAAAATATTTTGGGTCAGGGTAGTAGTGGCAGCCGTACGGCGACCAAGCAACTGTCGGTGGATTCTGTTCAAAGTGGACATTCTTCTTTTTCTTGTCCTTGTTTTTCTTTTTACCATCGTCCGGTTCATCTACACTTCGTTCCTTGCTTTTATCCCGTTTATCTTTCTTCTTGCTTTTTGCAACTGGAGTGTTGAGTATACTGATGATTTCTTCAAGTCCTTTTCTTGTGGCTATATCTCTAGCAGTCTCACCCTGTTGGTTCTTTAGAGACTTATCGCAGCCAGCTTCTAGGAGGATCCTGGTAAGTTTCCGTCGGCCCATAGCAGCGGCGATGTGAAGAGCGGTGTCCCCGTTCTTGTTCTGCTCAGAGACCTTGCACTGTGCTGAGATGAGGATTCTGGTGACCCCCGCGTGACCATAGCGAGCAGCGGTGTGGAGCGACGTGTCTCCGTACTGGAAAATATAGAATGAACTTTAAAGTCATTAACTATGAATTAGTTCCTTATTGAGTCGCTTGTTGTAAATCTGGCCAAAATTGATGTGGTAGCTTCTGCACTGGAGTGCATTATTTATTGCTGCTGTTTTGGCACGAAACTTCTTAGATCACCCAAAACAGAACCCTTTTTTTCGGATTGAAATATTTGAAATACTGGTGAACACATATTATATTCAGAATAAACATATACTTCTGTAGGGAACATCAGTGGCAAAGAAAGACTTGAACTGCCTGATGATGAGAGATTAAATACCTACTTGCAACAAACTAACATCATTGATGGACTCATGAGTGTCTTCTTATATATTTACAAACATCTATCGAATAAACTTTTTCTCTTATAATTGGAAAAATCTCAATAAGTGCTTGCCTGAACGCTTTGAGTTGTAATTTTGGACCAGCATGACAGACCACGGTTGGCTTCAAATATGATGGTTTAAAATCTAACTGCAGACATATAACCACTTACATTGTTCTGTATGTCCGGCGGCGCCCCCGCCAGCAGTATCTCCCGGCACGACTGGTTGTGTCCGTTCTGGCACGCGAGGTGCAGCGGCGCGAAGCCTCCCGCGTTGCGCGCGCGCAGCTCTGCGCCGCCGGCCGCGAGCAGCGCCACGCAGCGGCTGTAGCCTTTCCATGCGGCTTCGTGGGCTGCTGTGTTGCCGTGCTGGAACAGTAATTTGTGACTTTTATAAGTTTACATAATTTGATTTTAATGGCGACCATAAGAACTAAAATCTAAAAATGCGGTTGGCAACGCAACTAAACGTGATAATAGTAGCCCCTGACTATATGTATGTATATCTTTAACAGCCATGTTAACGAGGAACCACTTCAGAGACCATTGGTAAAGTTCCGTGAACTTATCAAGTCAAGATCTCTAAGCTGGCGTAAAGTAAGTAAGTAAAAAATCATTTATTCATTTAAGCTTGTATAAAGCACTTATGACATGTCAAAAAAAGTATACAGAAATAATAATAATAAACGTAAATAAAATAGTACAATATTAGTACACATCGTGAATATACATAATGTGAATCTACCACCGGTTCGGACGTTGCTTCTTATCGAGAAGACTCCGGCAAGAAACTCGATAGTTACTCTTTTCAACTTTGTTTGTTTTACAAAAAATAAATTCAGAGTACAGTCAATGCGAGTAAAAAAAGAACACAATATTGAGCAGAGGAGCAGATTATTCCTACTATGACCACAAACTTTTGTCGTTCAAGTAATCCTCTACATTATAATAACCTTGTTTCATTAACTTTGCTTTAATTGCAGACTTAAACTTGTGAAGAGGTAGATCAACGATCAGGCGAGCATTCATACTCGATTGATGAATCATGGGTTGCTGTCAGGCAAGCTGTTCTTGTAAATCCGCACAACCTGAGCTCGACTCATGGTGGCACACAGTGTGCAACGTAAAGATGGCGGGCGCCGCCACAACTGTCACTATGGCTCTGTGTGGGCGGCAGTTCACGGGTGCTATCGTGACAGGAGACAAATGTGAGACCCACCATTCAAAGCCTGAATACTTCACTGTGCGTCAGCAGCGCCACAAATGAGATTGGTAAACAAAATAGACTCACCACCAGGTCCTGCTTGTTGGGGTCGGCGCCGCGCTGCAGCAGGAGCTGCACCACCTCCACGTGCCCGTCCGCCGCCGCGCGCTGCAACGCGCTGCACCCATTCTGCAACAGATACGACTCAATTTCAATACTCAGAACACCTAGTTGTACCGAAAACCATTAATTAATATTTACTGTCCGTTTTTCAAATTACAGCTCTTTTTTTAACGCATGGTAAAAAATACAATTGTCCAATTCCAAGGAAAAGAAGCTCAACATGCATTTGCATATGCTGAGCTATTTTTCCTCGGAATTGATGCCGCGGGAAGTGTGAATGACTGAATCCCGGAGAGCGCTGGTTTTCAGCCCCTTCTGCTTTCTAAGATATTATGCGAGAGGTTCTTGTTGTTACTGGCTAGCAGTTTAAAAAGATATAAATTAAAAAAATCAACTTGTTCTTAGGTTTATGGTGGGACTTTAACCCGCGGCCTTCCACGACGCGGGCGACTGAGCTATCGAGATGTTCACAGACCTATACTCCGTTTATTATAGCATTAGACAGAAGTAAAAAAGGTCTTTCAAGGGTACCACTTTGTGGTAAAAGTACATTAAACATGATTACTTTTAAGATTTATGCCGAATTTATTAAAATCTCATCATCATCCGTGCGGTCTATCCCGGTTGTGAACCCACACTGGTGTGTGGGGTCCCAGGGTCCGCCTTTCTTATTTTCTTGGCCCACTTCGCGCGGCCTTGTGCATCCTCGGTGGTGAGTCTGTTGGCACGCATGTCACCCTTAACGACGTCGAGCCACCGCTTCTTGGGTCGACCTCTTCTACCGGTACCTGGCGGGGGCGGCATGGCCAGACATTTGTTGCCCACGTAGTTTGCCGATCTCCGTGAGACATGACCATACTAACGAAGGCGGCACTCCTGCAGCTTGTCTGCGGTGTCACGAACAAAAAGGCTGCCGCGGATGTGGGTGTTTCACACGCGATCTTTGCGTGAGACTCCACACATCCACCGCAGCATCTTCATTTCCGTGACGCGCAGCTCCTGCTTGTGTCGCTCTAGTAACGGCCATGTTTCACTGCCATATAAAAGAACAGGCCTAATGATGGTTTTATAGACCTGCCCCTTCAGCTTCATCGGCATTTTGGGGTCACAAATGACACCAGTCACCTCACGCCATTTGGCCCAAGCCGCGAAAATTCGGGCTCTGACGTTGCGGTCGATGTCCCCGGACGCGCATAACACAGATCCCAGGTATTTGACACGGTCCGTGCGCTCGACCACGTCAACGCCTATGCGGACGGACTGGGTATCTGTGGTGTTGCAGGCCATGTACTCCGTCTTACATATACATATAGCAGCTTATACTTAATTGTTCTTATTCAAAGTTCTCATCAGAATTTATGAGGCTTTGGCCTAAATAAATTATTTTGTCTAGCATCAAACTATTTTGTCGATGTAAAAACCTAAAAGGAGCAGGGGTTTTTTATTGTCACTATAACTCTACCAAATCTAAAATGTTACATAATCCCTTCATACGTTGTAGCTTTTCAATTTTGCCATGTTATACTCAGGTATGTCATCGTCATGGCAACGTCAAATATAAATTGTCAGTCATTTTAGCACCCCTGTTTCTTATTTCTAATGTTATAATGAATGAATCTATTAGTAGAGGATCCGAATATAAAACGACCTTCACCGAGCTAGATAATGGATGAAAAGTATTTTATATCAAATTTAATATGTTAATAGTACATTATTGCAAAGGCAGCGAAATAGGCAATTGCAGGTCGAGTATGAGTTTGAAGGCCGAGCCGCAGGCGAGGACTTCAATGATACGAAACAGGCAATTGCCATTTCGGCCGAGGCATATATAGTGCTTTTCTTAAAAAAATGCAAGGAAATAAAAAGGGCCTTTTACATAATAAATTTAATTAATATTATTAACAAAATAACAACTCCGCTTTACCGCCAATTAGTTTTTTTTTTATTTTACAATTTGTGCCGAAAGGTAAACGCATCTGTGGCTATACAGCCACGAGAACGCAATGTGCACGATAGATGAAAGAGTTCTAAATTCAAACAGCACACCGTTTCATACAACATTGCCGGCGCGCTCTTCGTTCGAAATTCAAAGAACGCGCCGGGAAGTGATTTTGGGTTTTCAGTCTACGTAAATATGATACTTCGCGTGTTCTTTATTTAAAAGTAATGACAATATTTCCGAGCATGTTTAAGAAAAAAATATATCGCGAGTAGGTTGGCTGAAAAATTTCAGTCCAGGATATGATTAATTAAACATTGAAGAATTTTTTTTTTGAACATTGCACTGGTTTGGTTAATAAACAAATTACATAGCAATCGAAAGTATGAAGCCTTCTATTAAATTTGATATAAAATACTTTTCATCCATTAACCAGCTCGGTGAACGTCGTTTTATATTCGGATCTTAGACTATAAATAGCATAATCTTCAGTGTATTTGACGTGTTAGTAACGTTGTTTCATCAATGTTGTGCAGGCAACCTCTCATCACTTTTTTTTCATAGAGAAATTCAAATTGGTCAATAACCGCATAATCAGTGTATCTGAACATTAAAAACACACAGTATTTCAGTATCTCATAACATAACATAACATACCATCACGACTTTATCCCAAACGGGGTAGTCAGAGGCAAGTGACTGTTGGCGTCATGGTGAACGGAACTTTTGGTATTAGAACCCAACGTGATAGGTGGTGAGGCTTCCGCCGCTATCCGGGTTGATTTGGTTTTTTATCGATGTTTTCCATCACCGGAGAGTTAGTCGGAAATTAAACAATGAACACAAAGATTTTGGTTCTGACCAGATTTGCACTCGGGACCACACGATCTGCGATCCGAGTTGGAGTGCTTTACCACGAGGCCACGACGCTCATAATCTCTTCGGTAAGTAGATCAGTATCACAAAAACGAAGGCATATTTCTTAAACTGTCGGACACAGCTAGGTTGAACAATTCCCTAAGTTATTAATATGTAACTAGCAAAAACACAGACTGTTAACTCAAACGAGCTATCGTGACTAATTTAGTACATGTCGCCTTCCATGTCACATATTTTTGCTAGTGAGTGAAGTTGCGTTCACCATAAAAAGGTCGTTGTAAGAAAGATTCCACTACGGCCATGGTAACTGTCAAATCCCATATCGATCTAGTTGTCTTGTCAACGCGCTCGGCGCAGGCGCAGTCTATAATTACTGCACGATTATCAAGATAGATTAAATTGATAAGGTAATAACTGGTCTGTACCCCTACTATAAATTAACGTCAGCAACTCGTTTGCCGTTTTCAATTCCATTGGTTGGCCTGTTGGTGCAATGGTAGCGATTCAGCTTGAACACGCTGAAGATTGTGGGTTCGATCCCCACTCAGAACAGGCATTCATTGTGAATGAATGAATGAATTATTTATTTCATAGAATATGGTACAATAATATGATGTTAGGTCAAATTGGTATTGGCGCAGCATATTCTACCTCTTTACAGGCATAGAAATGTTACAATATCATACAAAATAAAATACAATTAGAGTTAAAATGTGAAAATAATCCTATACAATATTTCAATCAAAGCTTCTTCTTCTGTGATGAACAGGAATGTTGTTGGTATGTTTGTTCTGTGCCTGGGTGCTATCTAATATGGTTAAAAAAATGTTTTGTAGGTTCATCAGTCTTTGTCATTCATAGTGCAAGCTCTGCTTAATTTCGAGTTAGATGATGTTAATACAAGTTGTTAGGACAACATTTTTTTTCTTTTTGGGAATAAACATCTATAAACCTATTTTATTTCTATTCTTTAGAGGCACTCTACCGAACTCATATAATATACAAACAGACTCTTGCGACTATTGGCCACGTAAACGAATGGTAGGGGTGCCGATTCAAAACAGTCCCACGGTAAGGAGAATAAAATGCAAACTCTATTAACTTGGCAAGTAATTAAGAAGTTTATAGTCGCATGATACCGACGTAGTTAGTCTAGATAGATTATGCAGACTGGTTATTATTTTTTGATTTAAATGGAATTATTTTCAAGATTGGCGAGTTTTTATAATGAACGTTGAATGTTGATTATTTGAATAGCTCTTATTCAAATAATCAATGAGACCTCACATTGTTTTGTTAATTAAGAAAAAATACAGGCTTACGATTATCGCAAATGATGTATGCAGTCAGAGGCAAGCTGCCTCTTGCCTCAGCTGTTTCACTTTGATGCCTACACTTCGATTGGCTAATTAGAACCTGTACCTCTACCACGAGTTGCCCCTTTAAATTTACGTCATCGTTCGCGTAAAAAATTGTATTGGGCTTTGACATGACATGACAATGTGAAATCCCAATCCATTTTTTACGCGAACGATAATGTAAATTTAACGTGGCAACTCGTGGTAGACGTACTGAAGTGGTAGACAGATGGCCACTGAGCTTTCTGTCATTATTATATATTTTTTTGATTATTGATGGTTGACAACCTTAGTTGACAACACACAATATTTAGTAAAATTTATTCGACCTTATTAAGGGGTAATGTATGTAGGGGGTTATGTTTCAGTTTCTTCATTCCTCACGCTGTCGTCAGCTGCGTTCTGAAAATACTCTTTCCCTTCTTACTCCTTCTCATTCTTCCGGCTTTATGTCCAGTTCTTTCACGGTTTCTGCGATACGTCTCTGGAACAAACTTCCTGTTCCAGTAAGAAAGTCTCTTGGTGAATTTGGTTTTAAAGTGGCTGTTGAGAAGCATTACAGGGCATTGATCTCGAACTTGGACTATGGTCCTTGAGATGCTGGGAAGGTTTGAGGTTCAAATACTGCCAGGTTAATCTAAAGCGTATTGGTTTAGCAATTTACTTTTTTTAGAATGGTTCTTTTTAAAAATATTATATTGGTTTTTACAAGTGTTTTTGTTATTGTGTGTGTTTAGATTTTTTTTAGCTATAAGACGTATATATCTTGTATTTATTTAAGTCTATGTATGTATATAGATAATGATATATGTGTAAGTATATTTTGTTGTTTTTGGTTCTTTTTTTTAAAGATTTTGCTTCAGTTAGTTTTAGTAGTAAAATGTTATCACTTGCACCGTCTGTAAATTTATCTGTTTAATTGTGTGGTTGACTGGTAGATAATGCCTTTTGGCATTAAGTCCGCCTATTGTACTGGGTATTTTTTTCTGCAATGAAGAATGAATAAATAATTTTTTTTTTTGTAAGGACGCCGCTGCTTGGCCTCGACGGCCTTAGCAGCTTCACCGGTCTGTAGGGTGAGCGCAGAAGGCTCTCAACCCTAAATAAATAAATGTACACCTATCTTTCTTTTATACTATCCCCGCTCTGGCAGCTGAAGACGTGAACTTATTGCAATAAATTATATAAAGGATAGAATTGTTCCATTTTGCGCACGTCTAGGTCCTAAATCTAGTGCCACAATCATACTTCATGCTCAACCAGCAATCAAAACATCATATTGCATACAAGTCATCAAACACCGTTATAGTCACACCTGCATGCGCTGTGGAGAAATAACGACACCCACCTTTTGAGAGTAAACACTCTATTTTCAAGGTGGTAAGGTGGAGAATGGACTGATGGGATTAAAGTAATTGTACCTAAGTCAATGGTGTTATGGTGTACCAGGAAAATAGCGTCAAAGTCGTGCATGGCGGAATCCTTTGGTGTTCAAATAGAAGTCCCATCCCATAGGTGGTTATAAAACGAGCGTTCTAAAATGGCCTTTGTTGCGATGCACTAGAGGTGATCATTAATTTTAGTACTGAAAGTAGGAAGTTGGTTGTGCTGAAATATTTTCTATTCTTCGTTAGATTGATATGTTTTTATTGCTTGTACTGAGCTTTAGCAACATACGGACGTGGTGTGGTTAAGTATACTTCATGTATAAGATTTGGGTTCAAGGCTTGCAGGTAGGATTTGAAATCACTTTCAATATTCATACTTATGAACATAATTATGAATATTAAGTTAGACGGATATCGGCTGCTGGTACGTGTCCTGCCAGATAAGGGCACAGCAATCTGTGAAAACAAACTAAGATTTTCACAATCTTATTGCTATGAGAAAATATTTAATAATCTTTTTTAATGAACTTAAACTCAAATAGACTTTCTCAGTAAGTACTTTTAAATCGTCAAATTTAAAGCAAGATATACTCAATGATAGTCATAAATATTTCGCTGCTTCTGGTGTGGTAACCTGATGAGCGGTTGTCTCTACCTAAGTTAAAAAGTAAAAACTTCTTTACCAACTTTAGATTAGATGTATTGGCAACAGTGTCTAGAAAACTACAAAAGTGGTTGCAAGACATATGAACCTAGGTATGCAGAATCCTTGCATTTATAAACTGCCAAGTTCCTCATTGCATCTGATCCCCAAGTAACAACATTGTAGCCGTGTGAGTGTTATCGAGTCGTGGCGAGAGCTCTCCCGCGGCGAAATACGACTATAATAATAAATTGTCGACGTCGACTGCGGCTATTTTATCGACATTTTCCCATCACTGTTATGCCGTGACCTCTGGCGACATGTCGGTGCGTAACCCGATGCTATAAGGGTGTAACTAATTGTTTCTATTCTTTAAGAATTATTCATGTACAAAATGTACAGTTCTGTACACGTTATGTAAAAGTCTCATGAACCACGAACTACCGCATTCGTCAGTAAGGCACCAAGTAGTCATGATTTGATGACGACTTTTGTAGGTGTGGATTCAGTGTGCGAGATTTTAAGTGAGTTTTTCAGAATAGCTCTACGAGGTATAACCTACTCCGAATCGAACCAACGACGAAATAAGCATAGGCCTATTTTACCAATATACTCCTATCATTGAGAATCAAGGACTGAAAAATTGTGGAAAATAAGCCCCAAAGCGCCTGCTGGTTTTTCGTAGTTAAGTCTTTTGTTTTCACCATACTTTTTTGGTTGTTTTCCGATTATCTGTTTATTCTTCCTAATTTATTTATTCGTGATCGTATTCAGTATGGGAACTATGCTCACCTCTCATGTAACAAATAGTAGAAAAACCCACGCTGGCTTTATTGAGCTAAAACCAGTCTCGACCAAACACCGATAAAGGGTGCAATTTCATAGCAATTTTCAATTATCATGTTTACTTGCCTCGCCGGTAGTTGATTGAATAGGTACTGTGAGATCGTGATGTACAATCGGCTTCAAAAGTGTTTTTTATAAAAAAAAACGGCTTTAGATTTGTCATGTTTCACTTTTACGAGTATGCAGTTGTTTTCTTTTATTTACGCAAATACTACACATTGAAATAAAACAACTTAGCGGATTTTTTTAAATGTATAAATATAATGTAGAATCCGTAAAGTTGATTTATTTTATGCAGTTATTACGTGTAGTTGATTTCAACTGTAATTAGTTTCATGAATATGATGTTCAATTAATTCTTAATTTCTCCGAATGTATTTACGTAAAATATTTTGAAATTGTCTAATCCCACACTCCGGAACGTGTAACGAACTTGAGTGAGAGTAATAGGAAGTGTTTTCTATCACATTTTAGCTCCTCTTCGTGTTTAAAGATAGTAATTTGACTATTAATGACATGATCATCATTAATATAAGCATGCAGTGTTAGCATCCGCTTAACTTTTTATGATTTTCGTAAGAAAATGTGTTAAATTAAAAAATGGACGTCGCAACGCCCGGAAGCTGTTTTCGTAAACTCACTCACTTACCTTTGAGATTTTATCATGAAGGGCATTTGGCGTAGTTCAGGTTTAACCACCGAATTGAGCCATAAAATGATGCTCATCACTTCCACTCTCGTTTAACAAATTACAGATAACCCGAGCGCGAGGCTGTAAACAGGCGATTTAGAAGTGACAAAATAAGCCATAAACATTTACTACCGACACTTTACAACCTTCCAGACCAACCACGAATATAAAACTTATCACGGAGATATAAAGTCCAAATCTACCAGCCACATTTTTGTGGCTAAAAAACACTAAATGAATCCATATTGCAAACTAACAGAGTCTAAAATTGGCTACGTAAAGCATTTAAAACAGTTTAAAAACCGTATTAGTATAAATTAATTAAGGCAAAGCGGCCGAAGGGCCTAATTAAAGACGTGATAATACAAATACATTTAATTTGTTTGCTTTGCATATAAATGACATAATTTTGGTCAGTTCGCAGAACTAACTAGGTAATAATTCAAAATGATTGATGTATACATATAACAATGCTGCATTACAAAACATTTTCATGTTATACAACCAGTTTTGCCTTCTTCCCGCCATTAAAATAGGTATAAACCCATAACTATACGACTGAGGGGTCATCACGATTAACGAATTTGTGATCATTACAAACTTGGGCTTTGTTCCGAAAATAGGTTAGAGAACCCTGGACTTGTATTGTCACGTTTTATTATAAGCAGGGTTTAAAAATGAAACGATCGAAATATAATTATTATTTAAAAGAATTTAATTAAGTTTTCAAAGTACTTAGAGCGTGGGTCTGGTGTTAGCTCCTTAGTCCGGCAACTTAAAACACTAATTAGCACTCCCCTTAACTGGCCGGTGAGCAGCTGCCGCAGATTGGCTGTCTTCCTGACTCCCTGGTTCCAATACCGTCCAACTTTCCAATAACGTCTGACTTTCGTTCTTCGGCGGGACGATTGGTACGGAAAGTCAAGGGCAAGGGTGATGCATACATAACTATTTAAATTGTTCATAAATTATTTTGACATTGACTTTGAATTCCAGGCCGGCGCTCCTGCCACTCGGCGACCGAGGTGTCCGTAAAAGTGTATCAAAATTAAGCACCGTCATACCAATTTACCATGTAACCAAATAACCAAATGAGTTCGAAACTCTGGTTGGACTCGGTCGAGGCCAATCAATTATTACGGTAAACAAAACGCAGCAGGTCGTTATTATACGTGAAATGTGACGGCCCATCCATCTTGGATTAGTAGGATTAAAAAGTGGTCAAGGGTGAGTCGGACTCGTGCTCTAAGGGTTCCCTATATTTGTAATATTATTTCCATGAATTTTGAAAATCTGTGCTATGTAGAGACACTGTTTCGTTTTTCCTAAAACTTAATGGGTATGAACTCTACCCATTACGTTTATAGCGCCGAATGTTTTGAAAATATTAAATTTTGCTTATCAGTCTTCGACATCGACACTCGTTACTTGCCCAGTTTTGGATAATTTGAAAGAAGCTGAGATACTTAGATATCTCTTTAATTATATAATATGAATATAAATCTATTCAAATAAACCAAAAATTAGTTTTAACAAAACCCTCGTCCTGGCTATTTCTAAAAGAATGCACCAACTTCAGTAAGGCCACCGAACCATTACCAAAAACAAAAATGTTTTACATAATTTCCCATGTGTTAAGTAGATTCTAACGTTAGCAGATAAGGAACGCTAAAAATTAACTAGAGCGTAATTTGGAATGCATATTATCGTGATGGAGCTGCAAAGTCATAAACTACTTCGGTTGATAAACAAGCACAGGCGGCTTAAGTAACGCTGTAATTATTTTTTTGGCTAGTCATAACTTTTTAATTCAATATTATAATGAAATAATACAAGAATTACCATGCTCATCGAAGATAGTATTTAAACTATAACAAACAGAGCTTGTTACTGTGCTCCGAGTTTCGAAGACTGCTCTTTGTCGAAAATATAAAGTTTTTTAAAATACTTACCATTAATAGATTGTCACACCAGCCCCACGATTCAGAACGAAGTTATCGACCTATTCGGTAAATTTGTTTTAATCATAGTAAATGATTCGCTTAACGATAGCAATCAATATTTTTATATGTGAAAGCCAAAGGCCTTAAGTTTTTACAAACAAAATCACATATTAACAACCCTACTTAAAAAATGAATTAAAATAAAAGTTAATAACCGAATCGGTCGATAACTTTGTTCTGAATCGGGGGGCTGAACACGTAAGTTATTTCATTGATTATGTATTGCAGTTTGATTATTTAAATGTTTAATAAAAGAATACTAATTTTTGTACGAGTCACGCCCTGGCGGCTTAGACATGCGAGTGAACGAGCCATAGTAATTGATCGGGATTCCATTGTTTGATTAAATTATTCCATAAAGCTAACCCTAAGCCTACTTTTTATTTTGACAGCAAAAATGTTTATTTTCATTCAAAAGTTAAAAATTTGCTGGTAATTCAAAAGTACAAAATTAGCGGATAGGTTATATAGAGTAAAATATTAGCTTACTTTGATAATAATGTGTGTTTGACCTATGCTATGAAGCTAAAGGTCAAAACAACAGTATAGGAATTAACTTGTAATAACAACTGCCGGAACCGCAGACCAAATAGCCCATAGTTAGTGGCGGGAACACACTACCTTGTGGCGCTGTAGCCGGTTTTGTGTGTAAACCCACTTTATAAAACTTGATTATTTGGATGATTAGCCGGTAGAATATTTCGCAATGCCCCACTACGACTTTATGGTTTTCTTAAGATATCATTTATCTAAGATATTTTTCTGTATATTATTTTATTTTATAATGTTTCTTCATTTCCAAATCCCGTTAACATACGACACGATTAGTGTAGTGAGCTGTAGCACGTTCTCGCTTTGACTTACGTAGTGTCTCGGGTTCAATTTCCGGTCGAGTCAATTCAGGAAACGATCTTTTCTAATTTGGCTAGGGTCTGGGTGTGCTGGGAGACGCCCACTGGCTTATTACATTGTCTGGTACCTCGTAACAAAGGTATATTTATATTTTCCTTAATTCGAGTCCATAACAAGTGGTGTGGTTGTCTGGCGCATATTTATTTATTTATTTCAAAATGTAGAGCCTTGCAGTCTGTTCAGCTCGTTAGAAATCAAACTCTTTTTTCCCATACTCAGTTCACAGATTAAATAATTCCATTAGACCGCTCTCATGACAAGTCCCATTTATTTGTAGCCTGGCTAATAACTTATAAATAGCATTTGTCCGTTACTCGCTTACACACTGAGTTTTGCTATAAATAAAAAGCAGTCGGCAACATTGAATGTCCATTTAAGAACAGCAATTAATGCGACAGGCTGCACAGGAATGCCGCCGTTGCTGTCTGTATTAGTAAAAGTTGGTGGGAGTGGCGTTAGAAAAAATCTATGATAAAATTGTATTGTGATAATTATTGACTGGCCTGTTGGCGCATGGCAGCGATCCTGCCTGTAGGGCCAGAGGTCGTGGGTTCGATCCCCACCCATGACAAATATTTGTTGACGACCGACTTGGTGTAATGGTTAAGAAGTTGGCTACTACACCAGAGGTCGCGGGTTCGATCCCCGCACAGTACAAACATTTGTGTGCATGAACATGTCTGTTCGTACTGGTCTGGGTGTCTCCTATGTATAATAAGTATGTATTTACAAAATAAAATGTATTTAAGTATGTTTATCCGTTGTCTAGTATCCCTTAACACAAGCTTTAATTAGCTTACTTTGGGGCTAGATGGCGCTGTGTGGAATAATGTCCAGGGATATTTATTATTTATTATCATTTATTTGTATTTGTTGTGTATGGGTGTTATTATCTATTTAAGTATGTATTTAGAAATATTTAAGTATGTTTATCAGTCTCTTACGCCCATATTACAAGTTTTGCTTAGTTTGGGGTCAGATGATCTTGGTGTGAATTGTCCCAGATATTTACTTTACTTATTGGCTTGGAATTATAAAAAGAACGCATTGCATGTAACATTGCAACGTCACGTCGCTATTTGGGCCTGAAAAGAAAGCACCAGGTTACTTAACGAGCTCTGCTGAGTTATTGGCTAGCTCTACTACTCGTACAAACGAAATACGGTTTTCCACCAAAAAAACTAGCACACCACCCTTCAATTTCGAGATCAACATTACAAGTGACTGTGAATAAATACCCATGAGATTGATATTTAAGGCGATAGTTATTGCTATAAATTGCGATTTGCATTGTTAATTTGACAGTTATAGTTAGTTGGTAAATAGCCCTAATGGAGAGGCTACTAAAATACGCCAAGCGACAGGCGCGGTCGCAGCCTGATATTTTGGAGGGGGTCATTAAAAATTATACTATATGTCGAGTACCTAAATTAGATTTTAATGCACAATACAAAAAAAACTTAGGTGGTGAGCCTTTCGCTGCTATCCGGGTTAATTTGGTTTTTTACGGAAATTAAACAATGAACACGAAGATTTTGCTTCTGGCCAGATTTGATCTCGGGACCACACGATCCGCGATCCGAGTTGGAGTGCTTAACCACTAGGCCACGACGCTTTCTATCTTGTTAATTCTTCATTAAATATATTATCTATGATGCAACACATATCGCTCGAACACAATTGACTCAAATAACTGCGTGTCCGTATCGCGGTCCAAGAAAACAAAATTGAAAAACTCGGACCGGTTTCCCACCAATGAACTAGTTTTTTAATGATCCCTCGATGGGAAGGCGCGCTCCTAGATGACAGCAGATAAAGTATCAGATGCGTACGAATATAATTAATTGTCAGGTCTTTTCGTTAACCCGTGCGGGTTTTTTGCACGTTAGTAAGAAGGGAATTGCGTTGATGTCTATTATTGGGGCAATATTCAATTTAAGTTACGTTGTTTTGAATGAGTCGAGGTCGAAATGAACAAACTTAATCAAAATACGAAAATATTTGAAATAATGTTCTGTAAAAATAGTTAAAATAAAAACAGTTCTTGCGAATGAAAGCTCATATAACTAGTAGCAGTGAAAACAAAAATTCTAACGAAAAACAATGCAAAATCTGCCTATAATTAAAAAAAAACACTAAAGACTTATTTTCAGGTTTGGCAAAAGTAAGAAATGTTTTACAAACTTCACTATTTTCATTCGACATTTAATTTCTTTTGGTTTTACTTACATGCAATATAGCAATGTTCCTAGTTCTTAGGGTTGGATATTTTTTTACTCATTATTATTTTATTTAAATTTATCATATTTATTTTAATGGAATGGTTTTGAACTGTCTTAAATGGTAATCGATCATTTTCAAGCAAGCTTCTTTGACGCGTTTATAAATACCTTGGCATTCCAAGATGGTGTAAGCAAATTACCTAAACAGCTACTGGGATAGCGTGACTTATCGTTACTACTTGCTTATCTCACCATCTCGAAGTATCACATGACTTGATTGGGGAGTTCGATATAAGAATTTACGATCTGAGAGTTTTGAGGTACCGCACCTTGTGAACAAGCTATTTTTACAAGTTAATATGGTCCCTAAACGAAGTCACAGCCATTAAGAGGAAAATGTTGATAGCAACAACTCGAGCTTTGGCCAAATAAGATCATAGCTATCATTTCAAGGTGCAGGGCAATGGGAGCATTGCCTGTTGCATTGTGCAATGGGAGCATTCGCCTGTTGCATTGTTGCACAATTCAAGATTCGGTTTTGAGCATTTTCTCTCACGTTGCGCACTGTAATGTCTGTAATGCTCGGTTCTCCTTACTCATTGACGACCGACTTGGTGTAATGGTTAAGAAGTTGGCTACTACACCAGAGGTCGCGGGTTCGATCCCCGCACAGTACAAACATTTGTGTGCATGAACATGTCTGTTTGTACTGGTCTGGGTGTCTCCTATGTATAATAAGTATGTATTTACAAAAGAAAATGTATTTAAGTATGTTTATCCGTTGTCTAGTATCCCATAACACAAGCTTTAATTAGCTTACTTTGGGGCTAGATGGCGCTGTGTGGAATAATGTCCAGGGATATTTATTTATTTATTTTATTTAATGTTGATCGATTTTGAACTGTCACATCACAGTCGAATGTTTCCTAAAAGGGAGCGCCCTTAACCAGTATTTAGCGTAGGTAGATTTTTTTAAGGTCAGTTTTGGTTTATGTCATTTGTGCATCTGTTTTTCAAATTTGATTTAACGTTAATTTAATTATTAATGAAAATATAGTAAGGGCATGCTAATTTAGTAACTTAATGGTCTCTTGTGAAATTTCCTTCATACTTTCAAAAAGCTCCTAACTTCCATAAGGCCTTTAGCAATGTGCTCGATTTTTATACTGTTTATTAATCTGGTTTCTGGTTACGAACATCAAATATACGAAGGTTGAAAGTTAATCAAGTTGGGAATCGAAAACACTTTTTACTTTTTTGGAAAAAAGTAAAGTAAGTAATTAGCCTATATACTGTCTCACTGCTGGACAAACGCCTCCATCGTTGAAATGAAGTCATCGCTATTTGTACTTAATTCTAAATACTCGTGATAAAAAATTGAAATTCTGCTGAAATGAAGTAAATAACTTACGGGACAATCATTTGTGGTTGTTTGCAGTCACATGAACGTTCGTTCTGAGAATTGGCCTCAGGATATTTGGCGCCACAGGCAAGACGTCAATCCGTTTCGGCAACGGCAGAGTCGTTTGGTCATTGTTTTTCTATTGTGTCTGCGTGTCTGATGCTTCAAGTATTAATAACATCTTGCATAAAGTGGTCGGCACATAATCGATCCGAGTATAAATCCCGTTAGAATGATCGATAACTCATTTATATTTATTGCTCAAGCGCAAAAACAAAACGAAAGAGAACGTTGTCAAGCCCATCGCAGTACATTCGAGACACGTTGCCCCTTACGCATTCATTGCCAGTATCCATTTCGTTATACAGGTTGACCGGTGAAAAAGTTAGGGGTAATTAAATCAGTAACATATACTGGAATGTTGCGTTCATACAAGTATTAAGTAGGTATATGAAATTGTTATTAACATGTCAGGTGCGCGAGTAAATAAAGAAATTCCACTTGCTATTTTGAATGAAAAGGTTTATATATACATAACCTTATTTTATGCCTGTAACGATCTAGTCCGGAACGATTTATTCTATTTAGAGGTCTAAAAAGTAATTAATGTGGAGGATTATTATTATACCATTTGTTAAAATAATTGTAATTTTATCAATGTGACTCACTTTTTTCAGGTACTAATGTGACATAGGCATGTTAACTAGTAGTATCTTAAGTGATTGTTGAAATGTTTGTAAACTTATCGTTCCTTATCGTTCCTACAAATAACTTGCAATTTGTAGCTGGTATTTTTTATTCAAAACCAAACTTGCATTTACCATTGCTTAAATGCTGCAAACGAATTAAAATAACAGTTTTTTTTGTACCACAAAGTGGCAAACAAGCTTAAGCCTTCCCCTCGATATTTCATAATCGTAGGGTTATCACTTAAGTCAAAGTCAAGTCAAACCCCAGTTTCAGTCGGACACCCTGTATACCAGTACCAGGTCATCCAATAAGGAATAGACTCCCCATCGAGAACAAATTAATACCTGATGAAATTAATTCCGAAGTGCCACGCCACTTTAGACTTTATTGCCCGTAACAAACCTGGTACAATCAATTTTGTTTAAACCCCGTCACCTATACGATGAAAACTCGTTGAGTAGGGTTCAAAATGGAATAAATAAATTAAAATGTATCGTTCCATCGGGCCTGAGTAGTAATTGTTATTGCTTGAATACGAGATAAGTGTTGCAAGATACGGCTTTAAAAGTTTACAAAGGAACGTTTAAATAACTTTGTCCAGAGAAATGGGAAAATGATTGCCTACAGCTTGCCTTATAAGACGGAAAACAGGCAATACCTATTTAAAAATAAAAGGAAATAACATAAATAACTTCCATAGTGCGTAGTCGTACCAATTTAACTTGTGGTGAGACGGGTTAAAAGAGTTATAGGCCTTTTAGTGCAGATGTCAAGCGAATACATTTAATTTGGTCTCATCCTATTCCCATGTGTTAAGGGTCATTTTCCTACTGATATGAAGTAAAATAAGTAATAATACGATTTTATACGTTTTTTTCCTTCTTACTGATTTGCATGCATCTACGAGTAGAGTTTTCATTATTATAATTAAACGTCTTAAAGTGGCAGCTAGGTTTTATTTGCGTTTGGTTTGTTGACCAATTAAATTCACACCACCTATTATTTATTTAGGTTATTTATTCATGAACCAAAAACAACGTAATACACACAGTTTGAGCAACGCAGCCGAGACCCCGGAACATACAGGCCAAAAGGTATATGAATAGTGAAGGTAACAACCTTCACTATCGTATATACCTAGGTCGATTTTCGTCCACCATATTGCAATTAGACGGTGCTATCCTCACCACTGAAAACCAGCGCCAAGGATTCTGTCTTGGCTTAATTAAGTTGAGTGGCTGCCTTTATCCGTTGCAAGATTGTAAACTGCATTCTAATTCTCAATCATGTACTTATTGGCCCGAATAAATTTTATTTATTTCTTTCTTTATATGATGTAAGATAAGATAAGATAAATATACTTTATTGTACAACAAATCATAACATTAGCATTACATAATCTTAGATTGTACAATGAAGGCGGTCATATCGCTAGGAAGCGATCTCTTCCAGACAACCTGCAGGTAGGGGAAATGTCGTTGACCCAGAGTTGATTTCAGACCAAGCCGGGTTTAGACCTGGAAAGTCCTGCTGTAACCAGACTCTCAGGCTCACGCAGCACATCGAGGACGGGTTCGAGTCTGGCCAGGTGACGGGTGTTGTGTTTGTGGACCTTTCGGCGGCCTATGACACCGTTAATATAAAAAGGTTGCTTCACAAGGTGGGTGGCATAACGGGTGACCAGAATCTCGTGCAGATTCTGAGGGAGCTACTGAGCAACCGGCGCTTTCAAGTCCACCTTCGATCGGAAAAGAGTAGATGGCGTTCACAAAAAAATGGTCTCCCGCAGGGGAGCGTACTGGCCCCTATGCTATTCAACATTTATACCAACGATCAGCCACCTGCTCCAAATGCTACACGATACCTTTACGCCGACGACCTGGACTTAGCGTCACAATCCACCTCCTTCGAGCAGGTCGGAGAGAACTTGACGCTGGCGCTGCGGGAATTAAGCGAGTACTACAATAACAATGCATTGAGACCTAACCCCAGCAAAACACAGTCATGCGCCTTTCACCTGCGTAACCACCAGGCAAACCGGACCCTCAATATTTCTTGGCGAGGAGAGACTATTACTCATTGCTCAAAACCCAAATACCTGGGCGTTATTCTGGATAGGTCTCTCACATACAAAGCCAACTGTGAAAACATTAGGCAAAAAGTGAGTACTCGTAACAATCTCCTGCGGCGACTCACGTCGGCAAAATGGGGAGCATCTGCAAATGTCCTGCGGACAACTGGCCTAGCCCTTTGCTACTCGGCTGGCGAATATGCCTGTCCTGTCTGGGGTCGCTCAGCACACGCAAAGAAAGTGGATACAGCACTAAACGAAACCTGCCGGATAATTACGGGCTGTTTAAAGCCGACCCCGGTAAGTATGCTGTATCCACTGGCCGGAATCGCGCCGCCAGAAGTCCGTAGAGCGGTTGCTAGTTCTATTGAAAGAGCCAAAATGGAGCTGGACACCCGTCATCCTATGAATGGCTACCTGGCCGTCCCCCAGAGACTCAAAAGCCGACGAAGCTTCGCCAAAACTGTTCTTCCTTTGTCTGACAACCCACCACAGGCCAGGATCGGCTTATGGCTGGAGAGGCTACCTGCTACCGCCCCATTCGTCGGGCCTTCCGAGGGTCTCCCCCGGGGCTGCGATTTGCCATGGCTTACTTGGAAAGCTCTGAACAGGCTGAGGACCCGGGTTGGCAGATGCAGGGAGAGTCTGTGCAGATGGGGTTACACAGATGGCGACAATGCGTGCGAGTGTGGTGCCTCCTCACAAACTATGGACCACCTCATATCATGCCCCTCGTGTCCGGACAGCTGTACGCGTGAGGAACTTATGTGTGCCAACGACCATGCTGTTAGGGTGGCGGAGTTTTGGTCAAAAAGGATATAGCCATCGACACGATAAGAAGAAGAAGGGGAAATTACAAGATTAAAAAGAGAAATAGGTAAGGTAGTGTGAGAGAGTGAGATAATTGTATACATACATGAAGTGATTATATGCATTCATGAATGCAATTACATATAATACTTATAAACGTAGTAAATATCTGTAAATATACACAAAATATAAAAAAAACGGTAAAAAAAAACTTATTCAGGTTATGTAGTACGAGTATGTATGTATCCAAGTACGTATTTATACTGTCATGTAAAATGAAAGCGTTCGTGGGAAGGATGGTTCTGACCACGGGTACAGTATGACGGGGGGTTCATACCACCAATTTGGCCTTGAATTCGGCCGATTAGATGACAGGATCTATAGTTACCTCGTCGACTGCGTCTTGCAGCCGCGGGTCCGCTTGCAGGAGGCTCGTCAGTCGCGCTGCGTCGCCGCGCGCCGCCGCGTCTAGCAGCGCAGCGGCCAGAGACATGCGGCTCTTACACCATCACTGCAACAAAAGAACAAATCTATTATTATTACGAGTATGTTAAAAGGCAAAATACGAATCCTAAAAGTTTAAAAAGAGATACTCTTAAACATCCAGACTAACATGTACGGATTGAAAACAGTTTCGGGGATTGGTGTACACAAATACCATAACTTTATCTTTGACAAAATCACAACAATTTATGCTAAAATGAAGTATGGTAAAGTAAAGTAATTATCCTAAATACTGTCCCACTGCTGGGCGAAGGCCTCTTTCATTGAAATCAAGTCATCGCTACAATTACATCAATATCACCACGCTTGCCAAATGCAGGTTGGTGATCACAAACTCGGGCTATGTTTCGAAAATTCCGAAAACACACTTTGCTCGACCTGGGAATTGTACCTGAGACCTCCGGGTTTCGGGACGAGCTCTGAAACTACTCGGCCACGGAGGCGTATAGACAGACAAAAAAAAAGGAATGTCTAGAGTTAGTCGTGTAAAACGGCGATCATAGAAATGGTATTCTTTACATGAGATTTTGTTTTAAAAAAATTACACGATCAGTTACGCTCACAAATACTGGTCATCTATTTACAGCGGTATGCATACATTGTCATCTGCCAACAAAGAATTCAAAACCCGAGGTCATGCTCACAAATCCTAGTAATGTTCAAATCATGTAGCGAAATGGTCGGACGGTTTTTCATCAATATATGAACGAGATTTGATCTATGCCACCAACGACTATCAATGACCTATTAGATTGCGGATCATGAGAACCAAGCTAGGATTTGTGATGTTTTTTTTTCATTGTTTTTCTCACCCTCAACCTCTTAAGAATTGATTTTCGTTGTAGTCTTCACTGATATAAAGCTTACTTCTCAAATCTTAAAATAGTTTATAAACTAAGTTGGCTGTCTTTTGCTTCGCTTACCTCCGTATCCACAAGCGCTAATCGAAAGTTGAGCACACCTCAAATTGATGCTGTACTATCATGTACATGTAATTAGAAATGAAAGGGACAGCTATACATTTATGGAATGCTCAGCTTTGATTGACGTTTCTGGATTCGGGCGTTAGGTATTTTGATGTGTTTTCGACTTCATACAGAAACAAACCCTAAGGGTTTGTCTGTGTAGTACCTAAAAATAGGTATTACTTACAATTATTACTCGTATTTCATAATTACCGAATAACACTACTATACTTATGTAGATATACTGATAATGAAGCTTAAAGTCATACTGAAACTAAAGATAGTCGTGGTGATGAGATTTTCACCTTTAAGTTTTGCAAAGTCGGGCAGATCCAGATTGCTATTTAGTAAGAAGAAGTTACTGCTTAATCAACATTTAACAATAGTTAAGTCAATAAATAAGCAGCTCTGACAACATTGTAGTCCAAGTGTCTCCTGCAAATGTATGGACGGTCCTAATCGTATATCTTAGCATCGAACCGATGCCTTCGCTGGCGATAAATAAGCACCATAAATATACTGAGACAAGTACACAAACCTAGCTTAGCTACGACAATAATTATCGGCGATACATACGTCTGAATCCGAATACAAATAAATAAATAAATAAATATGCGCCAGACAACATACCACCTGTCATGGTCTCGAAGCAAGGATAAATAAATATCCCTGTGGTACGAGGTACCAAGGATGGAGGACAAGGAATTAAGCCAGGAGCGTCTCCCAGCACAACCAGACACGAGCCAATTCAGAAAAGATCGTTTCCTGAATTAATTCCATAAGGAATGGAACTCGAGACACCACGGAAGCCGAGGCAAGAAGACGTGCTACAGCGCACTACACAAATTATGTCGTCTGAATGAATGAAACTTCGATTCACAGTTGTGGCTTTAGAAGTATTATCTATCATAGTAGCCATACGAAGTTCCAGCTGAGCCTAGGCCTTTGAAGGCAGCTTGCATCCGCCGTAATCCTCTAACCCGAAAACAGTTCCACGCTAGTAACACTTTATGTTTATTTTTATAATAACCAAGGTATTTAACAGACACTCTAATTCACTGATTAGCTGTTTTGCGGAAAAGCATATCATGTAAGTGCGTAAAATTTGGTCGAAGAGATTTAACACACATAGTATACTAATACTGAGCTATTTAATAAAAAAATAAGAAAAATTCTCTGGGACAATTTACACCAAGATCATCTGACCCCAAACTAAGCAATGCTTGATGGGTGTCAATATAAAACTAGTCAGCAGGTTTTCAGGCGACACGTCAAACAACATAAATCTCCTTATTTTACATAAAATATCCATTGGGTTACGATAAAATCAATGGTGTACCACTATATTTTCTAATTCTCACAGAAAGTAACCGTTTGTCGACAATTTGCGATACTTAGTTGCCTTTTATTTTTAAGAGATAAGTATCTGGTCGAGCAAGTTCATTATCAAGCCCCAGCTAGAAAAAATGCAAGGTGTCTTTTACACTGCAAAAAAGTATTCCAACGTTTTCTTAAATATTTCTTTCGTTTTTTTGCGTGTTTCTTTTTAACTGAATAAGTTATGACATTTTACTCAACAGTCAACTACTACTCAATTATATGAAGAATATATACTTTAGTACGTTAGAATACACTAAAAATGAAGAACTACTACACGGTTCGACTTCAGGAAAGAAAAAAAGGCGACTTGGCCAGCGTGAATTTATGTGAAAAGTGTGTTCTGTAAAGTTCAAAGTCTTTATCGCACCATGTTGTTACAAAGATGTTAATAAAATATATTTGGACACAAACATGACCCTGCAAGGGCACAGCAAACACTTAAAATCT
Organism: Udea olivalis; assembly: GCA_947369235.1. NCBI lineage: Eukaryota > Metazoa > Arthropoda > Insecta > Lepidoptera > Crambidae > Udea > Udea olivalis. The sequence goes on along the minus strand of OX376358.1, from coordinate 1,304,493 downwards.
ATTTATAATTAGATATGAATGGTTAGTTAAATTTTATTATTGAATTCACATAAGTAATTATTTTATATTAAAAGAAGAAAGAAGCTTTCTCTACGTTAACACTGAACGTTGACTAAGCTTATTTAATAACCGGATACTAATTCTGACACAACACTTTCCCGATCTTAAGTAAGCAGTTCAGTTTAGTTCGCCTGGTAAGGCATTCAGTACAGTCACTGATTGACATGGCGTTCATTAAGAGAGCGAACTTTCGTACCTTAATGTTGATATCCAACAAAACACAATAACAGTTCAATCACAGGGTTAAACACTACTGCGCACGTCGTTAGCGCATCACGATTTAACTACACTAAAACTTGACAGTGATCCGCTACTATTGCATAGTTATCGATCGCTCCTTAATCGATCGCTCGATATTTAGCTGTGGACATTGTATACGCGGAAGCGATAAAGCTGATACGACTTTTTGTTATGGTTGAAACAGCCTATGAACTACCAAATCTTAAAACATAATGGTCTTAATATAGAAGGACAGAACAGAATAACATACATACATTTATTTATTAAGGTTGAAAGCCTTCCGCTTACCCTACTGTCCGGTTGTAAACCAATCAGCGGCTAACAGCATCAGTCACCTCTAAAGAGTCTATCGTAAGAATTGTTTTATATAAAGAAACAGAGTAGTAATTATTTTCTAAGATGACGATTAGTTAGCCCCTCTTTCAATATATTTGCGGCGCCCTACAGGGTCCATAATTGATACCACAACATTTAAGCCCACTATCTCAATGTAGATTATGGTTTGCAATAAAGAATTGATTTGAATTGAATTGAATAGTTAAAAATAAAAATACCTCTGCATATTTCCTAGAAATATAGCTTGCAAGAATCTTTGAAGATTTAAAAGAGACGCCGCGAGATGCATTACGAAATTTGAGTGCAGCCGTATATCGTGTTTCAATCTATGGAACTCTCTAAGGGCTTTCATCGCTATCCGCTCATCAGTGTATTCCTAGCTGTTCCTTAACAATAAGGAATTATGCACGGTTCGACAGACTTGCCCTGCCCTTCCGCTGAGGAGAAGTATCCGCTGTAGGACGTGCGTACCCTGAAAAGGACTGAAGGTTTCGCAATTATCTCGTTAAGAAGTAGGTTTAAACTTCCGATTACAAAATAATATACAGACACCAACAGATCAAACAGCGCTGTAGGCTTTCTCACCGTCGGCTCGAAGCATGTTAGTAAAACTAAATTAGTAAAACTAAAACAAAATTTATTTATTTCCAATAAACTTTTGCGTGTTACATTATTACAATAAAGGAACTTAAGAGTAGGTAATACATTGTAAGCTCGAAGCAAATACAGCTAAGTTTAATTTTATTTGTAAGTTAAATATTATGTTGCATACCAGCTGAGGATAAATAAGTTATTAGCGCTAATCGCACAATTTTAACATCATGTAAATACCCTCGGTCGGCTCTTAAGTTTGTAATTGAATTAACATTTATCAGTAACAGTCCAGCGCATCTCGATGAGCTCGTTTATCGATTAGGATTTTGACATGAACAATCCAGCCACAATTAGTACATTCATCTCATCCTAGATGTTTAATTTGGCATATTTTTGTTTGCTCTTAAGCAACAGTCAACTTACAGTTAATCACTCCATCCGTTAAATGGAGTTCACAAATGGAATTGGAATAAATAATTCCCTTGAACGTACGAGTACATACGATTAAGTCTTGAGTTTGCTTTGTTAAACAAGTAGTGTTCCAATTAGTAGTTGACGTAAATAATTATAATTAATAGATATTTGCATTAAAACGTTAAATAAGATAAAATGTAAGTCGACCGCCACAGTTCGGTATAACGACCGGTCTAAAATGCAGTCATTTTCGACGCAAGCGCAGCCCGCGAACGCGATACGACGTGCTTTGAATTCTAATCGCTGACTTTATCGTCGGGCATTGAAAGTCGCTCTTTGCTGGTCAATATGGAATGTATTCGCGACATGACGAAAAAAGTGAGGCGGGTCAGTATAATGGAACGATAAATAATAATATCTTAGCAAAAGACCTTTATAAAGCTGAAACGAGAACAGTATTGCATGCATTGTACAATATAGTTTTCAGATCTCATAGGAATTCAAACTCCTAACCCTACATGCCCTCAAAAGTGGGGTCTGAAAGTCGGCTAGTTGAGAAAAATAAACATTTATGTTACACTCGATAATTTAAATAAAGCATAAGTTTAAATTTAAAATAGAACTAACCCTGTTTTTCTTAGTTGCAAATTAAGTCTGGCTAGTTGTCATCGTCTCTCCTTCAGGTTAAAAAGCGACGGCAAAACGTTATCTTATTGCAATATAAATGAATATACTCGTATTACTGATAAGCTAATGGTGTGGAATTATTCTAAAAAACGGCAAAAACATTCACGCCAGTGCTGATTTGCTACGCATACCTGCATCCATATATCAATGCATAAAAATGCACAAACGGAGATATACGGCAGTCGATCGGGTTCGATAAATAAGCGTAAAATGGCCTTTATATGAAATAAAACGAGCCTGTTATCATTTATGGCGCCGTGGACGGGTCCGCAATGCTGCTTGCCGCTTTTTCAGCCCGCTTGTTGCGTAACTAGTTGAGAGTAAAAATATCGCGGACTTTGCTGTGAGATTGCTATAAAAGTAAAAAAAGGTTGGCTTAACTCCCAGGCTCTATTGAACCACTATTAATAAGCATCGTCAGTGAAAAACTAAATGACTCCTTCTGTTTAACTGCCTGTGGCTTTGACAGCTTTAATTCAGGGTGAGCTCCAAAGGCTCTCAACCCATCAACCCGTCAATAATTGTTATTTGGCATCGATAACGAGGAGCCGAGCCTCGGGGAGGCCCAAGCTTGCCACTCCGGATGTCAAGAACATCACTCTCAGGAAAATTGTACAGCTTACGATAGCTATGGGGCTGAAGAGTGATTGCTAATGGAACGATGGCTGCTATTCATCAGGCATCGTTGCAATTGTCTATCGCTATTTCCGAACAACGAATGATTACATAAAGTCAAAAAGCAGGCTTTTATATGTTTATTTCTTAGCCCGATCAGATTATATACGAATTTCTCTTTCAAACCTGTGACTTACAAGCACTTTCAAAGTCACAGGTTTGAAGGAGAAATTCAAAGATATTTTGGTTTGAGTTAAAATAAACATTATGAAAAACTGAAGATATTGACAGTCAAAAAGCAATCTTCAACTGTGTAATTATGGCTGAATTTACCACTTAATAAAGGAGTCGCTATGAGAGGCTTTCATGTGTGCGTTTTCTTGTCACGAGTTTATTGGCATCAGTTTGCATTAAGTTTTGTTGCATACGGCAGGTCTTGTTGTTGTATCATGTAGGGGTCCAAGGAGTAAAAACACATAGAAAACTGAATAATTATATTTATTTGTTAAATCAAATACTTTCAGACACAACGGGCCGGGAGACGAGGGCGATAGGTTAGGGCGATTGGTTAGGACACCGTGGCGCCATCTAGTTTTTACATTATGACTTAAATTCTAAACTATGTCGATATACAAAGTAGTTCCTACTTGATACGTTATGTATTTACCAGGTCTAACTTGCCAAATTGTAGTACCTCTGCGTACATACCTACTCTGCTCAATGTACTGTGTTTTTATATGCAATAAAAAACAAACAAAAACATATTAAAGTTCAATCGGAATGTGTATCTTACACCTACCATTAAAAAAAACTACATGAGTTAATAATCAATCTACCAAGCGCTAATATTAGTGCGGTCTCTCTATAACTAAACAGTATTAAAAGGTGCGCACACGCAGCTCCTGCCACTTGCTGCAATTACGGGTCATTTGCAGTTGTTATTCAGTTTTTATGTACCACCCACTTGTTGTGACATTTTATGTGATTAGGATTCTCTTTTGATCCAGTAATATGTATGCCTGACGTGAAAATGTTCGGTGAGATTAAGCCATTCTAGCATCGACAGATATTTAAACTTATTAAAAACGTTCACGAGCAAAATTGTTTTCAGAACAATTTAGACAAAAAAAGAAATTTAGAATAGCAGTTGATCCTGATTTTCTGTCGAAACTGCGGTCCAATTGAATAAGTATATGCAGTGTAAAAATATAGATTGCATTCTCTGGCACCACAATACTATTTCCAAGTACGAATCATGTAATATTTTAAATAATATCAATCTGTAGAGAAATATGCAAAAAAAGAGCCCCTCTCGGACTTCACGCGGATATACGCGGAGATAGCCTGGCATGTAATCTCGGATGAGTTTAATCATCAACGAAGTGTTGCCATACTAAGTGTAGGTACACAGTGCCACGAATACGGAGACATGGAGAAGGCTCGCGATAGCCGTAATCAAGAGCCTAGAAATAAAACCAACCAATTGTATAATTGTTAATGTACGGAACTCTAGTACATTTAACGTTCTGACCCTTTTTTTTTTTTAAGTAGGGGAAATGCCTTACGCATACCCGTCCACCGGGGGGCGGACGGGTTATGTCGGACTCTCCACTGGGGGGACTTCCTATTAAAGGAAACCGCCCAGTGGCCTACCGACTAAAAACCCTACTACTCCCTCTCATCGTCCATAGTGGGGGAGCACGGTAAGTAGCACGAAGCCTTCTACGCGTTCCCCCGGACGGGGCCCGCCTACACGGCGGGCCGGAAGCGACCCCCCCTTCTAGAGGAGGGGTCGATAGGGACAGCCGAGGGTGTCGAGCCGTCCCTACCAGGCGATGGTGGAGGCCTGTGCAATGCCGGCGCGGGGACCCCCGTACCGCGCGCCAGCTGGCCTCCTCCACGGAGAGGTTGGAGGCGACGAACAGGTGGTCGCCGTCTCCTCCCCCTCCTCGCCCTGCGGAGCGTATCAGCGTCGGGATCTTCTTCCCGCGCGCGCTCCGCGGCTTCCTTGGCTGTCACCACCTCCTCACAGAAGGTGGCGAAAGCTCTCCAGGCCTCTTTATCTGCCAGCAGTGCAAGCACTATGCTGGGCAGAGTGAGGTCCTGGCCCACCTTTGCAATAAGCGCACTGCGCTGTGGGGCCCACTTTTGGCACACCGCTAGTGTGTGGTGCGCCGTGTCCTCCACAGCGCCGCACTCATGGCAGAGTGGTGCTCCCTCTCGACGGATGCGGTGCGAGTAAGAGCCAAAGCATCCATGCCCGGTATCACTTGCACAATCCTGTAGGAGAGGGAGCCATGCGGTCGCTCGAGCCACCGGTCAAGGACCGGAGCGAGCGCCTCCAGTGTTCGACGGCCAGACTCCGCACCTCTCAGGTCCGCCGTCCACAACCGAACCAGGCCTTCATACGCCTCCCTGCGGACGGCCTCCCGCTCTTCAGGGCAAAAGGGTTCGCCCGCGGCCCTCTTGGCGGCTGTCCAGCGGTACACGGCCGCCAACACGCCCGCCTCCAGCTCCCAGGGAGCGGTGCCTGCCAGCGCACAGGCCGCAGAGAAGCTTACGGTGCGGTAAGCTCTTACGGCCCGTTGCGCAATCGCCCGTTGGGGCGCTCGGAGGAGGCAGGCGTTCCTCTTTTTGGAGAGGGCCGCTGCCCAAATGGGGGCACCATAAAGGGCCATGCTCCTTAAAATGCCGGAGTAAAGCCTCCGGCATTTCGACCCCGGAAACGTTCTGACCCTCCGTAATTAGCTCTAACCTTAGTTTATACCTCCGTTATAGGGAAACTCGACTTTAGCACTTAAATATATATATTTTTGTATTTAATCACTTCAAAAACATAGTGTCAGATGCAATGTAAAATATAATCTATTTGTCGAAACATTATTTTTAATTCCTTATGTTATATGTACGCGGATAAGGTAGGTTTTGTTTGTTAAGTATGCTTATGTGTTTTAGTCGTTTTATGTAAAAATATTGCGTTATGTTTAAAGCTATTCTTAGCTTTTCTTTCAAGTACGTACTTGCCCTTCTTGTCAATTTTCTTTTTCCAGTGGGTTGTTTGGTAGAGATCGCTTGGTAGCGATAAAGCCGCCAAAATTGTACAATGTGTTGATTATCTTTAAGTTATTTTTATTTTCTAGTGTGCTATAAAGAATACTTACTCAAGTTATTTGTAAATGCTTATTTTCCTTTCTCACTTTCAAATGGTGCCATTTGCCTCTGCAATAGGAGCTTTTATTTTAACTGCCATGTACTATTAATTCTAAGTTTACATACTTTACATTGAACAACAAAAATGTTCCTGCTAAGTATATCAAATATTTTCACAGAATTATTAAACATACGAAAGTCCTTTAAATATATTATTGAGCCAGTTGAAATAAGTAGCAATCGTTTAATCTTAATTGCATATAATAAAGGTACGAGTAGAAGTGACGAAATGATGTAAAGTGAGCATATAAACCATCACTGGTATCAAGTTATATTACTGCAGATTGCCAGGGCACTAATGATGATGAAGATTCAAAGTTCTGTTGCAGAAGGCCACTTAACACGTCACATAGCAGTTGTGAAAATGAACTTGAATTTGAATGTAGACATTGATATTAACTGCCTAGGACTATTTTACTGCCTGTTTATGAAACATGATCACTTTAATATTACGTTAGCTAATAAACTGTTAATATACTGATCTTGCAGAGGCTCACAAATGAGTTGACAAATAGTAAATGAGTTCTAACAGTGTTATTATACCCTTGTGAGTTCTGTGGTCGCTTGGGTAAGGTAACAATGATATAAAATTAATCCTAACGCGTTGAATTAAATGACAATGACTGTTGATCATTAAAACAATAAACAATAGCTGTTCATACAACCATATTTTAAGGGTCATAGTTTGAACACCTGTGTTTATCTGATATTGAAAAACAACAAACAAATTAATCTTTATAGATTTCAACTCTGATCAACATTTCTGTAAATTAAGCCAGTGCGCAAGTTCTAAAGGAATCGAAAGGTCGGTTAACAACGTAAACATTCTTAAACTTGGCCCATTGGTAATACGAAAACCAAATACATCACACACATTACACATGCGAGCAACGCAATTGTAGCAGTTAGATACATAATTCAAACACTCATAATTTATTCCTCACTGTTCTCTTACCGCACCAATGACATAACGGCTACATTATTATCCATTACAATCCATCTCAATTATCGACAGCCTGACTAACGACCCCAATGACAGCAGTCGCTGAACAAAAACAAAGTATCCGATACGTAAATAAAAAAGCAATTCTAAACAACAATGTGATCGCTTTAAAAACGTCATTAAAATTCCGTCCAGTGTGAGCGTGGCACGCGGAAGATAAAATGGAAGCAAAAACAATACTGGACTATTTATCAGGTAGCGGTTCTCAAACTTTCTTGTGCTTTCTGCATATCCAGAACATTACAACTCGGACCTTTCATGAAGAAAGACATTTGTTAGACCTGCATGTGTGCAATTTTCGATCATCATCATCATGCATCCTAAGAAACGTGTACCATCTTAGGCCACATCGTCACTTATTAGTTTGATTGCGTTGAAATAACTTAACTCAAGAAGAAACTTAAAACAATAAATAAACAGATTATGTGTAGTAATAGTGCCGAACTTGCTGTTTGCCAGCAAAAATTTGAGTGAATTTACTACGTTTTAGATGCAGCTGCAACTACTTAGCTATCAATAGACAAATAATCATAAAGAGAAGACTCATTTTTATAGCAAAATACTTGTACATGTTTCGGAAGCGCTGGCTAACATGATTAGTAAGCAAGTGTCGTTCATACCTCGGTCACATGACGTAATCCCGACGGGGAACTTTCCTTTCTTCCACATCCACGATTAGAAGCTCGACACGAGTATTAGAGTAATTATCGCAAGGTATCAGGTTCGGTCTTGTAAGACGATACCAATACAAATAAGTCATGGGATTAGGAAGCCTTGTTTATTGACGACCGGTTTCAAATAAAGTTTGGGAAGCAAAGGCAACGCTCTATAAAGACTGCAAAAACTTGCTCTTGATAGTACCTACAAAAAAGTTAGTTTAGGCTTCAGTTCAGGCCATCAGGATTAAAAGATAGGAATTTTAATGTATTCTTGTAGACCATGATACAATTCTCAACAGTAGTTATCTTAAACATAATTTTTCATGACAAAATTTTACCAAGCAAAAGCTATATAATGACTGTCAGCAGAGACAAAGCAACGCACCTTCAATAGGAATGATTGTTGATTACAGCGATCCTAAAGTAGTGTTGTTGCGCTAGCGATAATTTCGATAGCGATAGTTGGCCTTGAAAGCCGCCAAAATTGTACAATGTGTTGATTATCTCTAAGTTACTGTTATTTGCTTCATAATCAGTCATACTATCGATAGTCTTATCGAAACTATCGACCCGTGACGATCCTATCGATAGTATCGATAGTGGGAATTAAGCGATACTATTGACCTTTTTCGATACTATCGATAGTATCATCACGTGTCGAAAGTTTCGATAGGACTATCGATAATATGACTTATTTTCGAGATCACGATACTATCGATAAAATATCGCTATCGCAACAACGCTATGCTAAAGTCATGTTTATGTCATCTTATTAACTCAGTACCATGAAGTTGTAACTTATCTTTGAGTTGAAATTAATGGCGTGTTGTTCTTATAAGGTCCTCTTAATACTGAATGCTGCTTATAAAGCCAATAAAAATATAGTCAGTTCCTGAAATGACGAGACAACGTCAACATAATACCTACAAGTAACAGTTGCCTTATTATGACTATGAAAGTTTTTTAATATAGAACTGAGAAATTACGGTTGGTTTATGTACCTATATAAATTCAGGGAACTGATTGAATCTCAAGCAATATTTAAATATGTTAAAGTGTAACAAAATTCTTTACAATCATCTTCAAGTGTGCTGCAGATATTTATTTTCATAGCCGTGCTGCTAAAAAAGAAACTATAAATAATGAGTCCATAGACGTTTTATGGGTCATCCAATTAACTATCCCAGTTTTTTTACGACAGAGCTGTTATAAGGATTCAGTAGGCATTTATTTAGTTATTTAGATACATATCTTTTGATAGATTTTTGGACGGATATTTTTTCATACAAAGCGAACAAATGGTCGGTTTGAGATATTTTAGATTAGTAACGCGTTGATGTCGAAGGTATTGAATAATATGGAGATAGAGTTTGAAATAAAAAAAAAATGTCTTTCTTCGTTAAATGCTTTTTTTAGTTCATGGATTTTATGCTTTTTAGTATATGATATTGTAGCTAAAACATAAACGAACCATATCAGAGCTTGCTTGCACCATGCGTGCGTGTCAGTGACTTAAATTAATAAAAACTTAGAATATTTAGCCTGTTGAATCAGAATATGGCTATCCAAGAGTTCGTTTTTTTGTATTCTAAAATACGAGTAGATATTCACCAATACAGGTAAATATTAATTTTAACAAAAGCTGAAGAAGATAATCTGTAGAAATGCTTGCATACTTGAGCTTAAAAAACCTATCAAGGTTACACCTGTACCTATTGGAATCGCACCTCAGATTCAGAGCACTTTGAGCATGATACCACGCCGGTACCCGCGTTTTCTCTCCATACAGAGTCCCAACAAATAGTAGTTTATTACCGGGTACAGATATAAAGTTCGTTCATTGCGTCGTACGTCGACAGACCGACAGCCGATTCAGCTGTTCCTCGTATATCACGCGACAGATGTGGGCGAATGTAGGTGAGGTTAGGGCTGCCACAGCAGTGAGACAACGGGTTTCCTTATATGTTGAGGACACGACACACTAGTAATTTTAATGCTGCCTGAATTGCACATTAAAGTGTCTATTTGTTGTAATTGCCTGTTGGATTTATTTGGTTGTGATCATTTATATATCTTATCATGTGCAATAATAATAATTCTTTGCATTAATGGTTTTCAAATGTTTCAAGTGAGTTTTCATTGAAAAAATGACTCTCATTCAGTAAATTAGATCGTCGTATTAAGTTTACATTATACTTTAGTACGTATGTTTTGCATCCTCCTTCTTTACTCTTCTTGTAAAAGTGCTATTAAGTTCTATTATCATTCTCAAGTCCAGTTTACTGATCAGTACGTCTACCACGAGTGGCCACTTTAAATTTACGTTATCGTTCGCGTAACAAAAAAGTATTGGGATGACCACAGACAATTTGTCTGTGGGGATGACACATGACATGACAATGTCAAATCTCAATACATTTTTTTACGCGAACGATATTTAAAGCAGAAACTCGTAGACGTACGGGTAGGTATTATTCCAATGTCACTCATATTTTGTTCATTATCTGAATTAAATGTAACGAGAATTACGTTCAGAACTTAGCGTCGATGTTAGCCGTAGTCAACGTACTCGTAGTTAGCAGCCCTCTGCTGGTCATGATGATATCTCCCTAATTCTCTTCCATTTCAATCTCTATTGAGCCTTTTTGTCTACATCTGCGCATAGGCATCCATTTAATCGCACTATCCGTTGTGGTCTACTGGCCGGCGCTTAAGTTGGACTGTTCCATGTGACTGTTATATCCACAAATCCATTGAAATTTCGCTGGCGAGTCGAGCCTAATCCCAGTGAAGGCTGGCTGTACTGTATCTAGTCCCTTTTTAAGCTACTGCTGTTATGAAGTGACTTGTCCTCGAGTAACCAAAGGTTGGCAGCCCTAATTTCGGCGCGAAGGGAGGGGAGGGAGCTCATACGGGCGGCTGCGTCCGCGCAGGATGTAACGCTCTATTGTTTTACTTACAACATAAATATGCGGAATTGGGCAACGTTTAAAAGCGGATTTAAGGTACCTTAAGTACATTCGGCTTGTTTATGAAACTCTTTATTATGCTCAAGTGCATACTTAATAGGAAAAAAAACAATTCCTGCAGTACATATATATTAAGAGAGTGTTGAAGCTGATTTAGGGCATTTCTAGAGTGGAGTAATAAGTTTAGGATACATTTTGTGGCACACTGATGACTGAGATCTGAAACACTACTAGAACCAAAGTAACGCGCCTAAAGACTGAAGGCTCGTTACTTCAGAATAGGTTGAACCCTTTGACGACCGACTTGGTGTAATGGTTAAGAAGTTGGCTACTACACCAGAGGTCGTGGGTTCGATCCCCGCACAGTACAAACTTTTGTGTGCATGAACATGTCTGTTTGTACTGGTCTGGGTGTCTCCTATGTATAATAAGTATGTATTTACAAAAGAAAATGTATTTAAGTATGTTTATCCGTTGTCTAGTATCCCATAACACAAGCTTTGATTAGCTTACTTTGGGGCTAGATGGCGCTGTGTGGAATAATGTCCAGGGATATTTTATTTTTATTTTTATGGTTTAGTACGCTAAGTGAAGACTATGTTTCAGGGAGTTCCGAGTGCAATTATCCACCTACTTGCGCAGTGCACGTAATGAGCGTGTTATAATTTCCCAGATCTCTTTTTTAACGTAAAATTACTTGCTCACTACTTTTGTTCACTGAGAGATACTAATTATTTACATATCTGTCAGTGATGACCGCTTTACGACTGCTTTAGACCATTCAAAGCATACTTAAAATGTTAATTGGCCTAACGCTGTAGTACAAATTACTTACAGCTGTATCTTGCAGTTAGATGCAGTAATTATGCTGTCTGTTGCTTGTTTTAATGTCATAACTTGCCTAAAGGCCGTTCCAACTAGCACACAAGCTGTAAAAGAAGGCTCTCTACAGCCTTATTAGTACTCATCAATAGTACACATCAATCTTCATCATCATCATCAATCAAAGCTTCATTAAGTTTGGGACTGAAATAAAATCTGCTTATAAACTGAAAGTATGTTTATACCAGTTTTAGTGTTGTGTAATAAGAGTTTAAAACAATGATTTTCATTGCCTCTTTTTTTGTAAAATATAGATATCTGTAAAATCTGACTGAACTCTATGGTTTCTAAATTGTAATTCAGAAGTTTCCTTGATCGAAACCAAAACTTCAAACAATGTTTCATTTTAAGACTGTTATGAAATTTATCAAATCAAACTTCGGCTTAGTAGATAAAAGACCTTTCCGCAAAATGGCTTACGGCTAAAAAAATAACCTCGGAATGACTTCTGGAAAGGACCTGTTTGAATAATACCATATTATGATAAAGACTCAGTCGTAATCCCATGCTTCCAAAAAGTTAGAATCCTTTTTAACTATCTATGTATTAAGGTATGGCTGCAAATGATGGTAGTGTAATAAACTTATTATTAAGAATAATGTTTTGCATACAGCGATACACGATGTAGGCTTTGTTTTTATCGCTTACATTGATTCCAACTCTGTTTTCTAAACCACACCCGAGTCAATAAAATCAATGCAAAGTAAATCTACAAAATCACGACTAATACACATAACATAAAAATCAACAGTCATCGTTATATGTAAGGCCGAATACACATACGTGTTGCGCAAGAATGGCGTTATTCAACCGACATGCGCAAGAGTCTTATTTGCTTTTCAATTAACTCGCCATTATGTGGGTTTTGAATGCCTTCCGTTCGAACATAAATGCCTTTTGAAATTCTTTTGAAGGTTTTTATGCAGAAATAAACTTTGTATTAGAACATCTCGAAACAAGAATCTGTGGAATTTATGAATGAATACTTACTTACCTTTCTTATTATTTGTATTAAGTACACATATATCATGGTGAACGGAACTCTCAGAAGCCCACTTTTCACCAATGGTATTAGAACCCAACGTGGTAGGTGGTGAGCCTTCCGCCGTTATCCGGGTTGATTTGGTTTTTTATCGATGTTTTCTATCACCGGAGAGTTAATCGGAAATTAACAATGAACACAAAGATTTTGGTTCTGACCAGATTTGAACTCGGGACCACACCATCCGGAGTTGGAGTGCTTAACCACTATTCCACGACGCTCTCATTAAGTACATACACTAATTAATACATATAAAAGGATTGATTTTCTTTATGTTGTTCTAACAGAATATGCCTCGTGTCACGCTCTCTTCGTGAATTGTTCTACAATAGTTTTATTAAATGCTTAAAAGTTAGATCGTAAATGGCGGAAAATACCAGACAACTAGCCAATTTCATTGGGAGTAAGGAATCGACGTAAGGATAAATATAAGTTTAAATAATCACCCTACCTCTACTAAATTAAATAACTTTAATAAACTTACAGAATAGCTCGACTGCGAAGTTCTAATTAGGGTTACGAGGTTATTTCTAGGAACTGGTATCATATCATGTACCTAGTTAAAAAATGTATAAAATATGAGGGTTTACCAAACACACACTGTTTGGTAAGAACGCCTTTTTTGGTCCAATATAGGTAATACTTATTGATACCTCACGTGAGATCATTATAAATCTATAGCTAGAGTTGATATTTGACGGGTATCGAGGTAGAACCTCACATCAATCATTAAATAGACCAAACAAGAGTTGACACTCGACAGATTTCAATGCAGACAGCCTACTAGTACTAGTAGTAGTAGTAGTTACTACAGCTAAAACCAGTTCATACATATTCATACATTTTGCCAACGCGTTGAGTGCCGCTTAGTGTGGCCATATTCAATAACTGTAATAAATTACGGACGTAAGGACCAAATAGTCGGAATTTTAGTGTTACTATCTGAACGAAAAATTTTTTTTTTAAATTATGATTTAAAGTTTGAATAAATATATAATTTAAATAAAGTAGTAGCCTTCGGTTTATAGAAATTCATTCTCATGAGAAATTACATATTTCACTTATTTGAGAGTTTAGTTTAAAATATTAAATCAAAAAACATACGATTACGATAATGTACCGAGAGGCACAATAAATTAAATACGAGTACATTTAAACAACACGAAGCATACCAGTTATTAAGAAGATCAAATAAATGTTTATGATTTAACATAAAAATCAACAGAAACGTGGGTTATTTTGTGTTAGTTTAAAGATCTTGATCAATGCGACTGTCGACATATAGTACGGTGCGTACTATTTTTATAGCCTTAGTTTGAATTTTGATAAACCAGCACCTAAAAGAACTGTAGCCTTTTTTAAAATTAGCTTCACATTCTCTAAAAAACTACAGACTAAGTAAATAAGACATACATAGATATAGTATTCTGCCTACCAATTAAGAATTAAATAGATTTTACACTAGACCCCTGAAAATAATAATTATACGTTTAAGCATTTTTATGGTGCTTGAAAAGAGAAAAATACAAAAAAGAGACTTTCCACGTGAATTGGGAACCCTGGCAACACTAGTTCCGCTCGTCATCGTTAGTGCAAGATTGCCTGATTGCCTGACGAACGCGGACGTACTTGCTGCTTATTATGTTTTGGTTATGATTGCCTACTTTGATTTAATAGATCTTAATGCAAATTCGTGTACATGTGATGTAAGTCACACTGAGAAACCCCGATACATTTTCCAACCGTTACAAAACTATCGGGTTTATTTCACACTGGAGAATAGCAGCTTTGTCTCAAAATAGGTAATCAAATTATAGCTTTGAAAAAACCTCAAGGAGCCCAGTTAAGGACTGTGTGGTGACTCACAGGCTCAAAAGAAAAAGTTTATGTTAATTCACTGAGTTTCAATGATGAGGATTACTGTAAACTAAATCAGTCAAAGTGTTATTCAAGTACGTCTTCAGGCTGTATTATATCTTCAAACATTACCTATATTCCAAGCCCTAAGAAATGCTTAAAATACCGTTTTTCTCTAAAAAGGCCATAATATTTAACATTAAAAAATACAATGTAACACAAAAAGAGAACAGACTCTGGTAACAACGATGATAAAAAAAGGTAGTATAAAATAGCAGAAATCTTATGAAAGAGAGCCACGGACTTTGATTGCTTCGAGTGTGTGGGATCACACCTTCCCGCCTATACGATTCCGCAACGCCTCATGCTATAAAGTTGCCATAAATAACGCCATGAAATCACCTAGTGTGAGCGAAGATCAGGGCTGCCAATCAGGAAACTTTATTTTTACCATAAGAAACAATGCACACTTTTTCGCAAGGATAAATAAATTGCTTCGATTAGCACTTGTACGCTTGACCACAAAAAAAAAATCCAATAACCCAACAAAGTAGTGATTTGATTATTTTTGACACCATATTTTTGAAATCTTTATAAGGAACATATTAGAAGCAGATATCTAATATTATCTTGTGTTCTCTGTTACACCTTGCGGATGACTAGAAGCAAATCTATAAAAAATCGCTTAAAGTATAAACTTTAAAGTGTGATAATAATGACAACAATTTGTAGGTATAGCTTAAAATAAATGACTGCAAACTGATTGATAAAAGAAACAAATTATTTTAGTTCGACAGCCCTAAGTCGGACGGAACAGAATCGTGGGCATAACTTTATAGATAACCATAAAGAACCGTTCGGTGGACGTTTTCGATGCAACGGCACGATGTACGCACCATGAAGATCTACACGTTGATCCGCCGAAGTAAGAGCAAGAAGGTTTTGTGCAGACATTTCTGCGTGCGACTGCTGTCACATGCAAAATTTAATTGAATTAAATTATTCTAGTTTGAAGTTTTCCGCCAGCTTCGCTCGCGTGGCAAACCTCAGTGATAAGATAACGAAGTGTTCTACTGCTGAAAGATTTTTTGAAATCGTAACAGAAGGATTCGAAAATATGCACAACGAACAAACAAATAAACTAATACTTATTTCATTTTTATAATATCGGTATAGATTTTTGTTTTTAGCGAAAAACAAGCGTTGTATTTTTGTTTCCTGAAGCTATGCTTAATTATTTTGATATATTTTACTGTTTTTGTTAACGGACGTGTCATGATGTATGTCGCGACCTATCAAACATTGGTGAAAATAGTTTCCTTATATTGTATATTTGATACAAATATATTTTCAACTGCTAAAGTCTCGAGTGACGCTTGATCTATCAATAAAACATGACGACTCAGTCTGCGATCTCTTACTTACTAGGCTTAACCATCGTAATTTGAGAGCTATATCAATGAAATAAGTTTTCTAAAGAGTAAACTCGTACCGGACCGCTCTGATAACTTACAGTATATTCTTATTCAATTCAGAAAATAAAATGATTTTTTAGAGTTTATAATTTTGCATATAGCTGTTCACAAACTTTATAGTTTTACTGAATATAACCAGCTAAGTGCACTTAAACATACACTGGTTTAATATTAAACCTTTTTATTATTATATGGTTCAACCACCCAACAGTCGTCATGTTTTATTGTTGTTTGTTAATGTTTATTAACACTACACTAATAACAGTGTTCTGAGACTGTTTACAATCGGTTTAATTTTATACTGGAAGAGAAGTCTAACAGAGAAGCAATAAGGTCGACAGTGCTTAATGAATTTTGAATTAGCTTTATTGTCTGCGGTAAACTTTAGAATTTAAGTAATTCACTTTATGTCTAAATTAAAGGAGCTACTAATTTAAGTTCTAAATTTCTATGGGATTATCATGATGTATTTCAACGCTACGAGCCAGCGTTCTTTCATTAATGTGTTGGCGCTAAGAACTTCTCTACATTCGAAAAACTATTTTGAAGGTTTTTTTCAGGGTTCAAACCCGCAGCTTTTCGCTGTTCGGGTAAATGCTCTAATTTGAGCTAACAACATCCCAACAGACCTGTTGAATTCTTCTCTAAGTGCATTTTTTCGCTAAAAGGCAGCGTTATCTCATCAATGCTTGAGGCCGCTAACTGAAATATATTATATTTTTTCTCATCATCGTAAGTGCCACGTAGGCACGTAGCCTATAGCATATATTACCCTGTTAGTAGGCTAGGTAGTCACCACCTAATTATGTGCCCATACTAACTGACACGGTCATAAATCTCAAAAACTATTTCGTGTATATTCATTAGAGGCGAGAAACTTGATATCCGCCGTACCCATTGTTTGTTATTAAAACGGCGAATAGTTAAAACCAAAAAAGGAACGCAGCGCCTTTCTTGGGCAGTATATCGCGTTTGATTTATTCACTGCGGATAACGTCACGATTTCGCTACGAAACTCGCTGGAGATACTTTAAATGTCAACGTAAAATATTGCTGAGAAAACACGAGCACAGATTATATTTAGAGCGTGGGGTTTGAACGAATAATGATATGCGTTAGCGAAAACAAATAATGAAATAATGTTTTTTTTTTGCGGCTTCATCAATTGTTTTCTCCGAAAGCAGCCGATTCTTAGTGCTGTGTACTGAAATGATTTAGATTGCTCCTTGGAAATGTTATTCATGTTGTTAAGTCTCAAAATAGCGAGTCCACTGTTATCTTGTCGTAATTACCATTGGTGTTATCATACTTGTTGTGTGTATTTTAAGTTTTTTTTCAGCACATGATAAAAGCTTAATCTGACACTTACCGAGTCGTAAAAGTCTTCCTTATATAAAATACTTCGCGAAGTGGAGTATAAAATACCTGAAACAATAATGCACGAGAGTGAAAATTAAATACATAAACAGAATAATAATAATTCATCTCGTGCGTGGGTTGTTCATTTTCAAATAGTGATAAACCAGGATATACCACACGATTGGCGTAGTGCGCCGTAGCACGGATTCTCGCTTTGAAATCCGTAGTGGTTGGTGGTGGATCGGGTTCGATTCCCGATCAGGTCAATTCAGGAAAAGATCTTTTCTAAATTGACTCGGGTCTGGGTGTGCCAAGAGACGCCCCTGGCTTAATTCCTTGTGTGGTGCCTCGTAACACAGGGATATTTATCCCTACTTCGAGACCATGACACGAGGTGTGTTGTCTGGCGCATATTTATATAATCTACATATAAATAATTCAATTTATTGTTGTCTTTTGTCCTTAGCATACGTTTTGCAAATCTTTCAATAAAATGTTCAGTCGAATTATAAAAATATACCACACTCGGTTAATCACGTATTCACAGCGTCCTCGTGTCAAAATAACATCAATATAATTAGGATTTTAAAATTGTAAATAAGCTGTGGAATTAACATATGAATCGTGAATCGATTCATTTGCCACTTTCTCCGATACCACGCGTTCAAAGCCAAATTGTGGTCCATTTGCATTATGTTACCATACTATGTACCGCTATCGAAAAATACACCTATCTATTTTGATACTTTTGTCACAGTAGTAAGGTGTATAATTGCATAGTTATTGCGTCGTACCACACGTGGAGCGATAGTCAATTTATTCCATTGTTTTTGGTGGGAAAGACGTTAATTTAGTTTTTATATCCCCGATTCGAAAGTGCTTGTTTTGTACAAATTTTAGGAATTTGAACTGGTTGGCTACTGATTTCATCAATAAAGTCAGTATCTACTTAATATTGCTGCTCGTTTTCAGTATTTTAACCTTCTGTGATGAAAGTTATTACAAGTATATTTAACTGTAAGGTGTTAGAAAACCACCGTGGTCACAATAGTGTTGCTACTGTAGTACCTACCGTTTTGAATACAGTTACAAATGAATACTTTCTTATACTAAATAACTTTATCATGGTTTAATAATATCCTGTACGTCTACCATGAGTTGCCACTTTAAATTTACGTTATCGAAATGGAACTAAAAAGGGTACCATAACGTAACAATAGCATCTTATTAACGTTTTTTAGTTCGATTTTGACTCAACAGAGGCGCTATACAAAATCCCAGTTCAACTATTTTACGCGAACGATAACGTGAATTTAAAGTGGCAACTCATGGTAGACGTATCTACTGAATGGACGAAAAACAAAGGAACACTCAATTTGATTGATTCATTCTTGGCACTATCAACATTCAACTTTATTCATTTATTATGAATTAGAAATAAGAAGCAGGGGTGCTAAAATTATTGACAGTTTGCATTTGACGTTGCCATGACGATGACATACCTGAGTATAAAACGAAGAGTGCCAAAATTGAAAACCACTTTCGCCACAACGTATGAAGAGATTATGTAACATTTTAGATTTGGTAGAGTTATAGTGACAGCAAAAATGTGTTCGGATAAAAACCCCTGCTTCTTTTAGGTTTTTACATCGACATTATAGTTTGATGCAAGACAAAACAATTTACTTAAGCAAATACCTCATAAATTCTGAAGTAACTTTATTTTAAATGAGACCAATTAAGTGTGACAGCTGCTATATAGGTAGATTTTAATAAATTTGGCATAAATCGTGAAAGTAACAACTTTTAAAGTAACGAAAAAGAAAGAACCTTTTTACTTCTGTCTAATGCTATAATGAATGGAGCATAGTTACTAGTAATTGCATAGAGAATACCTTAAATAATAAATAATTCCTTAGAATGACAAACTATACATCGAATGAATACCAGCTTTAATTGTACCATCATATGAAAAGTCACGGTTAGAAGCTAGCAAAAAAAACGAAAAGAAGACAGCAAAAAGAAAACAACAAACTCATGCATTACGACGAGAAATGTCACAGCAAGATGGTGGTCGGGACACAGGCATGCATAATTACCCTTAATATTCGCATATGAATATTTATATTAACATTTTAACATATTTATTGCTTAATCGAGTTCGTTTTTTGGTAAAACAAATATAGTTTGTCAATTAGCTGGAAATTAATTAATGTATTAAGTTAATTAGGAAGATTGATGATGTTTATGACAAATTGAAGTTGGTTTCTGAGAAGTTACCGCAAGGTTTTTTTGGAATCTTATTATACTTTAAATGAAATAGAAGTCGCGTTCACATCGACCTTTACAAAACCATTGCAAAATGGGTCTTATATCAGCAGCATAAGGTGCCCCTATGTAAAAGTTGATGTGAACGCCTCTGTACGTGTAATAAGTAGATCTAGGTTATTCAGTGATGTCAGTAAAACTTTTTAACTGATGATCAGAGACCATCAGTTACTGATACGCAGGGAATGCCAAGGGTTTTTTCACATTAAGGTTATATATTGAAGTGGGTGACTGGTGTCATTTGTGACCCCAAAATGACGATCAAGCTGAAGGGGTAGTTCTATAAAACCATCATTAGGCCTGTCCTTTTATATGGCAGTGAAACATGATCGTTACTAGAGCGACACAAGCAGGAGCTGCGCTTCCCAGAAATGAAGATGCTGCGGTGGAGGTGTGGAGTCTCACGCAAAGATTGCGTGCGGAACACCCACATCCGCGGCAGCCTTCGTGTTCGTGACATCGCAAACAAGCTGCAGGAGGGCCGCCTTCGTTGGTATGGTCATGTCTCACGGAGATCGGTGAACTACGGGGGTAAAAAATGTCTGGCCATGCCGCCCGTACCGGTAGAAGAGGTCGACCCAAGAAGCGGTGGCTCGACGTCATCAAGGGTGACTTGCGTGCCAACAGACTTACCACTGAGGATGCACAAGACCGCGGGAAGTGGGCCAAGAAAATAAGAAAGGCGGACCTTGGGACCCCACACACCAGTGTGGGTTCACAACCGGGATAGACCGCACGGATTATGATGATTGAAGTGGGTACATGCGAAAATATATGTTTTCTTCCCATTTAAAGTTATAGGTGACGTAAACATATTCTATTTAATTTACCTGGATAGGTCTCACATACCACCCAGGTTTCTATTTGAAAGAACGAGCCAGCCATTTTGTATTCTATTGAACTAATACCATATTCCACATTAAATCTAACGCCTGCCTGCAGTTATTTTTCGATAGTCATTGCGCCCACGCACCACATTCATATAAAAATTCATCTGTCTGGGTGTACATTTAACATCAAGACCATTAATTACATGGCGGTCTTGGTCGGCTCAAACGCACTGCTATTGAGGATTCGTGATTCCACCTTAATGGAATAGGGGCCTATTCAGAGCAATAGTAATTAATAACAATTTCTTATATTATAAGAGATAAGAGCGAGGTTATATCGTGGCCGTCATACGTAAGGCCCTTTACCTTGTCTACTGAAGCATTCAAAGCGTTGTACAACAGTAATATTAATTAATAATACACTACAACTGAACGTACATTTATACTTTGCACTACCTTTAGGGAAAATATTATGTAAAGTTATAATAATGTCCATAAGTGTAAATTCTGTGCATCATCGCCAATGAATTGCAGTATAAGGCAGTTTTGGTGTAAGATTATACCACCACCAACAATACCACTGTATTGAGTTTAAGATTCTTGTGGGGCCAGTTCCGTCCGTGGTGCCTCTAACTGTTATTTAATCGAATTAGTTCTGGCTGTAATTTAAGAAATGCGTCTAAGTAGAAAGTAATTATATTCTATGTGTTGTCCGATTCATGGACAAATTGACTTGATAATTGAACTTGATTGACATGGACTTTATAATTGAAATCAAATCTTCGCTTCAATTAATAGGTATTGGCCCACACTGGCTAAATGCGGGTTGCTGGTCATGAACCCGGGCTATTTAGCGACCTTTATGAATGGGAATTTAGAGTACCTACAATGTATTCATTCATATTTAGAACACCTACAGTGATACCGCTTTTGGAGGCACAGAGGCGTTCACATCAACCTTATGCTGCTGACATGAGCCCCATTTTTCTATGGTTTTGTAAAGGTTGATGTGAACGCCTCTGTACCGAAGGCGCACGAAAGTCAGGCAATGTTAGCGCGATCTCACTAAGTGAGTGTTGAACGGTTATCCGAGTAAATACTGAGCATACGCACATGTGCTGAGCCGTTCATTGTGCAGTCACGAACACTCTACAGTCGACCATAGATAACTCAACACTTGCACTTCGTATTGTTTGCGCATAGTATGGCGGTTCCTAGTTATGAGAGCTCTGTTTATGCCGGTTGTGTTCGGCTCTAGTATTGGTAGACTGTATACCTGATATTGATTGTGTAACTTAACAGCAAGTTTGATAAATGAAGCATTGTAAGTGAATTTGAAGACACTTTTAAGTTTTTAGTTTTTTAACTGAAATTAAACTTACTTTGATAGGCGAAGCTATTTCATATCAAGTTTGAGTTTCAGCACAAGTAGCTAGTAGCCATTCGTTCAAAGTATCTCTATACGGCGTAAGCGTCTTTCAATGAAACAAATGTTCGAGCGAACGTATTTGTCGTACGGAGGACGACAGGTCAAACCTTTTCCAAACCATTGCAAAATGGGTCTTATGTCAGCAGCTCTAGCAGCACTATAAAAAATTATGCGATCTCATGTTTTCCTTCGTTGTGAGTTTGATTAAGAAAAAAACATACTTGGAGACCACGGCCACGGCAATGTAAGCAATGTTTTAATTTAACCTTTGCATATAACTGTACATAACCTCAAATATATAGCGTAAGATGTAAATAGAATATATAAATATAAATAAATATGCGCCAGACAACACACCTCTTGTAATGGTCTCGAAGTAGGGATTATTAAATTCATGTGTTACGAGGTACCACACAAGGAAATAAGCTAGGGGCGTCTCCCAGCATACCCAGACCCGAGTCAATTCAGAAAAGATCGTTTCCTGAACTGACCCGACCAGGAATCGAACCCGGGACACTACGGAAATCGAGGCGAGAAACCGTGCTACAGCACACTACGCCAATCGTGCCGTGAAACAATGAAAACAGTGAATGAGGAAAATTTTCAAAAAACTCTTTTAAAAAGCTTTCGAAATGCGTAAATCAGTTATTATTGACCAGCCTTACTCTTACATGGAATGGGGGTTTAAGTCCTACAATAAAAAAATGTCTGAGCTTTCTGCGCTCACCGACCACTCCATTAACGACGTGAAAGCCATCTGCGGCTAACCAGCGACTGTCACATAAAAACGTTTCTGCCCGTAGAGACGAGTACATCTTTTTGCGCTCATGTTCAGTTTACGATTTCCAGGAACGTGATTAGATAAGACACATCACTAGAGACATCTTTGAAGACACCAGGTTTGTGAACCAAACGTTATGATGTTGTTAAACCTTGATTACTTCCCAGGATAGGCCGTCCCTCTTTGGATTGGATTTTCGTCCCACTTATGCTCCACATGTGTTACGCCTCCGCTGACGTAGTGTACCCAAGTAACCAACACAAATTCTTAAACACGTAAATCCTTTGATGTGTTAAAGACCGTCACGATTAGCCTTTCATACCTTTAAAACATTGCATTGGCATTTGGCCTAAATTTAGGCAGATGGAGCAGTAGCATAAGGGACAATATCAGCCATTTTGGAACGCAGCCCTAAATAGGTTATCACCGGACAGAGCTAAGGTCAACAAAAGGGCGAAGGCCTATCCTGTGAACTGCGAGGTTCCGCCGGGCACAATTAACCCGCCTGCGACCTCTGCCCTTCGTTGCCATGCCAACGGACACACAACAAAGCCTTTGTTTATTACTTCCTGGCGAAAGCTTGTGCTTCGATTTACACGAGGGAATGGAAATGTGGATAAGAGCAACTCAAAATATAAACTTCGAAGATAATTTGCTGAATGATTTTTTTTGACAAACATTTCATTCACAATTCGCTTTTTTCTTGTTTCACAATATTTATCATATTATGCTGGAACATAAAAATGCATAAAGACATTGCCGGGTGGTGCAATAGGTCGAGGTCGTAGGATCGATCACAGGATTAATACATTGATCCAATATAGAAATTGTCTGCAATACCAACGTAAATTGAAAAAATTATAGGTTATTCAAGCAAATGCCATCTTTGTTTTCAAAAACTATCGCTTCAGTTGTTTTATTAACACTGTTCATACGCATATTGTTTTTCTCATTAGAAACAACTCTCGGCTACAAAGAGCCGTTAACCACAAACAAACCAACTTTTATACCGGCGTCAGATATTGCAGCAGGAGAATGAAAGACAAAAAGCGAAGCGAGCGGTGAGCGTGAAATTGAATGTGAACTGATATAGTTCCAAGTCGTAAGGGATCGTGCACAGATAAGCAATAAAGCCTTTTTCTTCTTTGCTTCACGGGTTTGTTGTAGCCAGTAATAGTTTCTTCTAAATATTTATCAACCTATTGAGGCCTACTTAGGTAAACTATGAATTACTTATTAATTATTATTAATTTGTCATATTCCCTAACACCTTTGTTATTGTATTTCAACTCTTAATTGTTTATTATTTGTCAAACATTAGGTTAATCTGATTTAAGGTGGTGCAATATTAAGTAATAATATTGTTTTTGTTTATTTAATTAATGAGCTATAGAGCGGTCAAAGTGCAGTATTTGCCACTGAGATGAGGTTTTTTATAGAGTCGAAGTGTTGTCTGTTGAACTTCAACTCTTATTTCTGTTTTTCTGTTGATTTCCCATTATGAACGAGCCTTTGATGTTCAAAAGTTAATTCTATTTGCTTCGTGAGGCTCGATTTGTTTTAGATGATAAATATCAATTTGGTCATTACACCTCGGGACGCGCTACTCGCTTCACAGTATTCTGTTAAGGTTATTACTTTACAAAAATAGTAAAAACGCCTTTACAAGTCTTACCCTTAATTTGTACGCCATATTAAAATTTGTAAGCAACGTTTTGTAGAATATGGTTGTTTGTAGAAATTCTGCAGCAAATACTGAAGAGGAGACACTAGCTAGATTGTTTCATTGGTGCTTCTTCTGATACAATTTCAGATTTAGAAACCACGTAACATCGACGCGAAAAAATACTTCTCTATCTTCAAACTATTTTTATACGAGTATAAGTTCTATTATTCTTGAATGGAATTAAGAAATAAATGACAATCTACATATTTGTTCAGGTTTCGTTCGGTCGTAACATCTTCTAGTTTCCCAAATGTTAATCTTGCATTTTGAGCAATATCTACAACTAATTATCGTATTAAAGAGTAACATTTTTAATACATATTGGTTCGGATTCGATAAATACAGATAGACGTCATATTTAGATATCTAACTAGTTAAATTATTACGAAACCAAACAAGAGATCTGAAGATTAGTTCATTTATCTCCTTTTTTAAAAAAGGAAAACCTAATTCCTAATTTTGGAACTCTGAATAAGTTTAATCAGAGCTTTTTGTTGTACAGGTAAAAGTATAACACAGTTTTCAATTTACAACAAATGATTAATTGCCTAAGCTGTTGATAAAAAATTGCAAATAAATGGGCCTATTAATAAAAAATTACTTTGAGCAAGCAGTTGGTATGTTACCTTAAGGCCGAAGACACACTAATAAGAAATTCCAAACCGAAATATTATGATGGGTACATGAGCATACATTGTGTGCTATGGCGCGCTTCTGATAATAGGTGTGTGGATTTCAAAAACACAGTATATTAACAGAATATGTTCGTAAAGCCTACAGTTTATTCCTACCCGGTATTTGTAACAAGTGAAGCCAAGGCTTAAGGAATGTCCGTCTGTCGGCGCTTCAAACATCTATAAATTACTTACTTACAAAATTATCGTCAACATTGAAATATCACTAATTTATGCTAATATCGTCTTTAACGTCGTAGGTGTCTACGATGTTAAGCTATTTGATATTTGAGGAGTTACAAGTAGATTATCTTATCCACCTCAAATATAGGCAGCAAATTATAACAGCACTGCAATTGCTTGCTACTCTCTCACCAAATGGGCAGATTTAATAAGTCTCCCGCAGTATTCACTTTCATGGGACCTTTATGAGAGAACGAGGAGGCTGTATATGGGAGCTTTAGTAAAAGCTGCAGAGGCCATTGTTCTAATAACATAGGCATAAAGCCAAATAAATGACGGCGCGCCGGGTGGCCGATGCTGCTCTATAATAAATTCGGGTTTTATCATAATTTATATGTTGAACAAATGTACTTACAGCCGTATAACATTACGCGTGGTAATAAAGTGGGTTTAAAACTTGTAATAGGAATTGTAATAAACTAAACAACATGTAATGGCGCGGAAGAAAGATGTTTCTTGGACTTGGGACATGTTGTGCTACGCCCACTGTAATCAACTTATATGTTGGTCATAATTGTTTAACAAACTACGTTATTAAAGTATTATTCAATATTACGTGAATATTTACCGTAGAAGAGCGGTTATGAAATTTTAATCAATACAAATCAGAAAGAATTCGCCTCTACTTGAGGCACTGATAAGATTAACCAAACTTGTCACATTAAGTTTGATAGGTGCTTTTTGTGAAATAAAACAAAAACATTGAAAAAAAAAAGAAAATGTATTTAAGTATGTTTATCCGTTGTCTAGTATCCCATAACACAAGCTTTAATTAGCTTACTTTGGGGCTAGATGGCGCTGTGTGGAATAATGTCCAGGGATATTTATTTATTTATTTTATTTATTAAAAGGATATTTTTAGATACTCCAATAATTTTTTTATAATTATGTATACAGTGTTCCAAATAAACCTTATTTTTTTATTTTTTTCAATATGTTAAATTAAAAAACTTAAAATGATAAGTTCATCTATAGTAATATTATAAAGAGGAAAGATTTGTTTGTTTGTTTGTAACAAATAGGCTCCGAAACTACGGGACCTAAAACCAAAAATTATTTAACCAATACAAAGCTACATTAACATGGAGTGCCATAGGCTATATTATTTTTAATTTAGGCTATATTTTGACGGGCGAAATAGTCTACGCGGGTGAAGCCACGGACGGACAGCTAGTGAAATATAAATGGATTTTATTTAGGGCTGTTTATAATTTAATCTGAGCATCAGGACTGACTTTTTTCCTAATGCAACTTGTGCCATGCCATTAAATTACGAGTTGTAAGGCTCGGGCGCCATCGCCAGAAGCCCACTACACGCTAATCTGCATACTAAGGTCAAAACCTTTCATTAACCAATTTGTTATAATCGTTATTTGAATGGGCTTCGTCTAAATCACGCAAACGCGGAAGTCCAGATCGGATTTCTCATTCTCTCCCATTTTACAGCCACCGCTTTGTTCGCCGTCATTGCAAGCCTTAAAGAGAAGACATTGAAATGTCCGGCTGATGTAATATGGAGTCTATGACTAAAATACAAAGTTTTAAATGGCATGGAACCGTATTAAAAGGTTTTG
The DNA here is from genome assembly GCA_947369235.1 of Udea olivalis. Taxonomy (NCBI): domain Eukaryota; kingdom Metazoa; phylum Arthropoda; class Insecta; order Lepidoptera; family Crambidae; genus Udea; species Udea olivalis. Next base: position 1,277,506 of record OX376358.1, on the reverse strand, counting down.
AATATGCATGTACAGTCAACGATAAAATAACTGGACATCTAAAATTTCAACAAACGGCCGTAAAAGGTATGCTTAGTCACGGCACGGCAGAATATCTTAGAATACTTAGAATAATAAATACTTAGTAGAACTTGCACAATAACGAAGAGTAAGTGCTCAATATCGAATGTTTCAAGTTAAGCTGAGTGGCACTTGAACGCTCAAGATCAGGGTCAATTGGCACTTATCAGGTAGATTTCACCAATTGATCTAATCACTCGAGAAACTGCGCGCACTTTAGTTGTCGTGTAGATAAGAAGAGTAAAATTTATAGGATAATAATATATGCACTATGATCATGATCATGGTGCATAGGTACTTAATGCTTATCAGCAGTAGCTATTAGTATTACCTACAATGGGTGTTAGGAACTGTCAAATACTTATTATGTGTCTTCTAAAACACAGTGTTGGCTGTGAAGAAAGCAGTCCTGACATTGAGTCAAGTCGGCCCTCAGGTGTCAAGCCACAAAGTAAAAACTACGAAAAATTTGGTAAGTTTTCATTATTTCTGACAAATGTCAGGACTGCTTTCTTCACAGCCAACACTGTGTTTTCTCCAACTCATAATAGTTGTTTTGTTGTAATGCAAAACAGTTATATTATCAAAAGGGTAGTCGAAAAATAATTGTTGTCTTAATAGCTCAAATAGTTAGATCTATTTTAGTATCGACGTATATGTACGCGTACGGAATACTAATAATTACGTTGCAATGGTTTCAAAATTCAAATACTCAGTGTCTGGCAAACATTAACACTGATTTTGTTCGACTGCTACTGAAATTCTGCAAACGAATTAACCAGTGGAAGTTCTCGAAAGTAAGGTATCTGAGAGCGACTGTACACAGCTGTCGCAGAACAGCCGTGCCTGTACAGTGGGCGTTGGTCCAGCGACCACCGGGCGGCGCGAGAGCCTCTCGAAAGCTTTAAACATTTCTCAGGAAAACGGTGGAATTTCTTTCAAACTTCCGTATTGAGGCATAAGATCATCTTAAATTGACAATTCCTAGGCATGTTTCAAAGAAAATATTCCATTTCGTAATAAGTATTTCGGTGTTTACATCGTAAATCCGTTCTTTAATATTTGGGTTTAAAGAATCGTTTTCGTTATGACAAGATGTTTAACTTAAGTAATTTTTTATTTATGAATTGATGTCTATAGCCCGTATTTAGTTGGAATGGTGATAAATAAATTATAAAAAAGAAAGAAAATGATGCAGATGTGCGTAAAGTGTGCCTAACGTCTGTTTAACTGCTCATTAATTAATTTGAGTATTTGTAGAGTGTGAGGCTGGCTGGCTGTTGAACGCATTAAATAATAATATGATTAAATACACTGTAAACAAATAAATGGTCATGGTCTCGAAGTAGGGATAAATATTCCTGTGTTATGAGGTACCAAGACAAGGAATTAAGCCAGGGGCGTCTCCCAGCACACCTAGACCCGAGCCAATTTAGAAAGATCGTTTCCTCAATTGACTCGACCGGGAACCGAACCTGGGACACTACAAAATACCCGGCGAAAAACTTGCTACAGCGCACTACGCCAACCGCGTCGTCCAAACAAACAAGTTTTTTGCCATAAACAAACAATGCATACTGTTAATGGTCATAATAGTCATTTGCCATAACATCAAATGGCCGAAATTTGTAAAGCATAATCATAGAAAGGCATAATTTCGATAAGCATAAGTATCAAAAGGCATAATTTTTATTTGCCATAATATTAAAAAGACGTCCCTTAGCGAACAACATCGCTCAAGTCGAAAATTGGCGGTTTTTACATTTGAATGCCATTGAGTAGAGCTGTTCATTGCGCGTCTAACCATAGGTCACATGATAAACATTTTAGCCAATCAGAGGCCGTAATTCAAAAAGTAGTGACAGCGTGCAAGTCGGTTACCCTCTAAACATCGTCATTCTGCCATACTTTTCTCGTGAGATTACTGTGCGCTCTGTGATTATTATCTGTTTAAATGAGTTATAGTGCTGCAATGTCTATAAAAGAACACTTAGTCGAAAGATTAAGAGGTTAACTATTTTTCAAATGTAATGTTTATTGATTTACGCGTAACAATATATAGAAAACTTTAATAGAGTGTCTTCATTTACATAAGCAGTGTTTACAAACCTATATTTTTGACTTATATTTTTGAGTTTGTGGTTACTCAAAAGTACCTAAAGAAACGCACATGAAATTCCATTCCGTATATAGCACTATTAAAATTTACCTTCGACAACCATACATCGCTATAACCACAGAACACGGAAAAAACGTACATAACCTAACCGATGAACGATATAACCAATTTGTTTTTGTTCCTGTTAGAGGCTAAAATATCACGAACAGGCTTTTAGGGGTTCGAAAAAACTTCACTGTGTCGAAATAAATTTTAAAAAAATGCTGAAAAAACTATGCTTTAACGTATGTGAATTTTCAGTTTTGCTTTATAAGACTATGCATTAAATGAGTTATGATTTGTAAGAGTATGTCAAACAATAATATGGATTTTGATGATTATGCCTTTTAACAATTCTGCGTTATTATGTTTAAGCGTAATGAAAAATGTGCTGAAATAAATTATGCTTTTTGATTTGTATGCCAAATAATGTATGTCAATTGAAATTATGGCAATAAACGTTATAAACGTTATAACATTTTAAAGTGTTACCATATAACAAAGCACAAAGACAAAGTCATATCTATAGCAGTGGAATAATTAAGGCTGCAGTTAACTGTTTTTTTAATACTATCTAACTAAATGATTCTTCCAAATTACAATCCTTGACTTTCTTTACGAATCCACAAAAACAAATGAATGCGTCAACGAGTCTAGTTCCCATACAATTGTTTTTGCGAACGAGTACCGCAACCTAAACAGTTTGTGGGAAAAACAACTGTTTACGACTAGTCGCGATGACAGACAGACCGACATCCGTAAATAGGATCAACTTAGAAACAAGCCCAATTCGCTAGTAGTTTTTAGTAATCTCTCTGATACGACGCAAGGAAATCACCCAAATGATTGTGAAGAAATTTTAAAAGACAATATAATTATGCTATCATTCAGTCCAGAATCCAGAAAAGAAAACTAAAACAAATGAAAATAATTACATGACATCCAAGCATGGGATTTAAGAATTTGTGCTTAGTGTTAATAATTTTAATGTTGAAAGGTAAGACGTCTGTCGTTCAGAAACAAAGTTTTTTCAGCATGTTCTCATATACGAGTACTAGACAGTGACCAATTTTATTTTAATGTGTTTTGGCCTTTATGCAAAACTTGGGACCTTCTGCATCATAGATCACCTTATTGTTCGGTCAGCAGCAATAAGGTGATGGTGAAGGAGTTGAATTAGGAATCAACAATAAGCATTATCTATAGAACTTTGTCTTACTCGTAGTTGTTCCTTTTCAGACTGCCATCTGTCATTCTCTTATAATTGCTAAAACAATTTAGATAAGTTTAATGTGACAAGATAATAAAGTACTTCTACTAACTGCTGTCTGTACAAATAATCGATACAGGTCAATAAAGTACTTCTAGAGGGGGGCCAGTTCCCGATACTAAACGCTGTTTTAATAGTATATATGTTACCGGCAATGTGTGCAATCCGGCATTGTATCAATTCAATTCAATTCATTTATTCATATTCGAGTAATTTTACAACTCATTTGGTGTTAGTAACATTATGTACTTAAAAACTATGTTAGTAGGTACAATTATTTAAGTAAGTATATACAGTGAGTGTCACTTAAGTGCCATGCCATATGATACGGCAAGGCAGTTTTTAATATAGACAGGCCAATCTACTCGCAATCATGTTCATGATGCTGCTGGAGCCCCCCCGCAATGCCTAAAGCGTTCAGGCAATGTATGAAATATTTTTCATTTTATACTTTGCCTATGCCGGCATCTAGGCCTAGGGTCTAGGGTTCGCTAGAAAGAAAGTTCTCCGATGGAATCGTCTTTTAGCATACATTTTGGGTAGGAAAGATAATGTTCGAACGTTTTCATTATCAAAATTGCTTTAGTTATAATATCAAACTATAAAACGACAAAACTGAAAATGAGGCCAGTTCGTGTCTGTATATATTGCCTAGGCAAAGTAAGCAATGGATTATCATATTCGTAATATTTTATACATTGCCTAAACGCACCCGGCATTATATACATTGCCTAGGCATTGTAAACAATACCTGAATTATACACATTGCCGGTAACATATCAACTTCACTAGATGAATACTGAGCTCATTGAATAAACAAAATGATTCCAGATAAGGTTTTAGCGACTCTCCTATGGGACAGTGCGCGCTGCGCCCCTGATCCAGAAGAGATCGTCCCCGAGGGCGTTGTTGACGACATCGGACGCTTCCCTTGGATGGGGGTCGTTCAACACAACTTCTGTGAGTAGATAGATAATCTCCTCACTTTTCTTATGTCCGATTGCACCTAACTTCATGCCATGCCATTGCCGAGGCAACTGTGCGAGTAAAAAAAATCGAAGGTAAGTACTTGATTCGCTTTTTTATAGTATTGTTAAATATGATTAAAGGTAATTAGTAAGCCATTCTGTTTGATAAGTTAGCTCATCATCTTCGAAGTACTTTGGGAGGTTTCTGACACTAATGGCTGCCTCTAATGGCAGCTCCACAAAAACCATGGGAATGTCTATTAAACACTAAGACAACGAAAAAATAAATGTGATCCAATTAGACCGTAGTGTTTTTAACACACTGAAACAATTAAGCACTTTAAATAAAATGGCTTAAGATATTTTAAACTTTCTACACTGTACGTAGATTGAAAACATGAGCTTAGCCAATGGGCATTTTTGTTACCACATTCTTATTGCTAACTGAAATTTAAGGACATAACTAAGTTTTGTGATCTTTTACTGAAGACTGAAATTTATTAGCTCATCATAATTTCTCAGTAAATTACTGTTATTGTTTGATAAACTGATATTCAACGATATGAAATACTACTAGTTATCGATGTTTGTTGGATAGGCTTTTTACATAAATTAAGTGTAAAGGTGTTTAATTAACCTAATTTAGTGCTTAAGACAAGCTATAAAAGTTTTAGATTATATTGCTACGAAAATCTATTAAATAATAATAAATAGGGTTACTTTACTATTCCAGTAGCTTAATCAGTTTATACAGGGTGTCCCTGGAAGTAAGGATCAAATCAAAATAGCGCACAGCTGGGGTAATTTCTGACCTTTTTAATCCTATCAATATTGATCCGATTTCTAACCGTAAAAAAGTTATGATTAATTTTAGTTTTTTTCAGAATTTTGCCTCAGTCCATACAAAAATAATTATTAAAAAAAATGTATCAAAGGTACTAACTTATTTTATTAGCCAAAAGATTAGCAGGTAATATGTCTTACCTTGACTAGTTATTTTATTGAGCTAGAATACCCATGTCAATTTAAAAAGTTAAAATATTGCATGAAAAAAACATTACTTAATGTTCAATCAGATGTTATGAAAAAAAAATGTACTAGTGAAAGTTGTCGCAGTAATTTAAAAAGTGGCCCATTTATTCACAAATTCTAATAAGATAAGTTGGTACCTTTGGTACATTTTTTTAAATATTTTTTTTCTAGGACTTGGAAAAAATTGATCATAACTTTTTTACGGTTACAAATCGGACCAATATTGATAGGGTTAAAATGGTTAGAAATGACCCCAGCTATGCGCTATTTCGATTTGATCCTTACTTCCAGGGACACCCTGTATATTAGCCTCTTAGCACTTCGAAGTAGAGGCGATATCTTTGCCCTGTAGTGGAACGTAAAAAGGTTTTGTTATAATAATTGTACAATAAGTTGATTTTTACTATCTCTCTAGATTTGTCAGGCAAGGTCCGCTTCGCGGTGACGAGCGGCGTGCTCATCCACCCGCTGTATGCGCTGGCGCCGGCCGAGGACATGTCACGGATACACCCGGAGACTATGTCGTAAGATACACATTATGTTTGTGAAAACTTGAATATTTAACTAGTAATCGACGCCATTATATTAGCTTAATGGTCGTATCATCTGATAAGCCAAAACGGCCAATTTTGGGCTACTCTTAGAATGATACTAAAATTGAATAGCAAACAGCCAATTTATAGAGTATTGTTTGTAAAAAAAAACAAATATCAATTTGTATTTATTGCAATTAAATATACAATTTGTGGCATTTCTTTTTATTTAATTGTCTAAATAATAAATAACTTAACTATTCAGATAAAACGATATATTGTTAGTGGTTGAATGTCTGAAAGCCATATTAATATGTGACAAATATGTATGTTAAATGAATTGCTGGGGTTAGTTGCATGCCAAGCATACAAAATAGTAGTGAATTGGTAGGAATGCCATTCAATTTGAGTTTGATACAATCCTTGGCCGCAATATACTGGTCAGAATAGAAAATATAATCTCATGAACAATTATATTACAAACAGAACTAATTTCATGGTGATTGGTTCATTACATGTATAGTTTAGAAATTCAACTCCTTAGTTGGCAGTAGGAAAGATACTAGATACTATCCAAATGTTACGATTGTTAAGTGTTGTGGATTTATTGTATAAAAAATTGTTAATTATTAAATTAAAGAATAGAAACAAACTAATTAGCGTGCCTTCTCAGCCTTAGATGCAGGAAATATATTGACTATCATGTTTACGAAAAGTTTGATGTTGATGCACAATCATAATGTTTATTGCTTCATGGCGAGTATTTACTTGGAATTACTTGTTTTAACCTTGTGCTTAAATTACAGAAACAATACAAAGTTCATCCTGTGGTACAACAAGGATGTCAAGTACGTTCTGGACGTGAAGGAGTACACGCTTCATCCTGAGTTCGTGGAGCAGACCACTTTCGCGTCCGTGGCGCTGCTAGAGCTCACCACATACGGGCAGATAGGACTTAGCGATGTTAAATGTAAGGTTCACGTCGTTATGATCGAGCATCGGGTTGGTAATTTTATCTGCTACTGTCTGAAGAAGAACTAATGCGTTTTTTAACCCGCAAATCGCGAGGCCGTTGGGGTAAAAAATCCTCGAGAGGTGACCATTGATTGTTTGATGGCAAAAACCAACGTTCACCGTTAATGTAGTGAGATGACCTAAAAGCTGCCACCTATAGGCTGGGTCATCCATGGAAAGGCTCCACATTGCTGAACATAGGTTCATCAGTGCCAATCGTCTATAGCTGTGAATGATGATAATGACTATGGCCTGTGTTAGTAAGATACATATTAAGTTAAGCAGAGTGAAAAGATCTCCACATTTTTGCTGTGCCCGACAGGGTCTATAATGAACTTATAAAACTTAGTAACGTCTTTGAATACATTATGGAATGCAATAAAATGATTGAGATTGAGATGAGGATGTTAGAGTATTATTTAGCGTAAATTGACAGGTTAGTGTTCATTTCGTTTCATTGGGCGGCATATTCGTATTCATGACTGCCTGTCGTCTCCTTCCTTTCAGTTATTGACTTAACTCCTATGAATGTAGTAAATTCATGTTTACAAAAAAAATGTTTCAGCACCTGTTTTGCCAATATGCATGTCAATGGCCGGGGCTGGCACCTTCACGGACTTGTATGCAGTCAAAATGACAGACAGTACGTATTCTCTATAGATTATTTATTTATTTATTTCAAGCACACCCGTGCATTTCCCGTGGTTTTGTAGGTCGCTAATATTAGATGCATACACACTAAAAATTAACTTTGAAAATACATTGCAGTTAAAGGCGAACTTGCAAAAGAAGCATTCAAAGTGAATTTTGTGGAGGATAAAGAATGTGAAGAGTTTTACTATCGAGCCCAGGTGAGATTAAACGACCATACTTCAATAAAGGTTACTATATGTACATAAATAGATATAGGTCATACAGGATGTATTTATAGCGTTGCTGTCTATACGATAGGAATTAATAACGGACAGAGATAATAGAAAACATAATGTTGGGCAGGAGTGAGAAGCCATTATTTGCGGCATAGCAGACACGATTACTCCCGACAAATACCTACTCTTTTTTAATTTAGCTATTTAATTTTTTCTACTTCTTTACAATTTATGGATAACATTAATCAACTTTCGACATTTTCTTTAATGCAGCTGACGTATGGGAAGATGAAGCCTGTGAACCCAATATGCGCGGTGGTTGAGCAGCAGACTGAGCCGTGCGTGTGGGACGGGGGCGTGGCTCTGGTCTCTAAGCAGAACTGGGGTTACTGGCGATTAGTATGTACAGTCAAAATAATGAAAATATCTGTTCGTTTTAAAGGCTTCAAAAAATCTAAGCAAAACATTAGCAACAATTATCTATAAAATTCAACAAAGAGTGATTATAGGAGATATTTGTGGATAATGTTGTGCTCAGATATTTTCGAAGCCTTCGAAACATATAGATATTTATGCTTTTGACTATTCTGTCATACTGAGTATGACAGAACAGTCGAAATTGCCCGATTAAGACCAAGACACAGAACAGACTCAAATGTTCGTTACGTAAATGTCCTAGGTGGGGATCGAACCCACCTTTTGACCTTCGGCGCAATAAGCTGGACCTCTGCTTATAGCACTAACGGGCATTCAGTTAAATGAAGATTTTACAATTAGACAAGCGAAATGGCGAGAATCGTGCGTAGTATTGCGGCAAAGGCCATGCCGGTGTTACCTTCGCTAAAACACTCGCACTTGGTTATAAAGGCAAATGGCGGATGTTCCTCGTTGGGAAATTATAAAAAGTTAACAGTAATGAAATATGTGTGAACATAATAAAACAGTAACCGACGTATATTATTTAATGACGAATGACGCTAAATCAGAAAAAAACATTTTGAGAGACAGTTTGTATGAAACTTTCTATTACAAAAACTAAATTAACCTGGAAACCTAGTACTTCAGATTCATATATACTGGTCGATTATTGAAATCGTAAGGTTAATTTATATGGCATATTCAGTAGGTGATTTAGAAACCTGCCAAGTAAAAATAAGATATTCTTTGGTAACTTTAATATTAACGGCTACATAAGAAATACAAATGTCCAACTGATTTTGTCTGAAAACCTCAAAATAAAAGTTTCAGTCCCCTCTCATTATTTTTAAGTCTCTTACCATGCCATATGATTTTCCTTGCAGTATGAACAAAGGTTTTCAAAGGTCACTCGGAAGAAGCCACTGGCAACGGCTAGTATTTCAACAGATTTATTTCCATCGTAGATCGGTTTCGGCGTCCGCGGCCCTGGCTGCGGCGCGCCTGCGCGGTTCGTCTACCTGCCCGACTACATGGACTGGATCGACGCCCTCATCTCCGTGGTGGACCTCGAGGGGGGAGAGGACCTGGAGGACCACAAGATCTCTTTCAGAAGACTCTCACCTATCAAACTCATTATGTACAAAGGTGATGTAGGATGATTTATGTGGCACGTCCAATAGATGTACAGTAAAATACCACTGAACATTTAAACGTCTCTAAGCCTCAATTTTAAGATGTCGCTCAAATTTGAGCAGCTTTTCCACGAACATCTATGCCCTTTATTTCAGCTAAAATATTCAATTTAGACATTAGTCGAGTTAAGCAGCATTTAACACAGATGGAATATTCTGTTATCCTAACGTTTTAGGAAAAAACATTTTCATTGACGAAGGTATTTTTAACGTGAAATTTTGGTTTTACTTAAATTTTGCCTTTGTAGATCTATTAATGTTTGTCTTTGATAAGCTTACAAATGCATTGCTCTTAAGTGGCAACTTATGGTAGCATTGGTTTTTGTTTGATAGGCACCAAATATTTATGATGGGGTCTTTGACTTTCTTAATACATCTGAATTACAGGAGACATGAACATCCCCAAGGAGCAGGGGCAGTGCGACCGCAAGTCGCGAGGCAACGTTCTTTTCAAGGAAAGCTCTGAAATACTCGCCACTAAGAACTTTGTCCAAGGATTTTACTTGGTAACCAACAATTATGTATTCGAACACTACGCTTAAAGTCATATCTTCTCGTAGAACTTGAATTCGGTTAATACTTTTACAGCTATCTTTTTATAAATCGAAAATGTTATTAGCCGCCTCTATCGTGGTTCAATTCATAGTGCAATTGATAAGAACTGAAATTGTTTCGTTTTGAGAGTGGGTCACGCTCACGTTGCCAGTTTGCAAGACTTCCATCATCATTATCATAAACATTATTTGATCTTCTTGTTGTACAAAGATCTTAAAGACGAATATGTAGTTTCAAACAAGAACCCTGTAAGGGCACTACAAATATAATTATACATTTTATTTTTACACTTCAATTTTTTTTATTACTTAGCATTAAATTAAAATATACCTTAATAAATTAACATTAAATTAATAACAATATTATTTTTAATCCTGCCTCTACCATACAAATTAGAATAATAAAATATTGCCTTTTTCTAACTAATTTTCCCTATAAAAGAACTCCTGCAGTGAGTAAAAACAATTCTGAGCCAGGTATTTAGTAAGTTCTTTTTTAAATACGTTGGCTTCCTGTACATTTTTTAAAGATTCCGGAAGGTAATTAAATATTTTAATCGACATTGAATAAGGACCAGTGTTTAGTATTTGCAATTTAGAATATGTTTTGGCCAGTTTTTTCTTTTGTGGTCCACTGAAACTCGCACCACAAAAACCTCTGGCCGGGACGCTTGGTTTACCTAAGGTCGACGCACCATATGGTACTAATGTAATGTTTGTTTGAAATTCTAAAACCCACATATTTTATAGTAAGATAACTATCGGTTACACAAATAAATCATATACTTTTCTCTTCTTTAACTAATGCCTGAGATTATGGCGCAATATTCAGATGATGATTATAAAGGTTATCCCCAGGTGTCGGTGATGCAAATAGCGCAGTTCACGTGCGCGATGGTGTCGCTGGAGGCCACCTCGCGGACCAACGCCGCCGTGTGGCTGGAGCACCACTGCCATCGCGAGATCACCGGTCTCCAGCCTGATATGAGAGCGCCCGATTACCGCAAGTAATTCACTAGCTCTAGCTAGGCAATAGAAGTGAACTACCATGTCGAATTCCAATTTGGAATGTCTTGTACTTCAGTGCAAGAAGTATGAGTTTTTGGTAAATTCGCGAAATTCTTATCTACAAATAGTTAACTGATCGTAAGAGATGGTTTAGGGACTTTTAGGTGGGCCATATATGTATGTATAGTCGGGGCTTCCAATCTCACCCTACTAAGATTTATGAATTGACAGCCAATAAGAACTACCGTGCCCGTGGCTAAGTGACGGCAGCGGATCGGCAACGATCCGATGTTAAGCAACGCCAGTCAGGTCGGGTTATGGATGGGTGACCATCCCGACCGAAATTAAGTCATGTGTTTTTCGGGCATCTCCGTGCTTCGGAAGGCACGTTAAGCAGTTGTTCCCGGCTGACGTCGCAAGATATCAGTCGTAAAGCCTAGTCAGCGGCCTTAAAACGCGGCTTGATAACATCTGACGGTTAAGGTAAGGTTTATCACTGGCCTTACATTCACCTCTCCAACAATCCGCACTGAGCCCGCGTGTTGGAGTATGGCTCCTACCACCTCATAGTTGGGTGAGGCCTGTGCCCAGCAGTGGGACGTATAAGGCTGTATTTGTAAGCACTACCGAAAAAATCACTGATCATGCTGATGCCGTTAAGCATAAAAACGAGAAGCATAACAAATGAACTATTACGCAAAAATGGTCAAATCAAATCTAAAAAAGCTTCATTCAAGTAGACCATGGATTTACAGTTCTTTTGAATCGTCATTTATCATTTTAAATTAAGCCATAGTATAAACATTTAAAATACTAATACAATCTATATACTAAATATAATACATACATATAATGTGACTCTACCACCGGCGTCCGAAGTCTGATTTCACTGAGAAGACCCGGCAAGAAACTCAGTGGTTTCGTTTTTAAAAAAGAGGTTGTTTACAATTCAGGTTAGTCACCTACAATATTTGCCTTTGTAACCGGTGTCATACAGGTAAACATCAATATAGTTATCATTACGGTACCCAAATTATAGTGAACCTGAGAAGACCAGTTTCCAAAAGTGGCACCTGTTCACAAGTTGACTGGTGGTTGAGTGGAATCATATGGTATGGTAAAAAAGTAGAACAATTGACTGGCCTGTTGGTGCAATGTCAGTGTTCCTGCCTTTAGCACCAGAGGTCGTGGGCTTGATCCCCACCCATGATAAACATTTATGTGACGAACATTTATGTTTATTATGTGTCTGGGTGTTATTATCTATTTAAGTTTGTATTTAGACATATTTAAGTATGTTTATCAGTCTCTCACATCCATAGTACAAGTTTGGGGGCTTAGTTTGGTATCAGATGATCTTGTCTTGATCTCAGTATTTTAAAGAGCGTACGACTATAGGAAGTTACACAGTCTGTTTAGTTATTTTCTTCCTATTTCAGGCTCGAATGCTTCATGTACTTCAAGTCCAACGCGTTCATAGAGTTCCGCTTTTTTTTCTCATTCCGGGTCAACATCGAGCTGACTCTGTATGGGCATGAAGACGTGCCCAAATTCGTGCCGAACCCGTACCACTCGACGGACACGACGGACGCCTGGGAGCCGACGGACCCGGTCCGGCTCCGGTGGCGCTACTTCGTGCCCAGCGCGCTCTACTGGTGGTGGCTTTGAACTGGACGTGTATTTATTTATATTATCTCGAACCAACTGAAGGTACATTTGGTGAGCTTTATGCCAATCAATTACCAGTCAACAACAAGTCAGATAAATAAAAATCGTTTAAATTGCGTTAGCGCCTAAATCGAGTATATAAATGATATCCAAACATAAATACATATAACACAGATATAGATTAACTATTCCAATAAAAAGGGGTAAAACAATTTACCGTAATTTTGTTTCGTTGCAAAAATCCGTTTTTATTAGAATTTGTTAAAATGCAACATGAAAGTTTGAAATGTTATCGATTAACTATTATAAAATACCCTATTCATAAAGAGGATACATAGCAATGTATAAAGAAATGATGAATTGCGGACCAATAATAATATAAGATTAAAATGATAAACTCACAAAATGCTTTACTTGAGTCTCCTTCTGTGATTTGAAAAAGTCATGTGGTAAAATAAATTAATGATATATGTTGCTTTGTTCCTAATTTTAGCTTGTTGAAATTAGAAAAAAATTATATCATATAATTATATTATATTATATATTATCGTGGTTTAAAATAGAAAAGTACGTATGCATTCATTTTCATGGGTCAAGGCACACTTGATACGAAAATCATAACAAGTAGAATCACAATGAGAGAATAATATGTTTATTGTATATCATTCTGAACATTTGTGAATGTACAGTTATCTTTTTATTAAAGTAATGGAGAACTTGAAGAGTTATAAACATGATTTCTGCAAGTATGTTGTTGCTAAGTGCGCCTTGTCTGAGGGGACCATAAACTTACTCGGCTTAATAAGGAGCTGGTTAAATGTATACTTGGGTAATTTAATTTGAAAGGGGCTGTAAAGAGAGGCGGGACCACTAAGTAACAGCCTGTTTATTGTTTCAGGGTGAAGTATCTTCTTCCTTCAATAAATATTCTTTATGCAAATTAAATGTTTTAAAAATATAATTAAGATAAAATTATTTTATAAGGGAATGTACTTTATTTTATCCACCATTTGGTTACAAAATATTGCCTAACGTTTTATTGAGATAGAACAAAATGAAAAAGCGAACAATAATTGTAACTTTTGTTTTAAATAGCTTTCTATAAGTTTTGTAGAAAGCTATTTATATGTATAAATACTGCAAACTGTCTGTCTGTGTTTGCCACAGACGCATAAATAAAGTTTGATTTGTATCAGTATAATCAGTTTTATTTAGGTTTGCTGTGGAAATATTAATTTAATTTATTGCTAATTACCAAAAGTGAAGTAGAGAGGGACGCCTTCAGCTCGTAAAAATATACCAAAAGTATGTTGGATTAACTGAAGGTTCAAGAAATGTGAAGACAGACTTCGTCATTCGAAATACATAGATTGTTATAGACATTAATGTTAAGACATAATCAATAGCATTTTACAAGGTATCCGGTGAGGCACGAACCTGCGTCTCTTGCAGGAGACTGCTCTTTCATCAATTCTTCAGGCCAAATTTTTTTCAACTTGAAAAAAAAATTGATGATATTTAATTCTCGATAAAGATGAAACAAAGATGATAATTTAATGCTCTTGAAGGTAAACTTTAACAGGTACGATATTGTCGTTATCTGGCGGTATATTCGCACGCAGCAGCGCCTGCGCATAGATTAGATCGGTTCGCGTTACAGAGAATATCTCAGAGTGCGGTAAGGAGAGATAATAATAAAGATAACTAACAAGCTGTGCTCGACTGACTCTAAAATGAAAAACCAAAAGTGAAATAAAGTAGAGTAAGTAAATTAAAAAATATCTTTATTCATAGATTTATTTATTTATTTATTCTTCATTGCACATTTATAAAAATAGGTACAATTGGCGGAATTAATGCCTAGAGGCATTCTCTACCATTCTACCGCAAGGTTTAAGAGAGAACATACGAGTTTTTGGCTATGCAAATAGACTTTTAAGAAGTACTTATGACAACTCAAACAAAACAAAACACTATCAAAAATATAAAAATAAAAATAAACCTACAAAAAATAATACTATGATAATAATAATATGACTTACATAAAATAATACGAAGATTCGGATTATGCGCTAAATCAGTATCATCAACGTGTGCAAATTATCAAAGGTTACAAGCCAAATATCTATATTCAAATAAACCATTTTTTAATAACAAAATTCATTAATTAATTCTAATAACAAACTAAAATAAGTCTCATTAATTTCCTAACATTACCAAATGGTCAAGGATTCTTTGACAAAATGCAAAAAAAAGTTAAAAGTAATTTAAGTATTCGTAGCACAACTGCGAAATAGCAATGAAAGAAGAAAACAAATTTTAAAAAAGACAATGCAGGTTGAGTCTAAGGGTTGAGTAGAGACCGCTTTCACAAGGTTGAAATATTGTAAGGTTGAAATGTAAATGATCGTTTTAAATCATGAATCGAAATTCATTGATGAATCTTGCGCACGCGTTGATGTCTTTTATTGAAATGTTTAAAGATGATACGAAATCTTCGGTAGAAGCAAAACAGCTTTTAAAAATTAAAAGTTATCAGGTAATTAAAAATATCGAATTAAATGATACTAATTGCATTTATTTTAGCCTCGTTGAATGGGTTAATAACATGTTTTGGCAATGACTTCAACAATACTTGGGTAATACACTGACAGCGTTGGTTTCACTCACACAATGAACTGTGATCTAAATGCTATTAATCTGAAGAGGTGGGGGTGACTGATAGAGGCAGGTGATATCTGATAAACACATGGCAAACGAAACATGAAAAAAAATACTCACGCTTAAAATCCTGTGACCTTAATCAGGTTGCCCGTCAACCTTGGGTTCAACTTAGCTTTTTTAACCCAAGGTTGACGGGCAACCTGGTTAAGGTCACAAGATTTTAGTAGATAAGCCGTAACAGGCAGGTCACGTTTTGCTTCTTCTTCAGTGCACTTCTTCGAGTATCGTAGAAGAAGTAAAGTGAGTTATTAAGTGGAAGTAACAGTAAACCGCACAGAAGTGATGGCAGCTGGAACTTTCTAGAGCCATTATTTTATGGCAGAAGCAGCGTACGATGCCAATTGCCAACCTATACGGTGGAAAGTCGCGTCATAAAGTTCGCAGGATTCCTGCGGATGCAGAAGGCCTAGAACTGCCTTTTCTGGTATGACAGAAGCCTATGCCCAGCACTGGACCGGTGGCTAATGATGATTGTTCGCAGCAAAACACAAATATGAACGAGGGGTTGTCTTAAAACATCCACGCGGATCTCAGTATAATATTTTCTGATTACCTACTGACACTTTTTTCTGAACTGAACTAATGATTTATTCAGTCGTTTAACGGACATCATTTATAAACCATAATTTTAATAGTGTCTAGCCGATAAGATCAGGACTCAAACCGAAAGCATTATATTGTTCAAGAACCAAATAAAAGTCATTCACATAATGTAGTAATTCAAGATTGATGATCTTGGCTTTGGGCTTGTATGATGATCAATTTAATATGTTAAGCTAAATATCAATGGATCCCTTTTTACTATGTCATCGAGCATTTCGCTCCTCTTTACTTTGAGTATCAATTATTGTACCAAAACAATGTTAAGAAGGGGGAACTATAGAAACAACCTCCGAACTGTTGAAGGAGTCACATGTTTATTTATATAATATTTTTGCGTTGATATTTGTAGTTTTTAGTCATAAATTGTTATTTAACTAAAACTCATTAAAGACTAAATTAAATTTAAAAAAAATTGACATATTTAAAAAAATGGCTAACTAATTAAAATAGATAAACAAGTGTGATCTTTTTCCCTGTTGTAATTGTAATATTGCGTATAAATGTTTGAAAAATGTGATCATAATTTATAAATATATAATTTAGGTAACAGTTCGTTTTCAGCGAGTTATGTGTAAAAATAAAACGAATCTTACCTTGAATAAAATCCAATAAGACCTCTTCAGCCAAGGGATCACAACACAACACGGCACGACTCCAAACAATGCACCACATCCATTACATTTGCACATTAGCGATGCACACACTGTTATCACACCAAATATATCTTTAAAATCACAACACTAGTTTGTAACGACAAAAAAATTTCTTATCGGAAAAATTAAATAGGTAATCAACACTTTTTTAAAAGTTTAAAAAACGCACACGACACTCCCCTTAGGCAGTTTACGCGTAACTAACGCGCGGCGGCGCCACTACCACCAAATACTCAGATTCTTGCTGTCTCTTTCA
This sequence comes from Udea olivalis, assembly GCA_947369235.1. NCBI lineage: Eukaryota > Metazoa > Arthropoda > Insecta > Lepidoptera > Crambidae > Udea > Udea olivalis. The sequence continues at coordinate 1,260,526 of OX376358.1, read as the reverse complement.
CGCTCTCTGTTACTCGTACATCTGAAAGAGTAAGATATGTATGATTAATAGGTGCGTCGATGACGAGCGAAAGCTCCTTGATGGACAAAAAGTTGATTTGTAATATTTTTAAAGAGGTTGGCATTTCGGACGACGCGCCGAGTTGCGGTGCGTGCGCGCACCTTGCAGTATGTACAGTTGTACGCATTTATAGTGATAAAAATGCTTCATGTTTCCTAATAACACAGTTTGGTTATGGTTAATACCGTGTTGTGACGTATGTTTTTATCAGAGTAAAAAGTTCAAAAGTAGAAAACAAGCGGCTAAGTAAAGTAAGAAAAAAATACTGTGTTTTATGTGACGGTTGCTTTAGAACAAATACGAAAGATAATTAGAGCAAGAGACGAATAAGTACACACGAGCATCAAGCTTTACCAATGTAATGTATGTTCCCCAATGGGAACCTTATGCATTTTTGAAAAGTTGACCTGTCGTCCTCCCGTACCATGAGGACCATATTATTGCTACAAAGCGATCTCTTCATTATTAACTTCGGATAAACATCAGCTTAGTGGTTTTAACAGTTAGCAATGTCACTACTACACCAACACTTAATCTAAATAAAAACTCTAGCCTGCTAATATTTGATATGTTATATAACTATTACAAAAACAAATACTCCTAATTTGGATAAGATAAGAATTATTTATTCGCATAAAACATTGTATAAATGGTTTTAAAATAAAGTGTACAGAACATTCATGCTCAGTTAATATAAAAGAGACACAAGCGAATATATTTTTTACATTTTCAAACATATGTTAAACTTAAGATAAACACAATAAGCATGAAATACAATACAATTGAATTTTCACAATACAATAACAATAACACTTGACATTTTTGACATAAACTAATGTTTCGTAATCGAAATCTAATCATAATTTTATAGAGACACGCCAAAAAACAGAAACTAGTGCTTCCCTTCTAGAAATTCTTTTAAATGGTAGAAGGTCTTCGACAGCAACCATTTAAGTAACCCTGTCCTAAATTGCCTTGAATTTAATGTTTTTAATTCATTTGGTAAATGGTTATAAATTTTCACACACATTGTCAAGCAGCTATTACTATATTGCATCGTCTTCGGAGTATCGTGTAACACTAGTCTATTAGGATCTGTACGGTTTCTAAGGTAAATGTGATATGCCCGTTTAAATAGCCCAATAATCTGCTGCACAAATACGCCAGTTTCATAAATATAAAGAGATGTCAATGTCAATGTTCTAAGATTTTCAAAAAGGGGTCGGCAGACAGGAAATTAAGTTTATAAGTGTGTTTTTAATTTCTCATGAAAAAGATAATGGTTTTGCTGTGCTCTCTGTGCCCATTTACGTCAGTTGGAACGACATCAGTGATTATAATGACTCTTGAACAAACTCTCGCGCAAGTTACGCTACTTACGGCTAATAAATAAATCTCTAAAGTAGATTACGAGAAAAACACTAATACCTGCTATTACCTTGCACACAAAAACTGTGGCGCCACATAATACAAACATTCAGAAGGTTCACTCATGTGTTCAGTTTACTTATACTTTTTCAGACAAATCATTTATTTCAATTAACATCCACAATACTGTTTTACGGTCACTTTGAAAATACAAAGCATTAAACCTATAGTTCAGTGGTGATTATAATGACACCTAACTTGTGAAAGGTTAAACTATTGTTTTAAGCATATTAAAATTGTATGTTGATAGATAGCACGTTTCTTTTTGGTACAAATTACACCAAGATCATCTGACCCCGAACTATTATAAGCAAAGCTTGTACTATGGGTGACAGAGACTGATAAACCTACTTAAATAGATAACAACACCCAGACACACAACAAACCCAAATGTTCGTCACATCAATGTTTGTCATGGGTGGGGATCGAACCCTCGACCTCCGATGCTAAAAGCAGGATTGCTACCGTTGCACTAACAGGCAAGTCAGTCAACATTGACAGAAAACTAATTGGTTGACTGACATATTAGTTGCAGCCCAAAATACAAACCAGGAACGTGAAGTTTTGACAGGTCTTCCTTTTATAAAAACATATCTTAGTGAGGACCAAATAAGGGTATAAAGAATTATTTAGAGATTCAAAACTTCTGAAATTTTCATAGGTTACGAAAAAACGTTGTGGTGTGGATTTCGAAATTTCTATTGCCATCGTGGTTCTCTATTTGTAACTGGTTGATATAGGCATTCATTTTCAGCAGACATCTATGTTCAAGAAGCTTCTGTTACACTGTGGCGCCACCGCAGCGCCATCACGCTGCGGTTTTTCGCGGTGACACTAAATCATTCTATCCTCAACGGCTCTGTGGCGATGAGGTAAACGGTTTAGGTATACCTAAACCATTTACCTCATCGCCACAGAGTCAGTCAGTCTTAGTATACTAAGACATTGAGGTAAGTTCTGTGGATAGGCAACGCGGAAAGGCATAATGTTGCCAGTAAAGTACTGTGATTATCTTGAGTGTAGGCGGCTAAGAACTTCTATTAAAATTCATCAGCATTGACTTCACATTACATTGATCACATTAATGTCGCGACGTTAAGACTAATATAATAATTAACTTTTTCTGCTGTTGTAAGTATATATTCGTAATAATGTATATAAATAAGCGCCTATGCGAACGTTCTTGATGTTTTATTCCCGTACCGTACCAACACGAAATAAGCTTAGTTATAATTGTCTATTTGATTTTGCATATCGTTTTATAACTATATTATTATAAACTCCAGAAATAGGAACATCATTTGCTAACTAAGAAACACAGCCCGCGTAGCCTCACGAACAATGGGACAGTTTCGAAGTAATATTCAATATTTCAGTCGCGCAAGCCCGTGTGAACTATGATTTATGCCCATCACATGCTATGTAGTCAATACTGAGCTTGTTCCTGGTTTACTATATATTGTCATTTGTCCGTGGAACATGGTGGACCTGATCAAGGTAGAACAATTTCAGTGGATGTAGGCCGCATGGATGTCTACCATGACTTAAGAGGATACAGAAGCGCTGTTTTTCCATACAAACGTAGTCCCTTGTTTCCTGCCTGGATGTTGCTAGTAGAGAAATATTTTTTCTTCTAGAAATCTACTGCTACTATTAGCATGTCCCCATGTTTTCCTTTTGAATATAATTAATTGATAAAAGAGATATACCTTAAAAAAAATAAAAAATTGCCAGATTTTCCGCTGTGTTCAAACATCTAGAAAACTAATTTTACTAGTTAATATTAAAAAAAGGAAACATAGGAACACGGCCACAGTCTTTCTTTAATTGTTAATAGAAAAAGTTTAACTTTTCAAAAAGGGATCAGGGGGTAGGGGGGGGGTGTACTTTTGATAGGTATTTTGCGTCCGATATGCATCTGTCTATATCGCACTCTTCGGGGGGCTCGAGGTTTGCAAAAGACAGCAATAGATTTTACAAATATCTATTTTTTCAATTCTTTCGACCGTGCTGTATCCTGTTAACAACAATGACAGGCGCTAGCGACCGCGGAAACCGCCTTAAATTTCTGTGTGGGTTTCGGTACAGTGTCCCTAGTGATTTAAAATGGAACGATTGCCGTTAACTTGACCGAAACTCATAGTAGACATACTGAAACCGGTTATTTTGGAAATCTGTGGCAGAAGCCTATGTTGAGCAGTTAAGTTTTGGACTGCAGTTGATGATATAAAGAAAAAGCGCAAAAAACTGCTATGTCTCGGCGTTTTGGATTGGTAGTTCATCACGTTTTCTTAAGGAAATCGATTGTGGAGCCCTCACGATCTCAAACCGGAACTCTCAAACCACTAGACCTATGAAGTATGATTATCTGAATAATAGCAACGTATCGCGACATCTTTGTCGTGAACGTGACTGAGGGGCGACAATCGAGACAAAAAACAGGACGTCTAAAAATCTGATAAATGACAGCAGATTGGATAGAATAACGGAACCTTTACATAAAACAAGACGTGTTGCTGTTCTAACAATACCTACTATAAGGGGAGTGTTCAAATTAAACAGTCAAATCCCTTAATTCGATAAGAACCTAACAAATCACGTTCGAAAGCATTTTGCATAATTGCAAAATGAAGAAACTCCAAGCAATTTCGGACTTTATTTTCTAAAGTACCGCTACATTTTTCTTCTATAATTGAACATAAAAAATACCTAACTAGGGGCATCGTTCACCAAAGGTCATCTGACCCCAAACGAAGCAGCTTGTAATATGGGTGTAGCAGGGACTGATAAATATACTTGAATATTTTGAAATAGCTACTTAAATTGAATAGATAATATCCTTGAGACATAGAACGTTCGTTTGTTCCGATTCTTGTTTTAGGCTCGAATCCGCGACCTTTTAGTTGTAGGGCCCTGCCTAATCACGCATTGCTCCAACAGGCCAGTCAAGCAGCGCACACGCACGTTTGGTGTGAATTGTCCATAAAAGGTACTTTATCGATCCTTAGTTAAACGTGACCACTCGGCAAGTGTTAAAAAACCAAGATGGCCGACCATTGGGTGACAGACGACGCGCGCCGGGCGGTGCCATTGATTTCTAATGACATTATGGAACGTGACGGTTGGACACGATTATTGGGTTCAGCAGCGGAATTGATCAAACGATAGGTGATTTAAAAATTCCCACTGCAAACAAAACGCCCATTTACTAAATATAAATGTCTATTTCATCGTATTTGAAGGATCTGATATTTGTTTATACAAGTTTGGTACAGCCAGTACATTTGCAGTAAGTAGGTACTCAGGCAGATACTTATGTTAAAGGATATACTTTCACAAAAGATGCTTAAGCTACTGAAAAACAACAATACTAATACCGCACTTTAGGTAAATGTCTTACGCCTAAAGAATCCCGATAATACCAAGTACGTGTTTGTACTTGGTTCTGGAGCCAAAAGCGTCTGTTCAAAGCTTAAATTATAAACCACTTAACGTCAAGCAAATTACTTTATTGCTGTAAAAAGCGCAATTCTGTTAATGCTCCTAACTAAAAGCGTCAAAGTAAAAGATACGACATTACAGAATGGCTGAAACGTGAGCTCGTTAGGCTGCGCGCACGACGACGGGAAAGAACTAAGGAATCTACTCACTTTGGAAAATATAAAGTCTTGGACACGCTTGGCACGTTCACTTGAAAATAGGCATTCTTCAATGAGAATCTCTCTAGGTTAGGTCCAGCAAACCTTTTGTTAATTTTCATGTAACGACTTTGCGTCTAAATAACCTCAATGTCTCGTCGTGAAGCTCTAAGTCACTCGACGAGTTATCGAGATGGATATATTCGATGTTTCTAAGAACAAACGAAATATACTTGCAAATATTTTGATAAAGATGAGACTAGCTATAGAATTTTTACTCTTTAAATATAATATATAAGCTATTATTATTTTATAAGCGATGTTTCCAAGACGATAGAAAATATTACCTTGTTCCTAATCTTCCCTAGTATTACGGCTCTTAAAAAGATCTTTCAATAAAACCTTGAGTAACCGCATTAACAAAGTGAGGTAAAGCTACATTAGTATCACTGTTACTAATAAACACACGTGACATGAAAGACGGTCACCAATCGCGGGCTATTTGCGCAGACGCCGATGAAGTCGTCGTCCGCTGTGATTTAATTACCAATAGTTATTATAATAATTAACTCTCGTAGCTCAATCTTGGGCACGCACTGACCCCCCGCTGCCTTTGGTAGGGATGTCTCTACCTTAAAAAAAACTGAGACATTTTGATATACGAGTTAATTTTTTCACTTTCTTTTGCTTTTGTTCGTGACTTTGTTCGCTCGGATCAGTACACCATTTCTGTGTTCTATTCTTGCGTCCAAAGCCAGCCTTCATTTTTCTGAAGTCGATTGTATCTTCATAACAAAGTTCATCAAACTCTGTTAACGCTTTAGACGTGAAAACGTGACGAAGAAATTATCAAGGCATATGCTTATATCGTTATTCTGATTTTCAAAAAAAAATTTTTTTTTCAGTATGATTAATTATAAATACTTGCGACCTTTTTGGATAATCAAAAAAGCACGTAATGAGATGATGATTCAAAAATGGTTAATAATGATATTCGCAAACTCTTTAGATTTATGAATAATTATAGCTAACCTTATCTGTACCTTCTAGTCCTTTAGTGACAACCCTAGCCATGCAAACTATTGGGCGATTGTTGATTTAGTACTTATTAAAAATATTTTAGAACTTATTTACGATGGGAAATGTTGGTTCCTGAAAGCGACTTTTATCTGCAAGCCGGTCAACATTCAAAGCTATAAAATAGTGCAAAATATTTTTTATGGTCATGGATCTTTTCCGTATAAATTGATAAATGAATTTTGATAACATTTGCGGTAGAGAAAAAGCCCCTCAAACTCAAATTGAATGTAATGTGAAAAAGCATAGTAGAAAAATATAGGTGTATCAAGCAAAAATTGTTCGAAAAGGGCGATCAAAAATATATCATGAATGAGAAGCAGAATTTTAATGAAGGAGCAAACAATGCTAAACACATTCAATAAAGACTTTCATTACAACGGGAGCGGAAAAATAGGCAAAAATTACAGGGCCGACTACGTCCGCTCATCGGTGTCAAAAACAACAAACGCATAAAGGACTTTACTATCTCCAGCTGCACCAACAGTATCATATTACGCATGGCAAAAAGACAGAAAGTAAAAAGGGAATTCCTCAGAACTAGTTTGTTTTATCACCCTGAGAAACTTAAGCAAATACACGTTGTTGTCATCACGGAGCTGAGCCGACCGCATCTCGATTACAGGCATCTGCTAGCCATCGCCCTGTAATTTGTGAGGTTTATTCAATTTATATCTGTTTTAACTGGGGTAGCCAGAGCTTCGGGATAGGCTTTAAAGATGTTCTTAAATTTGGAGTGCGTCCGTTTGTCTGCTCATGTGTGCAAAAAATATGAAACGTAATTTAGCATTAAGCACTAATTACTGCAATGATGCGACTAATACTGATTAAATAGGCTTCCCACGTTGATTATTCGTGAGGTCAGTTGTACACTCGGAATCACATCAAGCTTCAGGGACACCTTATGCTGTTGAAAGATTTGAAACACAAAATAAAGAGTTTACAGAAGAACCGCTCTCGCCTTTGCCGCTTCTCCCTTCTAAACTTGCCTGATCGCCTAGGGTTGCTACTATATTCGCCAGACAAGCGCGATTTGATAGATACCACCAAAAAAAAACAAAATTTGACAAAAACAAAAATATTAAAAGGGTAGGATAAAAAGACTTAGTATGGGTGAATACGTATAAAAGTAATATATTATAAGAAGTCATTTACCTACAAAAGGCGTCCGCTAATTAAACCGGGGTCCAGGTGCAACCTGCTAGCCTAATTGATCATACAGTCCTTATACCTAGTAGATAACACTGTGAGCCACCGCTTCGGCGGTCACCTTTACCAATGCATGATAAGATAAGTTACGAAATAGTAAAAGCCTATTCTAGTGGATTTGATTGTGTTACGAAATATAATATTTTACCTACCTATATACTTATACTATCTACTTAATACCTACTAACTTGCAAAAGTTATCAGAGTTTTACTTACCTTTCAATATAATTTGGTAACTTAAAAAACGTGTAATCAGAATTTCGTGTGGTGTTCATACAGCCAAATACACTGCAGCAGAAATTATCTGTTCGAAACCATTTTTGACCATTGAACTATAATGTATCTAAGGTAAAAATAATATTTCAATGTTTTTAACAGTGCGACTGCCCGCGACACTGAAACTCACTGACTTCGCCTGTAAACTCACGTCTCTGTGTGCGTGTGTCAAAAATGGCGTGTTGTTCTAAGCGGGCTATCTGTCAGAGCGCCGCGCATTTCTAATTTGTGTTTGAAATAACCATTTTGAAATAGTCTTGTAAAGGTGGATCTGTGGTCCTCTATGCTACTTGCCTCCACCCAAATCCTGCGATGTTGATCAGATAAGTCATTCATCTTGCAGATGACCACTGACCACTTGCAATAGTAAAAAGTAAAGTAAAAGTAAAAAATCATTTATTCACTTAAGCTTTTACAAAGAAGCACTTATGAAATGTCAAAATTCACAAAAAATATATATAAACGATAATAGACGTAAATAAAATAATACAATAATAGTACATATACTAAATAAACATAATGCGAATCTACCACCGGTTCGGAAGTTGCTTCTTATCGAGAAGACTCCGGCAAGAAACTCGATAGTTACTCTTTTGAACTTTGTTTTGTTTTACAACAAATAAATTCAGAGTACAGTCAAAAGAACAATAAAAATACATTATTTGAGCAGAGGAGCAGATTATTCCTACTATGACCACAAATTCTTGTCGTTCAAGTAATCCTCCACGTTATAATAACCTTGTTTTATCAACTTTGTTTTAATTGTAGACTTGAACTTGTGAAGAGGTAGATCAACAAGACTTTGAGGTATTTTGTTAAAGTACTTTACAGATTGACCCACAAAAGAATTTCCTACCTTATGTAGCCTAAGACTTGGAGTAATAAGTTTGTTTTTATTTCTAGTATTGTGTGTATGAGTATCACAGTTTTTTTTGAACATTTGCAAGTTTTTGCGCACATACATTATGTTATCGAAAATATACTGAGCGTGCACAGTTAAAATATCAATCTTCTTAAATACTTCTCTGAGCGAGTCGCGTGGCCTAAGGTTGTATATCGACCGAATAGCTCTTTTTTGGAGTACAAAAATGGTGTTAAGGTCTGCAGCTGAGCCCCACAACAGTAGACCATACGACATAACGCTATGAAAGTAACTAAAATACACTAGTCTTGCTGTTTCAATATCAGTCAGGAGTCTAATTTTTCGGACAGCACAAGCGGCCGAACTAAGTCTCCCTGCCAGAGCCGTTATATGTGGACCCCACTGTAACTTAGAATCTAGAGTAATTCCTAAAAATACCGTAGAGTTAGTAATTTCTAATGTCTCATCATTCATGTTGATAATGGTATCAACCTGTTTAACATTAGGCATAGTGAATTTAATACACTTCGTTTTCTTTGCATTTAGTAATAAATTGTTGCTTGTGAACCAACATAGTACTTTGGAAAGAGTATTATTTACATCGTCAAATGCTTGCTTACCTATGTTGATTTTAAAAATCAACGAGGTATCATCAGCAAATAATACTATTTCACAAATGTCTTTGACAAAGTAGGGAAGGTCATTTATATAAATAAGAAAAAGCAGTGGGCCCAATATCGATCCCTGGGGCACTCCCATGCTAATGGTGGCACCGGAAGAGGTGGTTCCGTTTATACTCACTTTTTGTGTTCTGTCTGTGAGATAAGATTGTATAAGTTTAGACGAAATATCCGAAACACCGTAATGTCTCAGCTTAATCAGGAGGATTTCATAATCCACACAATCAAACGCTTTCGAAAGATCACAAAATATTCCTATTGCATCCTGCTTGCCTTCCCAAGCATCAAATATGTGTTTGATAAGTGCTACACCTGCATCAGTAGTGCTTCTATGTTTAGTAAAACCAAATTGTTTCTCATGTAGTAATTTATTTAAAGTAAAGTGTTAAAAGCAGCTGATTTAATATAATTTTTGCAAAGATTTTACTAAGAGCTGGTAGTATAGAAATGGGTCTATAATTAGATGGGTCACTTTTGCTACCAGATTTAAAAAGCGGGATGACTTTACTAAATTTCATTAAGTTGGGAAACTGACCTTCGTCAATGCAGTTATTAAAAAGTACTGCTAAGTGGGCTGAGATGATATTTATGATTGATTTAAGTAGACTTATCGAAATACCCCACAGATCTTCGGTGTTTTTCATATTAAGTTCCTTAAACACCTTGATTATGTCATGAGAATTTATATGAACAAAGTTGAACTGAAATGAGCACTCATCAACACTAGATGTGAGCAGGGACCTAGCTAGCGGTGCACTAGAATTTAAGGTACTTGTAGTTACAATGGGTATATTAGAAAAGAATGTTTCAAAGGTATTAGCTATGTCAATCTCAGACTCAATTAAATTATCTTGAATTTTAAGAGCCAGTGAGTGATCTCGAGGTTTTGATTTACAAGTTTCCTTATTAATTATGTTCCAAGTAGTTTTAATTTTATTTTTTGCTTGTTTTATTTTGTCACGCAAAAATATAGACTTAGCCATATGGCATGATTTCTTAAAGATTTTTGAGTATAATTTGACATAATCTACTAGTTTTTGACACTTAGAATTAGCTTTTAAACCATATAATTCGTATAATTTATTTCTACTTTTATGGATGCCTGGCGTAGCCCAATCACTAAACTTAAACTTAAAATTATCGACCTTTAATTTCTTCTTAGGAAAAATAAAATTATGTTCCTGTTTAATTATCTCAAAAAGACGCATATACTGATCATCTATGTTGTGGCATTGGGGTAGTAGATTAGAAAGGTTTTTATTCACATTACTCTTGAACTTTTCTACTCGATTCTTAGTAACCAGTCTATAACTAATATCCACTGATTGAGAGACGTGACGGTGCTCAAATTTAGTCAATAGACCACAGTGATCTGATTTCAAACAATTTATAATTGATTTTTCAATTGAGATATTTTCACAAAAAATGTATATTTTCACACGAAATGCTAAACGTATTTTTAGCTTATTACAATCGATGAGTTAAAATTGTGGAATGTCTTTTAAACGAGTAAAACCTGGTGACATTACTCCTGATCAAATTGTAATTTTGTACGAATTACAGAGCGATACATACTATTGTAATATCTGTAATTATTTGTATTCGTTCTAGCCGTCTCGCAGATCTTTTCTCCATTTGTAGACTGATGGATGACAGTAGTGATCTAGGTAACTATTATTTACGTATAATTTATTAAAAAAAATATTTAAACAGTAAAAAACGGCACGATTGGCGTAGTGTGCAGTAGCACGGTTTCCCGCCTCGAATCCTGCAGTGCCCCAGGTTCGATTCCCGGTCGGGTCAATTCAGGAAACGATCTTTTCTAAATTGCCTCGGGTCTGGGTGTGCTGGGAGACGCCCCTGGCTTAATTCCTCGTCTGGTACCTCGTAATACAGGGATATTTATCCCTCCTTCGAGACCATGACAAGAGGTGTGTTGTCTGGGGCAATAAAAAAAAAGTTTTCTCTGAAAATAGAGTTGTTTTACAAAAGATTTTCAAAAAATTACAATACTCCGTTGAATGTACAGCTAGTGTAACCATTGCAGTAATATTTGTTATATTCGTAGACCACGGCCATTCCGTAACAATATTATCTGAGTTTTATGAATTGCACAGATATTTTATTGGTAACCGATTACAGCAGTGTTCGAAAATATTTGCATTAACTTTGACTCTAAAATTACAATACTCAGAAGTAATTATGGAGTAATGAACGTACTCGATCGATCGATAAGTTCTCGCTAATCGATTACAGCCGCTTACATTATCGGGTCGCAGGACCACCCATTCAATAAAACATATGAAAGCACGATTATGAAAAAAAATTAATGTTGATTACTCGTTCCTGTATTAATGAGATTTATCTTAGCATAGGTATCTTAAAAGATTTCTGTATTTTTACTTAAATAGCATTATAATAAACTTATTTTATAAAAATAATACCGCATTTAATTTAAAAAAAATAATCAGGTCAAAATAATATATAAGACTTAATATATTTAAGATATATGTATTAATTAATCTATACGTGGACGGTTCTTTTTTACAAATCTTTTTGATCCATGTCCTTTTCCACTCAAAATATCATGTGACAAAACGATTAAGCCCGGTGGTAACACGTCAGAATGTTCATCCCTTCTGATCTGATTCCGTCCGAGCCTGCTCAGTGACCCACTGTGCAGCTGACATGGCGGCCGCTTTCTCAACTGTCTAATAAATCTTATTCCAAGAGTCGTCAGTGAAATTGGAAACAGAGCGGTAGCTTTACGTTTAAAATCCGTCGATTTAAGATTCTTTTACGGATCCAACCAACTATTTGGGTAAATAGTAGCATAACCCCTATCACATTTCCAATCACCACGCCCGGTGGGCCCCGCGTCGAGCCGATTATCCTCTCGGATTACATTTTTGTCCAGCCCTGCTGCGTTCTGTGCCACTGTGCGTCCCGCAGCCACGACCAACGTCGACATTATTGATTGCTACGACCACTGGGCAATTGATTTATCGTGAGATTGTTCTCGAAAGGGTGGGTACTCAATGATAAGTACCTAGCAGCGTAGCGTGTAACAGCATTAACCAAAGAAATAGTCTCAGGTGTCCAGTCCAGGTGACTTAATTCAAGAGAAGATGTGTTTCTGCTTCCAAAATCGGCAGAAAATAGGCCAGCATTGTTTGCTTTATATAAAGGCAAACAATCGCATTATCTCCGGATTTAGTATTCGCCGTATTAAATTCAAACATTTTATATCATTAGACTATCATAAATTATGTCATACGATACTACCCATACCATTACTTTTCTAAGAACGAATAAATATTGAACCGCATAAATTAAGCAAACTAAGTCGAGAGGAAACATTGATATACGATAAAAGGCCCAACATTAGATATACCTAATTCTTATACCGAAGTTATTATAGTAAGACATCCGCCGATATTGTTGTCAGCCGTAAAAAAGCTATCAAAATGTCTCGTAATAATATACATATATAATATACAACTCATTTCGCCAGTTTGTTTTGTATAATATTACCTTTCTACATTCCTATCTGTGCTAGCTGATTTATCATTATGTTAATTGCCATAAAAGGAGAACAACAGCATTTTAATGTTAACTGTGTTATATTTGAAACATAACAAACTCACTTATTAGTGGTAAGTATAACCACAGACGGAATGGCAGTGAAATGAGACAACAGTTGGTAACTGTCTGGTTTATTATAATTCTACTAAAGCTTATATACAAACTCTTACACGTACACTGTGTGTGCCTAACCTCACGTGACAATCCGGCACAGAATCCGCGCGGATAGTCGAAGACGCAGGGTTAAACTTTTTTATATTATAGACAAGTCGAAAAGTCATAGTAAACAGTTTAAAAACATATAAAAAGGAACAGAATTTGATGAACTGCAATTCCTTCAGTTGCATACTTCGTACGTATGGTATGTACCAAGCCCAGTGTAACGCTTAAGCGTTGGTTGCCTGTACAGATCGATCGATGCCAACACAGAACACCCATCCGCTAGCCATTAGCTAGATGTCGACGCAGCCTACATCGCGGGCAATTAATGACGAACATAAGATTCAAGGGAGCCATCGGAACCGTGTTGACAGCATTCTGCCGTGGTTCCTGTACCCATATAAGTATAACTATGGGCAGCTACTAAAGCCTTGACATTTTTACAAACTTGTAGGTAATTGAGAGATATGACAATATAAAGCTTTAACGAATGCACACATATCACAGAAGGTTTTATTGTTTTTATTTTAATGAAACCAAAGTACAAGTTGAAATGGTAAACCAAACATTGATCAGGGTGTTTAACAAAAAAAAGGGACAATACAATGACTCTGACTTTTGAACAAGGTCAACTGTGTCAAGAGAGTCAGTAACTGCAATAAGTACAGGTTGCGCGACGCACAAAATATTCCATCCTCCATCTATCCATCGCTAAGTCCGTTACTGACCATACACCAGCATGGCTTTGTGGCTAAACGTTCTACTGAGACTAACGTTTCTGAGTTTTTGGACATAGTTTTTAGATTCCTATCTATGGATTAGGGATTTCAGGTGGATGCTGTGTACACCGATTACTCAAAAGCGTTCGATAAAATTTCCCACTCACTACTTATTACTAAGCTTGAGGCAATTGGTGTACATTGTGATTTGCTACGGTGGCTCACGTCTTACCTTAGAAACCGAACTCAGGCTGTGACGGTTAAGGGTTTTACTTCTAGTTTTATTCCTATTTCATCCGGTGTGCCCCAGGGCTCGCATTTGGGACCTTTGCTCTTTAACGTCTTTATAAACGATGTCATATCATGTTTCCAAAATTCTAAATTATTATTGTACGCTGATGACACTAAAATATTTTCGGTAATCAAATCAGATAATGATTGTTTGGAATTACAAAATGACTTAAATCGCCTCTGTAACTATTGTTCTCTTAACAAATTACATCTAAATGTTGAAAAATGTCATGCAATTACATTCACACGAAAAAAACATCCAATAACCTTCAATTATACGCTCTTTGACAAGGGGTTGAAGAGAGTCGATGAGGTGAGGGACCTGGGAGTTCAGCTGGATAGTGGATTATATTTTGAATCGCATATAAATAAAATTACTGCTAAGGCATTTAGGTTGCTTGATTTTATGTTTCGCCAAAGTACGGACTTCAAAAATGTCAATACATTGTTAATACTGTATAATGCTTATGTGAGGTCTCAGCTTGAGTATGCTTCCACTGTGTGGAATCCTATGTATGCAAAGTATATTCAACAGTTAGAAAGTATACAAAATAAGTTTAAAAAACGTTTGAAGTACCGGTTCAAATATTTTGATACCAATAAAATTGAGAATTTGGTAACTCGAAGAGAGCACAGGGATCAAGTTCTACTTTACAAAATCATTAACAACGTAGTCGACTCTCCATATTTGTTGAGTAAAGTTTTTTATAAATGTCCTAGGCCTAGCGCACGGCACCGTAACGCTTTCAGTACACCGTCTTACAAGTCCAATTATAGGAAAAATTGTTTCATAATAAGAGTCTGCAACAAGTACAACAGCACTTACAGTAACATCGACATATTTCATTAAAGAATAGAACGAATCCGTGGCTTGTTGAGAAGGCCAGCGGATCTTATCTAGTAAATCTTGCCTCACTAGTAATAGCATGCAAACTAACATATACGTACTTAGTTAATATCTTCATGTGTTGTTTTGATAGCCTTTTTCTTTTTTCTAGATCACTACTTTATGTATTGCTTAACAGTGAGAACATTAAATGCTAATGTACTATTTTAGTTAAACTGAGCAAATGTATTAGAAATAGCTGTTTGTTTTCCTTAATAAAGAAAATAAAAAAATTAATAAAATAAAAAATAACATATTGCTAAAACTTTTAGAAGTGTCACTTGCAAAGTAATTCAAGTAGCTAGAATCTCTTAGAGCTTTATTTAGCCTTTTCGGCATTTGATAGTTCAATTAATTAATCACATCCCATCAAATCCTCTCCAAAATATTCAAATCCCGAGTTATAGCTTACATTCTGTCACTTTGACCCAATCGCCTTCTTTCCAGTTTACTTTCACCTATAAGTTAATCCATACCTTATTTTATATGTATGATTAGTATGTAAGTATATGTAGGTTTATTATTTTGCTTCGGTATTGTATGTATGTTTATTATTGTATGTATGTTTATTTTTATGTTATAGTAAATTAGTTAGTGCATCTCTTATTTATCATCTTGCACCGCCACTTAATTTTCTTCCTGATTCTCTACCTGAAGGTTGCCTTGAAGAGATCGCTACTAGCGAGAAGGCCGCCTATATTGTACACCTGATTTATATAAATGAAACTGTAATATTTTGTTTGTGCAATAAAGTTTATCTTATCTTATCTTATTAAGCCTTTGACTGCCGAAAATTCAGACACAATATAAGAATATTCTTTGTAGGTAACCAGTGACCTGCGTAGGTAACAGTTAACGCGTTGGAGTTTATGGATATGAGTTTTTTTTAAGATAGACTAAGGTTCTTGATCTAAGAGGTTTACGAATAGATTTTTTTACATAGATCATACAAAAACTTCACTAAATATCTTAGTAAAATAAAAGTGCAGTGTATTCCCACAGGGTGCCACACATAATAAAAATTAAAAGCGTTTTATATTTCCACTGATAGTATCGATTAAAGCTCTTAAAAACCAATTTACAACTATTTTATGAAGCAACTCGGAATGACCGTGAAAGAGTAATTCGATTTCGTTTCCCATTCATCAATAGTTCAGGATTAAAAGCGTTTAAGATTTAGGTAAGTTAATATAAAACAGGGTTGGCGACTGACAGTTTCCAAAAAAAAAGCGGCTGTACGAAAATCTGTTTGCCAGGGGCCCAATCGTTGGGGTAGAGTTTTTTATTAAAATATTAAAGCATAACCTTTGTATTCAGACAAATAACACTTCTAAAAATCCATTGTTATTTCCATTTTCTTAAAAATACGAACCTTAACGTAACACTAAAAATCTCTCATTATTCAAAAACGCGCGAGGTAAACGCAAAATTAACACTACTACGAGTATGATAAGTGATTCAATTTTGAACTAAAAGACTATTGTGTATTCGCTATTTTTAGATATAAGATGTGATTGTTTTAACCACTGTCACTTTTACTTTCGTTAAGAGGCGTTGCGGTTTATTTTCGGTGCATACCGAAAATAAACCGCAACGTGAAAGTGCGAATTCTTGTAATGATTTAAACAATTAACAAATCCTTTTTGTTTAAATAATAGTTTGAACAATTCCAGTGTTTTAAACAAGCCGAAAAAAAACAAAAACACTAGAAAATAAAGCTTACAAATATCACGTGATTGGTTTCAAATGCCAATTTGGTGAGCCCACGCCAAATTTCAAAATCGGTTCCATTACCGACTTCCAAACTCGGGACTCCGGACCAAGTATTCTATCTGCTAGCTACCTAGGCGTCCCTGAACATCCAAATTCTCAACAGTGCAGCCCTGGTTCCCACGAGTAGGTGGGCGCATGATATTTATTGGCCCCCGATACCACAGATAGTATATACTCGATACACAGATCGGCCTGGGTTGATTCGGCTCCCGTCCATTACTATCGTTTAGATTTAATTAACAAACTCCTTTTATTTCCCTTTGACCACCGGCGTTTGTATGAATGGGTTTCCGTGTCGAGCTGTCTGTTGCGTACATTGCAACAAACTTTCGAGGATAATTTAGAATCAATGATTATATTTATGATACAAATCTGTTTATGAACAAAACTTAAAACTTTAATTAGGTACTCATTTTTTTATAAATCATCCATATGATTAGTGATTACAAACTTGTTATAATATCATCTCTACTAATATTATAAGGAGGAAAGATTTGATTCTTTGTAATGAATAGGCTCGGAACCTACTATACCGATTTTAAAACTTCTTTCACCAATATAAAGCTACGTTATCACTATCATGGGCTATATTTTTTTATTTAGGCTAAATTTTAAAGGAAGAATATTAGACTACGCGGGCGAAGCCGCTGACGGACAGCTAGTCTATATCTATACTAATATTATAAAGAAGAAATATTTGATTGTTTGTTTGCTCGTTTGTATTGAATAGGCTCCAAAACTACTGATCCGATCGTGGAAAATCTTCCTCAAAAAAATCTGGTATTGTATGATATCAAACCATTTGTAATGTGATTTTTTTTCTTTTAGTTCACCTTTGTTTTGTATTTTATTGTATTTGCTTGACATATTTATTTATTATTATTGGCTGTGTTTTTATAAAGCTATTTTAAATTTTTTGCATGTAATTTATAATTATTATTTTACTACTGGCATTTTGGTTTGATTGTGAGTCAGTATGTTCACAATTAAATTTAATAAATAAATAAAAAAAGAAGTTATGTTTCTTGTGTCATCTAGATTAGTTAATTAATTAAATGGTTTCGAGCATTCCCATTCGAGCGTAAACCTGTGGGGAAAGTAGCTTCACTTCTGATCAGGGCCCTAGCTACAATCTCTTAGAGCAGTATTTCAACAATGACAGCCATTAACCATCGCCTTATTGGTATTAGCTATCGTTAATATCAAGATTCCATTTTGGAGTGAAATAGTTCGACTGATTTTCAAAGGCTCCGATAGGACTATCGCTCTTATCCTTTCTGACTACTTAACGAGCTCTTACAATTTATAATACAAAAGACAATTTTTTACTATGATCTGCCAAGAACTTTAATAACAAACATGTTTTTAACCTAAATAAGAGCTTTAAGCTCGAATGTCGTTAGTGAAAACCTCATCAAAACCTGTTCCCATCACCATGGAGATTCGTCGTAAACACGTTACAATACCATAGACAATATCCGACAGACCATAAACGCGATAACGATCGACGAGAGTTCGCATAAAATTGACCAATCATCGCCGCTTTCCAAAACATTTAATTGTGTTGAAGTGCCTGCAGAGTTGCACGATTGTAATATAAATAAACCTGTACCAAACCTACAAAATATGCTTTTAAATCTGTCAGACAACATATTCAATTCAATTAAGTAATAAACATGAATACCATGACAAATAATATGCACAGAGAAGTTAATTTTTACTATAACGAAACCTCGCTGTAAACTAAGTTAAGTATTATTTAAATTGATTTAAGCATATACCTTTATATCTATCACATAGTAGTTCTAAGTAGGCTCTAAGGCGCTGTTCAATTTGGGATCAGGTGTTCTAGCGTATCTAAATATGTCCAAGATTTTGTTACATCTTGAAATTAACGAGACGAAAGGTTTACAAGTGATGTTGATGAATAGGAAGTTTATGGTGAGTTTTTATGAATTATACAGCTTTGTAGGAACCTTAATGGTGTAACGGAACGCTCAAATCGTGATGAAGTATGAAGCAACACATGAATGAATATTAATATTCCATTGTTGTTTTATTTGTTAAAAAATTCACACAACTTCGCCAAAGTGGTTAATTATTCACGGCAGAACTTGTTTCTGGGTAGTTTTTGGGGCATTAAAATTAGGCAATATCTTTTTTATATCGATTAGATAATTTCGTGAAGAGTATAGTGTTAACCTAAAACCAATTAACCATTTTTTTTTATCTTAAGCCGGAACATATTTTTTTGGTTTTCTTGGCAGTTGTTTTAGCAGTTTGGAAGAATAAATTAATGCCCATTTTGTTTAAAAGTAAAACTAAAGGACTGAATTTTAGTGAATGATATCCTGTTTTCGTCTTAAGTCATAATGGTGATGAATTATCTTTGTCAGAGAGCCACTGTCATTTTTATAATATTTTGCCTATTTAGGCTCCGTGGTAGAGTTCACGTTCCTATGAGCACTGTAAAAGTAGATTTAATATATTTATATTTACATATATATTATAAATATCTACTATATTATAAATGTTCAGTGTCAATGTTTTTGTAATTTGGTTTATGAACGATTCATAAATACTTTTTACAATACGTCTACCACGAGTTGCCACTTTAAATTTACATTATCGTTCGCGTGAAAAAATTGTATTGGGATTTGACATGACATGACATCATGTCATATCATCAAAAAACGACATACACAGGTCTATGTAAATAAAGAAATTTTAACTTTGACAATATCTGGCCACCATTACAAGGCAGGTCAAAGACCTCTGTCATTAAAATTAGGTTCTTTGAACGTCTAATCACCAACAAATCCTAGAATTTCTGCATTCAAATTAAGTATTAAGTAAAAGTATTAAGTACATAAAATTAAAACATCAAACCAAAACTAATAAAGAACTAACTTTACAACCATTTATTTAAATAGTTTGGCTAATTTTGGGTTGGCGTGACACTAAACTACACACATCAAAAGTGTCTAGGGATCAAGCATTTTTATGCGGAATTCTTGAGATTGAGATGTGGCTTTGTAATAAATTTATGATTTTATAAATTTATATGGATCCTTTTTGGTGCATTTCATAATTTGAAACAGGAGCTGTCAATCAAATTCGAGTAAAAGATGAAAATCAGCTGTCAATATTTTCCCTATAAAAATATACAACGCATTGAAGACATTATTAGTGCTTATAACCTACGACTATACTACACTGATTAAAACCAACGTTATTATGGAGCGGCGACGTCATTTAAGCAGGGAAGAAATGCTCAGAGCCGTGGGAATGATAGAAGCTGGTTCCCGGCAACGTACTGTGGCTTTAGCTCTGAATACAAGTCAGAGTATTATCAGTCGACTTTGGCCACGTTACCGAAGCACTGGTACCGTGGCTGAGCGCCATGGAGGACGGTATCGCTGCACCACACGGAGACAAGACCGATACATTCAAATCACAACTCGAACAGCTCCAACAATAACCGCCATGATGTTAGCCGTGAGGCTTCATCACTCTTCAGGGAACTTAATTAGCGACCAAACAGTCAGAAACCGCTTGCATGAAGTGAACCTTCATTCCCGAAGACCGCTAAGGGTACCACCTATAGCAATGCACAATCGTAGGATTCGATATCAATGGGCTCTTGAACACAGAAATTGGGCAGAAGAACAATGGCGTTTCGTGTGCTTTTCTGATGAGTCTCGTTTTGGTATGAGACCGGATACAAGACGTATACGACACTGGAGAACCCCAGGACGCCAACAGCGATCCTGCCAGGAAGTCCATCCTTATGTGGTGGAACCATCATGGTATGGGCGGGTATTTGGATCGGCGGAAGAACTGAGTTGATTTGGATCAGAGGCAAGTTAATGGATGATAATGCACGACCGCACACCGCAAGAGTTGTAAGACACTCTCGCCGCAGCTAACATCAATGTCCTGCCCTGGCCTGCTCAGTCGCCAGACTTGAACCCGATTGAGCATGCATGGGATATGCTACAGAGAAGAGCTCTGCCGAATATGGAGGGTATCCAGTCGCAAGAAGACCTTTTTTTGTTGTTGCAACGAACATGGGCGGCCATTCCACAGCGTGATTTGGATGAACTCATTTTGAGTATGCCAAACCGATGTTCTTGTGTTGTAAGTGTTCGCGGTAGAAACACGGATTATTAATTGTTTAAGTTACCCAATAAAATTTTAAAGAAAACTGTTATTTCAGTCTTTTTTTCGAACTTTAATGTTAGTGGTTCAAATGTCAAAAATCCCTTTATTTGGAAAATGGCAAATTTCTTTATTAATGCAAAGGTGACTTGGTTTATCGTTACTGTAGACAAACGAAAACACTTTATTTGATGAATCCTTAAAGAAAATTTTAATTAATATCAATCAGGAGAAAAGTTATTGCAAAAATATATGTTGATCCCTAGACACTTTTGATGTGTGTATTTTAGGAGTAGTCATAAATTGGACTAATATTGGTTTTAATACCGAAGATAATTATTAATATATTTATTATTGACGACCGACTTGGTGTAATGGTTAAGAAGTTGGCTACTACACCAGAGGTCGCGGGTTCGATCCCCGCACAGTACAAACATTTGTGTGCATGAACATGTCTGTTTGTACTGGTCTGGGTGTCTCCTATGTATAATAAGTATGTATTTACAAAAGAAAATGTATTTAAGTATGTTTATCCGTTGTCTAGTATCCCATAACACAAGCTTTAATTAGCTTACTTTGGGGCTAGATGGCGCTGTGTGGAATAATGTCCAGGGATATTTATTTATTTATTATTTATTATTATATTATTATTATTAATATATAATATTGTCTTCCTTTTACGTCCGTAGTTTTTATGACAGGATATTGATGGAATATGGCCCATTTATTTTATTTTTCGGTCCCTACAATTTTAAAGTTCTGGGTTTATATTCAGTTTGAACAAAGAACATTTCAAACATGTAGCACACAAGCATATTTAAAGCGCCAAAGCGTTATCAGGTGGCGACAGCAAGAGATACAGATATTTCCTTCGTTACTGAAAATTAGGACTATGATGAATATACATATAAAAAAAGACGACAACAGCGTTTATAAAAAAATAATATCTGATGATCTTTGTTTTTATTTATTTCAGTATTATCGTTCTGGCAATTTGTCTATTTGAGGCGCAAATTTACGTGAAACGTGTAAAACCAACCAAGTAATCAGTTAGATTCAAAAAATAAAAAAGCTCAAGTTACGCACGATCGCTCAAAAGCGGTTCATGGATCGGTTCCGCGTTAGGCCTCCATAATCTCGCGTTTCGAGTAACGGAACGGCGCGTGCGCATCTCGCCGAAAAAAGCAATAAAAGGGCTTTGCACCGATCGGAAATAGATATACGAAATTTAAGACAACTATTAAGGTGTCTTGACGAGCAAGGTTTCACAAAACATGCGTTGGCGGCAAACAGCGGCCAGCCATGTTCAGGCAGTGTTGCTTGAGTTACCGCGTTGGTGACGTCTTTATGGGCTTTGCCAAAGGACTTCCGTTTTGTTGCTAATGTATTAATAGAATATTTTTGGTGTGAATGTCCCCTATGTATGCGCAATAAGGTACTTCATACCTATCATACAGTACAAAAGGATTTTAGGCCGCGCACCAAACATACTTCAAGAACCCATAAAACTTTTTTAGGAATCAAAATCACGATGTTTACTTCGCACTCATACTTCTGTGAGCATTAAAATTTAACTTTCCATATGTTATAAGATAACTCTCTACCAGAGCCTTAAAGCCCCTACACATACCACTATACAGCCTTCTTACAGGACACTTTGTGCTGTCAAGCCAAATCCAAATTTACGACATGTCTTTGGAGAGCGCGTTCAAATCCCGGCCAGGGTCGAGATTCCACACTGGTATCTCCTATTCCCATCTCTTTCTTCTTAACAATCTGGTCAGAGTGTGAGTGGGACAGTTGCCAGAATGTCCTGATCCGTTTTATGTCTTCATTTAAAAGGTAGCAATTTTACGAGCACATTTAAATTTTAAACATAAAGGGGGGATTACATTTTTATCGTTTTCGAATGGCTGCAGAGTTAGTTGACTTAAGATATGGTCATTACTTTGGGTCTGTTTAACAATTATATCTTAATCTTAGTTTGTTAACGTTGTTTATCACAAAGTCCATGAAAGAAATAAGGAAAAATGCTTATGTAACCAAAATACTCTATAAATGTGGGCGTGCTACATTGCGATTCCCATCATATGATATCCATTCTAGAACATTTTGTCTCTTCGCGTCTGGGTGTTAAAATAATGTAAATAGCTTCTTAATCTGTATGACGTGTTATATTTTCCACCGATAGAATAAGTTCTGCTTATTTTGGGGGTCAGATTGTCTAGTTAACGTTAAATAGCATGATACATGTTAACGTTAACATGTATCATGCTATTTATTTTGGCCATAGGTATTTTTTTTATTTTTAGCATTTAACAATGCACTATTTTCTACACATAGATAGAAACTAGTAAAATTCGACCTTAAGAGAGTTTCTATTTGTTTTATTATCTTTATTATAGATAAGTACAATACTCGCATGACTTTCACTTTGAAATCTACACAAGAAAAACTAAAACAAAGTTGCAACAAAATAAATCCTAAAACAAATATCAATACGACTTGGTCTAAAAATTGAGTTTAACTGAATTTTTTAGTTACCAAGCAACGATATAGATGCAATTTTTACATCACTTTTGCTTTTACTCAAAAGCCGCTGGTTCTTTTGATAGATACCCCACTTAAATGAACACTTCGAAAGTGTTTAAAGCTTCAAAGCCTCCTTAATTACATCATCACTGTCAATCAATGTCAAATCGAAGATGATTTATGACGAATTTGTAATTACAAATAATTACGTGATTAAATATGCAACGCTTATTTATTATTGATCCATCAATCTCTATTTATTTGTGATAATTTCACTGTTAAGGTGCTATTCATTTTATCTATGTGTTTATGTAGTAATTGTCTTTTAATGATAACGGCTTGCCACGTTTCACACTGGGTAATATACGATATACACTGGGCAAAGTGTGCTCCGTGCACCCTGAAGGCAAGTCAGCTTGCCTTTACGACCGTTTTGAAAATATTCTGGGTTATGCGTATTATGTATGGAAGACGCAGCGTAGGTAGGCCACCTACCCGGTTCGCCAATGACTTGATTCAAGTTGCAGGAAGACGCTGGATGCAAATATTATTTGGGTGAGGCCTATTTCCAGCAGATGACTTTCGAAGGCTGTTGATAATGAAGAATTATGTATGTTGATCTATTAATTGACTCTTTTGCACGCTCGACATTTTTAGAATTTGATTACCTTTGATTGAAAGTAAAATTCTATAAACAAAGATTTGCTAATGACGGAGCATTTTAAAAAATATGTTGCAGGTATAATATACTGTGTACAGTAGATGTATTTACTGTACTTCTCAATAGTAATTAATTGTTTTATATAAGTATAGAATAGACAGTTGAGAAATGAATAGGTACCTTTTCATTTTAGAATTAGAAAATGATATCCGTTATGCGCTCATTTATTCAGCGAGCAATTATGCCTTGATTAGTCTTTTCCTGTGTTATAATAATTTGAGCTTGTAAAAACTACACAGGTTAATCTCTCAAAATAATTATATTGCATATTTTAATTTTTTTTGGTCTCTAACTATCTAATACTGGTCGGTCAGCATTTCTCCGACAACACCTTGTTAGCATTTGCATACAAACTAGTTCCATGTGAAACAGCACACGTCTGCGATAGTAACACTTTGTTACTCGACACAAGAGATAGTACTAAACATTTATTGGACGAGATTCTATAGATATAGACCGATTTACTGTACAGATGTCTTGAAGTATGCGCACAAATTGCTGGGACGCAAGTTTTCAATTGTATGTGATGGTAATAACTAATCAGGAAATCGATTCTATTATTAGGTTGACGATTCCTCAAAGTTTCCAAAAGTCACCCGAGAAATGTAAATAGACAGATAATAGATGGATTTATTTTACCTTTAAAAAATTAACTTATAGCTGAAAAGTACATTTGAAACAATGCACAATACTTTCTTTACTCTTATAGAGATCTCATTCTGGTGATTGGCTATTGAGAGTATTCATCACCACTAATTATTTGTTCGTAGCCACAGACATCTGGTGCTAAACGAAAAAATCTTTATGGATTTTTAGAACATAAACTATATCAGTATAAATTACAACTTTTTGTGTTTTCCCAGTTTTCAGTTAAACATTTTTAGATGAAACTTTGTTTTGTATAACTTTTAAACAAAAATAGCCTTTAAGCAAAAGAGATCAAATCCGATAACTATTATTCACTTCAGAATCAGTTATCTGCCTACTCAACAATTATAGTAACGGTTTCACATTAGCATAAAATAAAATAAGTATCTATTACAATCATAACTGTTCTGATAATGGGTGGTAAGAGTCTCAAATGCGTTTTTAATTCGCCTCTCACAATCGCTACAGTAGTAAATTTCAATCCAATTTTATCATTATTAAATTACAGAGACGGATCTCCCTGCCCACCCGAATTCGATAAGACTAAGTTAGACTATCGATAATAGAGCCCACTCTCTTTTTAATTGATGCTTCAATTTTTTGTCGATATAAGACGAAAAAAACAAACGCAGTAAAAAGAGAAAGAGAAAGAGCAAATTTAGATCAGAGGATTAGAAAACGAACACGTCTACTACATATTTTTAATATCTGTCTTTATTATTTTAATTGACTCACTCTTCCTTAATTCCTTTTTCAGTTAGTGACTTTATGATCATTTATTTGCTGATGTTTGCTTTTGAATCAAAACAAGATAGTATAATCGCAGGTTATTGGGTGTGTCTTTCTTTTAATAACAATCCGAGTTAAGTACAAAGAAAGTAAGTCTTTGGAATATCAGGCATGACTGGCCAAATATCACCGGAAGTGGCGAAATTTTGTGTTATTAGCTTAGTACGCATTTCACTTCGATCCACCTGCGTAAGTGAAAAAGCAACTTTGATACCCGCTGGCCTATAGGTACACATGAAAATTCTTCGACAACATGAAAATCGCGATTTAGAAAGCGATTTTTACTATTTGACGTTGAATACTGCATCGTCATTAGCTGACAATCTATCAAAATGCGAGCGACTACATATAGAGTGCGACTCAGTATCTTGCGATTAAGAAAATATGGGGACCGTCGCTTGCTACATCAGTGAATTATTGTGTTTTTCTCTTGGTCTATCGGGGACATCTTGTAAGCTGAAGCAATGAAATGCTGGGCAATTATTAGCTTTAAGCTACTTGAATGGCTCTCAGATACACCGCCAGCTTTATTACTGCCACTTGATGATACAATTATAGTAAATAAGATAGCGAGAGAGCATTTATCGACTTCTTGTTAAAAACTAAAGTGAGTAAATAGGAAATGCTCCTGAACGTCAACGGAAGTCTTAAAATGTGTGTACTATTAAAGTTAATCATCTGAGGTGTTTGTCATCTGCGTCAACTGTTTTTTCATCTTTTCTGGTCCTAAATCAGTAAGATTGAAGCATACAAAACAAACACGGAAACTGTTGTTCTGCTGCATAAGCTATTGTGACACTTTCTATCTACTATGATTAAATACACACATCAAAAGTGTCTAGGGATTAAGCATTTTTATGCGGATTTCTTGAGATTGAGATGTGGCTTTGTAATAAATTTATGATTTTATAAATTTATATGGATCCTTTTTGGTGCATTTCATAATTTGAAACAGGAACTGTCTATCAAATTCGAGTAAAAGATGAAAATCAGCTGTCAATATTTTCCCTATAAAAACATACAACGCATTGAAGACATTATTAGTGCTACTGTTTCCCTACTACTGATTAAAACCAACGTTATTATGGAGCGGCGACGTCATTTAAGCAGGGAAGAAATGCTCAGAGCCGTGGGGATGATAGAAGCTGGTTCCCGGCAACGTACTGTGGCTTTAGCTCTGAATACAAGTCAGACTGTTATCAGTCGACTTTGGACACGTTACCGAAGCACTGGTACCGTGGCTGAGCGCCATGGAGGACGGTATCGCTGCACCACACGGAGACAAGACCGATACATTCAAATCACAACTCAAAGAGCTCCAACAATAACCGCCATGATGTTAGCCGTGAGGCTTCATCACTCTTCAGGGAACTTAATTAGCGACCAAACAGTCAGAAACCGCTTGCATGAAGTGAACCTTCATTCCCGAAGACCGCTAAGGGTACCACCTATAGCAATGCACAATCGTAGGATTCGATATCAACGGGCTCTTGAACACAGAAATTGGGCAGAAGAACAATGGCGTTTCGTGTGCTTTTCTGATGAGTCTCGTTTTGGTATGAGACCGGATACAAGACGTATACGACACTGGAGAACCCCTGGACGCCAACAGCGATTAAAATCCTGCCAGGAAGTCCATCCTTATAGTGGTGGAACCATCATGGTATGGGCGGGTATTTGGATCGGCGGAAGAACTGAGTTGATTTGGATCAGAGGCAACCTCAACGCTCAAATTTATGCTGAGACGATTGTATCAGACGTCATCGTTCCTCTACAAGTGCAAATCGGTCCCTTATTTCAGTTAATGCATGATAATGCACGACCGCACACCGCAAGAGTTGTAAGACAGACTCTCACCGCAGCTAACATCAATGTCCTGCCCTGGCCTGCTCAGTCGCCAGACTTGAACCCGATTGAGCATGCATGGGATATGCTACAGAGAAGAGCTCTGCCGAATATGGAGGGTATCCAGTCGCAAGAAGACCTTTTTTTGTTGTTGCAACGAACATGGGCGGCCATTCCACAGCGTGATTTGGATGAACTCATTTTGAGTATGCCAAACCGATGTTCTTGTGTTGTTAGGGTTCGCGGTAGAAACACGGATTATTAATTGTTTAAGTTACCCAATAAAATTTTAAAGAAAACTGTTATTTCAGTCTTTTTTTCGAACTTTAATGTTAGTGGTTCAAATGTCAAAAATCCCTTTATTAGGAAAATGGCAAATTTCTTTATTAATGCACAGGTGACTTGGTTTATTGTTACTGTAGACAAACGAAAACACTTTATTAGATGAATCCTGAAAGAAAATTTTAATTAATATCAATCAGGAGAAAAGTTATTGCAAAAATATATGTTGATCCCTAGACACTTTTGATGTGTGTATTTAGCAAAAGAAATCTCGTTAGTTACCTGTTACGTTAGCCGCCGCGATGGATGCGATAAGAAAGGTGCGATGTTCGTGAGAGAAAGCCGTCTGGCGGCCGATTGTTATCTGTGGAAATATTAACCGCTTGTTTAGCTGCTGTTCGTGGTTCTGGACAAATTTAGGCAGGGAATAATGAAAACCATGAGTACAAGCCAATGACAGTCGCTAGCCTCTGTTGCCAAGTTTGTGTATGGGATGTCGGTACAACGCCTCTAGTGAGTGTATGTAACTAAAATGGCACACAATTACTGTAATACTATCGTAGTTTACGAGTACCTATGGTAGAGGAACACCACCTTTGAAAACTGACCTTAAATAGTGGCAAAGTTACTAAAAAACTACTTTACGTTTTATATTTCTTTGTTTAAAGTTTAAGCTATCGAATTTTCTGGCGTAAAACATGATTCATGTTAAATTAAAAAACAAATTTACAAAAACATCTTAATGATAGTGGTGGCGTTCAAAGAACTGAAAATAAGAGTTTACACGAGAAAAGCTAAAAAAGCACTTGCAATCAGTGTAATTTCTAAATAAAAAGCTAAGTCAGTTTTAAGTAATGATTCTGAACATGCAGTTCGACTGGTTGGTAAAGGCCACCTTTATGAAAATTAAGTCGCCAAATGCGGGTTGATCATAGCAAGCAAGCTAATATAGAAAATCAAAATTCAAACATTGCCAAACTGGGATATGAACCCCGGGCCGAGCTCTATTAACAGCTCAAAAGGGTTGGAATCATAAATACCAGATAAACACAAAAATCATCAACGCGAAAAAACACAACAGACCACCCCGACTGAAAAAAATATAACATCATACAACTATTTGAAATGCTCCGATTCCGTATATCTATTATGTATGCAGCAGAGATTTTATCACTCTCCTAATCGTGTTAATTGCCGGTCATCCATCATGCTGAGCTGATTTCACTTCAAGAATCAGAATAAACGGTGCGGGAACTGGCAGCATATTCTTGTGATTAATACGAAACAATTACAGCCTTGCGATAATTGAGTTTACATGACGTTGGGTTATGACGAGTGGCGGCCGATATAGACCTCTAGGCTTTGGAGGCTAAGGAACAAGGGCTGAGACGTGTTTCCCTACTCTGAGTATTTTCCAAATTTTCTAAAATTCCTTATTGTACAAATAAGACAAGAATTATTACAAATGTTTTATTAGGCTTTTTCGCTAGTACATACATATCGTTTCGATAGAGAAACGAGAAGAAAATATAAAAGCCGACACGGTGGTACAACATTGGACGAAACGCAATTAATCAATGAAATCAACAGAAACAAAAATAATACTAAACATCCTAGTAGTTATAATATGATTAAGGCGAAAGTTTGTGAGGATGATTTGTATGTTTGTTACTCTTTCACCCAAAAACTACCGAACGGACTTGGATGAAACTTTACAGTAATTGAAATTGAAAAAAACTTTATTGCCACATCATGAATAGTTGAAACCATCACAATAAAGATTAAAACTAAAATATAAACTATCACAACTAATCATTAAGTACTGAGTTATCACATTTACAAATATGTTGGCAATGGGTACCAGTCTCAGCATTTTGCTGAGCATAGCCCAGCGCTGGTTTCCAGACTGGTCCCTGCGGTAATACAGCGTATATCAGAATAACGCATGGGCTGCAATTTATATAGATTTTATGTGATTTGGCCGTAATATATAACGAAACGCAGGCGAAGCCGCGGGCGAAATGCTAGTTAGTATATAAAGTTGGATGTGGATTTTCGCCTCCGCGGGCTCGGGGATGATGAATACTACCCACTAGTGGCAGCATCGGGGGTTGACTTCCGCCACTACTGGTCGCGTTTAGTGGCGGCCAAAAGTGGCCCAGTGTGTGGCAGCACTAAGTTACGTTGCGTCCTACGCTCGCGCAAAGACGCACATACCACGTGTGCCCCCGGGCGAGGATCGCTATCAACACTGTAATAGCTGCCTCTTCGTGCACCACATTACCGACAGATACAAATCTAAGCAGTGTAAATAAATTTAAGACCAACCTTACAGTTCGGGAAAATTTTGAAAACAATACTACAACTTTTGAGAGAAAGTCATTAATGGTTAAGCTGTTAAGCCTGGATGAAGCAAACCACAAAATTTCGACAATATTATGTAATAGCCGAAAGTCTGGGGTTGGTATTGCATACTTATGGTACGTCTTTGACCTATTTTTTTCTATTTTGTAATAACAACACCGTACAAAAGTAGGTATATTTGACTGCAATGGTTAATCCAAAGAATATGTAGGACAGCTTTAATGGAAAAAAGTTTGATTGGCATGGCATCGAAACTGTTTAATAAACTTCCAGAATCAATTCAAAATCTAAAAAATCATAAATTTAAAATTAACCTTGCTGGTCTTCTAGAAACGAAATGTTATTATAAAGATGATCATTTTCTAAACGATGTCCTAGGTTGGTAATTATTAATTAATTGTTAAAAAAATAGTGTTTTTTTTTGTTAAATCAGGTCTTTTTGTAAGAAAATTAAGTACATAATTATGATATCGAGCTTTAGAGTTATTTGTCTAAAGGAATATTCGTATACCTTTAAGGTGAATCGGAGCGGAATGTTAAATTTGTAACGATTCGATTTGTAACGAATAAGGTATCATTTAATTTCATTTCATTTCAATACTCAGGTACTTAGTTTGTTTAAAATAATGCAATTGAAGCTTACTATTGGACTTTGAATAATGTTGTAAAATCTATCGATCTGTAATTTCATAACAATACTTGTCCTCC
Source organism: Udea olivalis (assembly GCA_947369235.1). Lineage (NCBI taxonomy): Eukaryota > Metazoa > Arthropoda > Insecta > Lepidoptera > Crambidae > Udea > Udea olivalis. The sequence continues at coordinate 1,229,833 of OX376358.1, read as the reverse complement.
AAAAAACAACGATAATTGCATTATTAGCCAGCGCGCTTCCGGCCCGCCACTGAGTCCACCATTCTCGCATTAACGGCCATGACTGGTCCAAGTGGGTCTATTATGTAATTGGGGTACCCTGATGAGGGGGTCCGTAGCGATCGGAATGCCGATCGTTATTGTTCATATGATACACACACTTTTGGACTATCATAACCTAATCGGCGCATAGCTTAGTTTTACTTAGTTACGCTGAGAGCTGAGAGCATAAAATCAACTGTTGTATCTAATTCACTGTCTATCGTACTATCTACCTGAACCAAGTTTATTACTGCACTCTTCGCTTCGACAATGTGAGCATCAGGCAAGATATTTTAAGCCCACGGCCAAAATATTTTTGCTGGAATTGGGAACCAAATGTACCTATAGGTAAATGAAATGTGTTAATGCAAGTGTGTACTATATCAAAAGATAGATATAGTGCAAAAAACAACATATCACATGGTCTGCAACAACTTTCTACGGCGAGCGCGGCTGGTGACACATCTCACTGATTAATTAGGGCTGTCACAGGTCCGATGCACCGGATGCCTTTTTGAGATAAGGATCACCGATATAATTAGCTCGGAACGTATCCTAGGTTGTACTGTTTCTACAAAACGACTGCAGATGATTGCAAAGGTAGGTAATCCGAAAAAATTAACTTTTGAATATTGGGTAGCTGTATTTGTAGAATAGTGCCTTTATCACCTTGGTCCCGGATTTGTCTCCTATTCTACCCTTCTTTTTAGCTTTCGAAGTAGCTATTAAAATATAAAAGTGAAAGACACAATTAAAACTACGAAACGTATAGACAGCAGCACACTTGGATACCAGATTCAGGTTAATTATTTGCTTGTTTTTATTAGATACCACATACAATCAATTATTATTTCAAATAGTATTCATTAATTAATTGTCTATCACCCATTACATGACCCATTTATACTTATTTTTACTGACTTCAAAAAAAGGAGGAGGTTCTCAATTCGGCTGTATGTTTTTTTTAATGTTTGTTACCTCATTATAATTTGGTCTAGTTCTGACAGTGGCATCCATGAGAAAACCATATAAGTTTTAAATAATGTCCAGGGATATTTATTTATCCAGATAAACTATCTGCGCGACAAATGAACGAATAACTCAATATCACGCCAACCGATTTTGATAATTATTTTTCTATTTGAAAGAATATACTTCGGGGGACTATTATGGGATCCATGACAAAATAACGGAACTCTACAATTATTAGGAGCAAATGAACGATACTTCTCCGGTGGTTAAAATACACAAGAACCGATTCACTGAAAATCAAGAAATAAAAAAATTTTTTAACAAAATAAACAAGCTTGAAAAAAAACTATTCCGAAACAAAACACTAAAAAGTATAAAAATATTGCGTATCCTTCTAAAACTTATACGATAATATAATGTAGGTACAATTACTGTTGTTTTTGGAGTCTGTGTCAGCCAATGTAGGTTTGTAACTACCGACATACATACTTAAACGTGAGATGTAAAAAAATAAGTATGTTGCTAAGTATATTATAGTGTTTCCTTGGCTGACACCGACTCCAACAAAAACAATAATTGTACCTACATTATATCATCATATAAGTTTAATAGTAATACGCAATATTTTTTTTATTTTTTAGTGTTTTGTTGTTTTTTTTAAGTTGTTTTTTTTTGTTAAAGTTTTTGTTTATAATATTTCTAATGCGTACCAAGGTATTATATTAGCAGTTAGTGGATATCATAACCTATCTACCTAGTTAAAATCTTAAGCAAGCTTTCTCCAAGTATACTATGATAAATAAGGAAGAGTTTCTCAAGTGTTAAGATGATATATCACCGTCGTTAACTAGCTGGCTTACCGCTTGCGACATCGATAAGTTAATAGCAACTATTACTGCTATTAAGGCTTTGCTTATAGCTTAGTGAAAAGCATAGCCTACAAAGTAAACATAATAAGTATTTTACCAAATTGAATACGTGCCAACACTGTTGCACTAATTCTCCTAAACATGGAACCTGCTTGGGAAGCTTGATCTTACTGTCTGAAAGCAAGTAGGTAATAAATAAGCCTATCGCTGCGGAATAAAAACTATTTTATCGCTACAATTTATTTATCATCATGCTCACTAAATTAATGAGGTTGAGTGATCGGAAACTATGCTATCCGAAACAAGGAATAAAATCCATGAATTTTGGATGTCAGACCGAGCGAGCGCTCTCACTACTCGGCTTCAATGGACACTGTTTTAGATATCTAAGAAATACTGATTTGGGGTTTGAGTAACTTTGTATGGACCCGTGGCGTAATTTTTTTAGTAGCGGCCAGCAATAATTTAACCACTGTTTTATAGAACCCTAAGAAAGAATCATATCTGAGTGGTCAGAATTGTTCTAAGTGATATCGGAGCCGAGATATGATTTCATAAAGTATTATTTTTTGGGTTCGTTTCACTAAAATAAAAGTCCTGAAATGTTACTTCAAGGAGCTAATCCCACCTAACAGCTGTTAAAAATGATACAGAAATAGTAGAGGAAGGTTTTATTTTCAAGATATACCTGTTGAGTATATGTTTCTAATAAAAGTACATGCAGCAATACTTCAAGTTAGATATCCATAGTTGTAATGTTGTCTATATAGCAGGAAATGTTAAGTATTTCGCATTAGGAAGTGGAACACAAGCTATCACGAAAAACGACCTTAACGTATATACATGACATCAAAAAGACATTTTCTATTAGTCAATATGTAAATACGAGGTATTGGTTCCTAACCGTCGACAATAGAGACATTACATGGGAAAAACACCTGAAAGTATTGTTACCCACAATACATGAACAATAATGGCCTAATATTGCACCTGGCCATTGAAAACTAGCCTTCTTAAATCCTAATTGCGTCGTATGTTTATAAGAATTATAAATAATGCCGCTTTTTTACCTTTTCCTTGGTATGGATCAAGTTGAATTGAGTATCTAATTAGTTAATCCCTTCTATTCTATAAATGAATATTTTAATCGAAGCAACCTAAATTGTTATATGTGACATTTAAATTTTATGACATTATAATTATTAATATTAGTAATTTTAATCTTATATTGTTATTTATTTTTACTTTATATTTAAATTGTATGGGTAAATAAAGTGTTTTAATAGTTATTCTAATGTTTGCTATCATGTATAGTTACCTAATGCATTTAATCTGTTAATTTATATTGTATTGGTAATTTCAGTGTTATTATGATTGTGATTTAACAATTTTTGTTAGGAATAGTAATTTTAATGTCTTTTGTAATGTATTGGCATGCCATAAATTAATATAATTTATTAATGTATGTAATGTATGCAGCGTACATTTGTACGCTGTTAATTTAGCAAATTTTAGTGAGACTATGTGTACCTGATCAATAATAATGACACATGTATTTATTTAACCTAAAATTTATGCAAATAAATTGTTTGAGTTTGAGTTTGAGTTTTAAAAATGCAATACCAAATATGTCATCTCCGATATTCTTTAGCTATACGTGCTCCATATAAAGTTTGTTCCCCTCAATATGTTCTTTCATAAAAGTAAGGTTTTAAAAATGACGCCAACGTTACCCATACCCTTTTAAACTAATAGTGCTAAAAATACAATAACAATTTATAGTAACGGCAAAAAATTATAAACTGTTCTTAGCATTATATGCCAGCCAACACTGAAGTCAGCAAGGAGCCAGCTAACAAACAAACGAACTACGACGAACAGCATTTTGTTTTTATTTACATACCTTTTTCTTTTGCTTGAATTATATTGTGACACCCCGAACCTTCTGATAAAATTTAAAACAATCTCTTTTCCTTTCCTGCGATACCTACATAGCTCGAGTCTACTGAAGATGCAACAAATATGACGTTTAGGTATTTCTTTATTAAGGGGTTTTGAAATTGATTCTTTCTGAGTTTCTCGCCGGGTCTACTCAGCAAGAAACAACTCCGACGCGGTGGTAGAGTCGCATTATGTCTGTATACTGTGTATTTATATATCTATATTATTATAGTAATTATGTCTAATATTTAAATTTGACAATTTTAAAGTAATTTCTGTGAAAGTCTATTTGAATAAAGTTATTTGAGTTCGAGTTTGAGTTGAAGTTAAACTATACCCACTTTTCTTGGTTAAGCGGCACTGAAAATAGTGATAAAAGATTTTTAAAAGTAATTTACTCTTCTTCTTTTTATTCCTAACCTGCCACTTTCGGCGTACCTACTCTTATTTTGAGAATACTCTACGGACAGTAAGTGACAGTGTTAAGCTTGAGTTGTCGATGAATGTAACCACGCATCAACAAAATAAATACCTCAAAACCGATCAAAATACACAACCGCTCCCAGTCAAGCCTTGTCTTTAAGCGTATAATGATTGCACGTTGCCCCATTGGCTGGCTATAAGTAATTGTAGACGAGGAACACAAGAGTCAGCTCGAAATTAATACATTCCGAGTCCCGACTGAGGCAAGTACCGACGTACCTTCGGAAATATTTCTGGAACGTCCTTAATAACGGCTGTTGGTACAATCTAAATACTGAGCGCGATTCTAAAGGTAAAAGAGGTGTATTTTTTGAAGAGCGCCACGTTTTTACAGATATATTTAGGGTTTGTTTTATTATCTACTTGTAAAACAGGATAAATATTCACGGTCTACTTTATCTTACCAGGTTTCCTTCTGGCTAAATTTTTGGTTTCGGTGGATGAAAACATCAGGCTTGCCAGCCTTGAGTAACAATCAATTATCCCCAAAAAACCCTTCGATTTTATCTTGACATTTCCATGAAGTAGGTAATTATTTTTGCCTATCAAGATGTAATGCAAAGCTACCACTGAGCCGACTGAGTATGCTTGGATCCACGAATTATTGTCTTATCAAGGTAGCACGTTAAGGAACATAACCAGCCTCAGAACGCTACATTTGGTCACTTGAACCACCAACCTTTGAAGCCACACTGGCGTCGGGCCAGAAACCAGCATACGCACCCTGAGGCTACTCCCGCGCACCTATCACCCCGTAACACAACCTATCGCTACCAACAATATACAACGACGCTTGGTCAACCACACAACCGTAAATCAGTAATGGAAAGCTGGAAATGTATGTCGCAAGAATCTTAAGTAGTTCAATATGTTGGTAGATGGTGAAACTCTTCTGGTTGGTAAGACAATGGACAGCTTTAGAACTGGTTTGCGAAGACGAAGATGCGATGTAACTAAAACAGTATTACTTAATTACCATTTGTTGAAGCACTGATTTTATCTTTCAATTAAATTATGTCTGGAGTCTTGCCCGTTTCTTAAGACTTGAGTGAAATGAATTTTGTTGGGTAACGTTTTGAACATAACCTTACTTATAACATGTATATCAAGCTTCTTTAGTTTAAGTCTAGTTTGTTTTACGGGAAGGCTCTCTGTCAAGCTTAGCACAAAAAGCCCGTCAATGTGATAAAAATTACCGAAATGCATAAACAGTAATATCTGTAGTTGTCAGCTTAAAGGTAAGGTATCTCAATTCAAAGTTATTTAACGCACTAGATTTGACATTTACCTAAATCAGGTGATGTGATTGGCTTGCATTGATAAATTAGACATTCAACTCCTCACGTATTAATATGCTGCCCGGATGGTTGGATGGCTTAATACCAAGAACCGATATACGGCCAAGATCATTGGTACTCCCATAGCCACATAGTAGTCACAGATTACAGAAGAAGACTATTCTTGAGCTAACAAGGTCGGCAATGTGCTGGTGATTAATCTAGTGTTCAGGGTGAATCTCACAAACATCATGTGTTTCAGGGCAGCGGTGGACCTTATATGCGCCAGAAAACACACCAATTGTCATGTTCTTCATAAGGATGAAGTAGATATAAATGTTTAAAGTATTTATCAATGAAATCGTTATACCAGACAGGGAATTCAGCCAGGGGCGTCTTCCAACAGACTCAGACCCGAGCCAAATTAAAAAGTTAGTTTCCTGAATTGACCTAACCAGGAATCGAACCAGGGCCACGGGGACATGATCAGTTTTACACCAGTGACTGTTTTACTATGTGTAGATAAAAAATATATTAATATATATTCGTCGATATTCGTCCCACTCCCATGAGCTTCTTCAGAGGTTTGCAATCTCATCCATTCAAACTGCGGTTGCGCAGGTCGTCGACCGCATCCGTCAGCAGATGTCACTGCGTCTCTGGACCTGTTGCGTTGCATTTTTGGCGGCGCGTCGCATCGGCTCGATAAGTACTTATTTTAGCCATTTGGATGGTTTATTAACTTTAGAATATGCGATGATAAAATGTGTGGGTAACGAAAAGTCAATTCATGACCTCTTATTGGGGACGTAAACATATATCTATACGAGTATATAAAATTTGTGCAAAATATATGTGCATCAGTTCATCATTTGGGCAATTTTCAAAATAATTTATTGTGATATTATAACAGCGTCAGGCGTGGCCAAGTGGTTAAGCACCCCAACTCAGAACCCGTCTGATCCTGATTTCAAATCTGGCCAGAATAATCGTTGTTTTCATTGTTAAAACTTGCGACTAATTAATTAATTGCGATGGAAAACGTCGATAACAACCCAAACCAAGCCAGATAACAGCGCGAGGCTTATCACCTACAAGTTGGATCTAATACGATCGGTGAAAAGTGGGCTTCTGAGTGTTTCATCCACCATGATGGCATCCTTAGACTAATATATATGGCATCAGTCAAGTTGCTTCTGAATACCCCGTTTAGGATAGAATCGTGATGGTATGTATGTGTTTATAGATTATTAAAGTTACTAACGGAGGGGTAATCTTTTCGTATTAGAGTTTTAAATAAGCTAATCGCATTTGAGAACGTCAAACAATGGACCCCCTGAAAAGACCCCCAAAAATGTATAGATTTACGCTTTTTAAATGTGATTATTCGATAAATTCTTCCCAAGAAGATTTCGTTTCCAACGTTTTCCTAGGTCTAGTCTAGTCCTTAAAATGTAGAGTCGACTAAAGCGTCGTTAGTACACGATGATGAACTGCCCGCTCGCTGACTCCCACTTAGTCAATTAGCTCAGTTAGCTCATTAACCGCGACTGGTGTTCAAACACGACTGGGCTATTACAGATATCGATCACAGCCTCCCAGTCATCGAAACACGATCACTGGAGATAGTCCAGCTAATGGTTAGTTAAGCGGTGTTGTCGATACTGCCTGTTTTAGCAATGTAGGTGCTTCATTCAAGTTAGTGCAGTTTTCTGCCACCCTGTATAATGACAAGAATAAATAAGAGAGCGTAGGCAAGTACAATGAGCGTAGTACCGTAACCGTAGTGTAGGATTAAATAGGCACACAAATAAGGTGATTTAACGGGAAACGTGTTTAAGACCTTATACGAAACAACACTTGAGTACAGGCCCAGCAGAAATATTGTTTCTAAAAAACCCCGAACTTACGTCTCCAAGAACGCCCTTGGTACATTTGGCATGACAGGATAAGGATCTCTTGTCCTATGTTAATTATATCTAAACCAGCCAGCCTCACATACCTGACGAACATCTATTTGCAGTTATGTTACCCTGCCCACTGTCACTTCAACTATTTACTGCCCTTCCCACTGTCATTTCAACTTAATAATTCCCTGGGCTACGTCGTAAACATAGTTCTTCCAGTTACCTTAAAAAAATAGCAAATGAGTTACGTAATTAGTCCCTACGTGGAATCATTGATTACTTGATCAGGGAACTAAGTACCGGACTTATCAGGTGGTAGGTTGCCTAAATAGGAAAGAGATTTAGCATTATCTATGTTTACCTCTCGTAATCTTGTCTACTTGTCCCTAATTATTTACTTAGTCTGTAAACATTACTTGTATCTTATGGTAAGTGCTTAGTTTGATGCCTTAAGGTTGCCTTAATTTAGCAAACCAGTTCCCTTATCAAGACAGCATAGCAATTTTGCTTTCAATTACCGCTAGAAAATCCAATTCCAACAATTTGCTAATTTACTGAATACTAATTAACCAGAAGCAGAAATCTAGTTTATAAACGGGAACTCGGAAAGTTAATTTCGCAAGTTTATGAGAAACTTTTTTACTTAGAATCTTATCGCAGACTGATCTTGATAAGAAGGTTGCTAGTTGGGTCTGGGAATACATGTTTCGTAGTTTGTTTCTTTATTTATTGAAGTTTTAATCATTTTTATTTCCAGTTCAGATGAATACAAAATTCTTATAAGTTTAACAGATACTGGAAGATCTTGAAAGATCTTTAGGAGTATATCGCTTGTTATTGAAATTTGAGCATGAATAAACAAGTTTTTAAGCAACAGTATAAAAGAAAAGTTCAAAAAGTTCTTAAATTGAATTGGTAAGCTAAAATAATGAAAAAAGCTTAAAATAATAACATGACATACCATCACGACTTCATCTCAGAGGGGGTAGTCAGAGGCAAGTGACTGTTGCCGGCATGGTGAACGGAACACTTAGAAGCCCACTGTTCACCAATGGTATTAGAACACAACGTGGTAAGTGGTGAGCGTTCCGCCGCTACTGGGTTGATTTATAATTTAATAGCATTTTTGCTTCTAAAAGTAATTGTTTATTACTCAACTCAATTCAAAGTTTTAACAGCATATATACAGAAGGCATCGCTGTCACTTTTCGAATTTTTATAATGCTGCTGAAAAGCAGTTCAAAGTATTCCTCTGCCTCATCGACCTTCTTCTAGACGTTCGCGTTCATTTTTAAAAGGCGGCCATTGTTCATATTTTAATGTTATCCTTCTTAAAGTTTACTGGCAACACTGTCTGAGTTGTCTTTCTACACCCAGTAAAACAAGTTGGCGAGGTTTAAACGCATTAGCAGATGGCGAGATAAAGTGTTTTTGTCAAGTTATTTACGAGTGGGCGGCGACTCGTATGGCCTTCTAATGAATACTGCCGAGAACACTGGCTATAGGTGATTTGAATATGTTTGACGTGATTGACGAACTTTTGACCGGCTGAAGTTGGTCAGAAGAAAGATAAATTCCTTATCGTGGATCGGTATCGCGGATTAGTTGACTAACTTTTTTTGTGTTCAGACAGTAACATATTGAGGTTTTGATACTATACTTTCTCACGAGCAGGGTTTGTATAGACTTATAGAGCAACACATCGAAACTGAAATAATTACTCGTATCAAGACGTTCCCACAAATTTATTCTCAATCCGCCCTTAAAGTTAAGCTCCCTTACACATTCTAAACATGTACTTGTACTTTTTTGCCCAATTAAACAATAAAAATAATATTTCATTATATTAACAATTTGTAACAATTTAGGCAGCCTTATCGATTGAGAGCGATTTTTTCCAGAACATAATATTCATTCTTTGAGAGAATTGAAACTTTCAGTGCTTTGGGTAGGAAACCTTCGCAAGGACAATTCACTCTATTATAAGATTAATGTTAAACAAAATAAAACAAGCAAGTTAAAGCCGTATTTTAATTAGACGGAGTAAACTGACAGCTGATACTGTCACTTTGTGCCAAAACCCGGAGCCTGACATCGGCAGTTCGGTGTCTACTTGTAGCTACTTCAGGCTACCGAAAGTGCTCTATTATTAATAGGCATTTCCAGTGTTGATAATAAATTAATGACGGATGCTTAATTTAATTTAGTGTTAATTTATTTGCGCAAGTTATGCTTTTGTTGTGGTTTGGTTTGGTTATGCCATTACACCTAATACCTTTATCTTTTATTGTACTCTGGAGACCTTTGACTTTAATTGGAATAAGTTACCTTAAGATATTTATATTCTCATTTAAGTGACCTAGTAAATGTCTTTTTGAGAATATTTTTTTTTAAACATATTATGGTATTGTTTTTTTACTCACTTTGCCTCGGCAGTTTTTTGTTTTACCAAAACCTGACAACCCATTAAACGCCAGATTACTCCGTCTCATTAACAATACGACTTAAAGTAGAGTTACGAGGACTAAATTAGTTACTATAGTTGAGCATTATTGCCAATTTTACAAAACCTTCATACCAAATCCCGCTTTTCTGGTAAAGTATTGTACCTTTTTCGGACAGCTCAACTTTTTTGTCTGGACATTGTGTTGTCGATAACATTCTTACGGCTTCAATCATGGCGGCGAACACGATCGGTTTCGAGATTAAGAATCCTTAAAAGAGACAAATGCACTTGAGCACACTTGACCATAAAAGGGTTAAAATAAAAAGTAGATAGGGTCCTAACCCTAGCTTTTCTGATAATATGATGCCGATTAGAATGCAATCGGATAGTGAACTGTCAAGTCCTATGGCCTCTACAAGACCCGATGCTACAAAAAAGGCGCAACAAACAAATTTTCTTGTAGGACTGTCATTCTGCCTGTAAGGAGATTATCTATTTATGTGGTATACCTACTTAAATGGAAAATACATGACAAGCGATGAGTTTAAGCGCTTTTGACTGCGGTTACACTACGTGTTTATCATACTATTAGAATACGCTTGCTCGCTGCTTGTATGCAGAATAACCAAACTCCGTCGACGGAGTGGCAAATACATTACACGAGAAGTACAGTCTAAGTCATCTAGACACTAACTTGCCAGCATAAGTTGAGCCCTCATTGCTGTGAACTCTTATATTAAAAGTAAAATAATCAAAAGTAAAAAGTAACTCATCAGCCCAACATACAAAAGGAAGCTTATTATACAACAATACAAAGAGATACAAAAAAACAATACAATTAACCGCCATGTATAAAAATAATTCTCAATGCAGGGCCAACCAGTGGCCTGATTCTTGAACAGATTTCATTGGACAAGCATTGCAGTAATGTCAAACAAGAAATTTATGAACCTTATTCTACAGCGTTAAGGTTAAAAAATGTTTCTGGTGACAGTAATGGAATGCCAATCCGGCGAAATTTGGTTTGGGAGTCAGGGGCCAGGTCCCTGTATCAGCATCTGCCACTGCAGCTCTAAAGCTGCACCAGCGCTGGTATTCCGACAGGTCCTTGATTGGTGTCGTCCGATTTCGTGTGCATATTATGAAGGTTAACAGCTATTAAAAACAATTATTACAAAAAAGTGAGAAAAATAAATCAAAGAACTAGACGGGGTAAAAACAAATAAGAGACAAAACCTAAGAAAATTAGGGCAGCTATTATACCACCTCAACATGCGCAATACATACGAATTTTCCAATTCGGACCGCGTCTACTCGAAGTGCCACACCACAGATAACGAAAAAATTAAAAGTTCAGCTGTCGTTGATTGTACAAGACAAACTCAAACATTTGTAAAGGGTTTGTTTCTATCAATACCAAAACTAATAGGAACTTAACACGAACAACACTTCCTCTTTCATATTAGACGAGGTTTTTTACCATTATTGCATAAAAATGCAATAAAAATCATCAAGCTGATTGCTTCTTCATAGACATAATGTACCTATTTATGTTCAACGGACCTCTCACTCGAGTTCGATGATTAACACGCATTATAATAAGATTGATAAAAACAGCTCTTCCATATTAAGAGGTGGAAAAAATGGTAATAGGTATGCTCAGAATTGCCATATATGAATATTAATGGAGTGACTTAGTTAAGTGTTTGACTGAACATCGGCAGTCATATCACCTTTGCCGTAAAGGTCAGTATCCAACTTCGCATTTGTGTGGTCCACTGTACAATCTTCACACGGTGTAAGAATAAAAAGAAGAAACTATTATTCCGTATAGTTTTCCTGTAAAGCGATTTCAATTAGCATCGACATCGTGGGAGCTGTCGGTAGGGGGTTCGAGGTCGGCGCAAGGCAGCCTCGGGGGCACGACGGGTATTGAGCCGTTCAATTTTGTTTCTAAGCGCCATTCAGTATTTGACTAAACTGTCTGTCTGTAGATATCTGTGTTTTTTAGTCAAAGTCAAAGTCAAAATATTTTTTTTAACCGCGTAAATTCATTAGAAACTCATGTACCTACCTACCTAATATGCGTAATGAAGATAAACATAAAAGATCGTTTAGAGAGCATTATTGTACCTACTTTTCTCATTTATATGCAATGACATTTTACAAACTATTTGTGAAAATCACGAAACATCACTTTATTTTATAGAAAAGTGAACGCATTCAGTAATACATACCAAAGACCATTCAATTGGCCATAAATCCAAATAATTATTCAACTAAGGCAAAATAATAAAATTTAATTTCTATCATTAAACATGGACTATATTAAAGAGGAAATCTATGAAAATCAGTGAGATACGATGTCTTAAACTTAGTAATATATTCACATTTAATACCTTCGTGCCATGAACCGCTCGTAGGGCCCTGCAACAGTGGAATACCAACAAAAATAAAGTTGTAACATACGCTCACGACTAAATACCAAACGGGGTAATCAGAGGCAAGTCGACTGTTTTCCACCATGGTGAACGGAACACTCAGAAGACCATGGGTTCGATTCCCGGTCAGGTCAAATCAGGAAACGATCTTTTCTAAACCCTAAACGTTTTTTGGCTTGGGTCTGGGTGTGCTGGGAGACGCCCTTGGCTTAATTCCTTGTCTGGTACCTCGTGACACAGTGATATTTATCCCTACTTCGAGACCATGAAAAGAGGTGTGTTGTCTGGCGCATATTTATTTATTTATTTATATTTATAGGTGTGGTGTTGTTATCCGGGTTCCTTTGGTTTTTTGTCGGTGTTTTCCATCACGAGAGAGTTAGTCAAAATCCAACAATAAACACAAAGATAGCTAAAACTGCTAATTTATCTGACAACGAGTCCCGCTAAGACAAAGCCCTTGAGCAAGAACTAGGTAAAAAGATCAATATCGCGTGACTCGCATTATGATGGCTGCCATACGTCTAGCTTTTGAACGTAAAACCAACTAAATAAATTAATGAAACAATGGCCCGCAGAAGGTAAGCTTATTTTATGATCTGATTGAGAAATATTTTGGTTACATTAATGCCTGACAAGTTATAATCTGTGCTTCTAGGCGGTAATCAAACACACGACCATTGACGCTATGTGACGGTAGAATGAATAATACTAGTCCTAAATATATTTTTTAATAACCGGTATCGTTCGTTGTAAGATCAAATAATGTAACCTAAGGGTTAGTAGAATACAGACGTTAGTAGGTTGCAGAAGCATAATTATATAACCATCAATAGTTTGGCACAATATTTGCAATGAGATGACATACACGTATCATTCGAAGCTAGTGAATGGTGAATATATATAATAAGTTCGCATCTCGTCATGAAATTTGGTATTTCACCGACGTCAGATATTTGTGCAGCTACGAGTTATGCTTCCCTGTTGGCTTACATAAACACACATCAAAAGTGTCTAGGGATCAAGCATTTTTATGCGGATTTCTTGAGATTGAGATGTGGCTTTGTAATAAAATGGATCCTTTTTGGTGCATTTCATAATTTGAAACAGGAACTGTCAATCAAATTCGAGTAAAAGATGAAAATCAGCTGTCAATATTTTCCCTATAAAAACATACAACGCATTGAAGACATTATTAGTGCTACTGTTTCCCTACTACTGATTAAAACCAACTTTATTATGGAGCGGCGACGTCATTTAAGCAGGGAAGAAATGCTCAGAGTCGTGGGAATGATAGAAGCTGGTTCCCGGCAACGTACTGTGGCTTTAGCTCTGAATACAAGTCAGAGTGTTATCAGTCGACTTTGGACACGTTACCGAAGCACTGGTACCGTGGCTGAGCGCCATGGAGGACGGTATCGCTGGACCACACGGAGACAAGACCGATACATTCAAATCACAACTCGAAGAGCTCCAACAATAACCGCCATGATGTTAGCCGTGAGGCTTCATCACTCTTCAGGGAACTTAATTAGCGACCAAACAGTCAGAAACCGCTTGCATGAAGTGAACCTTCATTCCCGAAGACCGCTAAGGGTACCACCTATAGCAATGCACAATCGTAGGATTCGATATCAATGGGCTCTTGAACACAGAAATTGGGCAGAAGAACAATGGCGTTTCGTGTGCTTTTCTGATGAGTCTCGTTTTGGTATGAGACCGGATACAAGACGTATACGACACTGGAGAACCCCTGGACGCCAACAGCGATTAAAATCCTGCCAGGAAGTCCATCCTTATAGTGGTGGAACCATCATGGTATGGGCGGGTATTTGGATCGGCGGAAGAACTGAGTTGATTTGGATCAGAGGCAACCTCAACGCTCAAATTTATGCTGAGACGATTGTATCAGACGTCATCGTTCCTCTACAAGTGCAAATCGGTCCCTTATTTCAGTTAATGCATGATAATGCACGACCGCACACCGCAAGAGTTGTAAGACAGACTCTCGCCGCAGCTAACATCAATGTCCTGCCCTGGCCTGCTCAGTCGCCAGACTTGAACCCGATTGAGCATGCATGGGATATGCTACAGAGAAGAGCTCTGCCGAATATGGAGGGTATCCAGTGGCAAGAAGACCTTTTTATGTTGTTGCAACGAACATGGGCGGCCATTCCACAGCGTGATTTGGATGAACTCATTTTGAGTATGCCAAACCGATGTTCTTGTGTTGTTAGTGTTCGCGGTAGAAACACGGATTATTAATTGTTTAAGTCCCCCAATAAAATTTTAAAGAAAACTGTTATTTCAGTCTTTTTTTCGAACTTTAATGTTAGTGGTTCAAATGTCAAAAATCCCTTTATTAGGAAAATGGCAAATTTCTTTATTAATGCAAAGGTGACTTGGTTTATCGTTACTGTAGACAAACGAAAACACTTTATTTGATGAATCCTTAAAGAAAATTTTAATTAATATCAATCAGGAGAAAAGTTATTGCAAAAATATATGTTGATCCCTAGACACTTTTGATGTGTGTATTTAAAATCAAGAGAAAGGATTGACACATTTTTTGAGTTGAAAAAGTGGCAGAGATGCCGCATACCAGCCTATAAGATGGTGTATAACTTACCAGTGTCAATCAAATAAGTAAAGAGTATCTAACTTCTTTCGGCATGCCCCTCGTATTTATGCTTGTGACTGTATCTACACATTTTATTGATTTGGGACAGCGTTTAGTTTGAACCTGATTTCGATACTTACGACCTATTATTTGGTTTCAATCGATTTCAATCGACGATTGGACTCGCTGACAAACTAGAGGGGAGCATAATGGTGGGTACTATTAAAGCGAAGTGACGTAAAAGGAGCTCAGTGCGCCGCGGCGCACAGTTAAGGGCATTGAATGAGGAGATCAGACCAGCTGATTGGTGGACGGTGGGATCAAACAGCTGGGTGGAACCATATTTATGGAGTTCAGTTACTGAATTTGTTTATGTAATGTTTTGTGTGTGAATTCGTCATAATATGGTCTACGGTCTTAAATTCCGGACCGACATTCATGGCATAATATGCTGTTTTACACTTTGTAAACGCGCCGAGAGACGCCATCAGAAATTTGTTAGTGAATGGAATCATGTCTATACTCCAATATTACTAGAAGGGAGTTCCTGCCGTAAGAAAGTTTTTTGATCACCGATGCGATGATGCCAAACTAACAAAAAAGAGTAGTATAGTGTGAAGTGGTCAATTAGAAATATCAGTGGAAATTTAAATGTACATATTTGGTAAAAATTATAAGATGTTTTCTGAAGTGTTTACTAGTTCCATTATCCATCAGATACAAATATGGACAATTCAGTGTAAAAACATACATCTAAGAAATGTGTCTTTACTATGTTATATTTATACTATACTGCCAATGTAGGTTTGTAACTACCTACCTACATACGTAAACGTGATATGTAAGAAATAGCTATATCGCTATATAGGTATATTGTAGTGTTTCCTTGGCTGACACCGACTCCAACAATAACAATAATTGTACCAACATTATATTATCGTATAAGGTTTAGAAGAATACGTAATTATTTCTTTACTTTTTAGTGCTTTGTTTATGAATAGTTTTTTTTTTGAAGTTGGTTTTTTTGTAATAAAATTGTTATCTTCTTAGTTGTACAATAAAGTATATTTATCTTATCTTATAGATTTTGTTATGCAGCCACCTTACCAGATATTCTGCCATTGTATCGAATGAAAGCTCTAAGTCATTGTTTAAATAACTGTAATAATAGCTCCATACAATCAACTAACGCTTTTAACTCGGAACCGCTAAGTTTGCGAAACCAGCACAGTTGAGAACAATAAAAGATGATAGCCTCTAATCGTTGGGTGCCGGTTCGATTCCGGCGCTCTGCGGTATTTGAAACTAACTTACTGATATAACGGCTGTCTGAGGTGGAGTAATTTAATTTGGAATATAAGATTACCTCAAATAATGAACATTTGGGTAATCTTCTTTTTTTTAAGTTTTTTTTAAAAATGGTAAAGAACACCTTATTGGCATCTCAGTGGAATGGATTGTGGCTAATAAACATGCCTAATTATTTACAGACGCGTAATAAAATCGGCAACTCGTAACTAAACTTCAGCAACTGTACTAAGTATTTGTGCAATAAAGTACACACCTTATTACTGCGAAACAGACATTATTTTAATATGACTATAAACGCTGTAAGTGCGCGTATATATGCAATACTCACTGTAATTATAACCTTAAGGAGGCCGTCCTCCTAATAAGATAAGCTCCCACCACGGATAGTCATTAGTTAGTTATCATAAGCTTTAAGCGCCTAAGGCAGCTCCCGCGACGACACAATAATGTTTATATGTAAGTATTATTAATAATAACTGTCAGTTATATTGTATGTTATTATTGCAATATTTGGAAAAATGTCTTGAAGGCATCTGTTAGACCATTGTTGCCGGATCTTCTCAGCAAGAAACAACTCCGACGCGGTGG
Source organism: Udea olivalis (assembly GCA_947369235.1). Classification (NCBI taxonomy): domain Eukaryota; kingdom Metazoa; phylum Arthropoda; class Insecta; order Lepidoptera; family Crambidae; genus Udea; species Udea olivalis. Next base: position 1,212,918 of record OX376358.1, on the reverse strand, counting down.
TGGGTCGCATGTTGTCTGTATACTGTGTATTTATATATTCAAATTATTATAGTATTTATGTCTATTATTTAAGATATTTGCTCTATAAATAAGATATTTGCTTTATAAATTTGACGATATAAAAGTACTTACTGTGGAAGTCTAAATAGTCATTTCTTTTGAGTTTGAGTTTATTTGACTTCTAACACTGATACCAAAGACTAATATTTTTGTTTTGTAAGTTATCTTAACACTGACACCAAAAATAATATTTTGTTTTGTGAGTTATTTTCTTCAATAAGTGTTTTCCAATAATTATGCAACTCAGATATCTCAGATACGAGGTATAACTTTTAAACAGTGATGCCAATAAAGGAAACTCAAATTGGATCGCCCTATAGACCACACCAATAGTATTATACTTTCTGTTTGGACCAAAAATCTGCATCTGGGCCTAATATGCAAAGGGATTAGCTGATCATGATTCAATTTATTTTATGGGCATGGTGGTGGTCAGCACTGTGTGATATTTTATGTTCATATTCTTTTGTTTACCTATTTTACTCTCGCGATGTCTTTAAAAATTATATGTTTCCATTCAAGTGAAATGAAGAAGAGCCTTCAAGAGTTTTGCGTTGTTTCCGGTCGATGCCTCGGCGCACATTTAAACTGCGCGAGGGCAACGTAGAGTCGCAATCGGTCGAATCGGTAATTGAGCCCTCAAATCGATCCGCTGCGCCTGCGCCCGCGTTGGGAAAGTAGATGTTTAATAGTCATCGAAAGATAGCTTCACCGGCTATGAAACAGCGCTCTTAGCGCTTTAAAGCAGAGGTTAAAATGCAAAGAGGTTGGTCTAGTTTTAGTAACACAAAAATTCAGTAAGCATTGGTAGCTCATATGCTATGACTGCTGGGCAAAGGCTTCCATCATTGAAATTAAGTCATCACTACAATTGTTGGCTATAAGCTGCCAATGCGGGTTGCCAATCACAAACCCAAGCTATGTTCCAAATTAATAAACAATAAAGAAAGTACAAAAGAAGAAAACTAAAGAAAATCGGAAGCACACATTGCCACAAAAGCATGAACAGGACATTACACGGACACCGAAGCATAGCATTATTACAAAAGATTACACCTACTAATGGTAATAATGATAACTTTCAAACTTTTTAAATATACACACACTATTGCGGAACAGCTCTTAACTAATTCTTTTGAACTCCTTTTTTCATTATATTGGTAAAATTGCAGCTAAGAGTGGCTGTGACCACCGAATCACATAATAATGAAGTTACTACTATGTTCGATCAGCGCTTTAGCAAACGAGCAAGAATAATTGAATGTTTTATTTCTTCGGTGGTACACTGTAGGTAAAACATTTTACTAACTGAAGCATTACAACTTTATATTATGATTAACGCTAGGGCGCCGTAACAGTGGGGCGCGCGTAATTGGCGTGCCAGTGCGCGCTGCGCCGTTTTGTTCGCGCTGGGGCCCAATTAGTTCCAGTGTGCGTTGCGATTGTTCCGTTGCACGTTCCAAATTACGCACAAACTGCATTTTTAATTTCCAAAACATGTAAAGAGATCGCAATGATAGAGCGCTAATTTTATTACTATCCGGTTCGAAGGACCAGCGGTGTCGAAAGGAATAGAAACACGGTGAGACGATTGTATAGTTGAAGTTTCGAACTTTATTATTGGACGTTATCTCTGTCCAACTCATAGGGCTATTAGTCAGAAGACAATACGTTAATACATGTTTTATTACAGCAGGGTTCTAATGAGCAATGAGGGTTTCCTGTGGCGGGCCAACTATTCCTACACAGCGCTCATCGGAGTTAGTAGGAATAGTTCGTTCCGTTGGCTTAATCACGTTATCTGCATTGTTATTTTCGTGTGGACATACAAAGAATGCCTTGGAGGGTTGTGCGGATAAGCCTTTGGGATTGCTATGTGTAAAACAGCATTGGCCAGCACTGGCCTAAGCAGATACCCGTTTTTACGAAACCAGCCGAAATGATCAATGACGTTTTGAAATCGGGTTAGTAAAAAGAACTCACGCAGGCGACCAATAACACTTATACATACATTCTGGTACATTTTTACGCGTAAGTACTATTGTCAAAATTTCATTAAACTTAGTTCATGTCTAAGCCTCGTTTTTCTTAAAATCGAGTTCGAAAGACTACAGACTGAGAGTGAGATAGAGAGAAGTACCTAAGTTTTTCAGCTCTACAGGGGAACGACATAATATTATCTTCGCCGACCTTACACAAGCGGTCACTCGCGGTCACTCCGTATGCGTACGCGCAGGTCCGCTCCGCTGAACACGTTGTGTCACATTATGTCGCGCAGTATGTACAACATTGTTGCGATTTAATGCATTGTTTTTATTTTAATATAAAATGTTTAAACTTGAAGCGATTCGGTGTCTATGCTGGGGCCATAATCTAGAATTCTAGAGTGACCGCTAATGTCACATAAACCGCGCTGATTATTGCGCTGAATTAACATGTGTATGAAGGGGTGTAAGGGGGTCCTTCAACATCTTCGGGCCCTTTTTTTTGCGTCAGGACATTCATTAAGGCATTCCCAAGGCCCTGGGTTCGGGACACCTGGTATATGTGGTGTGGCGTCACTCGTGTGTTTTCATAAACTTTATTTATTTTTATTCTTATTTTTTTAGATACATATTTTGGTTGTACGAGCAAGGCCGGGCGTGGGACTAGAGAGGCAAAACCTCTCACGCTTTACCGCGTTGCGCAGTGCGGCGGTACCATTTCAATATGGGAGCCGTCTGCGCGCGCAACCGCGGCCCGCTGACGCCGGCCGACACCATCAGCAGCCAGCAGTCCGTTCCTAGTTAGCACCGCGAATGCACGCCCGGTTTCGCTCCTAATTTTTCACGCGATCTTTTGTTCTGTTTCTTTGTAAATAATTTTGTGTAAATATTATATGGAGGGATCCTATTTTCGTTGACTTTTTTTCACTCCCAAGTAGGGCTCCCCATAACTGGTGACCCCAAGTTTAGAAGCACGCGAACGTTGGACAATAAAGTACGCGATACATACACGCGCGTCGCCCATCGATTGTTCTAGAAAAACGTTTGGCGGAACAAAAGAAAAACGCAGCAAGAAAAAACAATGGACGAGCAGACTGCAAATGCTGTTGGAGAGAAAATGGAAGTGCAGCGCGTGGGAGTACGCGTACCTCCGTTTTGGCCCGAGGACCCGGCCCTATGGTTTGCGCAGTTGGAGCATCAATTTTTACTATCCCGAGTAACCACAGATGAGACAAAATTTAGCTTTTTGGTATCAAATTTGGACCTGCCATACGCCCGCGAGGTCAAAGATATTATCACCAACCCGCCGGCAGAAGACAAGTACAACGCACTGAAGTCGGAGCTTGTACGTCGATTGTCCGCATCAAAGGAAAGGCGTATCAAGCAGTTGCTAGCAGATGAAGAGCTAGGTGACCGCAGGCCTTCGCAATTTTTGCGACATCTAGAGAGCCTTGCTGGTCCAGCAGTGCCTACAGATTTTCTGCAATCACTGTAGTCTAGTAGGTTGCCGCAGAATGTACAGGCCATAATGGCGTCCCAAGCCGACCTACCACTTAGCAAGTTGGCTGATCTCGCAGATAAGGTGTTCGAGATTGTCCCGCCTGTGCCGCGTGTCGCGTCGATGTCGCCGGCTACGAGCTCTTCGTCGGCTGGCGCGCTGCCATCTTACGGAGATCTCGTGGAGGAAGTCAGTTTGCTACGTCAGCAGATGGCAGCACTCGCTACGGGGAATAATCTGCCGGGACGCTCTCAGTATCGAAACCCTTCACGCAGTCGCTCGAGATCGCGGGAATACCGCTCAGACCACAAGCTCTGCTTCTATCACTACATGTTTGGCGAAAAAGCTAGAAAATGTCAGCAGCCGTGTAGTTTCAAGACGGAAAACCACCAGGGAGGTCGGGATTAGCGGCTAGCGACTGTCCCTTATCAACAGGCCGTTTGTTTGTCATTGACCGAGTGACAAAAATGCAATTTCTCGTAGACACTGGCTCCGATCTCTGTGTATATCCGCGGTCAGCACTCCAGCAGCGGCGTGAGAAGACTGACTACGAGCTTTTCGCGGCCAACGGATCTTGCATCCACACTTATGGCTGGGCACATCTACGGCTCGATCTAGGTCTACGGCGCGACTTCAGATGGCGATTTGTGGTTGCAGACGTTACCAAACCGATCATTGGAGCTGACTTTCTTAAATTTTATAATTTGCTTGTAGATTTGAGGAACCACCGCTTGATCGACGGGCTAACTACGCTCACCGCAGCAGCCCAATCAGCACAGCAGTCGACAGTGGATGTAGCTTCGGTCAAGATGGTTAGAGGAGACTGCAGGTATCACCAGCTGTTGCGTGAGTATCCTGACATTACTAGACCTGCAGGTGTCGAGCGATCGGTGAAACACCAGACGGTGCACCATATTCGAACAACAGCCGGCCCGCCGGTGACATCGCGACCGCGGCGCCTGGCGCCTGACAAGCTGCGGATAGCTCAGAAAGAATTCGAAGACATGTTGGCAAATGGTACAGCGCGACGGTCAGAGGGTTCCTGGGCATCGCCTCTTCATCTTGTGCCCAAGAAGGATAATGGCTGGCGCCCCTGCGGTGATTACCGAGCACTGAACTCTCGCACTATCCCAGATAAGTACCCCGTCAGGCATATACAGGACTTTGCTCAGCAACTAGCCGGCAGCAAGGTTTACTCAAAAATTGACCTAGTTAAAGCCTATAATCAGATTCCGGTGCATGGAGACGACATCATGAAGACAGCTATCACCACGCCGTTCGGGCTGTTCGAATTCCCTTACATGACGTTTGGGTTGCGAAATGCAGCGCAAACCTTCCAGCGGTTTATTGATGAAGTGCTCAGAGGCCTGCCATTTTGCTACGGGTTCATCGATGACATTCTGGTGTACTCTAAATCAGAAAACCAGCACCACGAGCACCTTCAGCGGCTGTTCCAGCGGTTAGCAGATTCCGGTATTCTGATCAATACTGCTAAGTGTGAGTTCGGTCAGTCCCACATCACCTTTCTCGGGCACGAGGTAACACCTGACGGTGTCCATCCGGTGACAGAAAAGGTGAAGGCTTTACAGGATTTTCCAGTACCCAAAACCGTCAAGGAGTTACGTCGTTTTCTTGGAATGTACAATTTTTATCGTCGGTTCGTCCCCGATGCAGCGCAAATCCAAGGTCCACTGAACGTGCTCCTATCCGGACCTAAGACGAAAGGTAGCGAAAATATTACTTTAACACCAGACATGTTAAAGGCTTTTAATGGCTGTAAGGCAAGTCTAGCAGAAGCGGCGCTGTTAGCTCATCCCGAGCCAGATGCGGAGCTGGCGATTCACACTGATGCTTCAGATACGTCCATAGGGGCATCGCTGCAGCAACGCGTCAGCAACAGTTGGAAGCCGCTGGCATTCTTTTCCAAACGCCTAACATCTGCACAGAAGAAGTACAGTCCGTACGATAGGGAGCTTCTGGCTATTTACGAGGCCATACGGCACTTTAGACACATGGTCGAAGCTAGAACGTTCACGGTATACACTGACCACAAACCGCTGTCATTTGTTTTCAACCACAATCGTGACAACTGTTCACCCAGACAATTTCGTTACTTGGACTACATAGGTCAATTCACAACTGATATTCGCTACATTACAGGCCCAGACAACGTGGTAGCGGACGCCTTCTCCAGGATCGAGGCTATCTCACCACCAATCAGCTACGAAGACCTAGCCAAAGCCCAGAGCACTGACCGTGAGCTGCGAGACCTCATACTGCAGGGATCAACAGCATTGGTTTTACGGAAGGTCAAGATTCCTGGTTCCAGCACAGAGGTTGTATGTGACATATCTAAACATCCACGACCGTACCTGACTCTCAGATTTCGGAAGCCTGCATTTGATGCTCTTCACGCGTTGAGCCATCCTGGGGTGAAGGCGTCAGTGGAGTTAGTCTCAAAACGATTTGTCTGGCCTGGGATAAAGAGAGACTGCCGCATTTGGGCTAGAGAATGCACAGATTGCCAAGCAAGCAAAGTAGCTAGACATACTCATTCACCTATCTCTTCATTTCCCATTCCATCATATCGTTTCGCTCATATTCATATGGACATTGTCGGACCGTTACCATATTCCAATGGTTACAGATACCTCCTCACCGTCATCGACCGCTTCACCCGGTGGCCCGAGGCGTTTCCACTGGCTGACATCGCTGCTGAGACATGCGCCCAGGCCTTCATCGCTGGCTGGGTGTCCCGCTTTGGCTGCCCTGAAAAAATCACCACCGACCGCGGCAGGCAGTTTGAGTGTGAGCTGTTCCACTCGATGACATCCATCCTCGGTACGCAGCACCGTCCAACAACGGCATATCATCCTGCCTGCAATGGCATGGTGGAACGTTTCCATCGACAACTGAAGGCAGCCATCATGTGTCACGCCACCCCAAGCTGGGCGGAGGTTCTTCCTCTGGTGCTATTGGGTATCCGCAGCGCTTGGAAGGAAGACATAGAGGCATCAGCGGCAGAGATGATGTACGGGGAGCCACTCCGCCTCCCTGGGGAATTCTTCGCTCCTGCCGCTAACGTTCTGCACGACCCGTCGAGTTTCACATCGCGACTGCGATCTCACATGGCCAACCTAACACCTAAACCAGCGGCGCGACACAACAAAGAAACATTTTACGTGCCAAAGGATCTGGCCACAGCAGAGTACGTCTATCTCCGGCAAGACGCTTCTAGGCGTTCCCTTGAGCCGCCATACACGGGGCCTTACAAAGTGTTGGCCCGAACGGAGAAGACGATTAAGCTGGCTGTCAGAAACAAAGAGACCACGGTATCAATAGACAGGGTCAAGCCAGCTTATGTCACCAAAGATGACACCGAAGAAGTTCCACCATCAGCGGTACCTCGCGACGCCACTACAAAGACGAGGGCTGGAAGGACGGTCCGGTTTCCTGACTACTTTCAACCTCGGTAGCCTCGGTCTCAGCAGGGGGGTAGTGTGGCGTCACTCGTGTGTTTTCATAAACTTTATTTATTTTTATTCTTATTTTTTTAGATACATATTTTGGTTGTACGAGCAAGGCCGGGCGTGGGACTAGAGAGGCAAAACCTCTCACGCTTTACCGCGTTGCGCAGTGCGGCGGTACCATTTCAATATGGGAGCCGTCTGCGCGCGTCGAAAGCGGTTGCGCGCGCAACCGCGGCCCGCTGACGCCGGCCGACACCATCAGCAGCCAGCAGTCCGTTCCTAGTTAGCACCGCGAATGCACGCCCGGTTTCGCTCCTAATTTTTCACGCGATCTTTTGTTCTGTTTCTTTGTAAATAATTTTGTGTAAATATTATATGGAGGGATCCTATTTTCGTTGACTTTTTTTCACTCCCAAGTAGGGCTCCCCATAGTGGGACTCGGAACTCCTGGGAAAACAGAGACCCCTACCCACTAAAACCTGACGGTGGTCATCTTCGGCGCAGAATGGAAGGGACCCGGGATCTCCAACGAGGGAGAGACTCCTCGCAGGACCCTTCGGCGCGCAAGGCCGCCTGGCAGCCAGCCTCGGGAGAAGCAAGTTCAACTCTAGTGCACGATAACACAGACCACTGTGTCCGAAGACACGCGTTACCGTCTTCCTCGGGATCGCAAACCGAAACACACGCAGGCCCCCCCGCGTGCGCTTCGCGACCCCAAGGGCCCTTTTAGTCGCCTCTTACGACAGGCAGGGATACCTCGGTAGTATTCTCTTCCCCTAACCGCAGGGAACAACATCTTCGGGCCCTAAGCCAACCTCGCCGAACCAGGACTTTGCTGCCGCTGTCGGTGACGTGTGCATCGCAGCGGATAGTGAGTCCAGGCAACAGCTCTGAGATAGGTGTCAAGCAGCTATCACCGGGGTGGCGAGGGTGGCGTTGGGTGTGTCTCGGGTTGGACGTGGGCTTGACAAGGAGACCTGGTGGTGGAACAAAGCAGTCCAGAAGGAGATCAGGGTAAAGAAAGCCCTCTTTAAGCGTGGCAAGCGTCCAAATCTCCTGAAGATCGCGCCGCGTACAGGGATGCCAAACATGCCTCTAAACGAGCTGTAGCCAGAGCCAGACATGACCACTTACGTCCTTTGTACGATAAGTTAGAGTCGTCTGAGGGGCAGGAGCTCGTTTACAAGTTGGCACGTTCGAGAGTCAAAGCGGCCCAGGATATTTTCATGTGCCGCTGTGTAAATGACACTCTCGATAACCTGCTATGCGAGGACCGCGCGGTTAAGGAGAGATAGCGCTCTTATTTCCACGATCTGCTCAACAAGCAGCACAAAGAGGTGCAACCACCTGAACTCCCTCCAAATCAGGGACTAGTGCCCCCGGTAACGCCCGATGAAGTCCAGTTGGCTCTTCGCCGTATGAAGAACCGGAAAGCTGTCGGACCCGATGAAGTCCCTATCGAAGCGTGGAAATCGATGGGCTCTCGTGGTGTGGGCATACTTACCCACCTTTTCAATCGCATTCTCCTCACTGGGAAGATTAACAAGATGAACAACCTGACCAAGGTTTTCAAGGGCAAGGGCTCGGTGCAGGAGTGCAGCAATTATCGCGGCATAAAGGTGATGTCCCACACCATGAAGCTCCTCGAGCTCATTGTGGACTCTCAGATTCGACAAGAGTGTACAATCTCGGAGTGTCAGTATGGGTTTCGACTGGGTTGCGGGACCCCGTATTTGCCTTGAGAACGCTCATGGAGGGATACAGACTGAAGAATACACCTCTGCACCTCCTTTTATTAGACATGCAGAAGGCCTTCGACTGTGTCCCTCGTGAGATGATCGGTTGAGCACTGCGGTCCAGGGCCGTTCCCGAAGTCTTTATTGACATTATCTGGGACATGTACTACGATTCCAGTTCCACAGTTAGGACTGCGGTTGGAGACACGCTTCCCTTCCCTATCACCGTTGGAGTACACCAAGGCTCCGTGCTTAGCCCGTTTCTGTTCAGCGTAATGTTAAACGTTCTGTCAAACAGCATCCGAGACCACCACGAGCAACTAACCTGGTTGCTCATGTATGCTGATGATATTGCGCCAGCAGCCTCGGACAGGGGGCGGCTGGTACAACGGGTGAATAAGGGGAAATATTCACTTGAAATGTGGCTAAGACGGAGTACGTGGCCTGCAATACCATAAAGCCCCAGTCCGTCCGCATAGGCGTTAACATGGTCGAGCGCACGGACCGTGTCAAATACCTGGAATTTGGGTTGTGCGCGTCCGGGGACATCGACCGCGACGTCAGAGCCCGAATTTCCGCGGCTTGGGCCAAATGGCGTGAGGTGACTGGTGTCATTTGTGACCCCAAAATGCCGATCAAGCTGAAGGGGCAGGTCTATATAACCATCATTAGGCCTGTCCTTTTATATGGCAGTGAAACATGGCCGTTACTAGAGCGACACAAGCAGGAGCTGCGCGTCACGGAAATGAAGATGCTGCGGTGGATGTGTCTCACGCAAAGATCGCGTGCGAAACACCCACATCCGCGGCAGCCTTCGTGTTCGTGACATCGCAGACAAGCTGCAGGAGTGCCGCCTTCATTGGTATGGTCATGTCTCACGGAGATCGGCAAACTGCGTGAGCAACAAATGTCTGGCATGCCGCCCCCGCCAGTTACCGGTAAAAGAGGTCGACCCAAGGAGCGGTGGCTCGACGTCGTTGAGGGTGACATGCGTGCCAACAAACTCACCACTGACGATGCACAAGACCACGCGAAGTGGGCCAAGAAAATAAGAAAGGCGGACCGGCGTGTGGGTTCATAACCGGGATAGACCGGGTTTCTGTTTCTGTTGCACATTCTTCAATCCCTACTGTGGCTATTGATTTGGCTAGTAACAATTTGATTAATTCCACTGCTCCAGAGGGTGTTGCAAAGTGCAGCAAGAACAAATTTAGAAAATATGTTAGGATAAGCAAATTTATTAAGAAAACTCAGAAACTGATAAAAAACCAGAAAATGATGTATAAAAATGCAAAATATATTCAGGAACGCCGAAGATTAGGTGATGAACTGGATGTCTATTCTATAATGATAGACAATAATTTAAGTCAATATGACAATGAAGTGAAAGTATTACAAGCAGAAATATGTAGTCTTAAAGAAAATCTGAGGCGTTTAACTGACAGATACACAATCACCAAAAAAGAAAATGAGGAGCATATTTTGGCCCTGACCAAACTTTTGTGCAACCCGGACTCAGTTTCCAGCAGTAATGATGACCATACTGTTATTCAGTAAGAATGTGATTCCTCTCTTCTTAACACCCTTACTTCACAATCAGCCACCAACATTTCCATCTCTGATACCTGCCCTGTCAGTAACACTGATAAAAATCCAGGTTCTAACATTGTAATGTTTAGTGACGACATTGGAAAAAGTATAGGCCACATTTTGTATAATAGTCTTGGAAAGTCAGTTATAAATCACTGTTCACCGGGTGCCTCATACTGTGATATCATTCAGAAAATTGCTGAATATAGTTTCAGCCCCAATTCAACCCTTATTATTTCAATTGCAAACAGAGGTACTGTGAACAAGAACCAAATGAAAATACATTGCAATACTTTATGTTCATTAGTTAATGTCAGTAAAATTGTGATGTTCACATTGCCTTACAGTAGGGGTCTATCACAAGCAGAAAATGAAAAAAGACAGAATCAATTTGACATTTGATACTGTGACATTTTCAAATAATTTAATAAATCTCATTGACATTAATCCTATTATTAATAATATGTACCTGACAAAAGGTAGATTTCATTTATCTAATTATTATAAACGACAGATAGCTATGTCGCTATCTTATTTTTTCAACATTTCAGCCAATTATTTGGCTAAACACTCTGTTTTTATTGAGCAGAATGATACCATTGTACCACAGACTTTGGAACTTGCTCCAAATCATTTAAATTAGATTCAGAGACAATAGAGGTAAACTCTTGCACATTGTTGACAAAAGAGAAGCCCCAAAATAATTTTATAAACTTTGTGCATCAAAACATGCAAGGCTTCTCTGGCAAAGAATTAGAAGTAGGTTTATTTTTAGACTGTATGGATATACATGTCTTATGTTTAACTGAACACTGGCTGAAAAAAAAATGAATGCATGATTAGCATTGATAATTATAGTATCATTAGTTCGTTCTTGAGAAGTTCCTCTATTCGCGGTGGGTCACTGATATTAATTCACAATAAGTTTAAATCTAGAGAGCGTAAAGACATAGTAGCACTCTCAATTGAGCGAACTATTGAACTTGCATGCGCAGAGTTAGAGCAGATTATTATTGTGTGTGTGTATAGACCCCCTTCTGCTGATTATTGTCAGTTCGAAGAGACCATGGAAGAAGTACTGAAAAAGGTTTGTAAATCAAACAAGAAGGTGGTTGTATGTGGGGATTTTAATGTTAACATTTTAGATTCTTCACAGACCTCTGTAAGATTTTTAAATCTTTTTAAATCATTTGATTTACTTAATCTTTTTGATCAACCAACCAGGATCACCGAGTTAACAGCCACCTGCTTAGACAATATTTTTTGTTAAAATATCTCTATCGAGAAATCAATTATAAACTGTTTGAAATCAGATCACTGTGGTCTATTGACCAAATTTGAGCACCGTCATGTCTCTCAATCAGTGGATATTAGTTATAGACCAGTTACCAAGAGTCGAGTAAAAAAGTTTCAAACTAATATAAATAAAAATATTTCTAACCTACTGCCCCAAGGTCATCATAACATAGATGATCAGTATAGGCATCTCTTTGAGATAATATTGCATGAACATAACCATATTTTTCCTATGAAGAAAGTAAGTGTGGATAATTTTAAGTTTAAATTTAGTGATTGGGCCACTCCAGGCATCCATAAAAGTAGAAATAAATTATACGAATTATATGGATTAAAAGCCAACTCAAACTGTCAAAAACTAGTTGAGCATGTTAAATTATATTCAAAAACATTCAAGAAATCATGTCATATTCCATTTTTTTTTTTGCGAGACAAAATAAAACAGGCTAAAAATAAAATCAAAGCCACTTGGAACATAATTAATAAAGAAACCTGTAAATCTAAACCTCGCGATCACTCATTCTCTCTCAAAATTCAAAATAATGTTATTGAGTCTGAGATTGAAATAGCAAATACATTTGAAACTTTTTTTCTAATATACCTATTGTAACTACAAGCACGTTAAATTCTAGTCCACATATAGCTGAGTCCCTGCTAACATCTAGTGTTGATGGGTGCACAAATCAGTTCTGCTTTGATCATGTTGATACTCATGACATCCTCAAGGTATTTAAGGAACTTAATATGAAAAATACCGAAGATTTGTGGGGTATTTCGATTAATCTACTCAAATCAATCATTAATACGATATCACCCCACTTAGCTAAACTTTTTAATAATTGCATAGATCAAGGTCAGTTTCCCAACTTGATGAAATTTAGTAAGGTCATCCCGCTTTTTAAATCTGGTAGCAAAAGTGACCCATCCAATTATAGACCCATTTCTATACTACCAGCTCTCAGTAAAATCTTTGAAAAAAATATATTGAACCAGCTGCTTTCACACTTTGATTTAAATAACTTACTACATGAGAAACAATTTAGTTTCACTAAACACAAGAGCACAACTGATGCAGGTGTAGCACTTATCAAACACATATTTGATGCTTGGGAAAACAAGCAAGATGCAGTAGGAATATTTTGTGATCTTTCAAAAGCATTTGATTGCGTGGATTATGAAATATTACTGATTAAGCTAAGACATTACGGTGTTTCAGGTATCTCATCTCAATTAATACAATCCTATCTTACAGATAGAACTCAAAAAGTTAGTATCAACGGAAC